>CM069141.1:62118401-62760901 GCA_035221665.1 Okamejei kenojei | reverse complement strand
TTTCCTATCCTGCACGATAACACTGGACACTTTGATCTTTGGACACTGATTGCACTGTGATGTGTTTTGTTTTTACTGTTCATTTTTGTGTTCACTGCATTTCCACACTCGGTTCAGAAATTAGTTTGTTTATTTTATTTAGTTTTTTCCCCCCATCGTTGTTGGGGGCCGTATTTCACAGGACACTCTCCGTTAGCTGGTCAAGGAGATGCGACCGTGTCTCTTCTGTCCGGCGGCTTCTGCATCGGTCTCCTCGCACCCCTCAGTACATCGGGATCTCATATGCAGAGCGTCACTGCGCCCGTCGAGAGCTCCGACCCGACCCACGCCAGAGGCGTCCCAGACCCCTTCTGTCCGGTGGCTTCTGCATCGGTCTCCTTGCACCCCTCGGTACTTCGGGATCGCCCACGCAGAGCGTCACTCGGCCCGTGGAGCCCTCCGTCCCGACCCACGCCCAGGGTGTCCACATGCAGGTGCCGCCCTTGACCATGCTATTCCTTCCTCCAGTTCTGGGGGGGGGGTGGGGTTGGGGGGGGGGGGGGTCTTGTGGCATCAGCATAAACACGGGCCACTTATGCTCAAACCCTCGTCAGGAGATACAAGGGCGGGCACGTGACATCAAGGGCTAGAGGGAGTGTCCTGGTACTTAAGGTCTCTCACCTCGAGACTTAAGGGAGTGAACAGGTAGCTGAGCCCGGGAGTACAACCTCGCTCAGCTACAGCAACTTTGTAATATGGTTAGCACACCCACCTAACATGTCACTACTGAATAAAGAACCGTTTGAACCGACCTGACATCTCACCTTTATTCACCACGTATGGTGCCGCTACAATACACTACTAAAAGCTATTCCCATAAAGCAGCCCTGAAGAAGGGACCGCTGGCGCCCATGAAGCAGCCCTGAACAAAGGTGCTGCTGGCGCGGCCTTTCCCATAGGCCAGTATTTGCCATAGATCTAGTGATCATTACTTTGTCGTAGAAAGTTTGACCTAATTAACATCACAAATACCTTCTTCATAGCATGGCCTTTGTTAACCCCAATGTTGCTCAATTTCACCGAGTCAGAAAGTAAATAAAGGGCCTGTCCCATTTGACGATTTTTTCGGCGACTGCTGGCATCATTGACTAATGTATCAGGTCACCAAAAAAGTTGCAGCATAATGGGGCTTGATGTGGTGCGATGTGGCGTAACACAGCGGCATGATGACATATTGACGCATGGTGTTTCCTCAGGTGTCGCAACATTTTTTTTGACACCGCTGGATTTTGAAATGTTCAAAATCTTTTGGAACACCTGATAGGATGCTGGCAGTCGCCAAAAAAAAAAAAAAAATTGCCAAGTGGGACAGGCGCTTAAATAAAACTGCTGAAACTTATTTCTGTCTTCAGTAGCTTTTCTTTAAATTTTGTTCTTACATTTCTTTTGTGCATTCTTGTCTCTTACTTTTGTATTTCTTTGTTTATGTGGGGTTTTTTTCAATTCCTCCTCTATCTTTCCTCAAAAGGCACAGATTTTAGACTTTTCTCTTCAGAATTGCTGCCTGTCCTGCTGAGCATTTTGTGCTTATCTCAGATTTTAGACACAGGAAATGTTGGGAAAACTCAGCAGGTCAGGAAGTATCCATGGAAAGAGAAATAGTTCAGGTCAATGAGCTTTGTAATGCCCTTTCTAATGACAGTTCTAATGCCCTTTTAGATGAAAGAGCCATCTGATGATAACTCATTGAGCTGAAACCATTTCCGCAGATGCTGCCAGTCCTGAGCATTTTCTGTTTACATTCCATCATTTATTGTGGATAAATGTGAGGTTATCCACTTTGGTGGCAAAAACAGGAGGGCAGACTATTATCTGAATGGTGGCAAATTAGGGAAAGGGGAGATGCAACGAGACCTGGGTATCATGGTACACCAATCATTGAAAGTAGGCATGCAGGTGCAGCAGGCAGTGAAGAAAGCAAATGGTATGTTGGCATTCATAGCAAAAGGATTTGAGTATAGGAGCAGGGAGGTTCTACTGCAGTTGTACAGGGTTTTGGTGAGACCACACCTGGAGTATTACTTACAGTTTTGGTCTCCAAATCTGAGGAAAGACATTCTTGCCATAGAGGGGGCACAGAGAAGGTTCACCAGACTGATTCCTGGACTTTCATATGAGGAAAGACTGGATAGACTTGGCTTGTACTCACTAGAATTTAGAAGACTGAGGGGGGGGATCTTATAGAAACTTACAAAATTCTTAAGGGGTTGTATAGGCTAGATGCAGGAAGATTGTTCCCAATGTTGGGGAGGTCCAGAACAAGGGGTCACAGTCTAAGGATAAGGGGGAATTCCTTTAGGACCGAGATGAAGAAAACATTTCTCACACAGAGAGTAGTGAGTCTCTGGAATTCTCTGCCACAGAAGGTAGTTGAGGCCAGTTCATTGGCTATATTTAAGAGGGAGTTAGATGTGGCCCTTGTGGCTAAAGGGATCAGGGGGTATGGAGAGAAGGCAGGTACAGGATACTGAGTTGGATGATCAGCCATGATCATATTGAATGGCGGTGCAGGCTCGAAGGGCCGAATGGCCTACTCCTGCACCTATTTTCTATGTTTCTATGTCTTTCAATTTAGTTTAGAGATACAGCATGGAAACAGAGATACAGGGCTATTGTCCACCGAGTCTACACTGACCATCGATCTTCTGTCCGCAAAAGTTCTATGTTATTCCACTTTCGCATCTACTCCCAACACACTAGGGGGCAATTTATATAGGCCAATTAACCTCCAAACCCACATATCTTTGTGTTGTGAGAGGAAACACGAGCACCTGGAGGAAACTCACACAGTCACAGAGAGAATGTAGAAACTTTACATAGACAGCACCCGAGGTCAGTATTAAACCCAGGTATCTGGCGCTGTGAGGTGGCTCTACCAGCTGTGCCACTGTGCTGCCTCCTTTCCTTAAGACTCACTGCTAATCTATATAATTAAAAGTCTCATCTTGACCACTTCCTGTCCACGCTGTATATTGATTTTAGAAAAAACGCGACCATATATCATTATGATTTTTTGCCAACTTACTCAGTCATCCTCCGCTGAGCAGGCCCCATGGATTTTTCCCATTGATGAAAAATAAAAAAAGTTATGAGTGTTTAAAAAACCTTGAGATCCTCTCGCCTGTCAATGAAGCAAACACCCCTTCTGGGGGGTGGGGGTGGGGTGGCAGGACTATAAAACCCAAGATCGTGAGGGTGAGGCCACGACTCTCATTCTAAGCTGTGAATCAACTGAACTGTGAGTCTGCAATGTACTTGCAATAAATGATTTGTTAGCCCTTAATGACAATGCCACGAGTTGTTTGGCCTGCTGCCCTGCCTGTGTGCGTGTGCGTGTGTGTGTGTGCGTGTGCGTATATATATGAGAGTGTGAGTGTGATCTCAGTGACTGAGCTGCCAGCCCAAGAATCCATTCAGCCCACAATGTCCATACTAGCCGTCTGGAAACCAGTCCCTTCAGCCCTCAATACCATGCTAGCACCCCAGAAAGTCCCACCACTGGCCAGCAATATTGGAATTGGTGGAGAGGTGGAATATTGCACTGGCGGACCAGCCCTCCCATGTGATGCTGGGACCCAATGGGTCCCACGTAGTCTAGTAATCTTTAAGGTCTCAACAACATCCCAGATATAATGCTGATGGCTTGAGCTCCAGCAGTGGTGTTCCTGCCAAACTATTCCAGTATACCTCAAAAATTACAGAACTCCTGAAAAATATACATATTTCCCATATATGTGCTCCTTGCAAAAACAGGAACAAACCCAATCTATTGTTTCATCCCTTTGTTCTCAGTCATCAACAAATGACAGAAGACTTATCCGTGCGAACATCTACAACCCTGCCTTCTCCAATGTCCTCAAAAACACAAGCAGTCTTGTATGACATAATCTCTTCTGAACAAAACCATGCTGAATCTTTCTGATCAGTCCTTAACTTTCCAAGTGGACATAAATCAGGTCCTTCAGAATCTTCGACAACAACTTCCCTTGCCCAATGATATATGGTTCACCAACCTGTAGTTTATCTTTATTGCCAGGTTTATCTCTACTGTCATTTTTAACAAGGGGACAGCATTAGTTATTCCCCAATCTTCTGGCATTGCACACAGGGCTAATGAAGTGCAAAACATCTCCATTAGAGCTTGAGCAGTCTCTTCTGCCATTAGTTTCCTTGGAAAAATCCTGTCCAGCCCTAGAGATTTGTCAGCTCTGATGTGCTCCAATATTCCCAGCATTTCTTGCTTTCCTGATAGATATGTGCTCAGAATATTAGCATACTTCTGCCTTAAATCTCCAGCCTCCACATTCGTCTCGCTGGTGTGTACCGACGAGAAATGTTCAAGACCTCCTAGATCCGCACATTGAATCTATTCCTTCCTCAACTGCTCTCTTGGTCCTAATGTAGTTACTAAAAGTTTGAGGATTGATGTGCAATAGCATTAGTTAATTGTGTTTTGATGTGTTTTATCAACATCTTGGGACCACCATTGAAAATAAATTCAACTAAAACAGGTACATACATACCATGGGTACAGAGCAGGCCAGTGGCTGGGTATCCAGTGTTCTTTCTAATTAGTATAACTGCAATGAACTACCTTCCATTTCCCAGAATGTATGTAGCTGAAACATCATAGAAATATAGAAAAATAGGTGCAGGGGTAGGCCATTCGGCCCTTCGAGTCAGCCATTCAAAATGATCATGGCTGATCATCTAAAATAGTAAGATTAAATGAGAACTTACCATTTTGAAGTATGATCTTTATTTTATGAGGAGTTGAGTTGAGGGACTACGTGAAGAACCTCGTACAGCCGTTCGTGAATCAATCTTCAAAGCAACGGTGCGAAATCACAGATAATAATGACTGAAGTATAATGGTAAGATAACAAAAGACTAGAACTACCAGATGAGATCTATGAGGGCTGGGAGCGGAGGGCACGTAGTCCCTCAACTCGACGCCTCATAAAATAAAGATCAAACTTCAAACTGGTAAGTTCTCATTTAATCTTACTTCAGAGTCACGTGAGTGACTACATGAAGACTTCAAAGCTCTGTGATTTCATGCCATGTGAAAAGAGTATACACAACCACAGCTGCTTCATTGACAAATGAAGGGAAAACATTCATAATGCATACAGTCATAACATAGATGTAAAACATGCTAATGCTGTTTAAATGAAACAATAATATTTCTTCTCTCACCCAGATGGAAAATATAACCAGAACATAAATAGAGTTAACAAATACCCCTGGTTCAGCAATGGGTCATTACAGATGTTTGGAGATTCGTTCGTTGAACCATGGTGCAGCGTTAACAATGCGACCCAGTGGAACATAAATACCCTTGCTGCTGATGTTGTAGCAGCCCTGGTGGAATAAGATCTGGAATCAGAATCCATTCGTACATAACACAACTCAGTTTTTATCATCTGGAATGGCATGAAAAATAAGTTCTCCCAAATTTTTTGTGACAAACAACATTGCTAGTCCAGAACTCCAAGGCTCTTGATGACCTTGACATATTGTTGTACATATGTGTGCTTACCTTATCAAAAGGTCCCCTGGTATGCCTGTGACCATTTTGAGACCTGACCCCCTTCTGGTCTGCTCAAGTATTTATAATATAATATTATATATTATAATTTACAGACATTATCATCCTGTACCATCACAATTATTTAGCTACTGAACCTGCTGCAATAAACCAGTGCCAGAAGGATAACTACCTAATAAACTCCAGCCAAATTTATGGATATAGCTGCAGCCTCCTGGTGAAATAGTGTTCACAAATGTCAACATCGCATATGGCATTATACTGGTCCTGGGACCTATGTTGAAGATACCCTACCCCTTGATAACCGGTGTGGACTCGACAGAGTGAGTCTTGTTTGTTACAGCCAACTCAATGAGGAAGCTCATTGACCCAATTAATGGCCGTGTAACTCCATAATTAACAAATGATCATTTAACATGAATTTGTAACATTAGCAATCAATACCATTTCCAATGGAACATAAGCGTAACATACTCTTTCATCTCCTGGAAAAGAATATTCTGCAGTTTGGTGCTATGCAAACACTTTCAACACATAGAAGGATAGATGTAACAACCCAAACCTTAGGGCAGTTTATTAAACCTGCAGAACATAATTTGAGTTTATCATGCAACAACTGATTTCCCAAGCCTCAGGCTGAACCAGCAAATTACGTTTAAAATAACCAAATAAGGTTATATTATTCGGGACAAATCAGGAATCAATTTGCATAATCACACAATAGCAACCTTAACCAGCCTCTTAATGACGTTATTTGACGCCTCAATTGATAAAACAAAATGGAGGGAGCCATAAAAGACCTTCCTTCTCCTTTTAGTGAAAATGTACATTTCGCCACTGTAATGCCACATATTTTGCAACCGGTGAAATCAACATGAAACCAACATATATATTAGGTGTTCCATTTAACCAGTGATTAAACACCAATTCTGTGTTGCCCAAAAACCTATACTTGATGATTCTCCTGACAACAAGATATGTAACCATTCCAGAGGTCTTTAACTGATTGCACCCTCGTGACTAACATATACCATCATCATAATGTATCAACCTAAGCATCACAATATGCACATTTGTCCAATCACTCTTCAACCCAAAAGATTCTGATAAGGGAGGGAGAGGAGCCTGATGTTGTGGTACACATAGGTACCAATGACATAGGCAGAAAAAGTGACGAGGTCCTGAAGGGAGAATTTAGGGAGTTGGGGGGAAAGTTAAGGAGAAGGACCAAAAGGGTAACAATTTCAGGATTACTGCCTGTGCCGCGTGACAGTGATAGTAGGAATGAAATGAGGTGGAGGATAAATGTGTGGCTGAGGGACTGGTACAGTGGGCAGGGATTCACATTTCTTGATCACTGGGACCTCTTTTGGGGAAGGCATGATCTGTACATAAAGGACGGGTTGCACTTGAGCCCGAGGGGGACCAATATCCTGGCAGGGAGATTTGCAAAGGCTACTGGGGAGACTTCAAACTAGAAAGGCTGGGGGGAGGGACTCGGGTAGAGGCGGCTAGGGGTCAGGGTGTGGGGCAAGAGGCAGAGAAGGGAAGCACTCGGATCCAAAATGTAGGCGAGAAAGATGAAAAAGATAATAGACAGAGAATAAGGGATGGTGGGTTTCTAAAATGTGTATATTTTAATGCTAGGAGCATTGTAAGTAAGGTGGACGAACTTAGAGCCTGAATTGACACCTGGAAATATGATGTTGTGGCAATCAGTGAAACATGGTTGCAGGAGGGCTGTGATTGGAAACTAAATATTCCAGGATTTCGTTGCTTCAGGTGTGATAGAATTGGAGGGACCAGAGGGGGAGGTGTTGCATTGCTTGTCAGAGAGCATATTACAGCAGTGCTTTGGCAGGATAGATTAGAGGGCTCGTCTAGGGAGGCTATTTGGGTGGAACTGAGAAGTGGGAACAGTGTAGCAACACTTTTAGGGGTGTATTATAGACCGCCAAATGGGGAGCGTGAATTGGAAGAGCAAATATGTAAGGAGATAGCAGATATTAGTAGTAAGCACAAGGTAGTGATTGTGGGAGATTTCAATTTTCCAAAAATAGACTGGGAAACACATTCTGTAAATGGGCTGGATGGTTTGGAGTTTGTAAAATGTGTGCAGGATAGTTTTTTGCAGCAGTACATCGAGGTATCGACCAGAGAAGGGGCAGTGCTGGACCTCCTGTTAGGAAATGAGAAAGGCCAGGTGACGGAGGTATGCGTTGGTGAGCACTTCGGGACCAGTGATCACAATACCATTAGTTTCAATATAATTATGGAGAGAGTCAGAACTGGACCTAGGGTGGAGATTTTTGATTGGAGAAAGGCTAACTTTGAGGGAATGCGTAAGGATTTTAAAGGAGTGAGTTGGGACACTTTGTTTCATGGGAAGGATGTAGAAGATAAATGGAGGACATTTAAAGGGGAAATTGTAAGAGTACAGAATCTTTATGTCCCTGTTAGGTTGAAAGGAAATAGTAAAAATTGGAAAGAGCCATGGTTTTCAAGGGAAATTGGACACTTGTTTCGAAAAAAAAGAGAGATATCTACAATAATTATAGGAGGCATGGAGTAAATGAGGTGCTAGAGGAGTATAAAGAATGTAAAAAGAATCTTAAGAAAGAAATTAGGAAGGCTAAAAGAAGATATGAGGTTGCTTTGGCAAGAAAGGTGAAAGTAAACCCAAAGGGTTTCTACAGCTATATTAATAGCAAAAGGATAACGAGGGATAAAATTGGACCATTAGAGAACCAGAATGGACAGCTATCTGCAGAGCCAAAAGAGATGGGGGAGATATTGAACAATTTCTTTTCTTCGGTATTCACCAAGGAGAAGGATATTGAACTCTGTGAGTTAAGGGGAAAAAGTAGAGTAGCTATGGAAACTATGAGATTCAAAGAGGAAGAAGTACTGACACTTTTGAAAAATATATAAAAGTGGATAAGTCTCCAGGTCCTGACAGGATATTCCCTAGGACATTCAGGGAAGTTAGTGTAGAAATAGCAGGAGCTATGACAGAAATATTTCAAATGTCATTAGAAACGGGAATAGTGCCGTACTGCGCATGTTGTTCCATTGTTTAAAAAGGGTTCAAAGAATAAACCTAGCAATTATAGACCTATTAGTTTGACGTCAGTGGTGGGCAAATTAATGGAAAGGATACTTAGAGATAATATATATAAGCATCTGGATAAACAGGGTCTGATCAGGAACAGTCAACATGGATTTGTGCCTGGAAGGTTATGTTTGACAAACCTTCTTGAATTTTTTGAAGTGGTAACTAGGGAAATTGATGAGGGTAAAGCAGTGGATGTTGTCTATATGGATTTCAGTAAGGCCTTTGACAAGGTTTCCCCATGGAAGGTTGGTTAAGAAGGTTCAATCTTTGGGTGTTAATGGCGGAGTAGCAAGATGGATTCAACAGTGGCTGAATGGGAGATGTCAGAGAGTAATGGTGGATGGCTGTTTGTCAGGTTGGAAGCCGGTGACCAGTGGGTGCCTCAGGGATCTGTGTTGGGTCCACTGTTGTTTGTCATGTACATCAATGATCTGGATGATGGGGTGGAAAATTGGATAAGTAAGTATGCAGATGATACTAAGATAGGTGGTGTTGTGGATAATGAAGTAGATTTTCAAAGTCTACAGAGAGATTTGGGCCATTTGGAAAAGTGGGCTGAAAGATGGCAGATGGAGTTTAATGCTGATAAGTGTGAAGTGCTACATCTTGGCAGGACAAATCAAAATAGGACGTACATGGTAAATGGTAGGGAATTGAGGAATGCTGTGGAACAGAGGGATCTAGGAATAACTGTGCATAGTTCCCTGAAGGTGGAATCGCATGTAGATAGGGTGGTAAAGAAAGCCTTTGGTGTGCTGGCAGTAGGGAAATGTGCTAGGAGTAGGGAAATAATGTTAAAATTGTACAAGGCATTGGTAAGACCAATTCTGGAGTATGGTGTACAATTTTGGTCGCCTAGTTATAGGAAGGATGTCAACAAAATAGAGAGAGTACAGAGGAGATTTACTAAAATGTTGCCAGGGTTCCAGCAACTATGTTACAGAGAAAGGTTGAACAAGTTAGGTCTTTATTCTTTGGAGCGCAGAAGGTTAAGGGGGGACTTGATTGAGGTCTTTAAAATGATGAAAGGGATAGACAGAGTTGACGTGGATACGTTTTCCATTGAGGGTAGGGAAGATTCAAACAAGAGGGCATGACATGAGAATTAAGGGACAGAGGTTTCAGGGTAATGTGAGGGGGAACTTCTTTACTCAGAGGGTGGTGGCTGTGTGGAATGAGCTTCCAGCAGAAGTGGTGGAGGCAGGATCGATTTTAACATTTAAGAGTAAAGTGGATAGGTATATGGACGTGAAGGGAATGGAGGGGTATGGTCTGAGTGCAGGTAGATGGGACTAGGGAAAAACAAATGGTCGGCACGGACTGGAAGGGCCGAGAGGGCCTGTTTCTGTGCTGTAATTGTTATACGGTTATATGGTTATATGGTTAACCCATACAATGCCCGTAGGGTCTATAGATAGTTGATACCCATAACAGACATTTTTTGCAAGTCATGCAAATCTGCTCCACCTCCAAACTCGAGATGATATTTGCAACTTGGTATCTGCCGTAAACAGCAACTGTGGCCCAATTTCCAATCCAGCCTTGTAAGACAATCTTGGTCCTTCTACAGAACCTGTGCAATTCTAACCTGCTTGAAAAGCTAGAACAGTCCATTTTACATGGTTAGACCCCTCAAATTAGCTGATAATGTCTCAAGCATTTGTAATGTATAACTAAGTGTACACCTTACCAAGCTGTAAGTGGTCCCTTAATTGTAGAGTAGCACAGGTACAGTGCATGGAACCTCTGGCCAGCTTTCATGCTGCCACCAACTTCAGTGAACCGCTTACTGCCAATAAAGACGTGGGGTGCATTATCACCAAAACTATGAAACCTTGCTCGTTCCAATAGCTTGTCCTTTGTCCTCCAGGTTTCGCCTATGGAAAGGTCTTACCTGAATAGAAGATTCGGCGGCCAACTGTAATGTCCCCCTGAGAGCGGTATTCACTGCATATGTGTTTGGGATGGTAACTTTCTTGCCAGGCATCGACCTCTGGCACATGCCCTGTATCCCTTGGGCCTGCTGTATGGCTATACCCTCAGACTCGGCATTAGACTATACCAATCCCACATGCTCTCCTCTTACATGAGGGAGCCATTAAGCAGCCCTGATACAAGGTGCTGCTGGCACAGCTTCAGCAATACGCTGACTTTGCCATGGCCCCAGCGTCAGAATAATACCGATGCAGCATGCTCCCCTCCTACATGAGGGAGACCTTAAGCAGGCCTGCTGAAAAGCGCTGCTGACACAATTTCCCATTTAGGGCCATTAGCACCATTTTGCAATATAATTAAAGATTTACTTAACAACAACTGGAGCAGTAATGAATACTGTTTGTCCATTATTGTGACTTTATTAATTTCAGCTGGTGAAACAAGGTGTGTTAACAATGACCTATATGGTACTTAATAGTTAACCATTTAACAAGAAAAGTTGTCTTACTTGCACAGCTGAATCACATCTTTACTATTAACAATTAATCTAATGACTAGTAAACCTGTTACCAGAGTTTATTGACTGCCATCTGTTGCCCAACATCCTACAAGTCTATTTGATAGACTTAATCTAACTGGATAGAGGAGCCCAATTTCTCAAATATAGTTTAAGACTGAACAGATTTGGTTATATTGCCTTATCCTAACAATGACCCCTCATCCCACATGATCACTGTAAATGGGAATACCCTACTAAACAGCTATTCCCATAAAGCAGCCCTGAAGAAGGTACCACTGGCCCCCATGAAGCAGCCCTGAACAAAGGTGCTGCTGGCGCGGCCTTTCCCATAGGCCAGTATTTGCCATAGATTTGGCGTTTTCATGTAGCAGCCCTGAGCAAAGGTGCTGCTGGCATAACCTCTCCAATAGTCTAGCCTGCCATAACTTGGCATCCCCATGATCAGCCCCCAGCAAATGTGTTGCTGGCACAGCCTCTCCAATAGGCTAGCCTACCATAGCTTCGCATCCCATGAGCAGTCCTGAGCAAAGGTACTGCTGGCACAATCTTTTACCATAGGCTGACACTGCCATAACTTGGCATCCCATGAGCTGTCCTGAACAAAGGTACTGCTGGCACAACCTTTTACCATAGGCTGGCACTGCCATAACTTGGCATCCCCATGAGCTGTCCTGAACAAAGTTACTGCTGGCACAACCTTTTCCATAGGCTGGCACTGCCATAACTTGGCATCCCAATGAGCAGTCCTGAACAAAGGTACTGCTGGCACAACCTTTTACCATAGGCTGGCACTGCCATAACTTGGCATCCCCATGAGCTGTCCTGAACAAAGTTACTGCTGGCACAACCTTTTACCATAGGCTGGCACTGCCATAACTTGGCATCCCCATGAGCTGTCCTGAACAAAGGTACTGCTGGCACAACCTTTTACCATAGGCTGGCACTGCCATAACTTGGCATTCCCATGAAGCAGCCCTTCCCAAAGGTGCTGCTGGCACAGCCTCTGCAATAGGCTGACATTGCCATAAACTTTACTACTGATCCAACTCCTGCCTAAATGAGTTTCTCTAAATTCATTCCCAGAGGTGTCATCCATGGGGATTAACACTACCAATATCAATATATATATATATATATATATATATATATATATACCCGCGATACCCTCCCGGCACCCGGGCTAATCATTTATGTGAATTAAACCCCATTTCTTGGGGACTACTGCGGTCTGGGAACCGCATACACTTGAGTTTCCCCTCCACCGGGAACCCAGGCTGACCGTTCAGGTCATCCCTTAGGGACTACTGCAGTCTAGAACTGCACTATTCTCGGGTATCCCCTCCCCGGGAACCCAACGTGTGGAGTCACTGACCGCGTTATCAGTGACTCCGATCGCTAAACCGACATTCGCCAGCTCTCCGCTTCCGCGGTCGGGCCAGGGTTTTCCCCAAAGCTTTAGGCTGGTTCACTCGTCGGCCTCGCGACCATCATGCAAGAACCTTGGAGGTTTCTGCAGGAAACCTAGAACAGGTAAGAAATAGCACTTACCTGAAACTTTTTTAGACTTACCGTTGGAGGAGCTGCGCTGCTCCACAGTCGTCTGCACGAAAGCGTCTGACACAATGATGCACGAACAGCTGTACGGGGTTCTTCATGTAGTCACTCACATGACTCCAAAGTAAAATCAGTACCCCTTTCCTGCTTTTTCCCCATATCCCTTGAGTCCTTTAGTCCTGAGCTAAATCTAACTCTCTCTTGAAATCATCCAGTGAATTGGCTTCCGTTGCCTCCTGTGGCAGAGAATTCCACAGATTCACAATTCTCTGGGTGAAGAAGTTTTTCCTCATCTCAGTCCTAAATGGCCTACCCCTTATTCTTAAACGGTGACCACTGGTTCTGGACTCCCCCAACATCGGGAACATTGTTCCTGCATCTAGTCTGTCCAATCCTTTAAGAATCTTATATGTTTCTATAAGATCCCCCTCATCCTAAATTCCAGTGAATACAAGCCCAGTCGACCCATTGTTTCCTTATATGTCAGTCCCGCCATCCCGGGAATTAACCTGGTGAACCTACGCTGCACAATAGCAAGAATGTCCTTCCTCAAATTAAGAGACCAAAAATGCAAACGATGCTCCTGGTGTGGTCTCACTAGGGCCCTGTACAACTGCAGTAGGACGTCCTTGCTCCTAAACTCAAATCCTCTCTCAATGAAGATCAACATGCCATTAGCTTTCTTCACTGCCTGCAGTACCAGTTCAGTTTAGTTTTTATTTGTCATATGTAGGTTAACACAGGGTCAACGGTACAATGAAAAGTGGTAGACAAGACAACGGGTCACCTCAGCAATGATATTACAAAGATAAAATTAAGGGAAAAAATATATAAAATAAAAGTGAAATTGGTAGGTAAAAGACAATAGTAAATAAAATTATCAACATAAATGATGTGTGATGCGTTTATGAGTTCAAATCAACATATATGATGTGTTTATGAGTTCAATCAACATATATGATGTGTTTATGAGTTCCTGCATGCCTTCCTGTATGTACATGCTTTCAGTGACTGATGTACAAGTACATCCAGGTCTCATTGCAACTCCCCTTTTCATAATCTGACACAATTCAGATAATAATCTGCTTTCCTATTCTTGCCACCAAAGTGGATAAACTCACATTTATCCACATTATACTACATCTGCCATGCATTTGCCCACTCACCCAACCTATCCAAGTCATCCTGCAGCCTCATGGCATCCTCCTCACAGCTCATACTGCCACACAGCTTTGTTTTATCTGTAAACTTGGAAATGTCACATTTAATTCCCTCGTCTAGATGGTTAATATATATTGTAAATAACTGGGGTCCCAGCATCGAGCCTTGCTGCACTCCACCAGTCACTGCCTGCCATTCTGAAAAGGACCTGTTAATTCCTACTTTTTTGCTTCATGTCTGCCAACCAGTTCTCTATCCATGTCTAAACCCAACCCCCAATACCATGTGCTCTAATTTTGTACACTAATCTCTTGTGAGGGACCTTGTCAAAAGCTTTTTGAAAGTCCAGATACACCACATCCCTTATCCATTCTATTTGTTACATCCTCAAAAAATTCCAGAAGATTAGTCAAGCATGATTTCCCTTTCATAAATCCATGCTGACTTTGACCGATCCTGACTGCTTCCCAAATGCGCTGCTATAACATCTTTAATATTCGACTCAAGCATCTTCCCCACTACTGATGTAAGACTGACCGGACTATAATTCCCTGTTTTCTCTCTCCCCCCTTTCTTAAAAAGAGGAGTTACATCGGCTACCCTCCAGTTCACAGGAACTGAACCCGAGTCAAAAGAACATTGGAAAATGACCACCAATACATCCACGATTTCAGGAGTCACCACCTTGAGTACTCTGGGATGCAGACCATTAGACCCTGGGGATTTATCTGCCTAAACAGTCCCAACAGTTTACCGAACACCATTTCCTGACTAATATGGATTTCCATCAATTCCTCCCTCCTACTAGATCCTCGGTCCCCTAGTATTTCGTGGAGATTATTTGTATCTTCCTTAGTGAAAAAAACATCCCATGTACATTCCAAGAAATCCTTCTCCTCAGCGCTGCTTCCAATTTGGTTTGCCCAACCTATATGTAGATTAAAGTCACCCATAATAATTGCCATGATATGTCACCCATGATATCAGTAAAGATTCTGAAGAAGGGTCCTAATCCGAAACATCACCTATCCATTTCCTCTGTAGATGCTGCCTGGCCCGCTGAGTTACTCCAGCACTTTGTATTTTACATCAGTAAAGACGTTTGACAATGCCATTCCTGTTCGACTGTTTTTTGGCGACGTTGCTGTGTTCCCACCCCTATTACACTTCTCCTTCTTGGAGGTCATGGGTTGAGGAGATGCTGTTCAAGAAACCTCAATGTGTTTCTGGACTCCATCTTGTCATTCAGGAGAAAACATTTAATTAATAGTAAGATTAAATGAGAACTTACCAGTTTGAAGTTTGATCTTTATTTTATGAGGAGTCGAGTTGAGGGACTACGTGAATAGAAGCCCGTACAGCCGTTGGTGCGTCAATCTTCAAAGCAGCGGAATGAATTCACAGCTAACAATGACTGAAGTATAATGGTAAGATGATAAAACTAGAACTACCAGATGAGATCTATGAGGGTGGGAGCGGAGGGCACGTAGTCCCTCAACACGACTCCTCATAAAATAAAGATCAAACTTCAAACTGGTAAGTTCTCGTTTAATCTTACTATTTTACTTCGGAGTCACGTGAGTGACTACGTGAAGACTTCAAAGCACTGTGAATTCACGCCGCAGACCCAAATCCGACGTTCAAACTGCCTGGATTGACTCAAAAGTGCATCAGTAATACATTTGTTAAATGAAATAACAGTTTATTTACAAACAAATCATAACAAACCCTCTAACTCAGGGGAAAAGTGTAACAGTACTGAAACCAGAATCAGCAAACACCCCGAGCCTTGAAATCGGCTTGTGATAAAACCTCTGAAAAGTTAGCTCACTGGACCATCCTGCGGCCGCGAGGATATGGTCTATTGGCAAGTCCATCGCCCTTGCCGCGGAAGTTGATGCTGCCCTGGTGGAATGCGATTTGAATTTATCAGTATCAATTCCAGCACTTCCCAGGACCTGCTTTAGCCACCTTGAAATCGTTTGCACTGACACCTTACTGTGTGGTTTTTTTGTGACTAATAAACAAAGCCAACTCTGTTCCTCTCAGAGGTTTAGTAATCTCAATGTAACGAGATAAATGTGAGACTACACACAAGCGATCATCTGCGGGGTATGCTGAAAACACAATCTTACATCCTGTCATGCCTCTTCTATTATGTTTAAGCAAATCATAGACATAAAATATAATGGCATCAGCCGACACATGGATTCTATCTAGCCGTAGCTTTTGCAACATTTGTACACGTTGAGCTGAAACCAACGCCATAAGCATGACCACCTTCATAGATAATTTTGCTACTGATAGGCTTGTAACCGGAGCCCACTGGCGAAGAACCATAAAAACCTCACTCACATTCCAAATACCGGCATACCTGGGTTTAGGAGGATTAGAATTGAAAAACTCCCTTCATGAATCGTGAAACTAACGGATGTGTCCCTACTGTATGCAATTCTGCATTCATAGGTCAAATAAGAAGACAGAGCACTTCTGGCTGAATTAATCGCACTGTAACTTAATTTTTTGGTAAAAATAAAGAGTTGACAAACACCAATACGTCCGTGATCCCTGCAGTGTGATATACAATATTCTGCTGTAGGCAGAATTGCTCCCACTTCCTTATATAGGTGATATATTGCTGTTGTGTACTATCCCTGCAGGCCGACGTGAGAACATCCACAGTCCGATGAGACAGTCCTCTCCCCAGGTATGGCCTCCTTAAAATCTGTAAATTAACAGATCAATACGATCATATAAAGGATGTTGATCCCCAGTGACTGGATTTACCAGTAGATTTTTATTCTTGGGCATAAGCATGTAAGGCTCCCTAGCCATTTGTAATACAACGGGAAACCATGCTTGTGTAGGCCAATCTGGCACTACCAATACCCCTGAAGCGGAGTCCTCCTTGATCTTTTGCAAACATCTGCTGATGAGACAGAATGGAGGAAATACATACACAAACATTCCTCCGCAATGCAGCGAAAATGCATCCACTGCTACTGCCCCAGGATCTGGTTCCCATTAAACATATCTAGGTAACTGATGATTTAATCGAGATGCAAACAAGTCAATATCTGGTAATCCATACTGATCAATCATTTGGGTTAAATACATCCTGATTTAACATCCATTCAATGTTGTCATTAAACTAACGTGACCTCTTCCTGGCAAATAAAGTGCTGAAAGCCAGATATTTTGGTCAATACACCAGCTCCAAATCTGGTTAGCCAGTCTATCACAAGACTGTGACTTAACTCCACCCATGTGGTTTTACATATGCCACTGCTGTGGTGTTGTCAATCTGACCTGCACATGCAGATCCCTCCTTGTAGAACAATAAGCTTTGAGCCCATACCAGGATGTCTCCCACATTCCATCTGCCTCCACGACTAGAAGACATATCTGTTGCACCCCAACCCAGTGCACTTACATCAGTCTGTAATATCAGTGACGGTGATTCCACCAAAACCTTCCTTAAATTTTTGAAACATGTACTATCCACCATTGTATGTCAGCAATCGCCCCAGCTGACAACTGCATAGGCCTATCAAAAATGGCCCCTTTGTATTCTCAGTGCCTGTTTCTTTGATCGTTGTAATTGTTGATAATGCAGAGGACCATACTGCACAGCTGGAAAGGCTGCAACAACTTCCCAATTAAACTGGCTACTTGTCTAATCGAAGGCCGTTGTTCTCCAACGAGATTAACACAGTCCTCAATTAACTGATTCAATTTATCCCTGGGCAAAGTTACCAACATGTGATTGGAATTAATGGTAAATCCCAGATAATCAATAATTTGGACTGGTGATAATTTAGATTTATCTGGGTGAATAACAAATCCAATTTGTTCAAAAGTGATTTTAACAACTGAAACTGATGATTGAGTTTCAGCATGAGTCTTTCCAACAATCAGAATATCATCTAAATAGGCCATTACCACATGCCCCTGAGCTCTAAGTAATGCTAACACAGGTTTTACCAATTTAGTAAATAATCTAGGAGCTGAAGTTAATCCATTCGGCAATGCCCTGAATTGCCACAGCTCAGTCATCCAAATAAATTTCAAATATCTTCTATCATCACCATGAATAGACACTGCGTAATACGCATTCTTTAAATCAATGGTTGCCATATAATACCCTTTGGACACTAGATGTTTGTCCGTGGTAAAGGTCTCCATTTTGAAATGCCTATAACAAACAAATTTGTTCAAATTCGATAAATCCAGAATAATTCTACATCCCCCAGTCTTTTTAGATCTGGGAAATATACTTGACAGAAATTGTTGACTTTGATAGACAGAAGGCTCAATTACCCATTTCTTATGTAACGACTGAATCTCTGCTTGAATAAGCACATTTTCCTCATCTGAAAAAATAAGTTTACGACTAGGAAAATGTTGATTAGGTAGACTGTCCTTACAGTAAAATTCAATTTTTCACCTCTTCAATGCACTAAGTATGAACAAATCTGATGTCAACTGCTGCCATTGTTTGAGAAACAATTTTAACCTTCCCCAATTTGAACAGGAACATCAGTTAATTCATCGTCTGTCAATGTTATATTCGTTACCTGCATCTTTCCTTGCGGACCTTGTTGTCCTCGACTTCTTGTAGAGAACCTTTTTTGCCTTGCTTGCCAGCTGGCTTAATGAGGGCCATGGTTTTAACAACCTCATGACAGTCTTTGACCCTTTTTGCAAGGTTACCACCAAACAACAGATTTCGTGGTAGTACACTGGTCAGTTTGCACAAACTCGCCAAATTCGGATTAGCACTGGCCTAATAGCGGCCCTCCCGATATTATTAATATCAAAATGCATTACAAAGGAATCCCAGTTCATCCTGGTGTGCTTCAACCATATCGCTTGTATCAATAACTTTCACCACATCTGTAATACCTGCTGACAACAGTTTAAGCACTTTTTTAAACTTCACCTCCTGGGCCCTAGCAGGCATACCCATCTATAACCAAATTTGGTGATTAACCACCGGTTCCTTCAGGAGATCACAATTAACAGGAGCTTTATAGTTTTTTGCTACTTCATCCATAGCTAGCTCCTGTAACTGGTGGGAGAGCATATACTGAATTGCTTTGGCCAATTCTACATCAATCGCCTTTCCTGCCTCTCTACGCTCAGCAAACTTCCCAGCAATGTTCGGAATTACCTCCAACCAAACTCCTTTACTGCTCTCCCCCAGCATAGAATCAGTGTCAGCAAACTGCACTGATAGAACATCCTCTTCACAGGCAGGATAGTTCTGCAGCCCTGAAACAGGTGCTGCTAACACAAGCTCTCCATCAGCCTGGCTTAGGCACCACTCCTCCTCACGGAGCTGGTCCCTGTCGAGCATTCTTTTGTAATAGAATGTCGACGTGGGAGAGCCGTGAGCAAACGGACTCTCCTATGGAGGGTATAACCTCCAGGCCCGACTCATCTACGGGCCACAGAGACTTGCCAGTGGCCTTCCTCCCTACTGACAAGCCTCCACTGCCCCCCGGCAGTGGGTCCGCAACCACTGGCTGTGTAGCCAGCACCGGACCAGGTGTACCAGACGGGCCTCCATCCTCAACACTCTCCTGGCCACTTTTCCTTTCTACCCCCGGAGCGCCTCGCCGACACCTTCTTCACTTTCTGTAACATATCTACCAGAACTCCAAACCGTCGCAGAAAATGACCTGTGGTAAAAATTTTTTTAAAACCTTACCTCCGTTTAAACTTGTTAACGAAGAACTGCAGATGCTGGAGAATCAAGGGTGAAGTCTGAAGAAGGGTCTCGACCCGCAACGTCGCCCATCTCCTTCGCTCCTTAGATGCTGCTGCACCCGCTGAATTCTCCAGCTTTTCGTATAACCCTCCGTTTAAACTTACCGCTCGGAGGAGCACTGCTGCTCCAACCGGCCGACTGCACCAGCGTCTGACGTCATGACGCACCAACGGCTGTACGGGCTTCTATTCACGTAGTCACTCACGTGACTCCGAAGTAAAATAACCATAAGTGTTCATTCCTTCCGTCGCCAAAGCAATGTGACTGCGGTATAAACCATCCACTGTCGAAGATGTAGTGCAGAAACTCATTGATGCTCCTTCAACAGCATCTCCTTAGCCTGTGACCCCCCACTGCTACAATTAACTAGCACAGCAGGCATGCATGAACAAGACAATTGCATTAAACAAAAGAAGACACAAAGTGCTGGAGTAACTCAACGGGTCAGGCAGCATCTTTGGAGAACCTGGATAGGTGATGTTTTGGGTAAGGGACCTTTCTTCAGACTAATTATGGTGTGGGAGGGGGCTGGAATGAATGATGGAAGTGAAGAGGAACAGGACAGTCTGGCAAGTAATAGATGGATACAAATGGGGGGGGGGGTGAGGGGGTTGGTAGCAATGCTTGGACAAAAGCAAGAGATGAAAAGGTAAAAGGTGAGATAAGGATAGAAGAGTTGAAAATAATGAAACCAGAGATAGCATGTAGGTAGAAGGGGATGTGGAGTGCAGAAATAAACGTGATTCAAGGTGGGGAATAATGAAGGGGGTGGGTGGGTGGGGGGAGAAAAAGTGGCAGAGAGGGGGAAGAATGGAGAAGGGGTTGGTTTGTTACCTTAAATTGGATAATTCAATCTTCCTACTGTTGGGTTGTAAGCCCAGTGGAATCTGAGACACTGTTCCTTCAGTTTTTGTGTGGCCTTACTCAGGCTAAGGAGGAGGCCCAGGTCAAAGAGGTCTGTAATGGGAAGAGGAGTTATAACGGTTAACAACTGGGAGATCCTGTAAGCCTTGGCGGAATAAGTGCTATAATTCGGCGAAATGATTGCCAAGTCTACGCTTGGTCTCACTGATATAAAGGAGGTAACATTGGGAGCAGCAGATGCAGTAGATGAGGTTAGAGGGAGTGCATGTGAACCTCTGTCTCACCTGGAAGGACTGCTGAGGTCCCTGCATGGGTCTGAGGAAAGAGATATAGGGTCAGGCCACACACAAACTGGATGAACAACAACGTATATAATATTAGAGCCAGAAAGCAAATAATTTGCCAAAGAAAGAGAAGGTTTTAAATCTCACAAGATTAATAGATGGAGAGGTGCAGGATTAGCATATCAAAGCTTTAGGGCTCGAAGGTTCAACAGCACAGAAACTGAAATCTGTGTTTTGGAAGAAGCGAACATTTAGGGAATGATCTCTCAAAGGAGGGCATAGCTAAAAGAGATGACTGAGGTACCTGGCAGTGACATCTTCAAGCGATTTGGAAAGAAAAAGGGTTTTAAAAGCTATTGTAGCAGGTGAGTACCCTTGCCGCACAATCAACAGTGGTTCAGGAATAGGGTTAAACCCATAACTTGACTCCATTTATACCTCGTGCTGCCTCAGAAAGGTCTACCACAACTAGAGAGCAGTGCTGAATTACCTACCTGTTTGATGACCTTCGGACTATCCTTGATCAGACTTTACTGGGTTTATCTTGCACTAAATGTTATTCCCTTGTCATGGATCCATACATTGTAATGGATCTATTGTTATCATGTATCGTCTTTCTGCTGACTGATTAGCATGCAACAAAAACCTATCATTGTACCTTGGTACAAGTGACAATAAACTAAACTGAACTAAACCCCGACTAAAGTGTCAGCCTTGGAAATGATTATCCTCATCCCAAGAAAAATATAAATGATCCAAAATTATTATTTGCCCCTCATGCTTGACTGCCTATTTATTGGTCTTGTGTTGCTCCTTAGGTTTGCTCCTTCTTTCATGAAAAATCTGAGGAAAATGTATCCCTTGCCTGAACTGGAAACGTGCCAAGTATCCATGGAAATAAAAAAATGGTGGTTCATGACCACAGCCCACCCTCTGGACGATAAATCTTTCAGCACCAAGCGCTTTGTGAGAAATTAAAATGTAAAAGCTTCCATCAATTGGATGATATATAAATCGCCACTTGGAATATTCTGTACAGAATGGAAATAGCACATAGATCACACAAATCTCATGACTGTGCCAGAATATCCCACTGCAACACTCGATGAAAGGATTAATTCATTGGTGAACTGCTGTAACTTAAAACAGAAATAAAACTGGTGTTGATCTTTCAGTTAAATAGTCCAGAGGAAGAAAGGACAAGCAACAAAGTAAAAGTTTCAAGCAGGATTTTAAGCTGTTTTAAGGATTAGAGAGCTACAATGAGACTTGCCTAAAAGCAGGCAGAGAATAGTTTGGAATAAAATATACTTCCGATACTTCCAATTTGAATCTGAACAGAACTTTGGACTTTCTCCATCACAACTTCTGTCCTTTTCAAACTCTGTGATGTGGCTCAGCACATTATGTTCAACTTAAGTTCATTCTAAACGTTGCAGGTCAGCAGTACACCTTCTTCAACCTACTCGCGGACTTCCACAGGGTCCTGATTTAATTATTCCATTTATTCTGTTGAAAAGCCTAAAGTAACTTTGGCCCTCGTACAATGTTCAGCCATCAACGAGCCTTGCAACACTACAGGCAATCAATGTTCCTCCAGCACTGCCTTATTACATTTCCTCCACCCCATTCCTGGGCCTCATTGTTGGTGAGCATGCTTCATTCATCCAGGTTTAGCTTCTCTAAGTTTCTCTACATCTCTGTCTGCATTAAAGTATGTTCTAAAACTTATGCCTCCTTACCTCGCCCTCCCCAGTACATTTTTCAATTTTGTTTTTTGATAATATATCTATAAAGGAAGATTAAAAAAGATTAACTAAAGGGGTGCTGAAGCAGTTAGTGCTGCTGCCACACAGTTCCAATGACCTGCATTAGTTCCTGACCTCTGGGTGCTGTTTGTGTGGAATTTGTACATTCTCCATGTAAAGGGCCTGTCCCATCAGCATGCGACTCCATGCGGTGAGCACGACCTAACGTGGTTGCTTGAGCCGTCCGGCCTCGCGGGGTCGGTCCCACTTCGATCGCCGGAGCCATATGGAGTTGTGCGGAGCTGGTCCCGACATCGCGTGGGGCTCTGAAAAACTGACCGTGTTCAAAAATTCGGCGCTGCAGCAGCCTGTTGGCCTGCAGCCGCCTCAACGCATTATGCACCGCTTCACGTCACGGAAGCACCTCTCTATATGTGCTTCCGTGACCCTCTCTGTGTGCCTCCGTGGCCCTCTCTTTGTGTCCCCCTCTATGTGCCTCCGTGACCCTCTCTCTGTGTGCCTCCGTGACCCTCTATATGTGTGCCTCCGTGACCCTCTATATGTGTACCTCCGTGACCCTCTCTCTGTGCCTCCGTGACCGTCTCTCTGTGCCTCCGTGACCGTCTCTATATGTGCCTCTGTGGCCCTCTCTCTGTGTGCCTCCGTGCCCCTCTCAGTGTGTCCCTCTATGTCCTTGCGAACTTACCGCGGACTTCGCTCCAACTTCGCACCACGTCGCGCCACTCACCCGACCTCCGCGCGGCCCCCGCTTCCAGTTTGGTCGCACTCACTGCATGGAGTTGCATGCTGGTGGAACAGGCCCTTAACTGTTTGAGTTTCCTTTGGGTGCTCCGGTTTCCTCCCGCATCTCAAAGGCCTGCTGTTTGGCAGCCAATTTTCACACTAATAGCTCCTATAACTAGCAAAGTGGCGCAGCAGTAGAGTTGCTGCCTTAAGCATCAGAGACCTGGTTCGATCCTGACTACGGGTGCTTTCTGAACATGTGGGTTTTCTTCAGGTGCTCCGGCTTCCTCCCTCACTCCAAAGGTGTACAGCTTTGTAGATTAATTAGCTTCTGTGTTTCCTCGGAATGCTCTGATTTCCTCTCAGGTCCTAAAGGAGTGCAGATCAATAGGTTAATTGGTTCCTTTAATGAGGGTTAGTGGTAGAATTCAGGTTGAGTTAATGGGAATGTGCCAAGTATACAGTAGGACTATGGTAGGATTAGTGCCTAAGGGCTAATTTCCACGATGCATCACCCTTTCTTTCACCAAGTTCTTACTTACAATTTCAGAAAATCTACTGCACATGCCACAAATCCACACTCCACATCAGCAGCTGATTTCACTCCCTGCACTGGAGACCTGGGTTTTCTAGTTGTGTAGAACTGCAGATGCCGGTTTACGCTGAAGGTAGACACAAAATGCTGGAGTAACTCAGCGGGACAGGCAGCATCTCTGGAGAGAAGGAATGGGTGACGTTTCGGGTCGAGACCCTTCTTCAGTCCAATCTAGAAGACCAATCTGGTTTCCCACTCCACTGACTATCAGTCTGAAGAAGGGTCGCGACCAAAAACGTCACCTATTTATTTTCCCCAGAGATGCTGCCTGGCCAGTTGAGTTACCCCAGCAATTGGTGTCTATCTCTACTGACTGTCCTTTGTCTAACCTGTTGTTAGCTCCTCAAAGAATTCCAAATGGCTTGTCAGGCACGATCTCCCCTTAACAAAACCATGCTGCCTTACAGAAAGTGTCCCATCACCAGTTGTTTTTTGGCACCCCATATCCAGCACGCCCGTTAAGGGCAAGTGCTTTTGAAGTACTTCGCACTGCTTTCTCTTGATAGTTGTTTCTTCAATCATAGTTTAGAAATTGCATAATGTGTAGCACTTAAGCCACCTGAATTATTCTTCCCACTAATAGGATTAATAATACGCATTAATTGTACCATTGACTTTTTTGCTACTTGGATAACTTCATTGTTAAAACATTTATTGTTAATGTTGGCAAGATTTCCATTCGATCCAATTTCTTTTTGCAGGAAAGACTCTGCATCCTGACCAGTTTCTGCTTCTTGTGTTTACCAGGATGGTATTTAGGTTGGTACCCTTTTTATTAAAATCTTTTATTTTCACTATCACTGTGCAGCCACACTGCAATAATGCAAATGCATGTCAGATACTCACAGAACAGAAAACATGCAACAAATAACTTGACCTTTTTTATTGCCACGAGCAGAATCTGACAGTTTCTTGTTCCGAATGATGATGCTGTTTGTAACTAGTCCTTATTAAATCCAGCAGCTGAGATTTTCATTTCTAAACCAACTGCAGACTTGAAGCTTAACCATGACTTCAAGTTATTTTTAATCTCTTATGTTAATGAAATAATTAATGATCAGTGGAGCTGTTTTGGTCATTTATGTGAATAGGTGGGAGAACCTTGTGCTCAGAGTGACTTAGCACAGAACCTATAAGAGGAGAGTGAGAGAAACCAAGAAGAAGACCGAAAATTATCGGTGCAATTTTAGTTTAGTTTAGTTTGGAGTTACAGCGCGGAAACAGGCCCTTCGGCCCACCGAGTCCGCAACGACCAGCAATCCCTGCACATTAGCACTATCCCACACATACTAGGGACAATTTACACTTATACCAAGCCAATCAACCTTCAAATCTGTACTCTTTGGAGTATGGGATGAAAGCGTAGAGCTCGCAGAAAATCCATGCAGTTATGGGGAGAACGTACAAACTCCGTAAAGACAGCACCTGTAGTCGGATCAAACCCGGGTCTCTGGCGCTGCAAGCACTGTAAGACAGCAACTCTACCGCTGCGCCATCAATATATTCTTTTAATTTTTTTTTTCTTGAAGGACTCACAGTCCTGTTATTACGTTTCTGTGGAGCAATTTGAACTCATTATTCAGAGGGCTTGTCATATTTGGAAAAAGCGTTACTACATACTGGCTGCCAAAGGATATTAACGTGTTTTGACATGGTGACACAATTTTGAAGTTTCTTCATTATGAAATTCAATATCTTTTTAACATTGATCCTCAAATGTGTTTTCATGGTGTTTTAAGAGATAGGAGATCTGTCCTGATTTAAATAAAACATATATTTTTTAATTCCAGTTATTAATCTGTTGAAGTTTTCAGGAGAATGGTCTTTGTATTTAAATCATTGTGAACATCCGGGTCTTTGTGAACATTGTCATCATTGTCTAAGTGATTGTTGAAGCGATTTTAAGTGATAGTTATGCAAGCAGTTAAAGCACAAAGAGCACAAATTTCACCTCTATATCTTGTAATATTTTAGCAATAAAAAGACAATAGACAATAGACAATAGGTGCACGAGTAGGCCATTCGGCCCTTTGAGCCAGCACCGCCATTCAATGTGATCATGGCTGATCATCCCCAATCAGTACCCCCGTTCCTGCCTTCTCCCCATATCCCCTGACTCCGCTATTTTTAAGAGCCTCTCTAGCTCTCTCTTGAAAGCATCCAGAGAACCTGCCTCCACCGCCCTCTGAGGCAGAGAATTCCACAGACTCACCACTCTCTGTGAGAAAAAGTGTTTCCTCGTCTCCGTTCTAAACGTCTAAAAGACTAAATAATTTAAATTAAATAACTGTAAATAACCATTTGACATATCGAACATGCTTGCCACCATCTTCGTGACCATGGAAGACCCTGATAAATGTGGACTACTTTCCTTAATGTGGAACCACTTCTGAGCAAAAAGCAGATGTTGATAACACCACCACCACCATTGCACCACAGTACCTTAATTGGTACATGTGACAATAAACTGACCTTGAAACCTTGAATACGTTTGGTTGGTGAGTAAAAGTGTTCAAAAACTTATGGGCTTTTGGGCAGCATAGATTCCTGTCCTCCCCAACAAATCGGAGACTACCTACAGCAGCCACTTCAAGCCCAAGAGAGATACCATCAATGTTGTTTTTCAAACAGGTGATTAAAAGAAGTTGTGCTTGCCAGTAAGGGAGTTATGCCTGAAGGAATCTGTAGGCTTGGATAGAGTGGATGTGGGGAGGGTGTTTCCATGAGTGGAGAGTCCAGGACTAGTGGTCATAGCCTCAGAATTAAAGGATGGTCCTTTAGGAAAGAGATGCAAAGGAATTTCTTTAGTCAGAGGGTGGTGAATCTGTGGAATTCTTTGCCACAAAAGGCTGTGGAGGCCAAGTCAATGGAGATTTTTAAGGCAGAGATAGATAGATTCTTGATTAGTATGTGTGTCAGAGGTTGTGGGGAGAAGGCAGGAGAATGTGATTAGGAGGGAGAGATAGATCAGCCATGATTGAATGGCGGATTGACATGATGGGCCGAATGGACTAATTCTGTTCCTATTACTTATGACCTTATCAACAAAGGTAGCTCCTGTCTCTGGAATGGACAGGACATCATTACATGTTGGGATACGGCAGGAAAATTGTCTGGAGGTTGAAGGTTAGTTATGATTTTGTTAAATGGGATAACAAGCTCAACAGACCAAATGGCCTTCTCCTGCATCTATTTAAAATCCTATGTTTAGCTTCATCTTATTTCATTATTATTGATGATGTTATTAAAGTTATGATCTTATGAAAATGCAATTATGCCTAGACTCTCCTACTTATCAGCATAGTTTCCCCTTGATTATAGAATTTTGCAGAATTCAAATAAATTGTAATAAAGTAGCTAAATCTGTGTCTTTGAGCCCTCAGTGATAATAGTTAACATGTTAAGGAAATTTAAAGGGTTATCTGCACAGGTTCTATCTCATTGTATATCCATATAAAGGTAAATTTGTGTGTTTACTGCTGGAAATGACCCTTTTTGCTTCGTATAAATCTGTCCTCCAGCTGGATTTGGAGATGATCCGGCCCATGCCACGCATTCACCCCCACTGTGTTATCTCTATGTAGCAATGTTACAAAATTTTGAGATTTAAAAATTCAAGTCTGCAATTTATCCCATCAGATAAAGCATAAAAATAAGTTTAATTTGACACCTAATTCACTTTTATATCTTCAGTATTAAAAGAGCTATGGCCATTTTCATACTCGGAAATTAGCATCTTGTTCCCTATTGCTTTTCCATTGACTTAACACAAAAGCTGTGATCGAGGACAGTAAAAAGCCCATAATTTTCTTAAAAATTAAGAGAACTGAATGAAATGTTCAGTTATTATAGATGCATTATTATATGAAGCAGTCTGAAACAAATATAAAACATCTTACTTGGATGACCTGAAATTAAAGCATATGATTAGTTAATTACTTAATTGTAGCTAATTACAAAATTGACCATTGTGACGGAAATAGTAATAAACACCCAGACCGCCTTGAAAATTCAAAAATGTGATATTCTCAAGATGAGAACTTTAATTTTATTGTATTATATGCTGTAAGTCCGTAACAGATAGGTAAATAAATTACAATTTCTAGCAATAGACCAAGTCTTTATGGAGAAGATCAGTTGCTAGCTGGTACATTGGCATATCATAAATCAGTAGCATCATCACACTCCTCAGGTTGTAACCAATAAGCAACTCTGTACACCTTGTTTTTCCTCAACTTTTCAATTTTGGCATCGTAAACTACAAGTTTTTGCTCTTCAAACCACATGCCTTTCTCCCCACTACTTTCCCATTAAGAATGTCCTGCAGATTACATTTCTTAAGAAAAGGATATATATTTTTTAATAGTCTTAGTATCCAAATAACAAACTAATCCAATTCACACAAGAATTCACAATATAACATGATTTTTAAATCTCACTGTCATGAATATATATGCCAGATGGAAGGAATTTAATGTTTAATTCCCATAAATTAATCTAGAAACATCAACTCAATATAATTAAAATTATTATTTTTTTGCACAATACATGGGACTAAAACTGATATTTAGTATAAAAATGTTGACTATGGGTAGACAATAACACAAAATATAGATGATTTAGATGCTCTTATGACATGATTGTCCAAAAAAAGAGCATTTAAATTGTACGAGTTGGTTTTTCTGGAATGCGATCGATTAGAACGTTGCATTTGCGACGCATTTGAACCCCATCTCGGCAGGAAAAACAATGCCGGTTCGTATGGGTCCCAAGTCACATTTTCGCATCATAATATTTAATTAAAGCCATCCCGAGAAACAAGTTTATATGTAAAATAAACTACTTACATTTTGTTTTGTCTCGCTCATGCGATCCGTCACATTGTAGGCGTTGAGGGCGTTAGAAATCGCTTTTTATTTGAATGTAATTATTAAATTGTCTCAGGATTAAATTAATTTAAAAAAATCAGGGACGGAAGTCCGATCGATTGTTCTTCAGCAGCTAGCAGCCCGAGGAAGTCCGAGGAAGCAGGAGAAAACGGCATTTTAAATCCCGCCTCCACCCCCCCCCCCCCCCCCCCAAAGGCGCCAAAGTCATGCACACGGCCAGTGTCAGAACTGCAGCACCGCTGAAGGTATGTTTTGGAACATCGCTACTCTATGGCTGCACTTTTTGCAAAGTCGTCAGGGCCACGAGACTGTGTGCGTTTTGCGAAGCAATCAGTCTGTGCATGGCAACTAGCATGCCTGAAATTTAGTTTTGTTTGGTTTAGAGATACTGCGTGGAAACAGTCCCTTCGGCCCACCGAGTCCGCACCAACCAGCGATCCCCGCACATTAACACTATCCTACTACTAGGGTAAATTTACACATACACCAAGGCAATGAACCTACATACCCGTACGTCTTTGGAGTGTGGGAGAAAACCGAAGATCTCGGAGAAATCCCACGCAGGTCACGGGGAGAATGTGCAAACTCTGTTCAGACAGGACCCGTACTCGGGATCGAACCCGGATCTCTGGCGTTACAGGCGCTGTAAGGTAGCAACTCTACCGCTGCACCACCGTGCCGCACGTAACACCGACTATGGGTGCTGCATGTATGGAGTGGTAGAATCAGGGGGGAGGGGGGGTTGGGAAAGTCATGAAGTCATAGGGAGATACAACCATGCGGAAAGGCCTTTCGCCCATTGAGTCCTATATACATTATTTAATTATCTCTACATTCAAACCCTCAGATAATGTCACTCGTCGATCACTCAGCTACACATTAATGATCACTTTCAGTAGCCAAACCCAAAATATCTTTGTGGTATAGGAGTAAACCGGAACACCCAGGGGAAACCCATGCTTTATCAGGGAGAACTAATAAACTCCACACAAATAGCACCCAAGGTCAGGGTTGAACCTAGATCTTTGCACTGGATGAAGCAGTGGTTTTACAAGCACACAGCTATGATCATCTGATCCTTTGCATCTGTCCCGTCATAAAAAGTGATCTAGACTATAGACTATAGACAATAGGTGCAGGAGTAGACCAGTTGTCCCTTCGAGCCAGCACCACCATTCACTGTGATCATGGCTGATCATCCACAATCAGTACCCCGTTCCTGCCTTCTCCCCATATTCCTTGACTCCGCTATCTTTAACAGCTCGATCTAACTCTCTTTTGAAAGCAGCCAGAGAATTCGCCTCAATTGCCTGAGGCAGAGAATTCCACAGATTCACAACCCTCTGTATGAAAATGTTTTTCCTCATCACCGTTCTAAATGGCCCACCCCTTATTTTTAAACTGCGGCTCCTGGTTCTGGACTCCCCCAACATCGGAAACATGTTTTCTGTGTCTAGCTTGTCCAAACCCTTAATAATCTTATATGTTTCAATAAGATATCCTCTCATCCTTCTAAATTCCAGAGGATACAAGCCCATTTGCTCCATTCTTTCAACAGGACAGTCCCGCCTTCCAGGGAATTAACTGCCCCAGCCAGTTCCCCATCTCCATCAATAGCCTGATCTTTTAAACTACTTCTTCCTTAAATATCCGCAATGATCCAGCTTCCATAGCCTACTGGGGTGGAGCATTCCAAAGATTCACTAACCTCAGTGGGTAAAATTCCTGCGTACCTCAGTTTTAAACGACCGTCTCCTCATCTTGTAATTATGTCTCTATGTTTGTGATTCATCCACTTGCCTAAACTAATCTTCTCTATTATTTAGAAACATGGAACTCCAGATTTACAAAAATAATAGAGACACAAAGGGCTGGAATACCTCAACAAGCCTGGCAGCATCCCTGGAGAACATGGATAGGTGACCGAAGACAGGTCCTGACCTGCAACGTCACCTATCCATGTTCACCAGGGATGCTGCCTTACCTGCTGAGTTGCTCCAGATCTTTGTCTCTCTATTATTTGTCCATTGAGAAGTGAAAGTGATTGATCCGGGTTATTATGCGAAACACCACAAGGTAGAATTGGTTATCATAAGATCATATGATCATAAGTGAAAGGAGTAGAATTAAGCCATTCGGCCCATGTTATGTTAGGAAGTAATAAATAGATGATAAAAGGTGATGATTAAGAAATATATAGAACAAACATATTTAAAAGGATTTGCTAACCATTTACTGAAGACAAATATTTGCATACTAATGTGAAAAAAGTTTTGTTCTCGCCAGCAAACAAAACATACCTGTGGGACTCTGCTTTAAGGGTCGTGACCCTTCTTCGGACACGAAATGTCAACCATTCCTTCTCTCCAGAGATTTTGCCTGTCTCGCTGAGTTACTCAAGCATTTGTGTCGATCGTCGGTTTAAACCAGCATCTGCAGTTCCTTCCTACACATGGCCGTAATGAGGTAGTTTGTTTCTGAAATCACACATCAGCCACGATTTAAGATCGGACCAACTCACTTGTAGCATTTGGATCGCATGAATTTGTATTGATTTAAAAATTGTCAAAATTACAAAAGGAGATAGACCAAACCTAATTAACTGTTTTGAAATGCTGTCAGAGTTTCTCCTGACTTTCCAGGTCAACTAACTGGCCAATTCTATTGTCTTCTAGGCTGAAAGAATGGTGAACCTGTAAAAGGGAACATTAATCCAGTTTTATGCAGTTCCTTCTTTGGTTTAAACCAGCATCTGCAGGCCATTCATAGACGTCAGTCTGAAGAATGGTCTAGACCCGAAATGTCACCCATTCCTTATCTCCAGGAGCTGCCCGACCCACTGAGTTACTCCAGCTTTTTGTGTCTATCTTTGATTTAAACCAGCATCTGCAGTCCCTTCATACACATTAATCCAGTTTTCCTAAATTCTCAATTCTCTTTTATTAGGATGTTTTTACTATGTTCTAAAAAGTAAATGGCTATCATAGCATAATAGATATATAATAGTGTAGCATAATAGATATATTATTGGGATAGACACAAAAAGCTGTAGCTGTCTGACCAGCTGTCTTACTCCAGCTTTTTGTGTCTATCTGCGATGTAAACCAGCATCTGCAGTTCCTTCCAAAAGATATGTTATTAAATTTGGAATCTAGCTTCCTGATCTAAATTTATGAATTCAAATTTCAACATGGTACTTAGAGAAGTTACAAGGTTATTTTCATATTCTAGAGGTTAAAATAGACGGTTACTTTAAAACGACATTATTGTCATAAAATGAACCTACCTAGTTAATTTAATGCCTCAATGGAAAGAATCCAGCCAACTGGACAGTATTATTTCAAAATGTTGCATTCTTTTCTGAGCTTGGAAATAACCAAGTAAGCCTCTCACACCAAAGGCAATTAAGGATGGGTGATAAATAACAGTTGACTGTCCTTACCCCATGAATGACTAAACAAAGCTGCACAGAATAAAAGATTTATGCTTTCGATATAGCAGAATCTTGCCGCATCTCAGAAGAGAGATGAAGTGACAGCTTAAGACATTCCTGAACTCAGCAGAACATGGAGGAAAATGTTTAGAGATAGAAAAGACACTGGAGTCCATCAGTTTTATCGCATTCATTTCCACCTCGACATTTTCATTAGCTTTTGCCTCCATTATCTTCTTTAATGGATTGTCCCATCTATTTACGACTGACTCTTGAACTCTCCCAGTGATATGTAGTATCGACCGTGGGGTTGATTCAGCAGTATGTATGGTATGATTGTACAGCTTTCATAGTCTGACATCTCAAAGAGCATCTGGTAGTGGGTTAACATTGGACCACGATCAATAGGGAAGCATTTGTTACGTGATAAGGAAATTACATGCATAGATAACTCCAAATGATGATTTTAAGTTCATTGGAGTAACATATTGTGGGAGGAGGGGGGTGAGTTGATATCTGTACTTCCCAAAGAACACAACTCTAGTGTGTTAAAGTTCAGTTTATGTGACTGAACTGAACAATGTGTTTTATAAAACTGAATTGAATGAATGGGATCAGGGGCATCAAAATACCTGCAAAATGACATCCTGAAGCCTCGCATCTGGCCTATTGTTAGAGCGAATCGCATGGCACAGCGGTAAATGCCACTGGAAGAAAATGGAGCAGAGTTTGTATTAGCCCTTGGTTGATAACTCCCACCAGTGCTGAGGAAATGGCTGTCTGTAAATGCATGTGCTCTTTGTGTCTCTTCAAGCATTCCATCTGCAATTGGAAGAAGCATCTGTGGAATTTAAGCTTGGTCACCATAGGATATTCAGGAATCCTGAAACGGAGGCCTTACCAGAAACCCAAAACGTGCAAGGTGCTGCCTATACCACATGTACTTCCTCCCTGTGACCAGCTGATGGGCAAACACCAATCTGTAAATCGCACCCAATGAGCCTTGCTCTTAAGGCGACTTTAGGAGAGTCCCTGACTGCTCACATTCAAAAACACCACAGGTCACATCTGTGGAGTATTTTAAGTTCCTTGCTTGAAATGGGAGGCCACATCGATTACTCAAAAGGGTCCCAACAGAGGAGTTACCAGAAATTTTTTTTTTCAAACGGACTGTGCAGGTTTTTTTCCCATGAGCAGTAGTTCTACTCAAAAACCAAATGTCTATAAATGCGCTGGTATTTTAATTTTCATCCTTCACATGTTTAAATTATAATGTTTTATTTTTAATTGTTTACTGTAATCATGTTTGTACTTGCGACAAAGCACCAAGGCAAACTCCTTGGGTGTATACATACTTAGCTACTAAAAATTATACTCATTCAATTCAATTCAATATGTAGGATGCAAAACTGGGATCACTTAGAACTCGTGTCTGATGATTGTGTGTCGATGTTGACAAATCGGTGGGCTGAATGGCCGTTGTCCACACTGTATCTCTATAATGTTAAAGTTAATTACAGGTTGCTTTTGAAATAGATTGCAACACTTTATGAATCCTAGATTAACTTGCTGACACCCACCTACCACCGTCCCTTCAAAAATCTTGCAACAAAACTCTTCCTCAGTTTACTTATCAGGTTGCACTTGCCCTAACCATTATTAATATTGGCTATCTCCTGGACTGTGATTACCTCAATTCAATTGAAATTCTCATCTTTAAAACTCTCCATGTTGTTACATCCACCCCTAGCCTGTAATACGCTTTAATCCATCTCTGTGTTCATTGTCCCCTAGAGAGACCAATTATTTTCCTATTGTTCTCATGCATTGGTGGTCTAAGCATTCCCTAGGTATTGTTCAAATTCCCTGCTGTTCCCTTGTCACATGTTGATCAATTTTTTTTTAAATTGCATCAGAAAATTCTTACATTTTTCTTCCTAACTAAATCCTAGCATTTTCCCCTGCACCTTTTTTTCTCTTTCATTCACCACGTTCATTGGCTTAACCTTTGATTAACCTGATCATCTCCTCTGGTAAATCAGTTTCCCCCCCCCCCCCCCCCCCCCCCCCTCTAAACTTTATTCACATTCAACAACACCACACCGCTGACTATATTAAGAATACTATAACAATTCAGCCTGCTGTTGGTAAAACGTTCTCTTCCTTCCATTTAGGACATAATATGTATCTATTGCAAAGCGAATAATCCATTCTCATGGTGAATTATGGGTGTCTTATTTCAAAACTTAACACTGACCAAGGCAATCCATTAGTAAATGTGTAATAATCTCAGATAAAAGACTGAAGATTTCTAAATTGAAAACATACAGTCGTACTGAAAGATTGGTCTTCAGTTCAGTCCTGAGGCGCTAGAAGAAGGTTTGGGAACAAGTTAAAACTCTCACCATGTGTGCATTGCTACAGAATAATAGTAATCAATCTAAATATAAATTAAACTAATTTGAAAGAAATCAGTGTTTAGTATAGTTTACTTTAGAGATATAGCCCTTCGGCCCACCGAGTCCGCGCTGGCTAGCGATTCCCGCACACTAACACTATCGTACACACACTAGGGACAATTTTACAAACATTTTACCAAACCGATTAAGCTACAAACCTGTATGTCTTTGCAGTGTGGGAGGAAACTGGAGCTCCCAGAGAAAACCCACGCAGGTCATGGGTAGAACGTACAAACTCCATACAGACAGCACCCGTAGTCAGGATGGAACTGGGTCTCTAGTGCTGTAAAGCAGTAACTCTACCATTGGATGCAGTGTAACTGGACTTTAAGAAAGCATTTGATAAGGTCCCACATAGGAAATTAGTGGGCACATGGTATTGGGGGTAGAGTGCTGACATGGATAGAAAATTGGTTGGCAGACACGAAACAAAGAGTAGGGATAAACGGGTACCTTTCAGAGTGGCTCCCTGTCCTATCTCATATCGCCACTCCCAGGATATGCAGAAGGGAGAGGATGTTGGAAGATTGGTGCATCATCGGGGCCAACCCTGACCTTCCCATCCACGCTGGCTTGAACAATCTGCCCAACATGCGCCTGAAGTCCCGCAAACCCATCTGGTCTTCCGTTAAATCCCTGGAAGACTTTGACTCCAAGACTGAGTGGTGCCGAGCCTGGAAAGTTGCCAACACCAACAACGGAAAGGTCATCCTAGACCCCAGAGTGAAACCACCGGGTTTTCACCTCCATCGCAAGCAATGGCGAACCCTGAACAGAATCCGCACCCTCCATGCAAGAACAGCCCATCACTTGCATAAGTGGGGGATGACAGACAGCCCTGCTTGTGACTGAAGACATCCAGACTAGACCATCCCACACATCGTGAATGATTGCCCACTGAGGCTTTTCCCTACTGGCATCAAAGCCATCCACCCAGTAACTGATGCAGTCCGGCCTCGATGTCTACCCTTGATCTACAACTTTAGGCTGTGCACACCATATGCAAGAAGAAGATTATAGTGCAAAAATGTTCCACCATTCAAGTTTTACTTCCTGAATGCATAATGGTTTGCCAAGAATTCTAAGGAAATAGATTGTTTATTATTTATGAAAAACTGATCCAAGAATTTGATGTGAGTGTCAGACAGTTTATGCAATATATTCTACGCATTCAGACAAATTGAAGAAGAACCATGCATATTTATTTAACTGAGCTAATAAATCATCTGAAGATAGACACAAAATGCTTGAGTAACTCAGCGGGACAGGCAGCAACATTGGAGAGAAGGAAAGAACGACGTTTTGGATCAAGACCCTTCTTCAGACTGATGCAAATACTTGCTCTTTCCAGGTTATTTTTAATTTATACATTCTGACAGCTTTGTGGCCAGTGATTAAACTATGACGTCTATACCATCAATACAGAATCATTTAAGCTTTCAGTGTATTTACCATTGCAACATGCACACGATAATTTTGATTATTTTTTTCATGAAGATGAGGGCAAAGAAATAATTTTGTTTCATATATATTTAGGGAGCCTACATCTCTGGCAGATCTGTTTCTGTTCCATATCAAACATTGCCAAGACAAGAGGGATTTGATTCTATCAGTCACAGTGATTACATGTTCATAAGTTCATAGAGTGGTACAGTGTAGAAACAGGCCCTTCGGCCCAACTTACCCACATAGGACAATATATCCTAGCTACACTAGTCCCACCTGCCTGCATTTGGTCCATATCCCATTAAATCTGTCCTATGCATGTACCTGCCTAACTTTTTCTTAAACAATGGGATAGTCCCTGCCTCAACTACCTCCTCTGGCAGCTTGTTCCATACACCCATCACACTTTGTGTGAAAGGTTTACCCCTCAAATTCCTATTAAATATTTTCCCTTTCACCTTAAACCTATGTCCTCTGGTCATCGATTCACCTACTCTGGGTAAGAGACTGTGCGTCCACCCGATCTATTCCTCTCATGATTTTATATTCAGATGAGGCTGAGTGCTGATATACTAACAGTCTTAATATTGTGGAGATTTGCAATATGCTTTTTTTAAGTTAAAAATGCTAATTTTTACCCAGATTTGCCAGATGGAGGGTTTTCCTCTTGCTGTCCTCAAAAAACATTGACAAAAAATTCAATGGACACTGAAGATAGACACAAGGTGCTGGAGTAACTCAACGGGTCAGGCAGCTTCTCCGGAGAAAAGAAGTAGGTGACGTTTTGGGTCGGAACCCTTCCTCAGACTGGCAGTCAGCAGGAGAGTAGCAGTCTGAGGAAGGTTCCCGACTCCTTTTCTCCAGAGATACTGCCTGACCCGCTGAATTACTGCTGCATTTTGTATCTATCTTCGGTGTAAACCAGCACCTGCAATTTCTTCCTACACATTTAATGGACTCTGCCGTACAGGCATTCTCATTTGCAATGTCAATTTTACGTAGCTGGGATTTGTGGTTTTCCGGATGGAATCTACACTGACTAAAAGAACAGTCACAGCTGGCAAAAGAGAAGTAAAATTCACTCTGGAAATCATTGGTTGAGAAGCAGGATATGTATTCTGGTACCTACACATGGTTTAAAGGGATGTTAATTTCAATTCAAATTCAAAGTTTAAAAATGTGCCTCTAATGCTTCAAATTTACCTCATCTCTTCATCTATGGTTCCCACAGAAATAGGACTCCATCGCATATTTGCATCATGATGTCATTCAAGCTATTACAGTAAGCAGCAGGTTGACAGCAGCGCTAATCTCAGTGAACAATAATGTCAAGCAAGGCTGAGTCATTACCTTGACACTTCTCTCAATCTTTCTCACCACAATGCAGCACCTCACCTTAGTTTTAGTTTAGTTTAGTGATACGGCACGGAAACATTCCCTTTGGCTCAGAATCCGTGCCAACCTACGATTCCCGCACACTAACACTATCCTACATACACGACGGACAACTTTACATTTATACCAAGCAAATTAACCTACTAACCTGTCGTCTTTGGGGGGTAGAAACCGAAGATCTCAGAGAAAACCCACGCAGGTCACGGGGAGAACGTACAAACTCCGTACAGACAGCACCCGTAGTCAGGATGGAACTGGGTCTCTAGTCCTGGGTCCTGGGTCCGGCGCTGTAAGGCAACAACTCTACTGCTGTGCCACCGTGCCGCCCATATATATCCGACATACTTCCTGCGGCAGTGAAGGTCCCACCCTGTACTGGACCATTTAGATGACAAGAATACATACATCAGGCTGTTTGTCATTGACTACAGATCAGCATTCAACACAATCATTGCCTATACATTGTCTATTGTCTATTGTCTACATCTACTGTCAAACTCAGGGAACTGTGGCTCTGCCTGTCCCAATGCAATTAGATCTTTGATTTCCTCAATGGTAGACCTCAAACAATGGAGGTACACACAAAATGCGGGACAGGCAGCATCTCTGGAGAGATGATTGATAAAAATACATCTACTGATGCTCCTGAACACATCAGGAGATGTAACCTGGGGTCATTGGGTGATGTAACCTGGGGTCATTGGGTGTTTCGGGTCTTTCAACATCAGACACCCTCACCCAAGGAATCGGTGAAGTTTCAGGTCGAGACCCTTCTTCAGATTCCATTAAACAATGGAGGATGAATTGGCAATGGCACTTCATCCACGCTGACTATCAGCACAGGGGCACTTCAAGGCTACATGCTCAGTCCCCTGCATTAATCTTTCTATACCAATGACTATGTAGGCAGAACATCAAAATGTACCAACTATATCACCATTTTTGCGTGGGCTGCGCGACCCACGTCACAGCGGACTCTGCAGTCCGTCTGTCTTTTTTAATTTTCTTGTCCCGTTTGAGTGTTGTTTATAGTGGTTTTTTTTAACTGGGTATGTGTGGGGGGGGGGGGCAGGGGAAACTTTAAAAATCTTTTCCCTATACGGAGGACCCGACCTTTTCACTGTTGGGTCTCTGTTGTCGTTGGGGCCTAGCACAGTGGAGCGGCCTCCAACCGGAACGACCTGGGGCTCCAGTCGCGGAGCTTGCGGACTACTCACCATCGCAGAGCTGGCCGAGTTCAGAACGGGAGGAGCTGTGGTGGCTCGCTGCTGCGGTCCGACCCCGGAGCTTCGGAGGCTCCAGCCGCAGGCCCGGTGGCTGGTAACACTGGGAGCTCGTGGGTTCCTAGTGGGAGAGCGCTTTTCGGAGCTTCCGCAACGGCCACCTCCCACCCGAGTTGCGGGGTTGAAAATGACCTGGAGCGGGGCCTTACATCGCCCTGGCGCGGCTTTAATGGACGCGGGACTTATTTACCATCGCCCGCCGGGGGCTTTGACATCGGGAGGAGAATGGGGAGTGAAGGGGAGAAATAAGACTTTGCCTTCCATCACAGTGAGGAGGAGATTCGCTGTGATGGATGTTTGTGTAAATTGTGTTCTTTTACTTGTTTGTGTGACTGCAGAAACCAAATTTCGTTTGAACCTCAATGAGGTTCAAATGACAACAAATAAATTGTATCAATTATATTGTATCATCATCGGATGACTAATGGAGAACAATGAGTGAGATAAAAGGAGGGCGTTTGATATTTTTAATTGAATGGTTCCAGAACATCAATCTTGCTCTTAACGTTAGCAAGTCCTAGGAGCTGATTGTTGAATACAGGAAGAAAGGTCAAGGGTCCATAAACCATTCTTTCAACAGAGCAGAAGTGGAGATGGCCTCTGGACATGTGCCTGGACATGCACTGCTCTGACAGTCAGTCCTGTGCACAGCACATTGATGCTTGTGGAGATTTGGCATGTTACCGAATACTCTATATCAAAGGGTGTACTGTAGAGAGCATACTGACTGGTTGCATCACGTCCTGGTTCAGAAACTCAAAACACCCAAGAACTGAGGAAGCTGTAGAAAATGGTGGACATTGCCCAGTTCATTATGAGTGTTAACCTCCCCGCCATAGAAAGGATCTGCAGGAAGCACTGCCTCTTGTAGGCAACTAATCTCATCAAAGAACCGCACCAAATCTTTTGGCGACACTGATATGACGCCGGCAAAATCGCCAAGTGGGACAGGCCCTGAAGTCACCCTAAACTCTGTAGTCAAACTTTTTTTTTCCTTGTCATCACACAACTGTTCGCCAATAGCGAGCAAATTATACTGCCATGTCGTTGGCCTCTGCAAGGTCCTTTACACTGCATGTGTCATGCAGCATGTCACAGCTCAGGAGATGTTCGATAGTCTGGAGGCCCCGTCCGCACTCGCAGTCTGCTACATCTTCAGTACATCCTCACTTCAGCACATGGATGACACTTGTAGATGTGCATGTTTGAAGCCCAACCACCAAACCGCCACTGACTCATTCACTCAAGTATATCTCAGGATGGACATCACCTCAGTAAGATATATATTACCTAGCAATCTGGTCCTACTCTACACACCTCATAGAGAGGGCTGGGAAAGTATGGACTATTTCCCACAACAAGCGAGCCACTTTTCCGCAAAGGTTGATATGATAATGAAATTCACCATCACCTTCATTACACTAGCACAGCCCACAGCTGACTGAGTAAACGGATATTTGAAATTCAAGATCTTTAAAGGCAGCAGCATGGCACAGTTGGTAGACCTGCTCCCTCACAGTGCCAGAGACCCAGGTTCAACCCTGAGCTCGGGTGCAGTCTGTGGGGAGTTTGCATGCTCTCCCTGTGACCGCGTGGCTTTTCTCTGGGTACTCGGGTTTCTTCCCACATCGCAAAGATTTGTGGGTTTGTAGGTTAATTGGCCTCTATAAATTTGCACTTTATATTAGTGTGTAGGGAGGGAATGAGAAAGTAGTATAACATAGAATTTGGGTGAACAGGTGATCGATGGTCAGGATGGACCCGATGGACCGAAGGGACTGTTCCCATGTTGTGCCGCTAAACAAATTTAAAGACCTAAAACCTAGAATAAAACTGATGGTCTACTGGGAATAGTAATCCCTGCTCTCTTAAATGCTTCCAAGACTTGGACAACTGACGGCAAGCACCTCAAGGGAATGTAAAATCCTCCAAATCCACCAGAGGGATAAGCAAATCAATGACAAAATCTCTGTGATGGCAACGTTCCCAACACTGAGGCTCTGGTTACACTCAACCTGCTTTGTTGGACAGGCCAGGTCACTTGTGCCGGGTCACAGCAGATGCTCTATTTTGAGTACTTAGGGAAAGACTACCAGGCTACCAGAGAATATTCAAGGGTTTGTTCAAAGCCTTCTGCCCAGCAATGCCAGCTGGGTGAAAACAGGGCCTCAAGGGCTGAGAACGTTACCTTCACAGAGGATGAAATGAGGATGGATCTGAAGGAAGGTCTCAACCCGAAATGTAGCCTATTCCTTCTCTCCATAGATGCTGCCTCACCTGCTGAGTTTCTCCAGCATTTTTGTCTACCTTCGATTTTTCCAGCATCTGCAGTTCTTTCTTAAACCTTCACAGAGGACGTTGACATGGATTTGCTAATACTACTTGAGGATTTTGAGAACTTTACATTTCCTTTGCTGGTTGTCCAAAGCCTCCTTGAATAGAATTGGGCGGCATGGTGTTGCAGTGGTAGAGTTGCTGCCTCACAGCTCCAGAGACCCAGGTTCGATGCCAACTATGGGCGCTGTCTGTATGGAGTTTGTATGTTTGCCCCGTGACTGCGTGGGTTTTTTCCAAGATCTTTGGTTTCCTCCCACACTCCAAAGAGTTTGTAGGTTGGCTTGGTATAAATGTAAAACTGTCCCAAGTGTGTGCAGGATAGTGTTAATGTGCGGGGATTTCTGGCCAGTATGGAGTCGGTGGGCTGAAGGGCCTGTTTCCACACTGTTAAACGTAACAAAACTGCACCAGACCAATTTGCCCAATGATTGTTCAATGTGCCCAATGGTCTATTATCCGTCAAAGTGGAGAACTATAATCTTGGATGGCATAAGATGCCAATAATAGTAAGATGAAATGAGAACTTACCAGTTTGACGTTTGATCTTTATTTTATGAGGAGTTACGATGAGGGATTGCGTGAAGACCCCGCCAGCACACATGAGCGACATTCTTCAAAGCAGCGGTGTGAAATCACAGATACCAGAGTTGACTAACATAGTGAGATAAGAGAACTAGCCTACCAGTTGACCTTTATAATAGAGGGTTTGGGAGCGGAGGGCACATAATCCCTCATCGTAACTCCGCATAAAATAAAGATCAAACAAAACTGGTAATTCTCATTTAATCTTACTATTTTACTTCGGAGTCACGTGAGTGACTACGTGAAGATTTCAAAGCTGTGTGATTTCATGCCCTGGAATGAGTCCATGCTCACACACTGCCATTATGAGAAATGGAGGAGTATGTTAACGTATTTCAGACATGAAACTGTGCTGAAAAACAAAAGGTATTTATTCCATAATACGAAACAATATTGCCCCTACATCGGGGAAATTATAAAACAGAACTTAATATTTTCCCCGCAAACATCTCAGGTGCGGCCACGGGTTTATTGTAAAACTGCTGAAAGGTTTTTTCGTTACTCCAACCCGCTGTTGCAAGGATGTGGTCCATCGGAACTTCCATCATCCTTGCCGCTGATGTGGATGCAGCCCTGGTGGAGTGAGATTTAAACACGTTAGTGTCCACCCCCGCTGCACCCAATACTACGGGATAGACCAGGAAATCCAATTTTTGGCCAGATGAACCAGGCCTGTCTTGCTTGAGTAACCCCTGTATAAAGAAAGTTATCTTGCTATTGGATATGTTCATGGCGTCCATCCTTAGCTTATGTAGGGACTGGACCTGTTGTGCCATTACGAGTGCCATCAGCATGACCATTTTGTAGGTCAGTTTATCCAATGAAAGGCCAGTTATAGGTGCCCACCCTCGGAGCATGGTTAATACAATGCTGATATCCCAAGTCTGGGAATATCTGGGCCTGGGGGGATTTGAATTAAATATACCCCTCATTAATTTTGATACCAGAGTGGGATCTCACCAGATATGGTGAGATCCCACTGCAAGGTGATCGCACCCTCGCCCAAGATAGTTAGATAGGGCACTCCTGGCACAGTTGATGGCACTATAGCTCAAACCCTCATTGAAATGAAGGCTTGCTAGGAACTCCAGCACTTCCGTGATGGTGGCTGTGCCATACGTGGTGTTCGTTTTTGAGCAAAACACCTCCCATTTCTTCACGTACGTGAGGTATTGTCTTCTGGTGGACTCCCTGCACGATGCTGTGATGACATTGATTGTTCGGTCGGAGAGTCCATAGTCCAGAAGTGGCCTTTTCAAATCCTGCAAACCAACAGGTTTATCCGGTCATGGCATGGGTGACTCTCCCCTGTCACAGGGTGTACCAATAGACTCGGACGTTTATTTATTGGGATGCAAGGTTCTGTGGCCATGTCTTGTACCACAGGGAACCATGGTTGAGTAGGCCAGTCAGGAACAACCAGAATACCCGATGCGGAGTCTTGTCTAATTTTTTGCAAGACCCGACTGATGAGGCAGAAGGGAGGAAATGCATAGAAAAACAAATCCCCCAGTGTAGCGAGAAAGCGTCCATCGCTACTGCCCCAGGGTCTGGTTCCCATGCAACATATGTTGATATTTGGTGATTGAGTCTGGATGCAAAAAGGTCGATATCTGGTGTTCCATACCGATCTACAATATAGGCAAACACTTTTCGGTCCAACATCCATTCAGTGTTGTCATTAAATTTGCGTGACCTGGTGTCTGCCACTGTATTAAGCCTACCTGGAAGGTAAGTGGCTGATATTCAAATGTTCCTTTCTAGGCACGAGTGCCAGATTGTGTTGAACAATTCGTCACAGGATATCGACTTTATTCCACCCATAAGATTGATATAAGCCACCACAGTGTTATTGACAATCTGTAAACGTACGTGCAGATGGTACATGTCCGAACAGTAAGCTCAGAGTCCATGAAATGCTCCCAGCATTTCTAGATAATTAATTCCTATTGCCGGAAGTAGAGTTAATTCATGTGCCCTCCATCTAGAAACATAGAAACATAGAAATTAGGTGCAGGAGTAGGCCATTCGGCCCTTTGAGCCTGCACCGCCATTCAATATGATCATGGCTGATCATCCAACTCAGTATCCCATACCTGCCTTCTCTCCATACCCTCTGATCGCCCTAGCCACAAGGGCCACATCTAACTCCCTCTTAAATATAGCCAATGAACTGGCCTCCACTACCCTCTTGTTGCAGAGTTCCAGAGACCCACCACTCTGTGTGTGAAAAAAGTCCTTCTCATCTCGGTCCTGAAGGATTTCCCCCTTATCCTTAAGCTGTGAATCCTTGTCCTGGTCCTCCCCAACAGCGGGAACAATCTTCCTGCATCTAGCCTGTCCAACCCCTTAAGAATTTTGTAAGTTTCTATAAGATCCCCTCTCAATCTCCTAAGTACTAGAGAGTATAAACCTAGTCTATCCAGTCTTTCTTCATAAGACAGTCCTGACATCCCAGTAATCCCATCTGGTGAACCTTCTCTGCACTCCCTCTATGGCAATAATGACCTTCCTCAGATTTTTGGAGAACAGAACTGTACACAAAACTCCAGGTGTGGTCTCACCAAGACCATATACAACTGAAGTAGAACCTCCCTGCTCCTATACTCAAATCATTTTGCTATGAAAGCTAACATACCATTCGCTTACTTCATGCCAGCTGAAACCTGCATGCCTACTTTCAATGACTGGTGTACCATGACACCCAGGTTCGCGCTGCATCTCCCCTTTTCCTAATCGGCCACCATTTAGATAATAGTCTGCTTTCCTGTTTTTCCCACCAAAGTGGATAACCTCACATTTATCCACATTATACTGCATTTTCTGCAAACATTTGCCCACTCACCCGCCTATCCAAGTCACCTTGCAGTCTCCTAGCATCCTCCTCACAGCTAACATTGCCCCCAGCTTAGTGTCATCCGCAAACTTGGATATATTGCCTTCAATTCCCACATCCAGATCATTTAATATATATTGTAAATAGCTGGGGTCCCAGCACGGACCTTGTGATGCCCACTAGTCACTGCCTGCCATTGTGAAAAGGACTCGTTTACTCCTCCACTCTTTGCCAGCCAGTTCTCTATCCACATCAATACTGAACCCCCAATGCCGTATGCTTTAAGTTTGTATACTAATCTCTTATGTGGGGACCTTGTCGAAGGCCTTACTGGAAGTCCAGGTACACCACATCTCCTGGTTCTCTTTCTCCCCTATCCTCCACGCTACTAGTTACATCCTCGAAAAATTCCACAAGATTCGTCAGACATGATTTACCTTTTGTAAATCCATGCTGACCTTTGTCCAATGATTTCACCCACTTTCCAAATGTGCTGCTATCCCATCTTTAATAACTGACTCTAGCAGTTTCCCCACTTACCGATGTTAAACTAACTGGTCTGTAATTCCCCCCCCGTTTTCTCCCTCCCTCCCTCCCTTCCTTAAAAAGAGGGGGTTACGTTTGCTACCCCGCCAATCCTCAGGAAAACTACTCCGGAATCCAAAGAGTTTTGAAAGAATATCACTAATGCATCCACTATTTCCGGAGCTACTTCCTTAAGTACTCTGGGATGCAGCCTATCTGGCCCTGGGATTTATCGGCCTTAATCCATTCAATTTACCCAACACCACTTCCGACTAACCCACTAACCTAACTTCAGGATAAGAGGGAAATCCTTATAGGACCGAGATGAGAAGGACTTTTTTCACACAGAGAGTGGTAGGTCTCTGGAACTCTCTGCCACAGAGGGTAGTGGAGGCCAGTTCATTGGCTATATTTAAGAGGGAGTTAGATGTGGCCCTTGTGGCTAGGGGGAGCAGAGGGTATGGAGAGAAGGCAGGTACGGGATACTGAGTTGGATGATCAGCCATGATCATATTGAATGGCGGTGCAGGCTTGAAAGGCCTACTCCTGCACCTAATTTCTATGTTTCTATGTTAAGGGTGTGGTGAGGAAAGGTCATCCATTCCTTGTCTCCAGAGATGCTGCCTGTCCCACTGAGTTACTCCAGCATTTTGTGTTTACCTTAATGAACAATGGATCTATCCATATATGCTATCATAAGAAGCATCACTATTTATTAGCCTCCTCTCAGCCCTCGACATGTGCAATCCCTTACTATAACAAAGTAATATTTTTTTTAAATTCAAAAATAGACTTTATTCAGGTAATAAATATATACAATACATAAACCATGTGAAGAAATTATCCGACGATTTCGGATGCTATGCAAATTATTCAATACGGTCTACATACATTGCTCAAATTTTGTAAATTTGTCCCCCACCTTTGCCACTCAAGTGGCCCACTGGCGTGGAATTCCTTCCCTTATTTTGAGGGGCATCTCCACCACGCACTGCTCCCCAGTCTTGGCGTTGGCTGCACCAAGCTTCAGTGCATAACAAAGTAATGTGCCCTCATGTCTCTTGTGTTGATATAACTTGCTGAGGAAATATTCTTCTGCAGAAAAAGCTTTCGACCTTCTGGTCTTCCTTTTTTGCTCGAGTGAATGCAAGAAGATAGCTACAAACTGAAAATTAAAAACATTAAGCATTTTGATTTGCGTCTGGAGTGTTAACCCTGAGATTTTAAATCTTTTTTTTTTAAAGCTGCTCTTTAATTTAGCCAAGTGGGCATTAACGTTTAATGAAGTGGTTGAGGGCCAATTTGCATAGGAAATGTGATAGAAGAACCAATTATCGCTGGTGTAGTAGAAATTAGGATTTGTTAACCTTTGAGAGTTGGCAAAGAGAATTCTGAATTTAGCAAGCATTTCTCATAGATTACCAGTACATCTGCTTGGATATAATCTTGTACATTACTGAATGCATTTATCCAGAAAGATGCAGAGCACGGTCATAGGTAATGAATGGATAATTATGTTAATCCATTGTGCACTTTAATATTCAGAAAGTGATCCCCTTGAAAACACTGATATTTGCAGCAGGTTGGAATATTATCGGCATTTCCCCCCAAAACTCTTTCTAAGACTTTGACCGACACATTTTTCTTACTTCTGGTTTATTTTTACTTCACAGGTAACACCATCTCATTTGTAGCAGAATGTTAAAGCTTTGCCAACATGTTTAGAGAGACTCAGTTTAAACCATGGTGAGTAAATAATTTTATCCAGCTATATTGTACTCATTTGTATGCTTTTTCATTTTAAGGCATCGTTATAAATTTAAGTCAAGACGAGCATTACCCATCTGTGTTGCTTCATAACCTGTCAAGGTGCTTTCTAAACACCATTATACAGCTCTTGTTGTCAGTTATGGTTTTGCAAACTGAAATTTATCTTGACATTCAAATTTTTGATGTGCTTTAAGAGTTTCAACTAAATATCCAGAAGCGAAAGTCATAAGGTCATAAGTGATAGGAGCAGAATTGGGTTATTTGGTCAAGTCGACTCCACCATTCAATCATGACTAATCTATCGTTAACTCATAACTCCATTCTCCTGCCTTCACCCCATAACCCCTGACACCCGACTAATCAATAATCTATCTATCTCTGCATTAAAATATCATTGACAGCCTCCGTAGCCTTCTGGGGCAAAGAATTCCACAGTTTCACCATCCTCGGACTAAATAAATTCCTGTAATCTCCTTCCTAAAGGAACGTCCTTTAATCGTGAGGTGTCTGAACAATTCTAAATACTACATTCAGTATCTTCCCTTCGCCTCCCCCCATCACCATCCAAATAATTACAACATATACATTAAGGCTAGAGTCACAGAGGTCTGATTGAACTGTTGATTAGCTTATTAGTATCTTACATTGAGAGATTTGAAAAAAGCATAAATCATGCAAGTTGTTTGGTGAATGACATTTTTCTTCTATGCAATTTAAAATAATAGTGCCCATGCTTGAATATTGACGGAATATATTTACATTTGCTGATGGATGATTGTTAAGAATGCTCTCTCTGTTTCTCATGGATACTTGTGCAATTACCCCTTGCCCTAAATCCAATTCATTTAATATGATGGTGATATGGAAAATCATTATGATAAATGTATATTTTGTTTTGCTGACAAGTATTTTTGCCAAAGCTGCATGAACATGTTTTAGTATTCTTATAGAATGAAATGCTAAGTACCAGAGCTTGCCTGAGTTTTAAGACACATCTGATCAGTATATCTAAATAATTGGTGCCAGACATATCAAAAATCTTGTTGTTTCATCGCAAACCGCAAAATAGGTACAATGTGTTAAATTATATTGATTTATGGGCAGCACAGTGGCCCAGTGGTAGAGTTGCTACCGTACAGCCCCAGAGACCCAGGTTCGATCTTGACCTAGGGCTGTCTGTATGTAGTTTTCACATTCTCTCTATGACCGGGTTTGTAGGTTAATTGGCTTCTGTAAATTGTAAAATGCCCTTAGTGTGTAGAATAGTGTTAATGTACGGGGTGATCGCTGGTCGGCGCGGGCTCGATAGGCTGAAGGACCTGTTTCCACACTGTATCTCTAAACAAAACTCAAACTAAAACAGTCAACAGTTTAAAGCAATATTATCATTATGAACCGGCCATTGTATTAAGGAATGAATTGATACACATTGCCACAGACATTGAAGAAAACTGGCCCATAGAGATATATCACTCTCTGCGCTTTGACGTCAGGTGTCAGTTCAAAGTGATTCCTGGTATGCTGCAAGCATCTTGTCCACAAGATAACAGATCAGCTAATCATATTAGAAATTCTCATGGAGAACAAACCAGAGAAATAAAACACCATCAAATATTTGACACATTTGTTAAAAATAAAGTTTGGGGCAAAATGTATATTTTAATAAAATAAAGGTTTTATTTAAATGTCATGCTTTGAAATGTTTATTTGCAAGAGATAATATCTGTACACATAAACCTCTAAATGCAAGAGAATTTACTAAGCAGTAAGTAGGCAATCTCTTACTTATTATAGAGGATAATTGGACTCTACTCAGAGATACCTTAGACAGACAAGCTGCCTGTAATGGCAATTTCTAAACTTTTCAATGTCCAACTACCATTACTACTCGGGGATGTGATGGAGTCAAGTCAAGTCAAGTCACATTTATTTATATTGCACATTCAAAAAACAACTCTCGTTGACCAAAGTGCTTTACATTTGGTGGAGATAAAGTTTACACACCAGCAGATAGCAAAAATAAATTTTCCAGTCGTTGTTTCTTGATTAATTGGTCTGTTATTGAAGTAATAAAAAACAAAGAAATAATTCATAACTTTTCGTTCTTACTAACTGTTTCTTCCATGTGACGTCTCGTGAACATGAATGTGAACGTGATTGTGGTAAAAACTGTTGTCCTCACCATCCCTCGAGGCAAACAAAACTCTAAATCTCTGAATCTGCGCTAGCGTCTCCAGATGTAGACACACACCTCTATGTATCAAATCCCTCCGACCAGTGTACATACAGATAAGAACTCGAAATATCTAGACATGACTTTAATATACTGACTTAAGCATAAATAGCTCCTACATTGCCTTTGGTAAACCTGGGGCAAAAGCATGTAAACAACTGAATTGGTTCAATTAAAATAATGGAGAAAGCAAACCTCAAGTTACTGAAACTTCATGCAGTGTACCAGAGCGATCTTGCATCCATTTTTAAAATGGATGCCTTTTCCAACATTCCCACAAGGGTCCAAAGAAAGCTCCACATAATTTAAGGTTTGTGGCTCAACCATATGGAAGATGAAATACAGAATTACGCTGATTGGAAAGACTCTAAAAAATTGTATATGTTGCTCTAAGATCTCGCCACAGAGGGCTGAGATAGATAGATTCTTGATTAGTATGGAGGTCAGGGGTTATGGGGAGAAGGCAGGAGAATAGGGTTAGGAGGGAGAGATAGTTCAGCCATGATTGAATGGCTGAGTAGACTTGATGGGCCAAATGGCCTATTTCTACTTTCAATTATGAACATATCTGGACAGGTAGCTCAGCTACAATGTAATAGTTGAATTCATGTAAAAACTCACATTATAGAAAATTGTCTTAAGAAAACAAAAGGAAAAAATGGATTAGCATTTGGAGTGTTTCAGACTCACAATCACCCAGAGAGACACACACAGAGACACTAAACGGTGGGACTCATTGGGCCCCATGTTCACACGGGAGCGCTTGGGTGTTGTGTGCCGAAGGGACTGGTTTCCAGAGGGCTAGTATGGACATTGTGGGCCGAATGGATTCTTGAGCTGGCAGCTCAGTCACTCAGGCCTGGTGGGCTGGCAGCTCAGTCACTCAGGCCTGGTGGTACAGCTCCTGGGCTAGTACAGGCCTGATCACTCAGGTACAGCTCCTGGGCTAGTACAGGCCTGATGGGCCGAAGAGGCTCTTTAAAAAGAAAATCTGAGTGAAATCTCAGTGAAAGGCTCTTTTTCTGGATTTTCCTGGCCTGGCATGGGCCTGTTAGGCCAAAATGCTCCTCCTTGGCCAATACGGGCATTGTGGTAAAAAGGGACTGGTTTCTTGGCTAATAGGGGCCTTGTGGGCCAACATAGTAAGATTAAACGAGAACTTACCAAGTTTGAAGTTTGATCTGTATTTTACGAGGAGTCGCAGTGAGGGATTTCGTGAAGACCCCGCCAGCAGGCATGCGCGGCATCCTTCAAAGCAGCGGTGTGGAAACACAGAACCAACCATGACTGAAAATAGTAAGATGAAAACCGTAGAACTACCTGTTTGACCTGATGATAGAGGGTGGGAGCGGTGGGCACGAAATCCCTCACCGCGACTCCTCGTAAAATACAGATCAAACTTCAAACTTGGTAAGTTCTCGTTTAATCTTACTATTTTACTTCGGAGTCACGTGAGTGACTTCGTGAAGATTTCAAAGCTCTGTGATTTCACGCCCTGAACAACGTCCATGCTTATCACACTGCCGCCATTCTGATGGAGTAAGACTGTTAATGGAGTTCAGTTGACAGCGGCTGAAAAATCAACACAATTTATTAATCAACTAAACAACAACCCCTAATTCGGGGCCAGACATTTACTGAGCGGTACCCAGGATAGCTTCTGCGAATGTCGCAGGAACGGCCAGAGACTTTGTTATAGAACCGTTGAAAGGTTTTTCCCTCACTGGCCCAGCCCGCAGTGGCGACAATGTGGTCCATGGGCACCTTCATGGCTCTCGCTGCAGCCCTGGTGGAATAAGACTTAAAAAACGTTAGTAGCAACTCCTGTTTTAATAACTCTTTACCAAAGAATTTAATTTGACCAGGGTTGGCCACCATGGCGTCCAGTCGCAGTTTTTGTAACATCTGGGCTCGTTGGGCTGTCGCCAGTGCCATGAGCATCATCACCTTAAGGATGAGCTGTTTCAAATGGTAGCTCATCTATTGGAGCCCAGCTCCTCAGTAGGGTCAACATGATCCCCACATCCCACGTTACTGTATATCTGGGTCGTGGAGGGATTGGTATTGAATACTCCCCTCATTAGTTTAGACACCAGGTGGTGGGAGCTGATACTTATATCCAGGTATGAATACAGCGTACTCCTGTCGCTGTTGATGGCACTGTAGCTGAGGCCTGCATCAAAATGGAGGCCTGCTAGAAACTCCAACACATCCAGTATTGTTGCCGAGTTGGAGGACTTGTTATTCCGGGCACAGAAACCTCCCACTTTCTGATTTGAGTGAGATATTGTTTGCGGGTGGATTCCCGACACGATGCTGCAATAAGGTTCATGGCTCTTGACGAGATGCCTGCCCGGATGAGCGGTCTTTTCAGAACCTGCAAGCCAACAAGTTTTAATGACCATGGCAAGGATGGACTGACCCCCCTGTAATGGAGTGAGTAATCAATTTGGGATGTTTCCCAATCGCCATCCATGGTTGTTGTACATTTCTACAACCATCGGGTACCATGGTTGTGTAGGCCAGTCGGGAATGATCAATATGTCAGTTGCAGAGTCTAGTTTAATTTTTCTGCAATACCTGACTGGTGAGGCAGCATGGGGGAGACGCGTAGCAACCCATTTCCCCCAATGGATAAAAATGCATCCAATGCTATTACCCCAGGGTCTGGTTCCCACAACACATACGTTGGTATTCGATGGTTCAGCCTGGACGCAAATAGGTCAATATCTGGGTGTCCCCAAATTGAGCTATAATATCTCCAAAATCTGGGGGTTGTTGAAGACACGTGTCATTGAAGACACGTGACCTGGTGTCCGCCACTGAATTAAGCTTCCCAGGCAAATAGGTCGCAGTAATCCAAATATTTATTTCAATGCACCAGTGCCAAATTGTATTAGCCAATCATTGCAAACTAGCGACCTAATACTACCCATATGATTGATGTAAACCATTATTGTAGCATTATCTATTCGAAAGCGGACATGTAATCCCATGAATTAGTACAGAAGCCCGCAGTCCATGAAATACCCCCAGCATTTCTATATAGTTTTATCCCATGTGACTCCAGGAATGTAGACTCATGAGAGTTCCATCTGCCACCACAACTGGACATCAGTTGGTCCCCAGCCTGGTGCACTTGCGTCAGTTAGTAGCACAACATTAGGTTGCTCCATATAATAGGTCAATGACATTCTTTAATATTATCTACCCACCATTATAGCTTGTTTCTAGCTTCCGGTGGTAACCAAAGTGGCCGATCAAAGCAGCCAGCATTTGTTTTTTAATGCTGTGATTTGGTGACCTTTGTGAATTTCGGTAGTGTAGCGGTCCGAATCGTGCAGCTGGGAATGTAGTTACCAATTTCGAGTTACCAATACCAATAACTTTCGCTGGTTGCCACATGGTCCCGATACCCTGGCGCAAGCAAGATTGTGGCACTCTTCTGATATAGCAGTAGCTTTATTAGTGGGGATGATAAACTTCATTAAATTAGTGTCTAAGGTGAACACCAAATCCATAAACCCGTAGCGGGTGCAGTTTTTGATTTGTCTGGATGGATTACAATCCCAGCTTCTCAAGCAGAGCCTTGGTTGCAGCCACTCCTTGAATTGCCAATTGGAGGGTCTGCCCCATTATAAGGATTTCATCCAACATGCCATCACTATAATCTTGTTGTCGGAGAAGAGCCAATACAGGTAAATACCAACTTGGTAAACAGCCTAAGCTGTGATGGTTCCATTAGGCAATGCACCCTTCCAGACAACTTCAGAAATTCCCTGTGAGCCTCAGCGATGGGCACTGTATAGCATGCTTTTCAAACTGATACATGCCATAAAGTACCCTGAGTAAAGCATCCACCTAGCTGTTCCAAAAGCATCCATTTTGACATGGGTATATTGTACAAAAGTGTTCAACTCAGCTAAATCGATTATAACCCGACATTCCTCTTATTTTCACTGCTGGTGAACATATTAGGCTCAACTCAATATGTCCATGCTTGGTTATGCCAATACCACTTTTCCCTGCTCGCCATATAATTTCAGCATGCCCAGCCTCCACCTCTTTTCGGGATAGAGTAAATTCCTACGAGGCAATGCTGGGTATGGGAATCTATACCTCCCACGAATTATATACCCTTGAACACTTTGTAAAATAAACTCATCTGTGGTTACAGCTTTCCCCATATGTCCAAGGCCGCCCGCAATCGCCCACCTATTCGTACAGGAGGGATACTACGGCGTGAGAGGAGCCAGAACCCCCTTACCTCCATAGTGAACGGCGGTTCCATACATACGGTGCTTCGGGTGGACGTTATGGAGGTTGACGGCCGGGCAGCCGCATTTCCCATGCAGGCCGCTGTTAGCCTTGCCCTAAATGGTCGTTGTATTTATTGAGATGGAGGTAGGTAGAATCTTTGTGCCCTATCCGGCAGCCTTGGTTCACAGGTTGCATTAGGCTGTTGCCGGTGATATGGGTGAACTCTGACCGATGGAGTTTCATGAGGCCCACTGTTTTGGCCTCCTTTGTCCAGTCCCTTCACCTGTTTGTACAGGTCTCCAAGCAACTGATGCGGCGGTGGAGCGGTAATGGTCGGCACAACCCCGCGAATTTGGGGTTTAGTGTGGGCTATATGGAGCTCTTACGCAGGCAATATATCTCATACTGGGCGTTGCATAGGAGTGCCAGTGCATCATGCTATTTACTGGACACATTATCCCCGATCAGGGTTTCGCAAAACGCCGTTATGCCCGTGGAGAACCTTTCTCCAAGGTTATTATTGAGAATCTGACTCCAGAGTTGGTGCATACGTAGGCAATCTATGGTGCCCGCCAATTCGTGGTGCAGGGTTCACCTGTCTGGGGTAGAAACGGCAACTTCACTCACCACATCCAGCATCCTCCTCATGCTCTGGTTCAGCGGTCACTGGCTGTCCCTGGTCGTCGTCAAACTCAGCAGCTGGGCAATCATTAATGCTTCTGGCTGGAGACGATGAGGAGCTGAGCGGAGTCCTTGCACGACTAGTGGATGCCGTTCTTCACGTTCTCGGTCCCGCTGGAGATGTTGGACCATTTAAGAGCTCCAACCGCTCAATGTGACCGTCCCTGCTATATGCAGCGGACAAGCCGACTTCCCCAGGCCCTGCGAATTCACTGGGGCTTCCACCATCGGACCTCACCCCCTTAGGGTCTATGGTCCAATGGCAGGTCGTCGTGACCTACAGCCCAAGTAGGGTCATACGACTCCCGCACGGACTCTCCGCTAGGTCTGTCTTCTCCCAGACTGTGGCGGCCCACCTGGCAGATAAGAAGGCAGGTGAGTTGACTCGGCGCCGGCCCCCCGGAGCCTGGCTGCCCGGAGTCCCATGCAAGCTTACCTCCACACTTACACCATTACTTGGCGTGGAGGCGCCATGGTCGGCCGCTCGCAGCGCTGAGCTGGACCGACCGCTTCCTGCTGCCACCTCCGCCCTTGACCGCAGCCTGACGGGGTGTGTTGTCGGCGGTATCTGCTCCAGCAGGCCTACACGACGCAGCAGTGTTATGCCGGGCTGCACGATGGCAGATATCCCTGGCTGCGGTACGCAATGCACTTTGCAGGGCTCCCCTGTCGTGCGGCTGTCCGCCGGCCCAGCCCCCTCGGGTCTACTGGAGCTCGGGGAGAGGTTACCTGTAAAAGAAAAACAAGACCCCTTGCCACGTACCTGTATCCCCCCTTAATCTCTTGGGGGACGGGGGCTCGGAGTCTGGACCTGTTGCTTGCAGCTCCATAAGCGGTAACCATTCGGGTGAGTCGGCCCCTGTATTAGCGGGAGCGCCCGACTCTGCATTCCAGCCCCCACCGTTGCGTTAAAGCTGCCGGCGTTCCGTGCAGCTCCGGGGACAAGGGCCGTCGGCTGGCCGCAGCTCAGCTCCGCGCCCGACTTCCTCATTCCTGCCCCCACCGTTGCGATAAAGCTGCCGGCGTTCCATGCAGCTCCGGGGACAAGGGCCGTCGGCTGGCCGCAGCTCAGCTCCGCGCCCGACTTCCACATGCGTCGAAGCTGCCGGCGTTCCGTGCAGCTCCGGGGACAAAGGCCGTCGGCTGGCCGCAGCTCAGCTCCGCTCCTCGGCAGCGTCGTCCTGCGGCCCTTGTCCATGCTGTGAGCGTTAAGCTGCCGGCGTTCCGTGCAGCTCCGGGGACAAGGGCCGTCGGCTGGCCGCACCACAGCTCAGCTCCCTGACAGCGTCGTCCTGCGGCCCTTGTCCATGCTGTAAAGGAAGGTAATACTTACCTGCCGGTCTTGTGAAGGAGGCCGGTGGGGAGAGCGCACTCCCCCCCCCAGCTGCCGCTGCAGATGCGTGCGACGATATGACCGCGCATGCCTGCTGGCGGGGTCTTTCACGAAGTCACTCACGTGACTCCGAAGTAAAATTAGTGGTTTCAGGCAGGCCAAACAACTCATTTCATTTCATTTCCAATTGTATTGCAGTTTCAAGCACAGGGCAGGTCGAATAGCTCATTGCATTTTCATTTCACTTCCATCGCCATTGCACTTTCAAGCACAGGGCAGGCTCAAGCCAAACAGCTCATTGCTTTTTGACTACATTTCCATTGCCATTGCAGTTTCAAGCACATGGCAGGCTCAAGCCAAACAGCTCATTGCTTTTTGACTACATTTCCATTACCATTCCAGTTTCAAGCACATGGCAGGCTCAAGCCAAACAGCTCATTGCATTTTCACTTCATTTCCATTACCATTGCAGTTTCAAGCACAGGGCAAGGCAAACAACTCATTTCATTTTCATTAAGGACTAGCAAATCATTTATTCAAGTACATTGCATACTCACAGTGTTCTGTAGTTTCCCAGCTCAGACAGAGAGTCGTGACCTCTCCCTCGCCATCTTGCAGACAGACTGAGCCACGCCCACACTTCCGGGTTTTATAGTCCCTCCCCCTCCCACCAGAAGGGGCGTGGCCTTCATGGGGGTGATTGACAGGAGAGATAATCTAAAGATTTTTTAAACACTAATAAGTCTTTTATTTTTCATTGATGGGAAAAATCCTCGGGGCCTGCGCAGCGAAGGAGCACTCAGAGTTTTAATTATATAGATATATATCAGGGCACACCCCTAAGCCATATGATGACTTCTTCCTGTCAAACCTAGTCACGTGACCCTGCCAGTACTAGGGCCGAGGGTGCGCCCAGAGGGCCAAGTGGCCTAACCACCAGGCTGAGCCACAGTCAATTAACTTTTTAAATTCCTACTTAAACTTAATATTTTGTCTTAATATATACATATTAGAATGTTTACTCCCTTTCCACAGATATTATTTTCTGTTGTCCTGCATTTTATTCTCCGTCTGTTTATTACCCTTTTGTGCCACTCCACTTTTCTAGGTCAAACATCACAATGGAATAAATATGTTCTGGGCACAAGATGAATGAATACCTTATTATCACATGTGACAAGTCACATGGAAATTCTTTGCTTGATTACCCAAGGTAACCATATTGATTATGGGTACACAAAAAGCTGGAGAAACTCAGCGGGTGCAGCAGCATCTAAGGAGCGAAGGAGATAGGCGACGTTTCGGGTCGAGACCCTTCTTCCTAACCATATTGATTAGTTGGACTAGATGTTACAATCCCTAAGATTTCACTACAATTGACATTCTTGGGTATGACCACTAGGTGAATTTGCTAACAATCAGACACATCTTCAGTTGTGTACCTCAACGTCACTGGGTGTTTTGGCCTTTTATCACAAGACACCCTCAGTCGAGGCAGGCCCACCGTAGGTTGATCAGACCTGGGTGAGTGTCTTACTGTTAGCCTCTAGATGGTCACGTGGCAGCCCAGACAGCATCTTTCCCCTTCTGCCACAGCCAGTGACTGCTCCGTTTGGCGACATTGGCAAGTTATTTTATTGCCCTCCTTTGTGCCTGCCCTTTGACTCCTATTTCCCTCAGGAGCCTTGCGGTGGAACTGGCTACAAAGCCCCTGCAACCCACCTCCACTGGACACACACTTACCTTCCACCCTCTCTCCTCTGCCTCTGCTGCAAGATTTGAATATCGAAGCTTTTTTCCTTTCATTAGCATCGTCCACAGCCTCCTCCCATGGGACCATCAGCTCAATGATGAAAACACGCCGACAGGAGTTGGACCAGAGAACGAGGTCTGGTTGCAGGTTGGTAACTGCGATTTCAACTGGGAACAAAAGCCTCTGGCCCAGGTCAACACGCATTTCCCAGTTCCTGGTGCATTCAGTGGGCATGAGTTGAGAGGCAAGGGATTAGTTCTCCGTTTCTCTCCTTCCCGGATGAAGGATGGTATTTGTGGGAATGTTATCTGGGCATTGATAGGCATGGCATTGGTGGTAACTCTCTTGCACTCGAGTTCAACTGCCAAACACCTCAGCACCTGGTTGTGTCACCAGGTGTATCTGCCTTGTGTTAGTTTGGTCTTACAACGGACCAGGATGTGCTTGAGGTTTGCTGGAACTGCACACGGGGCAGGCTGGGTCCTCTCCCAGCTAAAGATTTAGGTTTGTGGGAGAGGGAAGGGCGACATATGTGGCTCTGATAATGAAGCTCAGCTTATTTGACTCCATGGTCCACAGCTCTCTCCATGTGATCTTCCTCCTCTCAACGCCATCCCACGTCATCCAGCGGCCTTGTTTGGCTTGGGATATGGCTTTGGCACACCTGGCTGCTTCTTCCTGGTGGCGCACCTCCTCCACCACCAGGTGCCGACGTTCAGCTGGAGTAGCCTTTTGCCAGGTAGGTTTCATTGCTCCCATGCCAAAGCCCCCTCTGCCTTGTTGGACATGGCCCACTATGTCCTGGTGTATAAAGGGCGCTTGCAAAGTTGTAAAGTACCCCCGCGCCAGGTCCCCGTTTGAATACTTTATTGCCACATGTGACAAGCCACTGTGAAATTATTTGCTTGCATGGAATAATTTATGAATTTTAATGGCAAGATACTCTAAATGCTGGGAATACGAAAACAAAATGGAAAAATAACCTCAATAAAGCAGGCAGCATTTGTGAGGAGAGCAAAACCAAAGTTAATTTTTCAGTTTGATACTTTCCATCAGTGATTCCTATCCACTGAGTATTTCCATCTGTTGCTTTTTTATAGTGGCAACATTTGTGAACAGCCATCTTTTATATTTTCCCAACAAGGGATATTTTCCCTACATGTGTAGGACATGTTTGGAGGGATATGGGCCAAACACAGGTAGGTGGGACTAGTGTAGCTGGTCTGAAGAATACAAGTCTGGAGTCGACTCAAAACGCCACCCTTTCCTTCTCTTCAGAGACATTGCCTGTCCCGCTGAATTACTCCTGCATTATGTGTCTATCTTTAGTATAGCTGGAACATGTTGGATGGTGCGGGCAAGTTGGGCTGAAGGACCTGTTTCCACGCTGTATCAATCTATGACTGAGTGAAAAAAAATTGGTCTGTATGTTTCATTAACATAATACAAGATAATTACGGAGTGAAAACAGGGGTATAAATCTGATTCTTAATCTAGAATGTGCCAAGAAAAATTTATAACATTGACTTGAGATCAATATTATAGTGCAGTTTGAATACGGAAACATCAGTTGCATGTCTGCAAGGTCACCAGAGACTACTCATGACAGATAAAATGAACTTCATTAAGTAATGGACATCTAACCATGTTTAATGTTTTGCTACCAAGGTAATTGTGCTTTAGGGTTTCCAATAGATATAATCCAAGTTATATTAGACTATCTACAATGAAGATATTCATACAATGGCTGCATTCATTAAACGTGGGAGTTAAATCAAGATTGCATTACCGAGTTAAACCACCACTTTAAATCATGCTGGTAGTTGCTTCACATTGAGATAATTGGGGTTCTATAATACTAACCTCTGAAGTTACAAAGTTATTCCTGCAATTGAATTAGTGCTGGAAAACCAAATGCAGCAGCCCAAAGTAGGCAAAATGGCTTTATTGCTGATATTATTCAATCGGTTTTTGTCCAATGCAGCAGCAATGAAGCTGGGGGTACAATTGGTCTACAAACCCACAAGTTGTTAGAGAAAATCAGATTTTGCATCATCGGTCACAGGATCTGGCTCGTAGATAGACACACAAATCTGGAGTAACTCAGTGGGACAGGCAGCATCTCTGGAGAAAAGGAATGGGTGACTGTTCGGGTCGAGACCCTTTTTCGGACATTCAGTCTGCAGTTCCTTCCTATACATTCAGGCTCCCAGATGCTGGAAGCTTGATTGAATTCATTTGAATTTGTGGAGCTTCACTTAACAATTCCTCTTTTTTCTAGGCATTTCCTGGGAATTGTAGAGAATTTGCTTCCACATTGATTTCAGAGGTTCTGAGATGTGTGATAAGGCCACGGTAGGAACTAAAGGCTTTGTCCCAAATGGGACAGAAGCAGCCTGATGGGGTGGGTACATGAGTGGCCTCCCGAACCGCATGGAAGACTGGAATCTTTCCAATGGCACTGAGAGGCAGACTTTGATGTCAGTGTCATACCAAATTTAAATTCACAAATATAATACGTTATGGTGCAGGAATTTCCAGAACCTAAGTGACAAATCATCCTCTTTACTAGGTGACAACTTATCCTCCATGTTAATCTACAACACTGGGGCCCCACAAGGATGTGTTCTCAGGTCCCTACTATGCTCCATATACACTCATTAATGTGCAGCCTAATACCTAGCCAATATCAAATGCCTAGCCAACTCAATTTACAAGTTCGCTGTCGACACAACCTTAGTGGGCCGGATATCAAATAATGATGAGACAGAGTGCAGGAATGAGATTGAGAATCTTGTAACCTGGTGCCAAGGCAACAACCTCTCCTTCAATGTCAGCAAGACAAAGGAGATTGTGATTGACTTCAGGAAGCTAAGCGGTACACACACCAGTATTCATAGATGGTGGCTAAGTAAAGATGGTCGAACGCTTCAAGTTCTTGGGAATAAATATCGCCAACAATTTGTCCTGTCCCACCACATCGAAGCCTCCACTTCCTTAGAAGGCTTAGAAAGCTTGGTTAGCCCCAATAAACTTCGCCAATTTCTCAAGATGTGCTGTAGAAAGCATTTTACTTGATGCATCGCAGCTTGGTTTGGAAACGGCTCCTTCCAAGGCCGCAATAAATTGCAGGGCTGTGGTCGTAACACAGACCATCATGCAAACCAATCTCCTTTCATTGATTCCATCTATACTTCACACTGCCTCGTCCAAGCCACCAGATTAATCAAGGACCACTCTCACCCCAATCACTCCCTCATCTCCCCTCCTCCATCAGGCAAGAGGTACAGAAGTTTGAAAAGGCATACCTCCAGATTGAAGAACTAGTTTCTTTCCAGCATTTAGCAGGTAACAGAAGCATCCTCTCACGAGCTAGAGTGGGGTCCTGACCTCCCATCTAACTCTTTGGAGACCTTTGAACTATCTATAATCAGACTTTATGTCGCACTAAATGTTGCACCCTTTATCCTGTATCTGTACACTGTGGGTGGCTTGATTGTAATCATGTATAGTATTTTCATGACCGGATAACATGCAACAAAACACCTTTCATTGTACCTCTGTACACGTGACAATAATAAACTAAACCTCTCTTTTCCATCTTTCTCCCATTTACACCAAGGGTCCCGACCCAAAATGTAATCTGTCCATTCCCTCCCAGATGCTGTGTTAATGAAGGAACTGCAGATGCTGGAAAATCGAGGGTACACAAAAGGCTGGAGAAACTCAGCGGCTGCAGCAGCATCTAAGGAGCGAAGGAGATAGGCAATGTCTGAAGAAGGGTTTCGGCCTGAAACATTGCCTATCTCCTTCGCTCCTTAGATGCTGCTGCACCCGCTGAGTTTCTCCAGCCTTTTGTGTACCCTCCCAGATGCTGCCTGACCCACTGATTAACATACGCACTTTTTTTTGTTGCTCAAAATTCTAGCATCTGCAGTTTCTTGTGTCTGCAGTAATATGATGCCTTATGATTGAACAGCCTGCTAGAACTGGGAGTACAAGTGCATGGTTTCCTGAAAACGGAGAGTGAGGTAGACAGGATGGCACGCTTGTTTTCATTGGGAAGGGAATTGACATGAGGGGCAACATTAATCGATTGAACAATACAGCACGGAAACAGGCCATTCGGCCCACCGAGCCCATGCCAAACATCAATTACCTGTACACACGTTTGACATTATCCCACTTTTGCAAGCATTTTCTACACACCAGGGCAATTTACAGGGGCCAATTAACCTATCAACCCACACATGTCTTTGGGAAGTGGGAGGACATTGGAGAACCCGCAGGGCAAACCCCACAGAGAAAGCACCCAAGGTCAGGATCAAATCCGGTTCTCTGATGCTGTGAGTGAGCAGCTCTACCAGCTGCGCCACTGTGCTGACGATTGTTTTCCTATAAGGTCATGGAAGTTAAGGGCCTGTCCCACTTGCCGATTTTTTTCGGCGACTGCCAGCATAATTGACTGATGTATCAGGTCACCAAAAAATTTGCGGCGTGACGCAGCGTGGTGACGTTTGACTCGCGGTGTTTTTTCAAGTGTCGCAAACAATTTTTTTGTCGCCACTGGATTTTGAAATGTTCAAAATCTTTTGGCGACACTGATATGACGCCGACAGTCGCTGCAAAAAGTGGGACAGGCCCTTTAATGTGAATGCCGACAGTCCTTTCCCAGAATAGAGGATTCTAAAACTAGAGGGCACACCACTTAACGTGAGAGTAGAGAGGTTTTAGGCGGGGGGACTCGGGGGCAACTTTTTTACTTAGACAGTAGTCTGTATCTGAAATGAGCCGTCAGAGAAAGCTACAGAAGTAAATATAATTACAACTTAGATATTTGGACAGATATATGGATAGGAAGGTTTAGAGGGCTATGGGCCAAATGCAGACAAAAGGAGCGAGCCCAGTGTGCCAACTTGCTTTGTGACTCCATACCACATTGCCTACTGGATTAATGGATGGAGAATAGTAAAACTCCAGCAGGAAGTCAAACCACGTTTGGGCTTTCACAATGAATGATAGTGCTCTAGGAAGTATTATGGAACAGAGGGATCCCAAAGTACAAGTTCATAGTTCCCTGAAAGTGGTACCACAGGTGGTGGGATGGCTTTTGGTATGCTCACCCTCATCAGTAACACATTGAATTTAGAAATTGCAACAATATATTTAATTGTACAGGATTTTGGTGAGGCAGAACTTGGAGTACTGTGTTCAGTTCTAGTCACAAAATTGGATGGATGGCATTTAACTGGAAAGTGAGCAGCAAAGATATATGAGAATATTGCCAGGATGTGAGAGACTGAATTAAAGGGAGAGAATGGGCAGGCTCATCTTTTATTCCTTGGAGTGCAAGACTGAGGAGTGCTCTTAGAGAGATGTGTAAAATCATGAGGGGCATAGGTAGATTAAATGAGACTAATCTTTTTCCCAAGGTTGGGAAATCAAGAACTGGAGGTTTAATGTGCGAGCAGAAAGATAGGGAGGGACAACTGTTTCACACACACAGTGCCCTGCGTATGAAATGAGCTGCCAGACAAAGTGGTTGAGGTGTGTACAATAATAATATTTAAAAGGCATTTGAACAGGTATGTGCAGAGAAAGGAATTAGAGTGACATGGAGCCAATGCGAAAAATGGGACTAGAGTAGGCAGGCATCTTGGTCGGCATGGACGAGGATGACCGAAGGGCCTGTTTCTTTGCTGGGGAGGGGAGTAGTGATCGGGAGATTAGCCGGGGAGAAAGGAATCGGACTGCTTCATTGTCATGATTGTCAAGTCTGTTTCATTAACGCGTGCAAAAGCAAATCAGCAACAGACATTAATGGTGGGATGTCCGACAATAAATGTTTCCTGTTTGCTTTCTTTAGTTTTATTGTTACAATATCCAGATTTAGGTCCTGTATTAGATTCCTCTGTGATGAAATAAGTTCAAACAGATTTTGGATTTAACGAGTTAAAGTTTTTTGGCATACTTTCTTCTTTTTGACCATGGGTTTGTTCAATGGACATGCTTGCCTGCTTTTTTTGGAGCAGACTTCATTGCCTCTTCTGCTCAACCGACAGCAACATCTGCATTGCATTTCCTCGGTCACTTGCTATATACAGATATGCAGCTGGCCTCAATCCGATGGCTAATTAACCATTGCATCACTGACAGGGGGGGCAGGGAAAACTTTGGACTTTTATTAGTTGGCAAATTGGTACAAAGGTAGCCTAACTTGGCTATAATAGAGTCAAAATGAATAGTACTAGAAAATAAAGTGTTGGGTATCTAATGCATGCTTAACTCAGGTCTATTTAACCCAATGTCTGAAATACGTGCTGGCTGCTCGACAGCTCAATGGCAGAAGCTACAATTTATACACTAGGTTCATCCATGGTTAGCTGAGGATAGTGCCTATATTAACAGATGCTGCGCCTCATAGACTGTGTGACCAACCATGTTTAAAGATGTGGTCTCAACCCAGTGACATATTAACCATTTCCTCACTACCATTAGGGCTTCAGAGTCTTGCAGCGTGGAAACAGGCCCTTCAGCCCAACTTGCCCATGCAGACCAACATGCCCCAGCTACACTAGTCCCACCTATGTTTGGCACATATTCCCCAAAACCTGTCCTATCTATGTACCTGTCAAAATGGTTCTTAAACATTATGTTGGTACCTGCCTCAATTAACTCCTCCGATAGCTCGTTCCATACATCCATCACCCTTTGTGTAAAAAATAAAAAATACCCACTGGGTTCCTATTAAATCCTTCCCCATCACCTTAAACCATTGTCTTCTGGTTCTTGATTCCACTACTCAGGGCAAAGGATTCTGTGCATTTACCCAATCTATTCCTCTCATGCTGTTGTACACTTCCGTAAGATCACCCCTCATCCTCCTGCGTTCCAAGGAATAAAATCCTAGCCTAGTCAACGTCTCCCTATAGCTCATCGAATTCTGGCAACATCCTCGGAAATCTTCTCTGCACACTCTTTCCTATAATATGGTAACCAAAATTGAACATGATATATATTAAATTTGGCCTTACCAATCAACGTCTTATATAATTGCAATATGACCTCCCAACCTCTATACTCAATACTCTGACTGATGAGGGCCAATGTGCCAAAAATATTTAGTTTTAGGAGTATTATTGTCATGTGTACCAAAGTACTGTGAAAAGCTTTTTTTAACATGCCATCAGATCAGCTAATACTTTAGTGTTAGTTTAGATATACACCGCAGAAACAGGCCCTTTGGCCCACTAGGTCCACACCGACCAGCAATCCCCACTCATTAACACTATCCTACACACACTAGGGACAATTTACACATACACCACGCCAATTAACCTACATACCTGTACGTCTTTGGAGTGTGGGAGGAAACAGAAGATCTCGGAGAAAACCCACGCAGTCACAGGGAGATCGTACAAACTTCGTACAGACAGCACACGTGGTCGGGGTTGGACCCAGGTCTCCGGCGCTGCAACTGTGAGGTAGCAACTATACCGCTGTGGCACCTTGCTGCCCATCTATAATACTGTACTTAAATTTAGTCAGGTCAAACTCAGGAACAATAGATAGAGTAAAGCGGAAGATACAGAGTGCTGAATATAGTTCTCAGCATTGTAGCGAATCAGTTCCATAGATAAAGTTCAATGTCCGCAAAGGGGTAGAAGTGAATCACACAGTACCGAGTTTAAGGAAGGACCTGATAACAGAGGGGAAGAAGCTGTTCCTGAGTCTGGTCGTGCACCGTCTGTACTTACAATCCAGGAATAGGGAGAAGGAATGACTGAGGTAGGACACGTCTTTGATTGTGTTGGCATCTTTCCCGGGCATCGTGAAGTGTGGATGGAGTCAATGGTTCTTGGTTACTTGGTCCTCCAAAATATTCCAACTTAAATTTAAACTGGAGGTGGTGAAGGGAGGGGTTAAGCCAGAGAGGGTTATTGGGAAATGGCGGGGAGTCTGGTTTGTGTGATGGCCTGGGCTACATCTACAACTCTGCAATTTCTTGCGGTCTTGGGCTGAGTAGTTCCCAAACCAAACTGTCATGCATCCTGACAGTATACTTTCTATGGTACATCTGTAGAAGTTTGTAAGGAACATTGGAGGCATGCTGGTTTCCTGTCTCCTTAGGAAGTCGAGGCATTGGTGTGCCTTCTTGGCTGTTGTATCAATGTGGTTATTCCAGCAGATCATTGGTAATATTAATGCCAAAAAACATGAAGCTCTCAATCATTTTCACTTTGACACTGTTGTAACCACCACACCTCCTGAAGTCAATAACTAGCTCACTTCCCACTCTCCAGCAGTATATTTTTTCATGGCTCCAGTGGGGCCTTCAAGAAACAGTAGATAAAGCATATGGATGAATCGCCTTATCCCACAGAGAACAAAGTGTTTGCCTGAAAGCAGAAAAAACAGAATTCCATGCATTTGCAACTCCTATGATCTTGAAAGGCAACTTAACATGTATTCAAGTGGCAGTCTACATCATTGAGAAGTCTCCATAGCTGGCAAAGCTGCAAGCATCCATCCACACTTCACTCCAACAGGGGAATGCTGCTTTCTAAGGTAGGGAGTATTTATGATCATCCTAATGGAATAATATGCAACAAACTGCGGAATTTTGCAGAGACCTCCTGCATTGGCCTGGGAAATAGCAGAAACAGATGCGGAGAAATTTGTCCCAGGTGCAACCAGTTTCAATGCACAAATCACACATAAGAGCTACTCTCTTCAGAAAACCGGGCACACGCGGGTCCAATTTGTGAGTACTTGGGTAGGAGAGATATTCTCTCCTACCCAAGATGTAAATCACCTACATCTTCAGTCTCGGAGGCAAGAGAGGCGCCATTTCCAAGACACTGGAACAGACACCTCCAGATTATATTGACCTCAGTCAATGTGACAGTTCTCTTGTGTCATCTGTAGGTGATGGCATTATCAACCTATGCAATGTTCCTCATTACCTTACTGATGAAACTGGAGCAACACTGCACAAGATAACGAGTGCTTTTATAGCTCCCTGCAAACCTGGAGCAAACCCCACAGCAGGTTGGCCAGGAGACATGTATGACATGTCACAATATCACCATCTGTATCTCTCAATTTCCTTTCCCCCGACTCTCAGTCTAAAGAAGAGTCTCAACCCAAAACATCACCTCTTTGTTTTCTGCAAAGATGCTGTCTGATCCGCTGAGTTACTCTGTTTTTCTGTGTCTATCTTCGGTTTAATCCAGCATCTGCAATTCCTTCCTACACAACAAGGACATTGATGCCATGTTGTTTGCACCTGGCTGCTTGGAATTGTTATGCTGAATATATCTGTCAAAACACTGCTGAGCATTGCAGATGTTGGGTGACTTCTGTATGAATCATCAGGCTGTGTGTCACCATGGTATGGAGCCTTCTCTACATTTGTACTTTGCTATGTGAAACTGTGGCAGGTCTTATACATTCAATGGTAGAGACCTGGAAGTTGTTGTGGTGCAGAGAGATCTGGGAGTACAGGTGCATGAATGTGTGGAAATGGTCACGCAGTTACTAACAACTGTAGTCTCCCATCAGGGATTGGCGCAAAACTCTTGATATCGGTTTTAGTGCAATCCTGTCGGAAATCGACGCATGTCCCAGCACTACCATCAGCACTAAAGTGATAGAGTTCAACAATCCTGATACTAGTGTTAGTGCAAACACACAGAATGGGTTTCCACACAAATGGCATCAATACATGATGGTGAACCTCAACACCATTGACACTGATATGGAGCTAAATGTAGCAGGGCCTTCACACACTCTTGCCATCACTATCACTGTCAAAGTGTTTTGGGACAGGAACCTGTGTTTATAGGTCTATTTTACTGCTGAATGTAAGAATTTAATTATTCCGCCGTTGGTACATATGACAATTAAACACTCTTGACTATCTTTTGGCTCGAGAGACACAATCTAAAATATATCTTCAGTTTTGCTCAGAATCTGCTTGAATTGACGTTGGTTAGGACATTTCATACTTACCTTTCCCTCTCTCTTTCGTTTAATATCTAGCTTCCAGCTGAGACTTTGCAGAAGTGGTGTCAAGCAGAAGGGCTGTTTTGTTTTATGGACTCCTGTTCAATTGGATCTTTGTCTGGGTCTGTGTTCATTACATCTCAAAGCTATCAATCTCCCATGCATTTGACTGCTGCTTCCAGCTGTAAAAGATATCTAATGCAGATCTAACGCTGTATAGGATATGCTGTGAGAGCACAGTAAAAGATATTTAACAGTCCCAAAGTCTGGCCATATAAATGAGCCTCAGGTCCATATCAGCACACAATTGAGTCCCTGTTTTTCCTTTGTTTTTTTCTGTTTCTATGACAGGATGGGAAGTGATTACATTGGCCACACCTGGTCACTATGGCGATTTTTCCATTACACAATGCAGTAAGATTTGATACACTACTTCCTGTTTAACATTCATCCGGAAAAACACTGTGCAGAGAGCTTAGGTCAAGTTCCACAGCAATGTTTAAATAGGCCAAGAAAGGGAACACAAATCATTCCTGCTTCATTTATCTCAGAAAGACACAAAAAGCTGGGGTAATTCAGCAGGACAGGCAGCATCTCTGGAGAGAAGGAATGCGCGACATTTCGGGTCGAGACGCTTCTTCAGATATATCCTTGCCTCAGTTTGCACGTGCTCAAGAAAAGAGATAGTGACAGACAAAACTACTGTGGAAGAGCAACTATGAGGAGAAGGTCCTGTCATGAAGACTGACATTCCAGCTCAGAGCATGGGCCACAGCAACAGAAACATTTTCAATTAATCATTCACGCAACAAAAGCTTTTCACTGTATGTGGCAATAAACTAAACTGAAAGTGATGATTCCATGAAGGTAAAAAGGAATCAAGGAAGAAACCCATTGCAGAGGTGGGGAAAGCAGGCAGCGGGAACTTAGATGCACAGGAATTGTCAGAGGGAGGAAAGAGTTAAGTTAATACTCCAAGTGTGAACACTTTGGAATCCATCACTTGTTTGCTCTCTCACAGAATGAGGATGCCCATCAAGGTGCAACATTTATATTTTATGATGCTGGTATATACATTCAAATCACATTATTTTACGTTAATGGGCAGTTCTAAATACATACTGAAGTGTGCATTTTCTGTATATTTGCTTCAGAGCAATGTTTAATACAATTAGAATTTAACGTACATTAAACGTACTGCTCAAAATTATACCTATTAAAATGCCTTTGGAAGGCTAACCTATTCTCTGGCATTTTAATGGCTTCTCCAGCTCTCCTCCCATTTTGATACCACAGAAAACGATATGCAAATAATGTTTAACAGCAGGTCCCTGCTAAACAGAGAACAGAATAACTACTGTTACTAAAACATTAAACTGGCCTCAATTAAATTAAAACCAGCAACTGGAAAAGTGGAGGTTCTTTATCCCTTGCTGTGCAGACTTGCTGCCACCTTGTGGTAGACACTGGATTCTGCAGGATGAAGTAGCAGGAAACAGCATAAACCATTAAGATAGACATAAAATGCTGGAGTAACTTAACGGGTCAGGCAGCATCTCTGGAGAGAACGATAGGGTGACGTTTTGGGTCGAGACCCTACTTCAGACTGAGAGTCAGGGGAGAGGGAGGCGAGCAATTCAGAAGGGTACTAAGAGAATGTAAGGTGTGAAAATGGGAAATCAAAGTAGACAATGTTCAAAGAAATGTACAATTTTAGTCAGTCTGAAGAGGGTTTTTTTTGTCTACCTTCAAGGAAATGTAGAATGGTTCACTGGTGGGGCAAAGAGGAAGGTGGCAACGAGGCATGCACACAGTAAAGTTAATCAGGAGGACAGTGAAATTAGTCGAAGAACTAGTTCGTGGAGGGATGGAGAGAGAGGAAAAGCAAGCGTTACTTGAAATTAGGGAAATCAATATTCATACCACTGGGTTTTAAATGCTTTCCTTTAAATGCTTTGAAATGGCTGTTCGTGATAGTTAAAATTCTGCATTGAAACAAGCTGCATCCAGGAACTTCTAGACTGCAAGCCTTGAGAATTAAGGTTATTAGAATAATGCTAACAAGCTAAGTACTGCAGGTGCGAGGGAAAGGCAAATCAAACACAGTACATGCTGGAAATTTCGAACAGTTTAGCCAGAAAATAGACACTTTAATATTAACTTATTGAGGGGTGAAGAACTGGTATTTAATGGATCTGGTACTTACTTGGAACCAGGAGGCTGAACTGGTTGGAGTACAGAAAGTTGCAGAAGAAACTGAGCCAGAGATGGGTACTGGTCATACAGTAGATTGCGTTGACTACTGTGGATTCTGCAGTGGTCGGGGAAACGCACAAGTCAAATATAATGTTGCAAGTACTCTGCTTAGAAGTTGTGGGTTTATGCTGAATAAACTTAATATTGAGGTGCTGGGAAACAACTTGGCAAAAAGGATTAACTTTGAATTGTGTTCTGGTAACGCCTGATTGCACTTCAGTCTTCATCTTGGTGGGGACTGGAAGCCAGCTTATATTTATTTCATGACAATGAACCACAAATAGTACTAAATGTATCTCAGTGAACCAATCTTCTACACCTCTTAACAAAGATAAGAGATCTAAAAGGTTAGAGCCCATGCGTTCTGGGGCTATATGGCCAAATGGATCCAAAATTGGATTAGTAATAGGAGTCAGAGAGGGGGGTGGTGGATGGTTGCTTTTCTGGATGTCTGCGACATATGTTTTAGTTTAATTTAAAGATACAGTGGGGGAACAAGCACTACAGTCTATCAAGTTCTCACCGACCACAATCAAACATATACTAGTCCTATCCTTCATACTTGGGATAATTTACGGAAGGCAATTAAACTACAAACCAGCACGTCTTTGGAATGAGGAGAGAAACTGGAGCACCCATAGAGTAATTCAGTTTATAGATAGGCCCACGCTGACCAACATGCCCATCTACACTATTCCCACCTGGCCCAGAACCTTCTAACCTCGTCCTATTCATGTACCTATTCAATTGTCTCCTAAATGTTATGATGTTACCTGCCTTAACTGCCTCTTCCAGCAGTTTGTCCAAAACAGTCTACACCCTTTATGTGAAAAAGTTACCCCTCACGTTCCTATTAATTCTTTCCCCATCACCTTAAACCTATGACTTCTTGTTCTCAATTCCCCTACTCTGGGCAAATGACTTACCTGATCTATTCCTCTCATAATCTTGTATTCCTCTATAAGATCACCACTCATCCTCCTACGCTCCAAGGAATAAAGTCCTAGCCTGCTGAACCTCTCCCTGTAGCTCAGGCTCCTGAGTTCCACCCAAAGGAAACCCATGCAGTCACAGGAGAAACGTATAAACTCCATATAGACAGCTCCCATAGTCAGGATTGAACCTGGATCTCTGGCGCTGTAAGACAGTAATGCCCCTGTCCCACTTAGGAAACCTGAACGGAAACCGCTGGAGACTTTGCGCCCCACCCAAGGTTTCCGGTAAGCACCTCAACTAGCATCGCAACCGGCTTTGACTAAAAAATTACCGATTTTTAAAACGGAAACCACTTTCGACCATTAGGGAGACTGACAAAAACCTCCGGGAACCGCACGGAAAACTTGGGTGGGGTGCAAATTCTCCAGAGGTTTCCGTTCAGGTTTCCTAAGTGGGACAGGGGCATAAAGCTACCGCTGTACCACCATGCTGCAACAAAGGTACCACAATGGTCATTGCTGGGACTTTTGATGTTTGTGACATATACAGTGCATTCAGAAAGTATTCTCTGGTCTGATGAAACCAAGATTGAACTCTTCGGTCTGAATGCCAAGCATCACATCTAGAGGAAACTAGGCACCACTCATCACCTTGGCAATACCAAACCTACGGTGAAGGATGGTGGTGACAGCATCATGCTGTGGGGATGTGTTTCAGTGGCAGGAACTGAGAGACGTCAGGATCGAGGAAAGATGAACGGAACAAAGTACAGAGAGATGTTTGATGAAAACCTATTCCAGGACCTCACTCTGGAGCAGAGGTTCACCTTCCAATAGGATAACGACCCTAAGCACACAGCCAAGACAACGCAGGAGTGGCTTCGTGACAAGTTTGTGAATGCCCTTGAGTGGCCCAGCCAGAGCCCGGACTTGCACCTGATTGAACATCTCTGGAGGGACCTGAAAATAGCTGTGCATCGACGCTCCCCACCCAACCTGACAGAACTTGAGAGGATCTGCAGAGAAGAATGGGAGAAATTACCCAAATACAGGTGTGCCAAGCTTGTAGCGTCATACGCAAGAAGACTTGAGGCTGTAATAGCTGCCAAAGGTGCCTCAACAAAGTGATGTGTAAAGGGTCTGAATACTTATGTAAATGTGATATAATTCTTTATAATTAGTTTGCAAAAATTTCTAAACACCTGTTTTCACTTTTTTATTATGGGGTAGTGTGTGTAGATTGTTGATAAAAAAATGAATTGAATCCATTTTAGAATAAGGCTGTAATGTAATAAAATGTGGAAAAAGTGAAGGGGTCTGAATACTTTCTGAATGCACTGTATTAACCACTTTTATGTCAATGTCGGTGGCATGATATGTCAGTTTCAGGATGACATAAACATTGGTGGAGTTGTGGATAACTTTGTGAGTTGTCTAACATTACAGCATGATAGAAATCAGCTTGAAAGTTGGGCTGAACAATGGCAAATGGAATTTAATCAAGTCAGGTCAAGTCACATTTATTTATATAGCACATTTAAAAAACAACTCTTGTTTTTTGGGCTTCAGGGGGAGGTACAGTTGTGTATCGTCTGCGTAGCAATGGAAGGAAATGCCGTGCCTTTCAATGACTTGGCCTAAGGGGAGCATATACAGGATATAATCCCGGCGGGGCCAACCAAGGGTAAAACATACAGATTAAATGTTAGGTTTCTACAGTGTGTTCATGAACAGTTGGTCTTTGACTGCGGCCAATGAAAAAATTGGCCATTAAAATGTAAGAGTTGGAACATTATATGGCAACATCATAAATCATGGGTTGGGCAACGTGGAGTATTGTGTGGATTTCTGGTAACCGCACTACAGGAAGGATGTAATTACATTGGAGAGGGTGCAGAGGAGATTCATCTGCATGTGTAGGAAGGAATTGCAGATGCTGGTTTACACAGAAGATAGATGGAAAATGCTGGAGTAACTCAGCGGGACAGGCAGCATCTCTGGATAGAGGAAATTGTTGATGTTTCAGGTCAAGACCCTTCTTCAGACTGTAGCATGTTGCTTGTATAGGACCATTAGTGGGACCCGTTGGGTTCCATGTTCACACTGGAGGGCAGGCCCCCCCAACACAATATTCCACATGTCCACCAATTCCAATATTGGTGGCCAGTGGGGGTGGGGGGGTGGGGTGGCATTCTGGAGCACTAGTATGCGTGTTGTGGGCTGAAGTGACAGGTATCAGAGGGTTAGTATAGACATTGTGGGCCAAATGGATTCTTGGGGTGGCAGCTCACTCACAGCTGGTGGGCTGGCAGTTGACTCATGGCTATTCCTTGGAATTCCATTTCAAGCAGGGTACAAGGCCACCAAATTCAACTGCAGTTTCGTACCACTTCAACCAGGGTACAAGGCCACCAAATTCAATTGCAGTTTTGTACCACTTCAAGCAGGGTGCAAGGCCACCAAATTCAAGTGCAGTTTCATACCACTTCAAGCAGGGTGCAAGGCCACTACATTCAAGTGCAGTTTCATTCCATTTCAAGCAGGGTGCAAGGCCACCACATTCAAATACAGTTTCATATAATTTAAAGCAGGGTGAAACCACCATAAATCCACCATAAAACCACACAAAATGCTACAAAACACTATATAAACACCACACTCACAGTTCAGTAGACATTCAGTGTGTTCAGTTGATTCACAGGTCAGACAGTCATGACCTCTCCCTCCCCCATCTTGCAGAGACTGAGCCACACCCACACTTCCGGGTTTTATAATCCCTCCCCCTCCCACCGGAAGGGGCGCAGCCTTCATGGCTTGATTGACAGGAGAGAGATTCTGAACATTTTTTAAACACGAATAACACTTCTATTTTTCATTGCTGGGAAAAATCCTCTGCACCTAATGAGCAGAGGGGGATTGCGTAAGATGGCCAAAAATCACAGCCGTAAGAGGTAGCGTTTTATCTAAAATCAGTATAGAGTGCAAACAGGAAGTTGTCAAGTTTAGTCTTTTAATCATTTGCCATTTCAAACCAACCACCACCAACAATTTGCTGTGCTTTATTTCAAACCAAGCACCAACAACCATTTGCTGTGCTTTATTTCAAACCAACCACCACCAACCATTTGCTGTGCTTTATTTCAAACCAACCACATTCTCATTTTCAAAGCACATTATGGGCACTCAAGGGCAGTAAAACCACACTCACAGTTTAGTAGACATGTTTTCAGTGTTATTCACAGCTCAGACTGAGAGATGTGACCTTCTTGCTCCCCCATCTTGCAGAGACTGACTGAGGCACTCAACACTTCCGGGTTTTATAGTCGGATGGGGCGTGGCCTTCAGGAGAAAGAATCTCAACATTTTTTAAACACTAATAACTTTTTTATTTTACATCGATGGGAAAAATCCTCTTGTCTTGCACAACAGAGGGGGTCTCTGAGTAAGATGGCCAAAAATCACAGCCGTAAGTGGCAGCGTTTTATCTAAAATCAATATACAGAACAACGGGAAGTGTTCAAGATCATACTTTTAGTAATATAGATTTCAGTTATAAGGAAGATTGAATGGGCTGGGTTTGTTTTCCCAATAGCAGAGGAGACTGAGTTATGGCCAGAAGGATTAGTACACACTATGAGGGGACGATATAAGCATGACAGGAAAATCTTTTTTCTCACGAAGGGGTTGTTTAAGGCAAGAACATTTTGTTTAAGGTGAGAGGTAGAGGGGTGAGAGAACATCTGAGGGGAATTTTTCCACAAGGAGCATACTTGGATTTGTGGAGGTGGTGGAGAAGATGTAACGACCATATAAACATGCATGTAAAATGCCAAGGCCCAACACGTGTAACTGGGATTAGTATAAACAGGTGCAATGGTTGTAGTGGCCTCTTTGTTTGACAGCTCTAGAACACTACGAAACAAAAGCTCACTGAACGAGATGACAACATCTGGCAAAAACAACAAAAATCTAAGCAGCTCTGTATTAAGTTTTATGCTATCATTGAAATGAATGATTGCACCACCTTAGTTCAATTTTCAAGGAAGGAGGAATGTACTTGATTATTATCAGGGGGTCAATGCTGCAATGCCACTTGATTCAAAGGTTCAAAAAAAGGTTCAAAGTTATTTCATTGTCACATGTACAAATTAAGGTGCAGTGAAACACGATTTACCATACAGTCAAACAAAAATAAATCAACAAGACACACAACTACACAAAAGTTGGCCATTGAGGGATACGGATTCTTTATAGTACAACTCAGCTGAGACCAACATACTGAACATGTCCTCACCTCTGCTATGCAATGCTCACACTGACTAGATTTATGCTACACACAGAATGTATGTAATTCAATAGAAACTAATTTTCACAACAGTCTCCAACCAGATACTAGTTTATAACATCCTATGGCATAGCTGGTAGAGCTGTTCCCTCAAAGCTTTTGTGATTTGGGTTCAGTGCTGACTTCCATTGCTGAAGATGCTTGAGGTTGTACATTCTCCCTGTGACTGTGTGGATCCCCCTCACCATCCCATCCCACACCCCTCCTAGGTAGCTCTAGGGTTGGAAGCTTAATGGAATAGTCTAAAATGTCCCTGGTGTAGATGAATGGCAGAACTAATGGGAATGTAGGGAGAAGAGACCACCAGGGGCGCCGGGGAGATGGCTGCCCTGCCGGCAGTCTGTTCATATTTTCTTTCTTTTTCTTATTTTTTAGTTTGTTAAAAGTTTGTTTTAATGTTCTTCGGTTTGTTTTACATGGGGGAAGGGGGGAGGGGATCGGGCTCTTACATTCCCGGAGATGTGATAAATTTTCCAGGCTCTGCGGCCTTCCATAGATGGAGCTGGAAGCCTCCTCAGACTGTCGTGAGCCCAACTGCGGGGCGCGGATTTAACATTGGAGCTGTCCCTTGCCTGGGATCGCTCCCACCGCGGACTTTAACATCAAGGGCTCGCAGTCGGGTGAGGCCGAGTGGGGAACCTCCAACATCGCGGAAGGTTCGACCAACCCCGACGCGAGATTCGATCGCCCGGCGCGAGGGAGCCGACATCCCCCTGATGCGGGAGCTGATCGCCTCGACGCGGGGGGCCTGAACGCCGCCGGCTACGGTAGTCAAGATCATCCCGTCAACGGGGGCTCGAGGCCCACGACTGAGGAAGAACAAAAGGAAGATACTTGAACTTGATTTTGCCTTCCATCACAGTGAGGAATGTGTAAGAGTCACGTGTGGATGTTCACGTTAAATTGTGTTTTTTTGAGTGATCTGTTGCTTTTAATTGTATGACGGACCTGGCCAATGAAATTCCTCGTATGTTGCAAAACATACTTGGCGAATAAAGTGTGATTCTCATTCTGAGAACAGGATACAGAGAAAATTAGTTGGGAATGGGATTGTTCTGTAAGATGGCATTGACTCAAAGGGCCAAATGGCCTCTTATGCGGTGAGGATAGATACAGGATTAAATAATTAGTCTCTCCTATTTTCCAATTAGAGTTAGCATATCAGGGAAGTTCAAACAAGTCCAGCAATTGATAATTGCACAATAAAGAGATAGCTTTGTCAATGTTTAATGTTCTAACCGATTGTCTGTGATCAGAAGAAATCAGCAAAAGAGTAAACATCATCTGGTTTACATTGATCATTTTTGAAATAATATCTAAACTTTATCTACCCATCACTACATAAACAACCAAGAATACTGGATAAATCATTAATCTTAATATTTACTTTGGAGACACTGTCTGCAACATATTTGTTTGTCTTGACTGGTGCCTTATGTATATAGTTCAAAAACTCATTTCTGGCGGATATCCAGTCACACTGATGTCTGCTCCACATTGTAACTTAATTAAAGTTAAGGACCAACCCACCTCTGCCATTCCCAACCCACATCACCACCAGTTCTTTTGCTAAACCAACAGCGAAAGCCACAATCAAAACATTAACATATTTTTTTTCAAGGCCGCTTCAGTATTTGAATTCCAGAGATGCATGAAGAGGAAATGACAACTCAGGACACAGCACAGATCCAACCCTAGGGACCGACTAATAGTCATTGCAATTGACATAATTAATTCCATGTGACCGCAACAGATCCAAAACAATGGACACTCTATGTTGGTTCTCAGGAACCATTTAAACTAATAAACTGGTTGGGTGGGGTGACTGTTGCTGTCAGACAGAATGTGGATCCTGGCAGACTCTCAGTACGTCACCCAGATAGCGAGCGATGACAGATTGATCCCAGGAATCACACCGAGCTTTTGATGTGCAAGCAAAGGACAGTTTGACAGGTAGCATCTCTGGATAGTAGGAATGGGTGACCTTTCGGGTAGAGACCCTTCTTCAGTCTGATCCAAAACCTCACCCATTCCTTCTATCCAGAGATGCTGCCTGTCCCGCTGCGTTACTCCAGCATTTTACCATATAACCATATAACAATTACAGCACGGAAACAGGCCCTCTCGGCCCTTCCAGTCCGTGCCGACCATTTGTTTTCCCCTAGTCCCATCTACCTGCACTCAGACCATACCCCTCCATTTCCTTCACGTCCATATACCTATCCACTTTACTCTTAAATGTTAAAATCGATCCTGCCTCCACCACTTCTGCTGGAAGCTCATTCCACACAGCCACCACCCTCTGAGTAAAGAAGTTCCCCCTCACGTTACCCCAAAACCTCTGTCCCTTAATTCTCATGTCATGCCCTCTTGTTTGAATCTTCCCTACCCTCAATGGGAAAAACGTATCCACGTCAACTCTGTCTATCCCTTTTATCATTTTAAAGACCTCAATCAAGTCCCCCCTTAACCTTCTGCGCTCCAAAGAATAAAGACCTAACTTGTTCAACCTTTCTCTGTAACACAGTTGCTGGAACCCTGGCAACATTCTAGTAAATCTCCTCTGTACTCTCTCTATTTTGTTGACATCCTTCCTATAACTAGGCGACCAAAATTGTACACCATACTCCAGAATTGGTCTTACCAATGCCTTGTACAATTTTAACATTACTTCCCTACTCCTATATTCAATGCTCTGATTTATAAAGGCCAGCACACCAAAGGCTTTCTTTACCACCCTATCTACATGCGATTCCACCTTCAGGGAACTATGCACAGTTATTCCTAGATCCCTCTGTTCCACAGCATTCCTCAATTCCCTACCATGGATTTTGTGTCTATCTTCGGTGTAAACCAGCATCTGCAGTTTCTTCCTGCACAAGGACAGTTTGGTTGCATTTCAAGTTGGTGCTTTTGCTCCAATATCATACCCCCAACATTCTGCAGTAAACGTCTGCCTAGAGATCAAAGCCATGCATCGTGATTCCACATAGAGCCAAGACTGAATGGCACATTGCAGAAAACGGATTAAACAATGTTACTGGTTAAAGAGAGAGAATGCAATGCCCCTTTGTATTTGTATGTACAGTGTTCTAATCATCACTTACAGAAACTTATCTTTTACCAAATTAGATTGAAAATGATGTCACTTTAATAAACACTGGTTCAATTTAATGCACTGATCTTCAGTTTTAACAAAATTCAAGCTGAAACCTTTGGGGCGGCACAGTGGTGCAGTGATAAAGTTTCTGCTTTACAGTGCCTGAGATGTGGGTTCGATCCTGACTAGGGGTGCTGTCTGTATGAAGTTTTTATGTTCTCCCCGTGTCCTCCTGTTTCCTCCCACATTCCAAAGATGTGCAGGATTGTAGGTTAATTGGCTTTGGTAAAAATTGCAATTTGTCCCTAGTGTGTTGGATAGTGTTAGTGTATGGGGTAACCATAGGTCAGCTCAGACTAGGTGGGTCGAAGGGCCTGATTCTGTGTTGTATCTAAGTCTAATGTCTAAAGTATAAATTACATAAGCGCCTCAACATAAAATGTTATGCTTGGATTGTCAATGTCAAATGCAATGGGATGCTTGATAAAGCAACAGTCAATATAACCATCGTGGGCCCAATTACTATTTCATCCTTTGGATGTGTTTAATTAATGGTTCACCAACACTACACAAGTGTTGTTTTAGCTCTCCAACACTAGTCATACTCCCCAAACATCAATGATCTCAAGGTCGTTTTCTTTTCCTATTGCGCCAGGTTTTGTTTCAACAAACCATTTGCCAATATTTGAGCCACAGGCTAATCTTCACTCATTTTGGTCCCAACTTCATCCATTGGAAGTCAAGAACCAGGAGGAGGTAATTTAGACTCGTAGCCTTGGCAGATAGCTCTTAGACCTTAATTTTATCTGCCTACCTTGGTTCTATCAAATTTAGTACCTCCACCTAACTAAAAGTTAGAAACACAGTTATGTCATGAACAACTGATCCCTAGCCTCAACTGTTTTTTAGAGGAGAGTGTCCAGATTTTTCTGAATGACACCAGTCCTCAAAGATCTGCCATTAGTTTTAAGATTAAGTTGAAAGGTTGAAAGGAAAAGTTGAAAGGAAAAATACAGCACGGAAAGAGGTCCTTCGGCCCGTCGAGCCAACGCTAACCATTGTCACCCGTTCACACTAGTTCTATGTTATCCCACATTCACTTACATTATTGACACGCTAAGGACAATTTACAGAGGCCAATGAACCTACAAACCCATATGTCTTTAGGTTGTAGGGGGAAACTAGAGCACTCAGAGGAAATCCACATGATTGTTTACAGGAAGGAAGTGCAAACTCCACTTAGACAGCATCCGACGTCAGTATCAAACCCGAGTCTTTGGTGCTGTGATGCAGCAGCTTTACCAGCTGTGCCACTGTGCTGCCCTTCTCAAGAATAGGTTGCATTTTCTTTTACCCTCTACCATTTGGAGCCTCAGGTCCCGCACTAGTAGGATGAGGAACAGCTTCTATAACAACACCATCACACTGCTGAACTCGGAGTCCCGCCGATAGATTTCTCCAGTCTCTCCGTCCACATTGTCTGCATTCTGTATCTATTTATATATTGCTATTACTACGAACTGACGCTAAACTGCATTTTGTTGTACACATACTTGTATCTGTGCAATGACATTAAAGTTGAGTTGAATTGAATTGAATTGAAATGATTTCTCCAATCTAGCCTTTAATCTTCTTAAAAAATCCCACTTAGATCAGACTTTAATCTTCTGGACTCATACAGTCTGTATAACCTTCTTTACAATTTCACTTTCTTGGACCAATAGCTAGCATCTCTAAAATTCATGACCTAGAGGTCATCCACCAAAGATGATGTGGGAAATTGGTGCATAGGAATAGCTCACTGGCAGATTCCCCTTTAAATTGCATGCCATTTTTCCCTATGAATATGTCACTGATCCCTCATTGTTCCCACTCAACAGTATTACCTTCACCAGAAGGACTACAGTGGTTCAAGGTGACTCACCATTTCATTATCAAGAGCATACAGTGATAGACATTAAAATGAATAACATTATGTGGAAACTGTAATGAACTCGAGGTCTACATATCTATCCTTGGTTTAGTTTAGTTTAGATATGTGGCGTTCAAACAGGCCCTTCGGCCCACCGAGTCCACGCTGACCAACGATCACTCGTACACAGTTTCTATCCTACACCCTAGGGACAATTTACAGAAACCAATTAAGCTACAAACCTCCAGGTCTTTGGAATGTGGGAGGAAACTGGAGCAGCTGGAAAAAACCCAAGTGGTCACAGAATGGATGTATAAACTCCGTACATACAGCACCCGTAGTCAGGATTGAACTCGGGTTTCTGACGTGGTAAAGTAGCAACTATACTGTTGCACTACTTAATTGAACTGTTCAAAATTGATGGAGTAATTAAGGAGACACTATAACACTATATTAGCTGTTAGGAAGTTAGTAATTGGAGACCCACATTTTTATGATAACAGATAAGAAAACAAAGGAGAGACAGAAGATTTTGTTTTTTTAATGTGGCAAATTATTGTGATCTGGAACACATTTACTGTTCTTAACAGGGTGCTGGAAGCAGGAAAAGATGATTGTTCATATTATTGAAAGGGCGTAGGGTGGCACAATGGCACAGAGGTAGAGTTGCTGTTTTACAGCGCCAGAGACCCGGGTTCAATCCTGGCTACCGGTGCTGTCTGTACAGAGTTTGTACGTTCTCCCTGAGATTGTGTATTTTTTCTCCGGGTGCTCTAGTTTCCTCCCACACTTCAAAGACGTACAGGTTTGTAGCTTAATTGGTTTAGGTAAAATTGTAAATTGTCCCTCGTGTGTAGGATTGTGCTAGCGCACAGGGTAATCGCTGGTCGGCAAGGTCTCGATGGGCTGAAGGGCCTGTTTCTCTAAAGTCTACAGAATTAAAAATAAAATTTCATGTTTACAGGTTCAGGGAAGGAGAACCTTTTTCAGAGCTCATTGTACATGAGTTCAATGGGTATATGATAATAAAAAATATTAACTTTGTTGCTCTAACTGTAACCAGGAGAGAATGACACTTCAATAATTGCACATCAGAAAGACTTAGTAGGGAGTTTATGAAGAATCCTTACCTTTGTTATAGGTCCAGCTGAAACTCTCACAGATGCAAAGAAAAACGACAGTCTGAAGGAACTGCAGACGCTGGTTTAAACCAAAGATAGACACAAAAAGCTGGAGTAACTCAGCGGGTCAGACAGCATCTCTGGGGAAAATGGATAGGTGACGTTTTGGGTCTGAAGAAGGGTCTCGACCAAAAAAAGGCACCTATTCCTTTTCTCCGGAGATGCTGTCTGACCCGCTGAGTCACTCCAGCTTTTTGTGTCTATCTACAGAGGTTGTTTCTCTGACAGCCTTTGACTGTCACAAGGCAAACCAGTGATTGCAGAGTTAAAGGAGCAAGGCCACATCTGTCTCTGTTTTAGTCCGATGCTCCAGTGCATTGAGGCGATTAATTTATTTTAAGATTGTTCTAATACTGATTGGAGAGTTCCCACTAGATATCTGAAATAAATATATTGTTCTTGAAGCCAGCCCAACTGGCCATTCTTGTGCACTGAGTTAATAACCATGACAAGTTTGTGCTAAATGAAGTCCTCTGAACCCAGACTAATCTTTCTTTTGCAGGCACGTACATCAATAAGCACTTTATGAAAATTAAAAAAGCATGGAATATGATAAAGTATTCACAAAAATGAAACAAAACAAGAATTCTGCATTTAAAGAGAGAGTCAATTAAAATCTGGATCTGTACTCAGTGGGTTAGAAGTTGTAATTAAAATTTAATTGACTGAAGATAAGGCATAGAAACAGCCCTTCGGCCCATCGAGTCTAGGCAAATCATTGATCACCTGTTCACATTTGCTGCTATTCCACTTTGCAATCCACTCCCTGTGCACCAGAGGCAATTTACAGAAGCCGATTAACGTATATAGCCCCCTAACCTCTGGAATGCGGGAGGAAATCAGAGCAATTGGAGGACATCTACGCACTCATGGAGAACGTGCAGACTCCTTACAGATAGCACTTAAGTTTAGGATCAATCCCAAGTCTCGGGCGCTGTGAGGCAGTAGTTTTACCAGCTGCGCCACTTTGCTGTATTTTTATTGCAAGCCAATTTTCCCATTCATTTATAACCTTTCACCAAACTTCCTCTCCTACAACTAATCAAGGAACATTATTTAATGCAAAAAATATATAAATAAAGGTAACATCAAAATCGTATGCCCTTTTGAATGCAGAATCTGGAGTGAACACTATGAGCATTTGGGAGAAAGCGAGCCTTGGATTAACCTGATACTCAAGTGAAGAGCCAACAGAACATTTTCTTTCAGGTCTAGTGCTCCACCCTGGTTCTCCAACTAGTTTCACTGTCCTGATTCAATTTACTGATTGTATGCCTCCTTGTCACCTTCCCCTCAGCTAACATTGAACCATTCTACATTTCCTTATCTTCGTCTGCGTCGATCTATCTTTTTCACCCTCCATATCATTAGACTCCCTCTCCCCTGACTCTCAGTCTGAAGAAGGGTCTCAACTTGAAACATCACCCATTTCTTTCTCTCCAGAGATGCTACCTGTCCCATTGCGTTACTCCAGCATTTTGTGTCTATCTTCGGTGTAAACCAGCATCTGCAGTTCCTTCCTACACATGGTGGAAAAATATACCTTAGTGGATATTTTTAAGGCACAGATAGATAGATTCTAGATTAGGACAGGTGTCATAGGTTATGGGGAGAAGGCAGGAGAATGGAGTTGGGAGAGAGAGATTGAATGGCAGAGTAGACTTGATGGGCTGAATGGCCTATTTCTATTCCTATCACATGACCTTATGACATCTTCTTTCAGTGTTTTATCCACCATTTATTCTCTTCCTCGGACACCATGTCTGTTGTTGCTAGTTTATGCTTTGCATGGGGGATACTGCAGTTGATAACATGCAAACGAATTTTAAGCAGGAAGTTAAATTCAAAATATTCTGAAAACTATCACAGTTTCAATGAAATCTGTACTCGAGTTGCAGGTGGCGTCTAGACCAGAAACTCTAGTCTCACTGAAGAGTAAATGCAGCATGATGCGAAATGTTGTTGCTGCAGCATTATGGCTCATTTGGTACATTTCTGGAGACTGGAGGATGTAACCTAGACCCACACTCTTTGAACACTAGTGATATCATGGTGTTTTCTATTGAAGAAATAATTTATGAATAATTAACATGCTGCTGTCTCACAAAGCCGGAGTTCAAATCTGACCTCGGGTGCTGTGTGTGTGTGTGTGTGTGTGTGTGTGGAATTTGGTATGTTCTTCCTGTGACCATGTCGTTTTCCTCTGGGTGCTCCAGTTTTCTCACGAATCCCAAAGACATGCGGGAGGCGATGAGAAAGTGGTGTAACATAGAACTAGTATGTATGGGTGATTGGTGGCCAGCATGGACGGTAGGCTGAAGGGCCAGTTTTCTTGCAATATCTCCAAATTAAAATCTCTAAACTTGAGACTCCTTGAGATGCATGAGGATCAAAGAAGATTTCAGTGAATATAGTGTGTAAGTGTTTCCAACATTACAGTGCCCCAGCGTCACACAACCTGATCCTATCTCCTGCTCAAAATCCACAAACTGAACTGTTTGTAATCCAATTTCCTGGCAGGCTCATTGTTTCTGTGCATTTAATAAGATTTCAACTTTCCATGCAAGGTTTGCCTTCCGTTCCTCGTGTGTGACTTTCCTAAAACACCTCCATCTTGTTAATGATCATCTTTCACGCACTGGCCAAAGACTTCCCGTTCTTTGGATGCTGGCCAGTTGTCGATCCCTGTCCATTTTGGATAAGCAATTGATTGAGTAGACAAGGTCTTGCGAGTTAAAATCAGCCTAGCCATACTGCCATGAGAGATACAGCGGTTAAATGTGCGTCTAACCCTTGTTGTCATCCAATTTCCAACTTTAAACCATCAATTTCAGATTAAACCATTAATAAGTAAGAATACAAATTGGCTATGTTGCATTCTCGGTGACAATATTTCTATAAAGTTCTCAAACTGCAAAAACTTAATGTAACAATGAAATGTATACTTTCATTTCAGTTCTGATGAAGGGTCATTGACCTGAAACATTGACTCCGTTTTTCTCTCCCTATACGCTGCTTGGCAGATGAGTATTCTCAACATCTGCTACTTTTCTTTTGCTTTTCAATGAATTTTATGAATTGATAGACTATGCCACTGTTTTGTGATCTCAGAGTTAAATCCTGAACAATACTGCAAATACTCCCCTGCTATAGATGACGAACAGATCATGAGCAATGTGGTGTGTTATGCTACTCATCTCTTCATTGATAATGGTGGAACAGTTTGGGGTACAAATTAATCCTCTGTCACACATGCTAAACACAAGACATAGTACCCAAAACAAATTATGGTTCCTTTCACAGATCATGGTACAATCGCTCGCACACTTCTAACAAACAATCAAAGGACTGAATGCTTCTCTGTTTTTTATTCCATGAATGCTTTGGAGACATATGTTTGTCTTCCTTAGAACCATTTTAGGATATTAATTGCCTATTCATAGTTTAACATTACTAAATAAATTCCACTAATAACCTCTTATTTTATCATTTTCAACTTGGCTCTTGTGAGCAGTTGAATAACTCACTTTCATTTGGATAATTTTGGGGGGGGGGGGGGAAGGTGTCGTTTTCCACATTAAATAAGGATAGTCGGCTGTGAAGGGCATGATGGATGTTCTGCTTTTCCAATACAAAGACAAGTCATTTGTGGAATTCCTGGAATATTGTTCTTCGGAACTCTTCCTTAAAAGCTATAGGAGAGAGAGCTGTTAATATTTCTCAGGGTAGTTGATAACCGCTGAGTGGAGGGTAATATCAGACTATCAATTGTCTGAGGGAATTATGGAGCAGGTTCAAGGTTGGCAAGGCTACTGCTTCTGATCCAGAGGTTCCCTTCCACAGTTGCAGAAGCTGTTTGTAGTACCCCATGTCTGTCTCCAAATCGAATTGCTTAGTTCAGCTCCAGGCCCATCTCTCCTCTGTATATTCTCTCAGCAATCAGCTTACTGAGTGACTTTGTTAATCAATCTGAATTCAAAAGTGTCTGTATTAAGTAGTCACACCCTGGTTTCTAAAGTACCAGCAAGATTTACAAAGGACCGTTGAAAAACATGAAGGATACTCAACAAGCTCAGAGAGGGAAGAGATGAGGCAAATTAATACAAAATTATAGGAAAAAACATTTTTTAATTTCTTTATACAAACTCCAACTAAATACTTGTTTAAATAGTGTCAATAATAAATTAAAAAAATAACCGTTCATAAACATAACATAGTATTAATATTCATCTACACATTAATACATTTTATTACAGCTGCTCACAGACCCCCTCAGATATTGTACATAGGATCTGTGGTAGAGTTTCTGCAAACCATCACTTTAATTGCTTAATTAAGTTTTGCAAAATAATATTTTCATCATTTGCCTGGGTCCTGCTGGATATATTAACTCATTCGTAACTGGAAGTGCCTGTCAGTGTGGGGGAAGGAGAGCCACAGATTCAAAGTCTAGACTCACCTGATAAGATTCTGAGACAGAGATTTAATGGTTCATTAAGAAAGTAGAAGGATAAAAAACCTTCCTTGTTTTGTTTTTCTCCTTTCCACCAAAGTCAGTAGTATGTAGGTAACTCATTGTTCCTGGAGATTTCATCTCCTGGCTCTGTAGTCAAACAGATTTTTATTTGCATTTTCAATATTTGTATACCTAATAAATAATATTTTTAAAGAATATTAAAAAATACACAGCTTGTTTTTATGCTTCCACGAATGCTTGCATCATGCAGACGACAAAATGATAACTTCTGGAGCAGTGCTAGACAGATGGTAATCTTCAGTGCCAGTTAAACACCAAGTAAGAAATATGGGTTAGTGTGACAAAACATACTCCAGATGTGGCAGTTGAGTTACCTGATGTATGGAATGAGGAGCAGAGCTTGTCTGAAAACAAAGGAGCAAGGTATGTGGAGGCAGCGAAGCTCAAACTATTTGGCTGTTGCACATTTCAATGTGATAATTCTGTTGAATGTTTGTTAGCAATTGTACTATCTCTGCCCCCTGAACTACATTATTTTAATCTGGTATGTAGGGAATTGGAACAATGATTGAAAGGGGGAGAGACAATCACATTTAAACTGTGCCTGGATGTGCACTCCACCTGCAAGGCTATGGATCAAGCTGCTGGAAGGTGGGCTTGGGCTAGGGCTTGGTAGCTGTTTATCAACTAGCATAGACACATTGGACTGAATGGCCTAGTCTGCATTGCAGCTATCTATGATTCTACATTGAGATAGCTAACTGAGCCAAAGTTGTGTTGGCCCTTGAGTGCACCCTAAGAGCCACACCTCACTTTCTAATACTAGGCCATTCACACTGCAACAGAAACTACCTGACCCGTTGAGTTACTCCAGCACCTTGTGTTATTTTTGTTGAATCCTCTACAAGCACAATTGAGTTACACAGGGTAATAAGAACAAAGGATAGATCTCCACAACATTGTGATTAGCTGTTTCCTGCCCATTTTCTGTGTGGGTCTGACCATGTTAACAGGTACAGCCAGTCTAGTCCAACCCTAAATCCATGTTATTCTCCCTAATGTCCATATAATGCACCTGACCCAACTAAAATAATTATCAGCGCTTGGAATGATAAAAAAAAAATACTGATTCATGTGGAGGAAAGCTGGAAAGAGAATTAAATATTTTTAAAAAGCAAGAAAATCAGAATAGAGAAAGGAACCCATCCCAGATTGCACAATGCAACAAAACAGTACGTCTAGAAAAGGGAGAGGAGAGCATTCATGGTTGGCAACACTAAACCAATACAACAGTGATTGGTGATGTTTAAACAAGCAAAATCAATTACAAAAACAACACAAGGTGCTGGAGTAGCTCAACAGGTTAGGTAGCATCTCTGAGAACATGAGTAGATGAACAGGACCCTTCCTCGTCTGGAGAACATGGATAGGTGACAACTGATGATTGTGCTCACTTTTGCCCCATTCTGTTCTGTTGATGTCATGTTTTATTGCATGTAACCAGTGCAAATTTCTTGGTCTTTTTGTTAAGTAGGATCCAGGACACCGTATAAAGCATTAATTCTGCCTGCAGGTCATCTCCTCCACACTTTCATAAAAGTTCTCTTTTACATTATGTGACCAAATCATTTCATTTTAAGATGCACTCTTATTGTTTAATTTAGACCATGTTTCCACTGCTTTCTGTTCAGTCGTCTGTTATTTGGATTACATCACTTAATATTCATGCTAGATTGTTTCCCTTACATCTTCTCATCAAATTATTCAATTGGTGAGTAGAATAATTATTCAATTGGTCCCTTATGACAAGATATAAATGGGTGGAGCCTGCACAGAAACTTCACTTCCTGAAATTGAATTTATCCAAACCATATTAAAACAAATATTAAATAAAGTTGTGGTAAATCATAGGTCCATGGGAAAAGCATTACCAAGACCTACATAAATTAAATGGATTGAGGCCTGGAAGCTCAAAGCAAAACAAACTACAGTGCATCAATTGTGATCTGTCTACTAGTTACCAGAAGAAACCAGACTGAAAATGCTGGAGTAACTCAGCAGGACAGGCAGAAACCAGATTCAACTGTACCTTTACTTTAACTTTAATTCACCTTTCCATTCATCATGAAAATAGAGAAAGTTGATAATACTGCTAATTGGATCATGTACAATCCAGATGTTTTGGAAAGGGAAGTCAATTTCAAATTAAATCCACAGTGAGATAATGAAAGGCACCTGTTTGATTTTACCACTAGTGGTCAGATTAGCTGTAAGATGCAGCTTCTTTCAGAGCCGAGGTGCAAGCAGTTAGGAATGAGTTAATATATTCGCAGCTGTGAGGGCAGGACCTAGATGGACAGATCTTGAATCTTCGTAAACTTACACGACAGTTCACATAAACGTTGCCTCAGCTGCTCAACTGGGTCCAGGTATGCTTCTCTCGACGAACGACTAACCTCCCCGAGGAGGTCTCATCAGATCTTTACTCCCCAAGTGCCATCCAGTCTTCCTTCCTTTCTTTCCAATAACCCATCTTGTCTTCCTTGGTCAAGAAATGCCCTCATCAGTGATACCATTGCTGAAGAAATGAATAAATCCCTGTAAATCTGTGTGATGTTTTTTGACCCTGTGTAGTTTCAGTTCCTCTCTACACCACGAGTCAATTCCTCTCTGAGAAATGTAATTACAAATTTGTAATTGTAAGTCCTTCCCTTTGTGACGTCTTCATCCTTCAGTCCTGAATGCTGTAGTGTTCTGATATATTGATGCTACCCTGCATGGCAGAGATAAATTGATTTTCTTCACTTTGGTTCCATGTCTAAGACACTTCTTTTTATGTATCATTGCCATCAATGTGGTTTTATTTTGCTTCAAAATACTCTTCATTTGCAATGCGGTTGCTGTTAAATGCAACAGATGTTGTAACTTGCAATTTCCTTCAACATGGAGAGTCAAGCAAAATAAATCTCGGGTAATGATTCTGGCAAAAACGGCGGACAGCTTCAGGCATAATCTTTGCTGCTTTCCTTCACTTCCATTCGTCCCAGATACAGGGTAATTCAACATGAACTCTTTACTGACTTGGAAGCATTTTAACCATCCAGTACCCTGCAAAATGCACATTAGACAGAAAGTCAACATTAAACTCTCATTGACATGCTTGTCCCTACATGCTTCTGTCCTTACAGTCCTACTCTGCAGATTTTTAATTGCACCTTTCACTTATGTTGGGACAGAATCAGGTGTTTTATGTGGCACTGGGTCTGCTCTATCACTATGATCAAGAAAAAGCCTGAAATAGTAAGCATCAAATCTACTGTACGTTAATCTATATCTTAGATTCTATTTTGCTTACAGCGGGTAAAGACCTTGAAACCCAACACTACACAACATAGAAAACGTAGTCAAAACAGCAGCAATGAGTCAGAGAAACCATCATGCAAGATTCAGTGATCATTGCCACAAGTCAAATTGGGAATGACTACCTATCTGCATATCTCCCCTGAAACTATTATTAAATCAGATGGGGATCTGTCGAGGGTATGATGATAAATCACAAGGTCTCTCTAACACAAAGTGCGCACTGTATGTTTGCCAATTTAAAGATTTCATTCATTCATTAATTTAACTTCTTAATATTGTTCTAATCCTTCTCCTTTTCACGCCATGTGTAAGGGGCTACCAACAATTAGTTGGTGTATGGAACATGCTGCCAGAGGAGGTAGTTAAGGCTGGGGCTATCCCAACATTTAAGAAACAGTTAGACAGGTACAGTACAATGATAGGACAAGTTTGGAGGGATATGGACCAAACGCAGGCAGGTGGGACTAGTGTAGCTGGGACATGTTGGCCAGTGTGGGCAGGTTGGGCCGAAGGGCCTGTTTCCTCACTGTATCACTCTATGACTCTCTAATTCAAAGTATCAGTCATTGTTGAGGAGCTTCAAAATGTATCAACCACCAGCAGAAAAATAAAACACTCTTAATATGAATTAATATTTTATAAGTAGATAAAAGGAATAGAGCCAAAAGTAATTCCCAGCAGAAAGTGTTTTTGTGGATCAGGTGGCTTTCTACTCTACTGGAGAGGGAAGCTGATTACTAGTTGTGAACTGTAAAAGCCGTCTACTTAAAATGAAATAGATAAATGGTGACCAGATGGTAATATTTATGGATGGGGTCAAGGAAAGAGCGTTCACGTCGCGGCCTTGTTTCCACCAATCTTTCCCCCGCCGCGCACAAGAAGCACAAGAAGCGACAAGACAGTCACCATTGTGCAGATGCCGAGAAGTGTGTTCAGCTCTGGCTGAACAACTTCTAATCTTGTGTGTGGACTCGATAAGACGAAGAATATTTATGGATAGGCAACGCTACTCTGAATCCTAATAATCTGAATTCAGGCAATTTTTTCTGGAATATTAACCAACTGGAGTTTGAGTTTGGTTATTTTCAGATGAGAGAGTGGTCGAGATTTCAAGCCTGAAACTAACACGCTGGTTTCAACATTTAGGACAGAACACAAATGGCAAGCAGCTAATATTTATCAGTGCAGTCTACACAGTCAAACGATTTGGTTAGGACATAAAAATGCATCTAGGCTCTTCATAATGGAATAGAAACAGATAAAGGCATAGATTTCCGAGAGAAGATTTGCAATATTTTGTTCACTCTAATGAACAAAGGAAGGTTGCTTGAGAGTGGAGGATATTAGGAGATCGTGCCTTTCCAAAATGGCAGAAAAACAAACTGCACTTCAATTAACACTGCTATTATGGTGAACACGAGTGATAGAATTCACTGGGTCCCCACCAAACAATCCCATCACCATGGTGATGTTCTGGACCATTGATATGAATGCAGTTGCAGAGAAAACAAAATAGTTGTAAAAGCCGCCAGAATCTTCCCGTCATTTCGTCAAAGGTAAAATTTCCACAGGAATTCCTGCTAATCAAGTGGGACTTTGAAGGATTTTCAGTGATCAGTGATCACCAAGTGTAAGTCAAAGGAGTTCAGGAGTACCAGACTGAAAATGTTAACTTGAGTCTTGTTGCTGTCTTTGGTTTGACTGCCACTTCTCTGCCAAAAGGTCAACCACAGAAATGCTTCAGTTCTTCGTGCCATGATTAATAATCGTGTGCGGATGTGGCGCCATTCGGTTATTTGGCTTCCACTTCTTTGCTTCGGATTCTCGTCCGTCGGTGCCACATCCGGGTACCATTAGTAATAGCCACTTTATTCATTGCACCCCAGACTTTTATCTTCTCATTTTTCCCTTACCACACCCTTCCCTTCCCCCTCCCGAGTTGAATTAAACAATATAAAGAGCAATTCTGTTCTGAACCTTATGGTTTCCTAGGCCTTATTATTTTTTAGAAAAATTGGTATAAAAATGTTTTTAAAAAATGTGAATTATTATAATTTACTTTTAGTTGGACTACCCACACGTGTAGTACTGGCAAAATATTTCAGTCTGTTGGAAAATTGCTTTCCTTTACAGACATGATACCTGAAAATTCTACATGCTACCTGTTTATCAATCTTCTGAAAACAAAATTCTGAGATGATTCATTCAGATTTTCAATTAGATTCCAGATTTATTTTTCATATTATACTATTAACATAAGCTCAACATCCAAATTATATCTCATTAACCCCAATACAGACTCAATACAGATTCTACTCCATTCCTTTCGTCCTTTGCTAAGGAAGTATTATAAATTGTCTCTGATCAATCTTAGGTAAATGAACAAAGTTTAAAAATATCAAACTTCAGATTCTTCAAGAAATAAGATCTGCTTAGTTGATAAATTACTGGGTTCATATATTCCATGGAATATTCCTTTAGTTCTGACCACTTTTCGTCTCAGTGAAAGCTTTTGTCTTGTGAAAGCTTAACTTTGTTCCAAATCACTTTTTAGGCACTTTAAAAAAAAAGTTAGTTAATGCAGGGCCACCGTTTTGTCGATTTACTTTCCTGTAGGCTCACAATGAACATTTTAATGACACTTTAAATTTCTGGGAGTCCTACGTAGCGATATATGTTGGGGCCATATTATTCCAGTCGGATGTGGCTCCTCATTTTCTTTGTATTTCCAGAGGTGTGTTACCTCAGAGAACTTAGCCATACAAAGAATGGTCCTTATGCCTTTCTAACATTAAAAGTATGATAAGCAACGTTGTCTTCTTGACTTCCGACAAGGAGATAGAAAGGTTTGAAAGAATGATCATCATGACATTTAAAATTGTCATAATGAAAGATCTAGTTAATTTTTACAATCGTCTATCAGTCCAATATCAAGAAGCGGACTTTATATAGATTCACTTACCTTCTTTAGGAAGTCCCATTGACATCAAGGCCAAAGGATAAAGGCAAGGGAGAAAAACAAAAATAAAAACAAAAACTGCAGATGGAAAAGAAAATGGAAAGACAGAAGAAGAGCAAAATGTTTAGAACAAGTAGAGTTATGTGATAAGCAGCATGTATGGAACCATATTAAAAACACAGCTTACAACATTATGGAGTTATTCTCATTGACAAACTCTACGTATTATCTTATTTACGGTTAGTTAGGGGTTTGAGGAACATCAGAACAAACCAATTAAGAATACTATAGTTAAACACTTATTTCCACACTAGTACAAAGCCATTCCTTTTTGGTTTAGTTTAATTTGCAAGTGAAGCTGTGTTCCTTGTCATCGTATTACACAGAGTGATGATCCAGGTATTAAGCTTCTTGAACAAACAATATCAAGCATTGGAAGTGCATTCTGTGGGAAGCCCTGGGAACATTCCTCTTAATGGTGGCTAAAATATTCACTTATATGATTTCTACCTGTACTTCCTGAAACATTTTCTCCTCTGCACAAGCAAAAGGCAGCACATTTATATGGTGAGCCCACTGATGTAAGAGCATGGGCTTCTGTGAGACGGATAAACTCACCTTCTCTTCCAGATCTTTGATCTGCCGATTCTGAACATCAGTCTTGTCTTCCAGGTCTCGTATTCTCTGAAAGACAAGTTACGCATTGAATCGCTGGCTGTCATTAGCATCAAGCTCTGGTTTTGAGTCACGCACTTAAATGAACCCATCAATATCCCTTTCCTTGATTTCAATGTTGTGTAGACATTCAACACGTTTTTACTCACCTCTATTTGTCAACCGTTATTCAGCACAACCAAATTTCAAAAAGCAGTCACAATGGGCAGCTAATTTTAAAGCATTTGCGTATTGCAAAACCAAATATGCATTTCTAACCCATATATTTTAAAATTAGCAGTAAAAGTTCTGCACTCTCTATATATAATTAGAGCACCTCCAACATCATTAAGATGTGTTGTAGGAACATAGATAGGGACCTCTGAAAACATGCCAAGGAATCTTGAAGGTGGTAGTGTGGATGGCTAATGCAGTTAAGGTGGCAAATGTGATGCAGCTTTCCTGAGTCAGGATATTAAGGGGGTTACTCTCCAATTTTATAAAACATAGGCCAGACCTCAGCAGGAGGCAGTTCAGATCACCACACTATATGATAGCACTTGAGAGGATGCAGAGGAGATTCCCCAGGATATTGCCTGGCATGGAGTATGTTAGGTATAAGGAGATACCAGAGAGATTATGTCTGTTTTCCCTGAGGCAGAAGAACTTAAGAGAGAATGTGACTGAAGTAGATAGAATTACGAGCAGTTGCACCATCTCCACACTTTTGAGAAGTTAATATATCGATAATGCTGATGGTATTCTAATTATTAAATTCAGCAGGCCATAGAGAAACCATTAGTTTCCCTGCTTGACCCTTAAAGAGCACCTTCACATCCACCCTGTGAACAGCAGATGTTTTTTTATTCCTAGATCATCTCATGCCTAGCCTGGAATAAACCAGCCTGGTAGACCCAAAAGTGTCTGTACAATAAATCAATTACACTGTACACTGCATTAATTAAGCACCCTAAATACATCATTAGATGTTAGGAGGGATTAGTCAAGTAAGTGGGGGAAGTTTACTCCACCATGAGCCAATGCAGGGCAAAATTCCCAAACATCCCACCAGTAGAGCAACATGGTGGTGTATCGGTAGAGCTGCTGCCTTACTGCGCCAGAGACCCGGGTTCATTCCTGACTACGGGTGATGTCTGTATGGAATTTGTACGTTCTCCCTGTGATCTGTGTAGATTTTCTCCTGGATCTTCGGTTTTCTCCCACACTCAACACTCGACAGTTGGTTGGTTGGCGCGGACTCGGTGGGCCGAAGGGCCTGTTTCCGTGCTGTATCTTTAAACCAAACTAAACTATACTAAACTAGATGGCTCAGATCAAAAGAACCTTGTCCTGTTGAGTCATCTGAACAAATTAGGTGAAGACTAGCAAACCCTCTTTCCTGTTAACCCAAGACAACTAGGCATCACTTTTCCTCGGTACACAAAAAGCTGGATAAACTCAGCGGGTGCAGCAGCATCTAAGGAGCGAAGGAGATAGGCGACGTTTCGGGTCGAGACCCTTCTTCAGACTGGTCAGGGATCAGGGAAACGAGAGATATAGACGGTGATGTGGAGAGATAAGGAACAATGAATGAAAGATATGCAAAAAAGTATCGATGATAAAGGGAACAAGCCATTGTAAGCTGTTTGTGGCGTGAAAATGAGAAGCTGGTGCGACTGGGGTGGGGGAGGGAGATAGAGATAGAGGGAATGCCAGGGCCCGAGGGCTGAGGGAGAGGTGGGAAGGGGAGGAGACAGCAAGGGTTAACAGAATTGAGAAAATTCAATTCTCAATTCTGCGAACTTTCTCCAGAATTCAGAATTTTCTCAATTCTGTTAACCCTTGCTGTCTCCTCCCCTTCCCACCTCACCTCTTATTCCCTCTCTCGGGTGCAAAGCAACAAGTAAAAAAACTTAAAAACTAACCGCTGGAGGAACTCAGTGGGTCAGGCAGCGTCTGTGGAGGGAAGAGCTGACGATGTTTTGGATTTGGAGTTTTCTTGAGACTGATGGCATAGAGGGGAGAAAGTTGGTCGAAAGAGGTGAGGGGATGGAGTGGGGTGCTGGTAGGTGTGCCCATGTAAGAGATAATTATATCATTACAAGGAGCCTTGTTTTTCAGTCTCCTGAACAACCTCCCACTCCCATTCGTTTCTCTGGGAAAGAGCCACATTTTAAGATGATTCTTTACCCTAATTCTTTGAGTTAAAACTCAGGAGATAGAGAATCACTGAGGTGAAGCAGTGGATAATTAGTGAGTGCAGTAACTACATTACAGTAGCTAGCAAGCAACCCCACAGCTGACAAATTCCAATTATTTATTGGCTTCTTGAGAAAAGAAACATCAGTTTGTGAATCCTCTCCCTCACGTAATTGAATTACGAGCACCAACAACAACTACAATCTTCCTATCTGTGGGACTCCGAATAGCATTAAGCTGGCAACAATATGCCAATTTACTCAGAGGGCTGCATCACATGTGGTGCACTCCAGACTGATTTGGGGAGTTTACTATTTATGTCTCAACTTCACTGTGTAGTAATGGCAAAATACCTTACGGTTTGTTGGAGAATTGTTTTCTTTTATAGACATGATACCTGAAAATGCCACATGCAACCTGTTCATCAAACTTCTGAAAATGCAGCACAGTCAAAAACATCTGAGATAATTCATTCAGAATATCAATAAGATTCCTTTTTTTTTCATGTTATACTATTAAAATAACCTCAACATCCTAATTATATTTCATTAACCCCAGTACAAACACAGTACAGATTGTACTCCATTCCTTTAGTATTTACTAAGCAAGTATTATACATTTCTATGATCTCCCTCAGGTGAATGAACCAAGTTTAAAAGTATGAATCAAACCAGATTCTTCAAAAAATAAATCTGCTTAGTTAATAAACTCCTGGGGTCTCACATTCCATGGAATATTCCATTATTTCTGATAGTTAAAAACATCTGAAACAAATCATTCAGAATATCAATTAGATTACACCACAGTAGTACTTCTATGGTTGTCAAGCACTCCACAAAAAAAATCTGAGATTGCACTGTAATTGTCGATCAATGTTTTTCTTGTCTAAATGGTCAAACTCATGGGAATATCTGAAGCAAAACTAACGGAGTAAATTTACTTCTCCAATCTTGGATTGTTTTCTCTGGAGCGTCGGGGATTGGGGGATGACCTGATAGAAGCATATAAAGTTAAGAAAGGGATGAATAAGGTAGATAGTCGTAATCTTTTTGACAGGGTGGAAATGTCAAAGGCTAGAGGGGATATTTAAAAGAGATGTGTGGGGCAAGTGTTATTATACAGAGAATGGAATCAGGTGTCGGAGTGATGGTGGAAGCATTTTAGATAGGCACATGAATTTGCAGGGAATTGAGGGGTATGGATTATGTGCAGGCAGATGAGATTAGTTTAACATGGTATCATGACACAGACATTATGGCGCAAAGAGCCTGGTACTGGGCTGTATTGGGCTGTTATATATTCTAACTCTGAGCCGCCTTCTTCCTTGCAGCTCATTCATGAGCCTTCTCTCCTCATTCTCCTCCTCTCCTCCTTCAGAATCAATCTGTGATTTAAAAGTACAATTTTAGAAGGTAGATACAAAATGCTGGAGTAACTCAGCGGGTCAGGCAACATCTCTGGAGAGACGGAATGAGTGCCGTTTCTTCAGACTGATCTCAGGGGAGTGGGAGACATAGATAAGGAAGTGTAAGGTGTGAAAATAGGACAAAGGGAATGGAGATCAAAGAAAATGTAGAATAGATCATTGTGAGCTAGGAGACGATAACAACAAAGCAAACAGAACAAAATCATCATTTTACAAGGCGCATCTTATTTTGCGCCTCACCTGATGTGCTTGCTGCAGCAGTTCCATTCGCTCTGCAAGGATCTGGCAGTCGTACTCCCTGCTCTTCCTCAGCATCTGACGTCGAAGCTTCTCCACCGCAGTTCGCAAGTCATTCTTTTGCTTCTCAGTCAGTGATTCCCCCAGCTTGATCACGGTGTCCTGCTGCAGTGCATTATACAGTGTTGCCTCCAGATCTTGGATATGCTGCAAGGACAGGTAAAACATGTGAAGGAAGGAAAAACAAACAAAGAAGAGGCTGAATGTAGAAAATAGTCAACATTATTTCAGAGCAAACATGTGTCTAAGACAATTGGCCTCTGTTGTTTTCTGATATTTTCCATCTTTGGTACTTTAGCCCACTGGTTATAGCACATGAATGGTGTTTAAGCAAATAATGAAAGGGTTGGATAGAGTGGATGTGGAGAGGATGTTTCCACTAGTGGGAGATTTTAGGACTAGAGGTTATAGCCTCAGAATTAAAGGGCATTCCCTTAGGAAGGAGATGAGGAGAAATGTATTTACAGGGTGGTGAATCTGGAATTATTTGCCACAGAAGGTTGTGGAGACCAAGTCAATGGGTATTTTTAAGGCAAAGATGGATAGATTCCTGATTAGTACAGGAGTCAGGGGAAGAAGGCAGGAGAATGGGGTTAGGATGGAGAGATAGATCTGCCATGATTGAATGGCAGAGTAGAACTGATGGGCCAAATAGCCTAATTCTGCTCCTATCATATATGACCTTATGATAAATGCATGGCAATGCATTGGGTTATTTAGCCATGGAAGTTGTCAAATTCCATTACTAAAGTGAGCTATTCAATGGGAGCAATTGGACAGAAACAAGATCGAAGAACCACAGCTTAGACTTTGTCTAGCCCAGTGACATTGCGACCAATTGTGGAACCTTCGCAACTGTAACTTCCTCTCCACGCTCCCCACTCTCTATGGCCATCGGGGTAGTGGTCTAATGACTCAACACAAACATGGATTTGATGTTGAGATAGTCAACGCTTGGCTACATCAACATTCCACTACTTTCTTATTTAAAGATTTATTCAACACATTTCCCATCAATATAATACATCAGCTGTAACGACGTCCAAAATATCCTGCAAACGGTTATATTGCACGGACTGAAGACTGCATTTGTGCATCTGGAATGATGAAGAAGCACATTGATAAAGGTGGCGCTGATGGTGGAGGAGGAACTATTATCTGACCTTGGACAAATGGATGGATGGCTGGCAGGGATACTAGTGATGGGTAATGGAGAGACCAACAACTGTGTAAAATCACCGCAGGGTCCTGATGGATCAAAATATTGCTTTATTATCCCGTCATATTGGTCTGAAGCCTATCTAATTTAGTTTAGTTCTGCTGGCATGAATCATGCTCTTCTAAGGCACCTTGCTTATTTGGACAAGGGTCCATAATTAATGCAACCGCTTTGCACAGAAAGAGAAGTAACGTATTTCATCAGTGACAATGAGGTAGAATTAAATAACAATCTATAAATGATAGCAATCAAAAGTAGGTTTTTAATGTGAAAGGATAGTGGAGATATACTTCAATCACCTGAACACAAATCTTCATAGTGACTTTACTCAGTTGTACTCTCCCCTTAGACTCTTCAATTATACGCCAATAACTCTCTCCTCTTAAAGCCACATAACTTCTAATTTAAAGTAACAGAGCTTGAGAATAGTTTAGTTTAGTTTCTTTTTGTCACATGTACCGAGGTATAGTGACCAGTCTTTGTTTGCGTGCTAAACCAGTCAGCAAAAAGACTAAACATGAATACAATCAAGCTGTCCACAGTGCAATAATATAATCAATTGAAGCAAAAAATGTGTTGGATATGTAAGCCTCATTAACCATCATCTGAACAAACAGGACCCTTTCTCCAAACCTCTACAGTTTGTTTCACCCTTGAACAACATTTTAAAATTGATGCGTAGGAAAGAACTGCAGATGCTGGTTTAAATCGAAGGTAGACACAAAATGCTGGAGTAACTCAGTGGGACAGGCGGCATCTCTGGAGAGAAGGAATGGGTTTTAAATTATTATTTGTAATTGATTATTTATTAACAGGTCTCTTGTTCCCCTCTTTCTCAAATAAACTTTCTTGTGCAAGTTTCTCCTGATGTAATTTTAGCACAAGCCACTGCCATATCTTTCCTTGCGGTCACTTGCCAAAGGGCACTTCAAAACGCTACGCTGCTTCGCAAGGTCATGGAGTGGTCAACTTCTGTGAAGAGGGCACTTTACTAATTAGCAATTGAATCTCGCTTCAATGAGAAAGTTCCGAATGCGGGAAGAAATCCCACTCAGTAAGATGACCAGAGCTCTGGGGAAAAGCTGCAATAAGACTCAGAGGACGGACAGTAGGGAAATGCTTCTTCCAATATGATTCACTTTATATCCACAGACTGGGTTTTCACATAAGCTGACTGCTCATGTTAAATTGGTACAATATTTCACATAGTATAATGCTTCTGTGTGTATGATTACACTTCCAACCATTTGTAACCAAGATACCCCTTCTACGCCGATTCAACCTGCCCGTGTTTGGCCCATATTCCCCTAAACCTTTCCTATCCAAGAGGAAAGATAATTACTCTTATAGTTTCTTGGATTAATCAAAAAATGTATCTACCAAGATGGCGCTTTTGTGTACTGGTCACAGAAGTGGATCGACAATTATGCATCACAATCGCTCCACCCTTTTAGATCTATACTCCTGCATCAGCGTTTCATACTTCAACTATCCTCTTCTTCACCTCCTCTCAGATATTCTTGTTGTTCCATTCATCATGTATCTGTACACTGTGGATGACTCGATTGTAACCATGTATTGTCTTTCCGCTGAGTGACACGCAACAAAAGTCTTTCACTGTACACGTGACAATAAACTAAACTCAGCAATAATGAATATGATGTGTTTAATAATATCTCTGTACATAATGAGCAATCGGTATGTGGTACGGTAAATACTTTTTAAGGTAAATAATTCTCTACATGCCTTACAATGAATGTTATGCAGAAGGAATAATATGTCGAATACTGAAACCATATAGGCCCTCCAAATGCAATACTATGAACATATTTGTCTATAATTTCACCTTTGAAAAAAAAATAACCAAGTCTTTGTGAACAAAATAATATGGTGGACTGAAGGCCTGTTCCTATGCTGCACTGTTCTACTTTTCTACTGCTGTATATTGGATAATTAACCTGACCAAATGAAGCATGAAATTATTTACCATGTATGCTTGGTCCAGGGCTTGTTTCCTATAATCCAACTCCTCCTCCAGGTAGCCTTTTTGTTTGCAAAACATATCCTGCAAGGGACAGAATTTATATTTAATTCATGTAATTTGGAAAATCCTACATCAACCACACAGCTATCTATTCCTGCTCAACAGGGTCAATTAAACTTGTCTGGCAGTCATCTTTCTTATGAGGAAAAATAACTGAAATAAGGTAATGGGAGTTAAAATCAATCCACTGGATGAGGTGGAACAATTCAGAGATTCCGACAAGCAACAGCTATGAACACAGAGTAAAGACAATGCCTTCTCCACCAAGTGTTTACATCGCTGGGCACCATCATCAAACATAGTCACCGCATCTTCAACAGCAGCAGTGTTGGGTAGGGTGCAGAACTTTCCAAGACGAGCTAAATGAAGTTGCAGCAGAGAAAGGAGGAGTGTTCTGAACCTGGTCCAGTCACCCCTCTCACTGACAGGGTTGGGGATGGGATAGGGAATCATTCCATGCAAACAAAGTCATATTCATTCATAGATGGATGCAGTAGTGAGATGGTTCCAACAGGCGTTACACCAACAGGCATCTCCATCTTCAGCATTGGGAGGGGGGTGAAGGGATTATGTAGTATGTAGGATAGTGTTAGTTTACGGGGATCGCTGGTTGTCATGGACTCAGTGGGCTGAAGGGCCTGTATCCGTGCGGTATCTATAAACTATAGTAAACACCAGTTGGGAAACTTGTCCTGTGAGATTTAGCAGAGTTTTACTTTGCCAGCATGTTTTTTTTTTTTGGAGTAATCTGCTGATGTCAGCAGCAGCCCAACACACACATTTCATCAGTAATGAGATTTTCAACCTCTGAGAAATGTCCAGACATCTTTTACTTCAACTGTTTTCTCTGAACCCATTATATTTAAAGAACCAACACTCAACCGCATTCTTTTCCCACTCAGTGAGAGCTGTGACCTCCTTACAAGTTTATTCTTTTCACATGCAGATCAGGGTCATGGTTACCCTCAGCTTCCTGACCTCAGGAGTACTCCAGGCCACTGCTGTTATAGATTTGTGCCATATCCTGTGGTTTAGTATAATTTAGAGATACAGTGCGGAAACAGGCCCTTTGGCACCGACACGCGATCCCCACACACTATCCAGCACACACTAGGCACAATTTACACTTATACCAAGCCAATTAACCTACAAACCTGTACATCTTTGCAGTGTGGGAGGAAACCGAAGATCTCGGAGAAAACCCATGCGGTCAAGGGGAGAATGTACAAACGCCATACAGATAGCACCCATAGTTGGGATCGAACCCAGGTCTGTGGAGCTGCAAGTGCTGTAGGGCAGCAACTCTACCGCTGTACCATCGTGCTGGCACAGTGGTTGGTGCCCACAACTGCTTTAGGTGGGTTGCACACTTCATCCACCTCATCCTCAGCCCACAGGAACAGAAGCAGACATTCCACTCACATAGGTTCCTCAAAGTATCTCCAGAGACCTTGGAAGCCAAAAGCCATGACCTCCTTGCACATGGAGGATGCCTAGTTCACCAGTCTGTCCACGTCCTTGTGAGAACACTCTCCCTGCCCTGTCCAACTCATTCAATAAGTGATAGCCTGCGTGAGTGTTGTTTAGATCGCTATACTTCTCTTGTGTAATGGCTGCGGAGGCCACACCTACTAAATACTGGTAGCTGAAAGAGCTTGTAACAGGCCAGTAAATAATGCCATCAGAGCTGTGTTTCAGAGATTAATTTGGTACATCTGTTTTGCAAAGCTTGCAGATAAATATATTGAACTTTATGCAGCTTTAAAAAATTAAGGGAAGTCTGAGCCACAGCTATATTATGCGCCGGTAGTAAAACAATTCCTCATTGTATGATTTATATATTCAGTAAAACTCCAATCATCCACTATTCAATTGATTGAAAAATCTAATGGTTCAGAATCTGGCTCTCCAGTTCCCCATTTCCTGTGTGTAGGAAGGGACTGCAGATGCTGGTTTACACTGAAGATAGACACAAAATGCTGGTGCAACTCAGCTGGACAGGCAGCAGGTCTGAAGTCTGAAGAAGGGTCTCTTAGAAACATAGATAGAAACATAGAAAATAGGTGCAGGAGGAGGCCATTCGGCCCTTCGAGCCAACACCGCCATTCATTGTGATCATGGCTGATCGTCCTCAATCAATAACCCGTGCCTGCCTTCTCCCCGTATCCGTTGTTTCCCCCAGTCCCTGGAGCTCTAGCTAACTCTCTCCTAAATCCATCCAGTGATTTGGCCTCCACTGCCCTCTATGGCAGGGAATTCCTCAAATTCATGACTCTCTGGGTGAAAACGTTTTTTCTCACCTCAGTCCTAAATGGCCTCCCCTTTATTCTAAGATTGTAGCCCCTGGTTCTGAACTCGCTCAACATTGGGAACATTTTTCCTGCATCTAGCCTGTCCAGTCTTTTTATATTTTTATATGTTTCTATAAGATCCCCCCTCATCTTTCTAAACTCCAGTGAATACAAGCCTAGCCATTTCAATCTCTCCTCATATGACAGTCCCGCCATCCCAGGGATCAATCTCGTGAACCTACGCAGCACTGCCTCAATCACAAGGATGTCCTTCCTCAAATTAGGAGACCAAAACTGTACACAATACTCCAGATGTGGTATTACCAGAGCCCTATACAACTGTAGAAAACCCCTCTACTCCTATACTGAGATCCTCTTGTTATGAAGGCCAACATTCCATTAGCTTTCTTCACTGCCTGCTGTACCTGCATGCCAACTTTCAGTGACCGGTGTACAAGGACACCCAGGTCTCGCTGTACCTCCCCCTTACCTAACCTAACCCCATAGAGATAATAATCAGCCCCCTTGTTTTTGCTGCCAAAGTGGATAACTTCACATTTATCAATATTACACTGCATCTACCATGCATCTGTTCACTCACTCAACCTGTCCATGTCACCCTGCAATGTCCTAACATCCTCTTCACAGTTCACACTGCCACCCAGCTTTGTGTCATCCCAAAACATCACCTATTCCTTCTATCCAGAGATGCTGGCTGACCCGCTGAGTTACCCAGCATTTTGTGTCTATCATCAGTGTAAACCAGCATCTGCAGTTCCTTCCTACACACTTTGTCTGCTCCAAGAATAACTCTCATGAAGGTATGTCTACTTTGAAGAAATTCCTCTCCTCTCTCCGATGAGAATTCTGCAACACACTCTCTCGTTGCTCCACATTTACTGTGTTCCCTTTAAACTTGGAAATCCTGTTTCCTACACTCCTTTTAACTCACTGTCCCATTTTCAAATGCTCCCATTTCCATTCCATTTAAACTCATTCGGTTAACTGGAAAATTTATTATACTATCGTGTAACCTGTTAAATATTGTGAAAGGAACGTTTGATGGGTTCAAAATGTCCAATAATTCATAAAATCTGCTGGACTGGCACCACCAAATTCCTAAGGGTACAAAATTATATTTGTGTATATGTGTATGTGGGTGTGTGTGTGTGTGTGTATATATATATATATATATATATATATATATATATATATATATATATACACACACACACACACATATATATATATATATATATACACATACATACACACACACACACACACACACACACACACACACACATATATATATACACACAAACACACAAATATATATTATATATATATATACACGAGACTAAGTGGGACTCGTTGGGTCCCATGTTCACACGGGAGGGCAATATTGGTGGCTGGTGGGAGGGGTGGGGGGGGGGCGGGACCTTTCTGGAACGCCAGCATAGGTATTGTGGGCTGAAGGGACTGGTTTCCAGAGGGCTAGTATGGACATTGTGGGCCAAATGGATTCTTGGGGTGACAGCTCAGTCACTCAAGACTGATGTGCTGGCAGCTCACTCACGGCTGGTGGGCAAGCAGTTGGCTCATGGCTATTCCTTGAAATTCCATTTCAAGCAGGGTGCAAGGTCACCAAATTCAAATGCAATTTCCTACCATTTCAAGCAGGGTGCAAGGCCACCATATTCAGGTGCAGTTTCCTACCACTTTAAGCAGGGTACAAGGCCACTGAATTCAAGAGCAGTTTCCTACCACTTCAAGCAGGGTGCAAGGCCACCAAATTCAAGTGCAGTTTCATACCACTTCAAGCAGGGTGGAAGACAACCAAATTGAAGTGCAGTTTCATACCATTTCAAACAGGGTGCAAGGCCACCAAATTCAAATGCAGTTACATACCATTTCATGCAGGGTATAAGGCCACCACATTCAAATGCAGTTTCATACCATTTCAAGCAGGGTGAAACCACCATAAAACCACACAAAACACCACATAAACACCACACTCAAAGTTCAGTAGACATTCAGTGTGTTCAGTTGATTCACAGCTCAGACAGAGTCGTGACCTCTCTCTCCCCCATCTAGCAGAGACTGAGCCAAACCCACACTTCCGGATTTTATAATTCTTCCCCGCTACCACTGGAAGGTGCGCGGCCTTCATTTGCAGTGCAGCATTTCAAAGCAATTACCGCCACCAACAACCATTTGCAGTGCAGCATTCCAAAGCAGTTACCACCACCAACAACCATTTGCAGTGCAGCATTTCAAAGCAACCAAATTTTCATTTTCAAACCACATTAAGGGCACTCACAGTTGAGTAAACATGTGTTCAGTGTTATTCACAGCTCAGGGAGACGCGACCCTCTCGCTTCCTCCATCTTACAGAGACTGATTGAGACACAACACTTCTGGGATTTATAGTCCCTCCCCCTCCCACCAGCAGGGGCAGCAGAGAGAATGTCAACATTTTTTAAACATTAATAATTCTTTTATTTTTCATCGATGGGAATAATCTTCTTGTCCTGCGCAGTGGAGGGGGACTCTGAGTAAGATGGGCAAAAATCACAACTGTAAGCAGCAGCGTTTTCTCAAAAATCATGAAACAGAAAAACAGGAAGTGGTCAAGATCTTACTTTTAGTTATATATATATATATATATATATATATATATATATATATATATATACATACATGTATATATATTATATGTGTGTGTGTGTGTGTGTGTGTGTGTGTGTGTGTGTATTATATATATGTGTGTGTGTGTGTGTGTATTATATTTGTGTGTGTGTGTGTGTGTGTGTGTGTGTGTGTGTGTGTGTGTGTGTGTGTGTGTGTGTGTATATATATATATATACACACAGACGCACACACACACACATATATATATTTATATGTATGTGTATTTGCGAGTATGTATATATATATATACAGATTTATTATTTTGTTTATGTTACATATTACGTTGTGCTGATGCAAGTGAGAATTTAATTGTTCTATCTGGGACATATGACAATAAAACACTTGACTCTCTTGTGGAAGTTTAAGGATTTAAAAGTAGATTTAGAAGCAATAAAATGGATGCTTAACCTTTCTCCTATTACACTGACAAGGCTACAGTACAATAACAAAAATGTTTTCAGAAATGTTTTCGCCCTTCTTCCATAACACTAGCGAGATAATAGCACAAATACATGAATGTTTTTCTCTATGATATAAATAATCAAGAGAATGTTCGGACACTTGGCTCTTACCCTTTACTCTACAAGATTGTAATGTGCATCAACAAGGTAAAAAACGAATGCTTGAATCTGCAAAGAAATAGCTTCTTCAACATAATTATATATGGGCTAACCTTTCCTCAATCGGAAGAACCTGTCAATGCAATAACAATTTCAAATTGTTCATTCAGAATGAAAATAAATGTTAGTTACCATCTCAATCTCCAAGTCTATCATCTTCTGATGAAGTGCAGCCTCTGTGCCTTCGATCTGCTGTAGCCACTGAAAAAAAAATGTTTTAATAGCATCAATGCTCTAAGCATGTAATCCACCATAGTCGGTTGTGAGAGTCTGTGTCAGGTCTAAAAAAGAGAACTCACGTGGTTTATTATGCATCCATGAACCCTAACCTGTTTATATGTTTATTTCACATTATATTTACATGAACATGACCCAACGTTTCTAGATGTCTAAAGTGAACCCTTGAAAACCCAGATTTAGAACGGACTCTTTGGCAATTACCGGGTATCTTGTCCTTTTCTTCATAAAGCATTCCAAAGGTTAGATTCTTTGCTTTCATTAAATTGAACCTAACTTATACTTTGTACAATATTTAAAATTAATTATATTTAACATAAGATCTGAAAGGAAAATCCATGTATGCTAGAAAAAAGCATATCCCAATCTGAAAGTTACAGATTGTAACTGAATATACACTAGAAATAGTGGACGCATTGGTGATCATTTTCCAATGTTCAATAGATTCAGGATCAGTTCCTGTGGATTGGAGGATAGCTAATGTTATCCCACTTTTCAAGAAAGAAGTGAGAGAGAAAACGGGGAATTACAGACCAGTTAGCCTGACCGGTGGTGGGAAAGATGCTGGAGTCAATTATTAAGGAGGTAATAATGGGGCATTTGACTAGCAGTAAAAGGATTAGTCCAAATCAACATGGATTTATGAAAGGGAAATCATGCTCGACTAATCTTCTGGAATTTTTTGAGGATGTGACAAGTAAAATGGATGTAGTGGATGTAATGTATCTAGACTTTCAGAAAGCCTTTCGATAAGGTCCCGCACGGGAGACTGGTGACTAAAATTAGAGCACATGGTATTGGGGATAGGGTGTTGACATGGATAGAAAATTGGTTGGCAGACCGGAAGCAAAGAGTAGGAGTGAACGGGTCCTTTTCAGAATGGCAGGCAGTGGCGAGTGGAGTGCCGCAAGGCTCGGTGTTGCGGCTGCAACTGTTTACAATATATATTAATGATTTGGAAGAGGGAATTAGGAGCAACACTAGCAAGTTTGCGGATGACACAAAGCTGGGTGGCAGTGTGAACTGTGAAGAGGATGTTAGGAGGTTGCAGGGGACCTGGACAGGTTGAGTGAGTGGGCAGATGCGTGGCAGATGCAGTATAATATAGATAAATGTGAGGTTATCCATTTTGGCAGCAAAAACAAGGGGGCAGATTATTATCTCAATGGGGTTAGGTTAGGTAAGGGGGAGGTACAGCGAGACCTGGGTGTCTTTGTACACCAGTCACTGAAAGTTGGCGTGAAGGTACAGCAGGCAGTGAAGAAAGCCAATGGAATGTTGGCCTTCATAATAAGAGGATTTCAGTACAGGAGTAAAGAGGTTTTTCTGCAGTTGTATAGGGCTCTGGTGAGACCACATCTGGAGTATTGCATACAGTTTTGGTCTCCTAATTTGAGGAATGACACCCTTGTGATTGAGGCAGTGCAGCGTAGGTTCACGAGATTGATCCCTGGGATGGCGGGAATGTCATATGAGGAAAGATTGAAAAGACTAGGCTTGTATTTACTGGAGTTTAGAAGGGTGAGGGGGGATCTTATAGAAACATATGAAATGAAAGGACTGGACAAGCTAGATGCAGGAAAAATGTTCCCAATGTTGGGTGAGTCGAGAACCAGGGGCCACAGTCTTAGAATAAAGGGGAGGTCATTTAAGACTGAGGTGAGAAAAACCTTTTTTACTCAGAGAGTTGTGAATGTATGGAATTCCCTGCCACAGAGGGCAGCTGAGGCCAAATCACTGGATGGATTTAAGAGAGAGTTGGATAGAGCTCTAGGGGCTAGTGGAATCAAAGGATATGGGGAGAAGACAGGGCCGGGAACAGATGACCTCAGGAAGGGTGACATACATAATGGCCCATTGTTGACTGGGGATGATGTGCTAACGATAGGGATCCCAGTCTCCCTGTGACTGCCTGGCTTTCCACTGGGGGCTCCATTTTTATCTTGCATCCCAAAAACCTGGGGGTTGGCAGGTTAGTTAGCTGTGGTAAAATTGACCCCAGTCTGCAGGTAGGTGGTAGAATCTGGGGAGAGTTAAGGTTATGAAAATAATGAAAAATTGGACTATTGTGCAATTAGTGTAAATGGGTAGTTGATGGTCAGCAATTACTTGGTGGACCGAAGAGCCTATTCTGATGCTGAATCTCTCTACAAATCTTGTCTTAATGTACATCAAACATTTGTAGGTGATATGAGGATTTCACTGACTGTTGCAATGGTTGGCAGGTAGTTGAGGCTTTCTGCATTTCTTTAAAGTTGCTAATCTAAGGTGTGAGCTGTGACTCCTGACTACAGTTGCTGCTAAGCAAGTTAAAGAACATAGAACAATACTGCACAGGAATGTGGCCCCTCAGCCCACAATGTGTGTGCAGAAAATATGTACTCATCTGCCACTATATGATCCATATCTCTCTCCATGCACTTCGATATGTCTATTGAAAAACCTCTTCAATGCCACTATCATATCTGCCTCCACCACCACCCATGGCAATGCATTCCAGGGCACCACTCTTCTGTGTGTAAAGAAACCTGCCCAGCACATCAATTTATAACTGCATAAGATAGAAGCAGAATTAGGCCATTCGGCCCATCAAGTCTACTCTGCTATTCAACCATGGCTGATCTATCTCTCCCTCTTAACCCCATTCTCCTGCCTTCTCCCCATAAACCCTGACACTCGTGCTAATCAATTAAATCAATTAGCTATGCCCTCTAGTGCCAGACATTTCCACCTTAGGACAAAGGTTCTGACTGTCTACACTATCTATGGCGCTCTTAATTTGATATACTTCTATCAAGTCTCCCTTCAACCTCCGAAGTTCCAGCGAAAACAATCTAAGTCTATCCTATCTTTCTCTGGAGCTGAAACCCTCTAATCTAGGCAGCAATCTGGTAAATGTAAGCTGGGACTCAAAGGCAGCCACTGTGCCTCTTCAGTCTGAGTGGTGTAGGTCACCTTTCAGTAAAGGATGTCAGGTTAAGTCGGGCTGCCCTCTTACAGTGATCATTGAAGATCGATCTGCCTGCACAGACCCATCATGCAAAGGAACAAGCAGCAGACAGAACAGACTTTCTACATTGGGTTAATTAGGCTTTGCAATCCCGCAACAGTTTCTGTGTGGTATGGAATTTGGCACCTCTAATTCTCTGAACAACACCACATTCTATATCCCAATTCACATCAAGCAAATTCTCAATGCCTCCTGTTGTTAATGCTGGCTAATTTGGAGCAGCTAGGACTTCAGAATGGGGTTAACTTTCAGGGTTGCTGAGAGATTTGGTCAAATTGGAATTACTCTCTGCAGAGCTGGGACAAGGTCTGGAGAGGTGCCAGAGTATCTGGATCTTAGATACAATTAGCAAGCAAAGAATGGGATGATCTGCAAACCCTGTCAATCTGGTGCAAAATGCATAGAACGGATTGGATGGCTGCAAACCAGACATACACCTTGTAAATAGTTGCAAATAATGTTGCAGAGTCTGACTTTGCCAAGTGTTGATTGGATGAGGTGTTGCGCCTTGTCTGGGTGTTCTGTAAATCAGGATAAATGTTTCTAAGTTGACTTCCTCTCGAAGTTCGTTTTGAATACAATGTATTGAACTGTTGTGTCATTGGGTTGTAGGAATGCCTGTTATTTATGGGGTTAATCGATATCTGTAATTGGGTTATTGAGAGACCATGTGGTTCGGCCCCTCAAGGTCCCAGGACATATAAAAGTCCGCGATCACGAGGTCCAGCGTCGATCTTCTGGAATAGAGCTTGGGACTGCATGAGCTTCTGGAGTGTCTCTGTCTGAGCGCGGCCTAGAGGGCTTGAACATTTCGTTGTTTCAAGTGCTTGGTTCAGTGTTTTTACTGAAATTAGACTGGGTGGAATCTTAGAAACGAGCAATTATCACTGTGGGCCAATGGTCACTTGGAATTTTCTCGAGTTTATTCAAAACATGTTCCACAATAAACTTGTTAATCCTGCATAATTGTGGTCTGCATTCTATTAATTAGATCTGTATTAAAGGCTGGTTCTTGTTGGAGAGTCTTTGGCCTATAGCAAGAAAATGAATACAATTAACAAACAAAATGCAATAGTTAGGATGACATGTTAGCGCTGCGGTAGAGTTGCTGCCTTACAGTGCTAACAGCACCATACACCTGGATTTGATCCAGACTACGTGTGCTGTCTGTTCAGAAATTGTACGCTCTCCTTATGACCGTATGGGTTTTCTCTGAGATCTTCGGTTTTGTCCCACGTACAGATTTGTAGGTTAATTGGCTTGGTAGAAATGTAAATTGTCCCTAATGTGTGTAGGATAGTGTTAATGTGCGGGGATAGACAAAAGTGCTGGAGAAACTCAGCGAATGCAGCAACATCTATGGAGCGAAGGAAATAGGCATCGTTTCGGGCTGAAAATGTGCGGGGATTGCTGGTCAGTGCAGACTCGGTGGGCCGATGGGCCTGTTTCCATGCTGTATCTCTAAACTAAACTAAAGTGTTTTGCGGCAATTCTATAGTAACTTTTGGAAACCTTTTGCCAGCAGAAAGTGAACGTAACTGGACTTCTGTCTAATAATGAATAGACAAACAAATAATTTGGGCCAAAGTAGAGGGTCTAAGACACAGCAAAGCAACAGTGCTTAGCTTTCCAGAACAATTGAGGTATATTTTCATAACTTTTGGAACCCATGTACCAAATCCTTATCACTGTTGAAAGATCTGAAGAAGGGTTCATCAGTCTGAAGAAGGGTTCTGACCCAAAATGCCACCTATTCCTTTTCTCCAGAATTGCTGCCCAACCCGCTGAGTTATGCATTCATAAGAGCTACTTGTAGCAACTTGTGGCGCACAGTGATGAATTTTCCAAAAGAAAAGTTACATAATTAAACTAATATTGCATAAAATGGTTAAAGGCCGCTGGAAGTGGATGGAATTGGATGGGATGGTTGGTGGTGGGAGGTCATATGTGAAAGCTTCCAGGACAGATTCCAACCAGAGATGGCAAAAATTGAAATCTCTCACAGTCGGAACCAGACAACACTAGCAGTTCCGTCTGAAGAAGGGTCCCGCCCAAAACGTCACCTATCCACGTTCTCCATAGATGCTCCCGGGGCCACTGAGTTATACCAGCACTTTATGTGTAGAAAGGAACTGCAGATGCTAGTTTTGCACAAGCAATTCCACAGTATAACCACTAGAGAGCAGCAGGTCATTAACTTCCAAGATTTCCATAAACCACAACAATTAGAGTTTGACAAAGCAGCCGCATCACATTGCCAGTTATCCAAGCAGATGTGAATTATACAGCTTGATATGCTTTTAATCTGTATCTGTATCATAAAACTATATGCAGTAGGAATTCATATGACATATCTTTTGCAGAAAAACTCAAATACAATCAGCTAAGGGGCGGCATGGTGGCGCAGCAGTGGATTTGCTGTGGAGACCCAGGTTTGGTCATGACTGCGGGTGCTGCCTTTATACGTTCTCCCCATGACTGCGTGGGTTTTCCCCAGGTGCTCCGTTTTCCAGCCACACTCCAAAGTCGTATAGATTTGTAGGTTAATTGGTTGATTTGTAGGTTGTAGGCCAATGAAATTGTCCCTAGTGTGTAGGAAAGTGCTAGTGTACAGGGATCATTGGTTTGCGCGGGCTCAGTGGGCAAAAGGGCCTGTTGCCGCGCTGTATCTCCAAACTAAACTAAAGCTCTGTGGTATTACATAGCATTTAGACAGTTGAATAATTAATAAGTGAGAAGGGCAAAATATTTTTCTATTTAGATAGTTTAGATGTAATACAATCTGCCAGAGTTAGTCATGCAATAACTTAAACCCATTTGACAATTTCTCCTGCATACATGATGTTAAAGTGCTCAAATATTGACAACTAAAGAATATAATGAAATAACCAAAAAAATGTCAGCAGTCTCAATAATACGTGTTTATTTAAGCCATTTTTCTAGAGGTGTGATTTAAGGAAGACGCTGAGTGAAGTCCTTAGAAGGAGATCAATAGGTTGGTGCAGAATTCTTGAAGTGAGACACGGTGGAAAGTTTAAATTCAGGGTGGGAGAAGTGAATTAAGAGGGAGAAATGAAAGAGATACAAATGAAGTGAATGAGAGGGGGAGAAGGGAATGAGGGGGATTCAGCAGATCAGCTCCACTTTCACTTTATCTGATATCTCTTCTTCAGAGAGGTCAATGAAAAGAAATTCAAGCAGCAGATCTACCGGCACCAGTCTTGGATACTCAGCAGTTATTGAATTTTACACTTGTAGTCAAAGGGCAATTGAATAACCTTGGCAAACACTGATTATTTTATACTCACAGTTGTGAGTGTGTGGAATTCTCTGCCTCAGAGGCTGGTTCTCTGGATGCTATCAAGAGAGAGCTAGATAGGGCTCTTAAAAATAGCGGAGTCAGGGGATATGGGGAGAAGGCAGGAACGGGGTACTGATTGTGGATGATCAGCCATGATCACACTGAATGGCGGTGCTGGTTCGAAGGACCGAATGGCCTACTACTGCACATATTGTCCATTGTCTATTGACTAAGATTTGGTGTTGGTGGTAACAGGTAGCTTGGAAAGTTTCAAACAGGCGCTAACAACAGCAGTTTGTATGTGCAAGGGGTTGTTCAGCGATATCACACACCAGGAAAAGGGAAAGCCAGAGTTGTGGGATAAAGGGAGGAGCAGGGGAAGAGGAATGGGGTAGTGTACACGGGGATTGTCCCATTGGAGTACATAAGCTAGGATCATCTCGAGCAACACAGTGGCACAGCTGATACAGCTGCTGCCTTACAGCGCCAGAGACCCAGGTTCGATCCTGACCTTGGGTTTGCATGTTCTTCCTGTGATCGTCTGGGTTTCCTCTGGGTGTTCCGATTTCCTCCCACATGCCAAAGACGTGCAGGTTTGTAGGTTAATCGGCGTCTGTAAATTGCCCCTAGTGTGTAGGGAGTGGATGCGAAAATGGGATAACAGAGAAACGGATAACTCGAGAACTGGTGATGGACGGTTTGTGTGGACTCGGTGGGATGAAGGATCTGTTTCTGTGCTGCGTCTTTTAATCGATCACTTAATCAATCTTCTTTCTGAACTAGGTCACTCGAAGGGAAATGTCATGAACAAAAAAATGGAGACTGAATAGCAGGGCAGAGGTTAGAGGAGGAAACCGAGAGGCATAATTTGAGAAAGCTTTTAAAAGTAGGAAGAATGGCAAGGAAAAGAGGAGTCTATAGTAACGGGGTGGGATCTCTGAAAATTGAAGGCTGGCCATTGAGGCCGTGGAAATAATCCAGGGCAAGATGGGTCATGCTTAAAGGTAGCTAGAAAATGCTGGAGTAACTCAGCGGGACAGGAAGGAACTCTGGAAAGAAGGAATGGGTGACATTTTGGGTCAGACTGATGTCAGAGGAGTGGACGGGACAAAGATAAAATGTCTTTGGACACAGTGAGACTAGTGGGAGGACTGGGAAGTGGGAGGGGACGGAGAGAGAGGGAACACAAGGGCTATTTGAAGTTAGAGGTCAATGTTCATACCATTGGGGTGTAAGCTACTCAAGCAGAATATGAGGTGGTGTTCCCTCCAATTTGCGCTGGGCCTCACACTGACAATGGAGAAGTCCCAGTACAGATAGGTAAGATTGAAAATGGGAGGGGGAGTCAAAGTGCTGAGCAACCGGGAGATCAGGTAGGGTAAGGCGGGCTGAGTGGAGGTGTACAGCAAAATGATCTCCAAGCCTGCACTTGGTCTCGCCGATGTACAGAAGTTGACACCGGGAACAGCGGACACAGTAGATGAGATTGGAAGAGCTGCAAATGAACCTCTGCCTCACCTGAAAAGACTGTCAGGATCCTTGGATGGAATCGAAGGGGGAGGTAAATGGAGAGGTGTTGCATCTCCTGAAGTTGCAGGGGAATGCACCTGGGGAGGGGGTGGTTTGGGTGGGAAGGGACGAGTTGACCAGGAAGTTGCGGAGGGAATGGTCTGTGCGGAAGCAGAAAGGGGTGGAGATGGGAAGATGTGGGATCCTGTTGGAGGTGGTGAAAGTGTTGGAAGATTATATGCTGTATGTGAAGGCTGATGGGGCAGAAGGTGATGACAAGGGGGACTCTGTCCTTGTTGCGAATGGGGGGAGGGGGAGCAAGAGTGGAGCTGTGGGATATCGAGGAGACCCTAGTGAGAGCTTCATCAATAATGGAAAAGGGGAGCCCCCATTTCCTAAAGAATAAGGACATCTCTGATGATCTAGTATGGAAAACCTCATCCTGGGCGCAGATGCATTGTAGACGGAAGAATTGGGAGCAGGGGATAGAGGCTTTACAGGTAGCAGGGTGGGAAGAAGTGTAGTCTAGATGCAACGTGGGAAGTGTAGTCTAGTCATGCATTAAGGAATAGGATCAAAGGTATAGAACACAAAGTGCTGCAGTAACACAGTGGGTCAGGCAGCATCTCTGGAGGACACAGATAGGTGATGTTTCTGCTCCTGACCTAAAAAGGTTTTCTATCCATGTTCCCCTGAGATGCTGCCTGGCCTGCTGAGTAATTCTAGCTCTTTGTATTCTACACCAGATTCCGGCATCTGCAGTTCTTTGCATCTCCAGAAGGTGGTGTGATCAGTTATTATCACAGGGTAGTACAAGAAGAACATGCTTCAGATAAAACAAACAATAATTTTAAGGTGAACTTCATTAGGTTCAACAATGGCCAATGACAACACATTGGTTGAGCAAATGGGCTGAGGATTGGGGCAGGAACCAAATTTACCAAATATTGCATTGGAAAGAAAAGCATCAGGATCTTTCAATCTGATAATTTTTAGTCTGGAGAAAAATACTGCACATTAATCACCAAGTATGGAAGTGAATGGTAGAATCAGTTGGGAGTTGAATGTGGGGAGAATAAAAATATGGGATTAGTGTAAATGGGTGATTGATGGTCGGCCCGGACTTGGTGGGCCGAAAAGGCCTGCTTCCATGCTGTCTGTCTCTGTGACTCTACCACAGAGCCCCCTACAACTGATAAGAAAAGGGTCTATTTTGGGAATTTAAGCAGTGCATTGCAGATATAAACGCAAAGCATGCACTGTTGACATTCTAAGATGTGCTTCCTTAGGAATGATGGAATAGAGGATAATGCACAGTAATTGCAGCAAATAAGTGATTCCAGCATCAGTTCAACCCTACACTTGCCATATTCACTCAGACAAACCTTTTGGCATGGACAGTGGTAGTCAGTTATATAGTAGTAAAAAAGGCCCTTTAGTCCATTTTAACCAAGTCCTGTCAGGTTTACACTTCAGAGATGCAGCGTGGAAACAGGCCCTTCAGACCATCAATTCCGCGCAGACCAACAATCGCTGTTCATTAGCACTATCCAATACGCTAGGGACAATTTTAATTTACATAAGCCAATTTACCTACAAACCTGTATGTCCTTGGAGTGTGGGAGGGAACTAGAGCACTTGGGTGAAAAACCACGTGGTCTCAGGGAGAAAGTACAAACTTCGTACAGACAGCACTCATAGTCAGAGTCAAACTCGGGTATCTGGCGCTGTAAGGCAGCAACTCTACCACTGCGCCACCGTGCCACCTCATGTAAGGTGTTACTTCCTTAAAAAATCCAAAAGGACCACAAGCAAGCATGTAACTTTACCTTTTCAGCCAGAGACAGCACAGTGCTTGCCTGGATAATCGCCACTTGTTCCTCATTTCTGAGATTCTAGGAAAAATAAATTGCCTATAAATATTTCCCCTCTGAAATGCATCTGCATCATAAAGACAGATCAGCATAAATACAAGCATTACATAGTGAAATCACAGAAATATAACAGTGGAAGAAATTCTACACATATGGCTCTTCAAATACTTCAGATCAGTTATTTAACATCACAACTAGAGTACAACTTGAATGGAAAAATAAATTGGCACACTCTCTGATGGAATCAGTCTGTGACCTTCATTCAGTTCAATTCATACATAGCATATGACTGGAAGCCTAAACCAGTGATTGTCAAGACCAAAGGGTATTTATCAGTCCTGTGCACTGGATATGATTCGGAACAATGGAATTCATATGGCCCGCACCTTTCAAGGGTGTAAGGGTTTATGGGGAGAAGGTAGGAGAATCGGGTTAGGAGGGAGCGATAAATCAGCCATGATTGAATGGCAGAGTAGACTTGATGGGCCAAATGGTCTAATTCTGCTCCTATCACGTATAACCTTATGATTTTTCAGGCACATTAGGTACAACAACAACAGCAATAAACATACAATAAATTATTAGTTATTCTAAGTGAACAAGGCCCTGGGGTGTCCACAAATGCTGGTGGTCTTTGCGGTACAAATCGCAAGCCACAGACTGGGGATAATGCTGGAATCTGTTTATCTAACGCACATCGCCACTCAAATGCACTACACACACCACAAGAAATACAGAATGTCAATAATTGTTTCCACTGAACAATTAAGAGCCATCATCAAACTGCCAGATTGTTTGGTTGCCTGCACTGCACAGACCAGATTTAATCTCCACTTTCAATGTTAGATCAGTGACTGGGCGTAAATAGCTGAGCTGACAGCACTGGTTTGAGTATCAGAAAACAGTGACATTTTTAACATCACATCAATCTTGATGGGGTCTATAGTAACGGTGGTGTCAAGGGGAATCACAGTGCACTGTAAAGCAGGGAAATATTAACATTCTTGCCATAAAACCATTTGCCACCTTCACCTATTTGCACAATCACATACTAAGCACATACCTTTAACTACATCTACATGCAACCACAAACACACAACCAGGCACATAAAAACATGACATCAACACAGATGCGCTGCACAGATACATAATGTAGCTGAGGATCCTTGAGCATTACCCCCTACTCCCTGTACAAGACCCCAAATGAGCTGTAGATGCCACTCCCCTACTCTCAATTCCACCTATGCTGCAACTGTGCCCGAGATGAGATGTTTAATACCGGGACATCTGTGATGTCTTCATTCTTTATCATAGATGAGGCGCTCACACATGTCTCCTTGGTACCCCACAGTTCTTCTCTTGCTCCCCCTTTCCCCAGTCACAACAGGGACAGAGTTCCCCTCATCCTCCCCTTTCGCCCCATCAGCTGGCACATACTGCACATAATCCTCCAACACTTTCGCCACCTCCAACGGGATCCCACCACTAGTCACATCTTCCCATCTCCACCCCTTTCGCATTCCCTTCGCATCTCCCAGCTTAACTCATCCCTTCCCACCCAAACCACCCCATCCCTAGGTACTTTCCCCTGCAACCGCAGGAGATGCAACATCTGTCCCTATACTTCCTCCCTCGGCTCTGTCCAGGGACCCCGACATTTTTTCAGGTGAGGCAGAGGTTCTCTTGCACCTCCTCCAACCTCATTGACTGTATCCACTGTTCCAGGTGTGGACTCCTATATATCGGCGAGACCATGCGCAGACTCGGCAATGGTTTCGCTGAACAACTTCGCTCAGTCCACCTCGGCCTACATGATCTCTTGGTTGCCAAACATTTTAACTCCCCTTCCCATTCCCACACTGATCTTTCTGTCCTGGGCCTCCTCCATTGTCAGAGTGAGGCTAAACATAAATTGGAGAAGAGCATCTCATACTTCGATTGGGCAGCTTACAACCCAGTGGTATGAATAATTATTTCACTAACCAAGTAATCCTTGCATCCCCTTTATATGTGTCCCTCCCCTACCCTAGTTGTAGTACAAATTTTACTGTCATCCTGTTGAGGTCTTCTGTTTGTATACTCGTTATCACATATCCCACAGCCAAGAATGGCTTATGGTGTTTCCCACATTCCTTGATTATAGTTGCTTTTGCATATCGTCCATTAATTTCTCCTAAATACTGTCTATATATCTTGTTCCACTTCCCCTGACTCACAGTCTGAAGAAGGGTCTCGACCCAAAACATCTCCTTTCAAATGAGGGATGTGGGCCAAACGCAGGAAGATGGGAGTAGTGCAGATGGGGCATCTTGGTCAACATGGGCAAATTGGGCTGAAGGGCTTGTTTCTGTGCTGTATGACTCCAAATGACACAGATATATCCACAATAATCCTGGTTGATAGTTTTTATTTTCCTGAGTGGCCTCTGATTCCTATCACAAAACATGACGGGAAGACAAGCAGCATTGGAAATGGAAACATACTGTGCACTTAAGTAACTGACATTACTTACTTTATTACATGAACAAGTTTTTAAACAGTTTCTAACTCTTGTGACATAGCATCAAAGCCAAAGGGAAAAAAAAATAATCAAGATTTACTTTGACAAATGCAGGAGGTAAAAATATAATGTTCCACGTTTCCTTATTTCTTTCCCTCCTCTCATCTCTTGCAGTGCCAAGATCCCAGCTGGACGGGGGCATCAATGATGGTGGCTACTTGTTGTACCTTGCCTGCTTTTGAGGCAAGATCAGTGGACCAGTTCCAGTTTGGTGAAGCAGTGCATGATTACTAGTGTATCACTCAGCTGCTGTGTACAATAGCATTGGAGTTTTGTCTTCACTGACTGTAGACTTGATAATACCCAAGATAACAAATTACTTAACACACAGTGCATCGCACACTGGTTTAATCCCATTCACATTGGACAGCTCCATGTCACGGGGCTGGAAACTGGAGGTATCCTGATCTAATTCTGCTACCATCATCATCTATTGTGACAAGTGATGGTTTCCACTGATTGTCGCCGGAAGCTTACGTCCTTTTTAGGACAGACGATGACAGCGAGGTCAACATTTGTAACAAGATGGACACGAAAAGAAGAAGAAGCTTGGACAACTGTATTTAATAAGGGGTTTGGTGGGGTTGGGGAGAGCAGTAACATTTTGTCGGCAGTAACATCACCTGACTCCATTACAACCTGGGCCTGTGCTACAGCAGCTCCATCCCCCAATGCATCTATATCTCAGCTAGATGGTATTGATTCAGACATGGGCAGTGGGAAGCTCACTCAGACACCACTCTGACATCTGGATGGGAGCAGAGGCCAAATAATAAGTCCTACAAGTTTGGACCAACGTAGCTCAGCATAGAATGGATGTGGAGAGGATGTTTCCAGTCGTGAGTGAACGGCAAGTCATTGGGTGTTGTTACAGCAGAGATTGATAGGTTCTTGATTAGTAAGGGTGTCAAAGGTTATGGGGAGAATGCAGACGAATGGGCTTGAGAGGAAAAAATAGATTAGCCATGATCGAATGGTGGAGTTGACTCGATGGGCTGAATGGCCAAGTTCTACTATAACTTGTGAACGTGATCAGACTTGATGGGCTGAATGGCCTAATTCTGTTACTGTGCCCTATGAATTTATCTTATGAACTTAGGAATGATCTTTAAAGGCAATTATTGGAGTGATATTGACCCAAGAAAGGGTCTCACACCTATACTGTGGATTGGTTCCTCCGAGCCGAAAGATGGGCAGCTAGCCCAGTTACCTGCATCCCATTTAGTTCATGTTCACAAGTTATAGGAGTAGAACTTGGTCATTCGTCCCATCGAGTCAACTCCACCATTCAATCATGGCTGATCTCTGCTTCCTAATCCCATTTTCCTGCCGTCTCCCCATAACCCTTGACACCCGTTCTAATAAAGGTTTTGCCTTAAAAATATCCACTTTAGAACCTGGTCTATGCTTTCAGGGTGTTAGGGACACCCAGAATGACATTGTTGGATTGGACTGGCCAGGGCTAGTTCATACAAACCCAGACCAATATCAGCTGTTAGTCTGATGAAGTGGATGTCAATGGAAAGCGCATCATGGGCCCAAGAGGAACTCGATAACATCACCTGACTCCATAACAACCTGGGCCTGTGCTATTGCAGCTCCATCCCCCAATGCATCTATATCTCAGCTAGTTGGTATTGATTTAGACAGGGCTGTGGGAAGCTCACTCTCAGACGCCACTCTGTCATCTGGATGTTAATGAGGACTTGGAATGGACTAGACTTGGTGGCAACGGTTGCTAGGTGGTCAAGTACCATTTACAGGACAATAAACACTCCTGTAAATTAAATTCCACATGGTTTACAGTGAGCTTACTATCATTGACTATTGACTATCATTGAACACACAGTAGGATGAGCATTTGACGGCAGTGGGCCTGTACCCGCTGGGTTCCAGAAGAATGAAGGGGGACCTCATTGAAACTTACTGATTAGTGCAAGGCCTATATAGAGTGGATGTGGAGAGGATGTTTCCATTAGTAGGTGAGTCTAGAACCAGAGTAGCCTCAGAATTATAGGACGTTCCTTTAGGAAGGAGATGAGGAGGAATTTCTTTAGTCAGAGGGTGGTGAATCTGTGGAATTCATTGCCACAGAAGGTGTGGAGGCTGTCAATTGATATTTTTTAAGGCAGAGATAGATTGATTGTTAATTAGTATGGGTGTTAGCGGTTATGGGAATAAGGCAGGAAAATTGAGTTAGAAGGGAGAGAAATATCAGCCATGAATAAATGGTGGAGTAGACTTGATGGACCGAATGGCCTAATTCTGCTCCTATCACTTATGAACATGCACTGGAACATCACACTTGGGGGGGAAGGAGGAACATTTGTGATAAAGAGAAAACGAGTTGCAGTGTTTGTAACAGTGACAGTCTGTGTACATACACAACTCGGTGTTGGAAACCAACTTACCCCATTATCTCCGAGTATGTCCAGCTGTTTGATGAGTTCATGGATGGACACATCCTGTGAAGAAAGGTAATCCACAGATACTTAGCAAGTTAGGTGTTGCAAAAATAAATTTTAAAAAATCAACCAGCGTAAATATAACAATGGATTTTACCCCAATTAACATTTGCTTTGTATCACACATCCCTCTGAATGTATCACAGAGATAGCAAGTCATGGTGAGAATGTAGGGAGGAAAGGCAAAGTGACGGGGCAGGAAGACACTTGGCTTGGGTGGGTTCATTATTCTGACTATAACAGAGCAGTGAAAAGGAGCCTTATCTCTGTATCCAGCCCCTGGAACTTCTATCCCCTGTACGTCTGAAGACCACATTGTGAGCAATTGTTCTATTCATTGCCGCTTTGATAGCAATTGCTAAGGGAGGGGGATAAAACTCCATTGTAGTATTGCATTTCAGAATCCGGACCTGGAATGTGGTTCTCACGAACTGGGGGTGACATTGTTCCAAAAGGACACCAAATAAATGTCCTTTTTCAGGCTGACATCAATGATTCAATTGCATTATTTGAGGGTGAGACGAGAGTTGTTTGAGTTTTCCATCAATAGTCACAATTAGGATAACAATTAAAATGTCAGCACGTCCCTCAATGCCATTTCTTGCTGCATCTGTCTATGTTTCAACTTCTAAAAGCTTTTAAATTTTAAAATGTGAACTCATACAAAGGGAGATGGGTGTATGGAACAAGCTGCTAGAGGAGGTAGTTGAGACACGGATTATCCCAACATTTAAGAAGCAGTTAGACAGGTGCATGGAGAGGACAGGTTTGGGGGGATATGGACCAAATGCTGGCAGGTGCGACTAGTGTAGTTGGGACATGTTGGCCGGTGTGGGCAAGTTATTTCCACACTGTATCACTATGACTCTAACTCCTAATATACAGTATGCGTTGAGGTAGACACAAAATGCTCTAGTAACACAGTGGGACAGGTAGCATTTATGGAGATTTCTCCCCAGAGATGCTGCCTGTCCGTCTGAGTTCCTCCAGCATTTTGTGTCTTACTTCGTTTTAAACCAGCATCTGCAGTTCTTTCCTACACATATGTGTTGAGGTGCTGTGTATGCCTTTGTGGCTCATTATCCTTCACCTTGAGTAGCTCAAATTACACAGGGAAATTAAATGTCAATAGATGAACTTGTGATGCATTCTGATATCACACAAAACAGTGTGTTGGTCCTCTAGGCTTTAATTTATTGTCAGATGCAATCCAATGGAACTGGACAAATTCAACCATTCTTTGAAAGAAAGGAATCAGACATTCAACAGTAACCCCGCTTTTCTTGCAAATCACAAGTCACAGGAACTTAAGTGCCAGCAACCATACACGAAAGAATAGGAAAGACTAACAGAGCATTGAGGGATGGGTAATAATTATAGAGGTAGGCAATCATTTGTTTTAGAAATAAGGACAAATTAGATTGTTGAATGCTTTTAAGCAAACTACAAATGACTGGCCAGATCCATACATCACAATTCATGCCAATTTAATCACTAAAGGGCACTTGTCTTCCAAATCCATTTGTTTCTGACAATGGACAATTACTCTTGTAGATATATGTGCGTACGTGTGCATGTGTACCAATTAAATGCAAGTTTGATACCCAGCAGAATAGATGCTTAATCCCATTGTAGATGCTTAATCCCAGTCGACGTAGGAGGATGGCAGAGGCAAACTGATTTGTGGGAGAGGTTAGTATATTAAGGTGGAGGAAGGAACTACAAATGCTGCTTTACACTGAAGACAGACACAAAATGTGGGAGTAACTCAGCGGGATAGGCAGCATATCTGGAGAGAAGGAATGGTTTTCTTCTCTCCAGAGATGCTGCCTGTCCCACTGAGTTACTCCCGCATTTTGTGTCTATCTGAAGTATATTAAGGCTCTGGGAATGATCAGGCCTGATGCCAGATGGAAGTGTGGGAGTTCCATGCCTGACGTTCCCTTTGCTTTTCAACATGAGAGGTGGTAGTTTCCTGGAAATTACCAGGGAAACAGGAATAGATCTACAGAGGGAGCGACATTTGCAGCAGAGATTATGGGCGTTTGGACCATCGTGTCTTTGACAACCCCCAGCTGGATTAATCCGAAAGTCATCTTCATGCTCACTCCTCCATAATCCTGAATTTACAAAGTTCAAGCAGTGACACAGATGTTTCTCTGCCAACAAACTCGATGGTGAACTACGATAGCACTTTAAAATAATCAAACGATACAGCACCGAAAGACTATTTGATAGTCATGCTTAGGAATGGCTTTGTGAATGAGCCATCCATTTACATCAACCCGTTTGTTCTTTCCCCCACAGCTCTGGAAATAATTAAACATCAAATATTTATTTCATTCTCCTTTGAAACCCATCATTTCATCCTCTTTCAACATCCTTGTAAATCATAAAAAATAAAAATGCTCCTGAAACTGATGAACTCGAACGTAGTAGAACGTTGGTCTTAACAATAATCTGCCCAAATGTGATGTGTGCTGTAAACAAGACAAGGAGGAATTTACTGTCATTATTACAGAGTTAGCCACATTTTTTGCAGGGTCCAATAATGGTAATTTTTCAAATAATCGATGTACCATTCCATAGATTTAAATAAAATATCAATTTGATATATCCATCTGCAAGAAGTCCTTTTTGATGGATAATGGTGAATGTATGTTCTTTAGTCTTACCCCCATCATCCTTTTTGTCATTTAATCATTGTGATTCCTATCATTCTTAATTTCAAGAAGGGAATTTGATTTGGAGATGGGGCAATACATACCTTCACACCTTCCTGCATACAGTAGACCTGAAGAGCACTCACACCATCCGAGAAAGGCGTGATCTGGAGGTTAAAGGCAGGAGATCTCCTTTCCCTTTCCTGCAAATAGAACAAGCATAAATAACAAATTATTAAACATTGAATCAGTTCATGGAGACCGCACAATTTACAAGATCATGGATTGTTGCTTTTGGTGCATTTATCTTTGAAGCTTACACAGTGAAGTTGGTATCTGTGGGTGAAAAAGCATTTGTAAGCAAGTATCAAGTCCTCCAGATGAAGAGGTAGCAAAGCTAAAATTAATTAATCACCGGAATAATAACCTACACAGTTTAAGAGTAAATCTTGAGGTCATACAGTGGGGAAACAGGCCCTTTGACCCAACTTGCCCACACCGACAAACATGTCCCACCTACACTAGTCCCATCTGTCTGCATTTGGCCCATATCCCTCTATCCATGTACCTGTCTAAATTGTAGCAGGTAATGTGATTTTTTTAAGAAACATGACAAGACTATAGAGATGCAGTCTGCTTGAACAATGATATGAAGTGACACTAACAGTGACAAACTTTCCTCACACATTGTGGGGCAGCCCACATCAGACTAACTGTTACGTATCGGAGCAAATTTCCAATTATAACTCATGTTCTGCTTGCCAGAAATATGGCTCCAATCACTCAATCAATTTTTAATCAGGATGTGTTAAGCCTACATACACTGAACTCTTTATTGCTGACTTAGTCAGCCACAAATTAATGGAAAATTAACAGATACATTTTAATAAGATCTGACTAAGCTATTTAACATGTTACAAGGGTTTGCGAGGGTAAGTATAAAGAGTCCATTTCATACAGAATCAAGAACAATATTAAGACAGGAGTTAGGTTAGTTTAGTTTAGAGATGCAGAGCAGAAACAGGCACTTTGGCCCTCCGAATCTGTGCCGACCAGCGATCTCTAGCACAATCCTACACACTACAATTTTACCAAAGCCAATTAACCTACAAACATGTACATCTTTGGAATGTGGGAGAAAACTATATTTCTGTGGGAGAAAACCCACGCAGGCCATGGGGAGTACGTACAAACTCTGTACTGACAGCTGCTCCCGTAGTCAGGCACAAACCCGGGTTGCTGCCGCTGTAAGGCAGCAATTCTACCACTGTCGCTCCTATAGTGTCGCTCCTCACATTCATGTCAAGAAGCAATTCTGAGCTCTGCAATCAGGGGCTAGTCATAGACACACAGCACAGAAACACGGTATTATCCCACCAAATCCATCAAATACCCATCTCCACTACACTATTTTATTCTCTTTACAATCTCATTAATTTTCCACCAATTATACCAGTCAGTGAAATCTTCACGTCACCTCCAAACAGATGATGTTAGTTCAGAGTTGTAGAGAGAGATTCAGCATCTAAACAGGCCCTTCAGCCCACCAAGCTTCATCTTCCACCCTGACCATCAAACTACTCATTTAAACTGATCCAACATTAATCCCATTTTCTATTCTCTACATATCCCCATTAGCTCTCCCCCAGTTTCTATCACTTACCCAAACACTATGAACAATTTACAGTGGCCAATTAACCTACCCACATGTCTTTGGAATGTGACAGGAGCACCCAGAAGCAGTACAATTACAAGCAAACGCCACACGGACATCACTGGAGGTTATGTTCATAAGTTGTAGGAGCAGAATTAGGCCATTCGGCCCATCAAGTCTCCTCCACCATTCAATCATGTCTGATCTATCTCTCACTCTCAACCCCATTCTCCTGCATTCTTCCCATAACCCCTGACACCCGTACTAATCAAGAATCTATCTATCTCTGCCTGAAAAATATTAATTGATGGCCTCCACAGCCATCTGCGACAATGAATTCCACAGATTTACCACTCTCTGACTAAAGAAATTCCTCCTCATCTCCTTCCTAAAGGAACATTATTTTATTCTGAGGCTATGACCTCCGGTCCTAGACTCTCCCACTAGTGGAAACATCCTCTCCACATCCACTCTATCCAGGCCTTTCACTATTCGCTAAGTTTCATTGAGGCTCCCCTCATCCTTCAAAATTCCAGCAAGTGGAGAACCAGTGCTGTCAAATGCTCATCATGTGGTAACCCACTCATTCTTGGGATTGAACCCGGATCAGTGGAAAGTGAGGACGGTAGTTCTATCCGTTGTGTCATCAGGATCTTTCAGGTCTGAGACTGAGATGTTGCTGGATAAATTCAGTAAAGCGGAACAAAGGCAGGAAAATAGATTAAACGCTGATGAGACATGATTTAATTGAATAATGGAGTTTGTCCAACTCATTGACTGGCCTTATCCTGCCCCTGATTTATTCATTTGTCATTTATTTTATGGTTTTAGTGCTGTATCAATGAAGAAGGCTTTTATATTCATTAACGCTTGCCAACATGACATATTAATCATAAAACCCTTTCCTGCAACTTCATCTCACCTCCAGTTCCAGAATGCGAAATTCTAACAACTCGTTCTGGTCCCGAGAATCCTGAACTTCTTGTTGCAATCGGTTCAACTCGGCATCCAGTTTGTCAATCTGTAAGGAAGGATATTGAAAATTAAAATGCCATGACTGTAATTATAAACCTGGTCACTGGTTATAGAGTCATGAACTGTGGAAACAGGCCCTTCGGAACAAATTGCCCACACCGACCAACATGTCCCCTCTACCCTAGTTCCACCCACCTGCGTTTGGCCTATCCATGTCTCTAAACCTGTCCTATCCATGTATCTGTCTAAATGTTTCTTAAACGTTGCTATAGTATCTGCCTCAACAACCTCCTCCAGCAGCTCGTTCCATACACCCACCACCCGTTGTGAGAAAAAGTTGTCCCTTCAGGTCACTATTAAATGTTTCCCCTCTGATCTTAAACAAAGTCCTATAGTTCTCGATACCAGTACTCTGGGCAAAAGACTCTGTGTGTTTACCCTAGCTATTCCTCTCATGATTTTGGTCGCTTTATGCAAGTTGCTTTGGAAACCTTGCCGTAACGTTTATTTGTTCGGAAATACAGCAAGGAAGCAGACCCTTCGGCCCAACAAGTCTATGGCAACCATCATAGAAACATAGACAACAGAAAAAATGAGTGCAGTAGTAGGCCATTCGACCCTTCGAACCAGCACTGCCATTAAATATGATCATGGCTGATCATCTAAAATGAGTACCCCGTTCCTGCTTTTCCCCCATATCCCTTGATTCCTTTAGCCCTACGAGCTAAATCTTCCTCTCTCTTGAAAACATCCAGTGAATTGGCCTCCACTGCCTTCTGTGGCAGAGTATTCCACAGATTCACAACTCTCTGGGTGAATTTTCTTTTCCTCATCTCAGACCTAAATGGCCTACCCATTATTCTTAAACTGTGACCCCTGGTTCTGAACTGCCCCAACATCGGGAACATTTTTCCTCCAACTAGCCTGTGCAATCCTCCTTTAAGAATGTTATACGTTTCTATAAGATCCCACATCCTTCCAAATTCCAGTGAATACAAGCCCAGCTGACCCATTCTTTCATCATATGTCAGTCCTGCCATCCCGGTAATTATCCTGGTGAACATACGCTGCATTGCCTCAACAGCAATAATGACTTTCCTCAAATTAGGAGATCAAAATTGCTCACAATACTCCAGGTGTGTTCTCACCAGGGCCCTGTACAACTGCAGTAGGACCTCCTTGCTCCTAAATTCAAATCCTCTCGCAATGAAGGCCAACATGCCATTAGTTATTTTTTACTGCCTGCTGTACCTGCATGCTTACTTTCAGTGACTGATGTACACGCACACCCAGGTCTCGTTGTACCTCCCCTTTTCCTAATCTGACACTATTCAGATAATAATTTGCCATCCTGTTCTTGCCACCATCAAACACCTTTTCACAATAATTCTATTTTATTCCACTTTCTCACAATTTCCCTACAGACTAGGTTCAATTTATAGAAACCCATTAATTTAATTATAAACCTTTGGGACGTGGGAGGAAACCGGAGCACCCAGAGGAAGCTCACAGACAGCACCTGAGGTCTGGTTCAAATTTGGGTCTTTGGCACTATGAAGGCCTGTCCCAGTTGGGCGTCATTTGGGCAACATTTAGGCGACAGCCGAAAAATAGGTTGTCGCGACATGACGCGGGCGTGACGCGTGGTGACGCATGCAGTGACGAGCGGTAACGCTCGATGCTTCCCTGTCGCCCCAGCATTTTAGAATGTTCAAAATCCTGGGGTGACATTTGGGTGTTGTATGCTGTCCTGCGGGTGACGCCCGGTTAGGGTTGGGGTTGGGGTTAGGGACCACAGATGTGGTGTAAAATATCTTCCTTCAATGCATGGATTTTAAACATTAATATATTAAAATTAATACAATAAAATCAATTGTGCAAATTAAAAGATGTCTGAGTCGTTCAGTTTTATCCACTATGGGAGGAAACCATAGGTCTCAAAAACCCACACAAGTCATGGGGAGAACGTACATTCAGCATACATTCAGCACCCGTGGCCAGAATCGAACCCGGGTCTCTGCCGCAGTAGCTCTACCACTGCCCAACGTGCTGCCCATGATAAACAAATCTGCATTGCACATAGGATCTATGTCACATGTTGTGCATGTTGATGGTCTTTTTTGCTCACTGGAATTAATTTAAATGGTATACGGAATCCATGTAAAACACCGTCATAATTCAATGGAAAGCACCCTTACACATAGCAGGTCTTTTAACATTTTCCTAACAACTTACTTTTTGGATGTTCATTACCCTTCCTGCATTTCCCACCACTACTTCACTTCTCACGTCGAAGCTCCCATACCCTCTCTTATTTTATCAATGGGTAAATCCAGGCTGGTGAGCGAATGCAGTAGCATTTATATTTCATTCATCTAAACAAATTGTATGTATTTGATGCTGACTGCTCCTGGGTGTTTCGATGTAGAATTATTCTGTCAATGAGATGACAATGCCCAGGTTGGATACATCTAAGTCTACAATGTGTTGGAAGGAACTACAGATGCTGGTTTGCACTGAAGATAGACACAAAATGCTAGAGTAACTCAGTGGGACAGGCAGCATCTCTGATAGGAATAGGTGATGTTCCAGGTCGAGACCCTTCTTCGGACTCCATCTATGTCAACATTTTTCATTGTAGAAGTTCCTCAAGGATTGTCCAAAGGGATAGGATTGAGAATATTATTTAAAAACACACGTTTGTTTAAATAAATATTAACTTGGCGTAAAAAATACTTCTAAAGGAACGTTTAAAAGATGGCATAAACTGCTGGAGTAACTTAACCAATCAGGCAGCATCTCTGGAGAACATAGATGGCTGACTTTTCAGGTGGGAAGAAGGGTCCCGACCCTAAACGTCACCCATTCATATTCTCCAGAGATGCATCCTGACACACTGAGTCACTCAGCACTTTGTGTCTTTTTTTTTATAAACCAACTTCTGCAGTTCCTTTTGTCTACTATTAAAATATGCTTAACACTGATACTCTTAAAGCTGAAATGATATTGGGCTTTAATCAAGAATAAAAACTTGATATAAATTTCCCATTCACAAGATTCACAACACTTTCTTGAAATTGGCATCACAGTTAGATCCTTGAAAGTGATGTTTCAGGTGGACAGGGTGGTTAAGAGTGCTCTCGGCGCATTGACCTTCATCATTGAGTATAGAAGTTGGGAGATTATGTTCCAGTTGTACCGGTCATTGGTGAGGCTACAATACATCTATAGTATTGTGTTCAGTTTTTGTCACCCTGTTAGAGGAAAGATGCTCAGCTGGAAAGAATGCAGAGAACATTTATTAGGACGTAGTCCAGACCCCAGGGACTAAGCCACAGGGAAAGGCTGAGCCGGCTAGGCATTTATTCTTTGGAATGCAGGAGGATGAAGGGCGAGGGTATGAGGGGGATTCCCCAGGGTAGGGGAATCAAGAATTTTAATAGGAACCTGAGGGGAAACTTCTTTAACATAAAGGGTGGTGAGTATATTGAACGAGCTGCCAGAGGAGATAGTCGAGGCCGATACTATCACAATGTTAAAAAAACATTTGGACAGTTACAAGGATGGGATAGGTTTAGAAGGATATAGGCAAATCGCAGGCAGGTGGAACGCAGGAAGATGAGGAATGTTGATCCGTGTGGGCTGAAGGGCCTGTTTCCATGTTGTATGACTCTATGCCTTTCCATGACGCTAATCAAAAAAGACAGTGCTTCTGATCAAAGATTTACACTGAACAACAGGTTCTAAAGTTTATAGCTATCCCTTCATTGTAATAATATTATTGTGGATAAATCACTTACAATCAAAGTTCATTGATTTGAATCCCAGGTTTGCTGTACTCCATTTCCACTATGCCTATTTTGATCTTTACAGCTGGAGCCACTTATTCTGACTCACTCTCGCAAATATCAATAATAATTCATTAATTACTCCCAGTTTTCCATGACTGCACAGTCATGTCCGGAAAACGATTGTAAAGATAAGCTACAACACAAAAGACCCTGCAAATAAGGTGTAATTAATAAATAATTGTCATGAGAAGTTGAAAGGGATGTTGTTATTTGCAGGATGGATTGAATGTGATCAACCAGTTACTAAAAAGTGCAGCTGCCCCACAGGTCCAGAGACTCAAGTTTAATTTTGACTCCCCTTGTTGTATTTAGGTGAAGTTGGCACTTCTCGGTGATGTCATGGGTTTTCCATGGTCGTCACGGGGAGAATGTTTAGTCCAGTTTCCAACCACATCCAGGTTAGTCCAGTTTCCAACCACATCCCGAACGCATACAGGCTGATAGATTAACTGGTGACTGTAAATTACCTCTAATGTAGGTGTGAATCAGAGTGGAACTGATGGGGACGTGAGACAGACTGGATATCAGGGAAATAAGATGGATGGAATTGCTCTGAGAGCTGGCATAGGACTGAGGGGCCAAATTGTTTCCACATTCAGTGTGAGAAATATCAACAAATCAAACAGGAAAGGGGAAAGGTCTCAGGGGAACGAAAGTAAAGTAAAAGTCTATTCAGCAATTGTTAAATTAGAGTGTGAATGAATACAATCTTGTGTAGGGCCAATGAACAACAATCCAAGTTACTTTCAACATAACTAATGTCAAGGTTGAGACTGTAAAAGCCCGGTGATGAAGTTTAAAATAACATAATAAAGGACATTAAAAATACAAGTCTGGAAACAGTTTTTACTGCAAGTGTTAGAAATACCTTGTCCAGAAGTTCCTGATTTCTTTTTAAAAAGAGTTGCTTTTCTTCAACCCATTTTGAATCCTGTTTTTAAATGAAAAGTTAGGAAGGCATAAGAAACATTCTGGAGGAAGAATGATACATTGGCTTGATTGTATAGAATTTCACATTAAAAAGGCAATTAATCTTCATGACCCTTCTTCACGACTGCACGTCATCAATGACTCTTACTTTTATGGGTGCAACCTAGAAAGCATCCTAGAAAGCATCCTTTTAGGACGCATCCCGACTTGGTTTGCAACAGCTCTGCCCAAGAACACATGAAAGTGTAGAAAGTTGTAGATGTCGTCCATTATACAAACCTACCCCCTCCATCCTCCCAATAACTTCAGCTGCACTTCATGCTGCATTTGGGAAAACAGCTAACATAATCAAGAACCATTTATATCCCAATGATTCCATCTTTTCCCATCACCAGTCAGGCAGGAGACACAAACCCTTGAAAGCATATATCAGCAGATTCAGAAATAGTTTCTTCACCTCTGTTTCCAGACTACTGGACGGTCTTCCCATAAGCTAAGGGTGAGATTCCAACCAACCTCAATGCAGCCCTTGGACATTATCTTATCTGCACTTTGTAGCTATAGTGGACGGAGCACCCACACGGAAAGGCCCAGTTTACCCACCGCAGACTAGGCACTTGCCTGCCGCGGATCGAGAACCCACACAGCAGATCGGGAACTTATCTGGAGACCCGGCTCGCCCAAGAGTGGAAGGAGTCGGACGGAGGGCCACTAAGCGGACTGGCTGCGGGAGTCAGTGCAGTGCCTTGATGGTGGAGTGGACCGCAGGAGGCCCTGCAGCAGCCTGGGGCTGTTGGACCTAGCACCGATCTGAGAGGCCGCGCACATGGACCGGACACGGCCTACAGCGGTTGAACAGCAGTGGAGGACACCAGAGCTACGTTTGGCCAAGCCGGGATTTTGAACTTGATGTAATGGCATCAAACATGGCGGCATCAGCATTATATGCAAAATGAAATTTGCTATGTAATGTTTAATTGCATTTGTGACAGTAAATGTACATTGAACCATTGACCGCCACAATGCTGTAAGACTATGTTCTGCACTCTGGTATTTTCTCTTTGCTCTCTTACCTTTGTAGTGCTTGATTGCACCCATGTATAGTATGATAGGACTGGATAACATGCAAGTTTTTTCCACTGTATCTCGGTAAACGTGCCAATAATAAACCAATACCAATACATTAATGTTTAGTTACTATTCTCTCCAATCCTCAGGACATGCAATTATCTCTCAGTGCTGATCAGACATTGGGCCTCATCGTCATTAATTAGGTAAAAATTAGGGTTCACAGCATTGGTTCGATGTGATATTAAACAGTGCTCTCATAAACACAACAGAAATGGACAAGAAATATAAGGCAAAAATGTAAGAGCAATTCTGTTAACCTGGTGCACAGAATCCACTCACATGGAAACTAAGCACTGGTTCTAATGGTAATTGATACCTCTGGAATCAATAGTCAAACAAAGTTCTCAGTTTACCCATAGCAATTAACAATGATACCTACTGGATCTATTGCCTTTTATGGATCAAAGTTCCTCAACTGAACAACAGCAATGGGATGAGATCCAATACAAGATGGCTGCCTTCCTTTTAAGGGCTGCAACCCATATCTTCAGCGCACAGTAGAAACTGGAAATCAATGCAGCTGGTTTTATCTAAAAGCTGACTGGGATTAGGACATGATTTGTCATGACAGGGGCACCAAGAATTGCATTTCATGCACAATTGAAACAGGTGACTTCTAGTGGCCAGGGAAACTGCCTTAAGTTTAGTTTAGTTTCGTTTTTTGTCATGTGTACAGTGAAAAACTTTTGTTGCCAGCTAACCAGTCAGTGGAAAGACAATACATGATTACAATCGAGCCATTTACAGTGTATAGATACATGATAAGGGAATAACGTTCATTGCAAAGTAAAGCCAGCAAAGTCCAATCAAAGATAGTCCGAGGGTCACCAGAGTGATTCATTTATTTACATCAGTGCCCTCTAACAAGACAGGACACTCATAGATGGCATCTGCCAAATGCCAGCCTCTTTACCCGAGAGCTTCCCCTTATGTCAAACAGTGGCAGCAGATGCGTTGAGCCAACTTGCGAAGCTGGTGAGGAAAAGGTCCTTGAACAGAGGCCGGCTTGTTGTCTTGAGCAGCCTAATTGTTACGTTACACCTTCTCCTTACTGCCTTATCAGCAAGGAGGAAAGGTGGCAATACTCAGGCCATTACCATATCAAATTCAACATCAGTGAACGGCCTGAAGCATGAAACTGATTGCCAAACACCAAGCACTAGATGGCCAGCTTCATTCAACAGTGCAGGTTTTCCCATGAACTCTCCAACTGACTCATACCCCATAACTCTTTATTCTGATTTCCCCAACCCACATCAGTAGGCATATCAGAGGAAAGGTGGGCTAACGTTGGAGAGGGTCCAGGGGAAGATTACAAGAATGATCCCGGGAATTATTAGGTTAATGCATAGGAGCTTTTGAAGACTCTGGGCTGCACTCACTGGAGTTTCAAAGGTTGAGGAGAGGAAGTCTCGTTGAATTGTACCGAATAATGAAAGGCCTGGATAGAGAAGATGTGGAGAGAACGTTTCCAGTAGTGGGTGAGTCTAGGATCAGAGGGCATAGCCTCAGAATAAAAGGACATGCCTTTATAAAGGAGATGAGGAGGAATTTCATTAGCCAGGTGGTGATAAATCTGTGGAATTAAATGCCAAGCCAAGCCATTGGGTATTTTATAAAGTGGATTTTGATATGTTCTTGATCAATAACGGCATCAAAGGTTATGGGGAGAAGGCAGGAGAATGAGGTTGAGAGGAAAAAATAGATCAGCCATGACTGAATGGCAAAGCAGACTTGATCCAGCAGTAGTCAGAAATCTCAGTATGTTTATTCTCAGTTACGTTCAACACTTGGACAGACATTTTATTCCCTTACCTGTCCTCTCTGTGCCAAGGCTTTTTCGAGGTCATCAATTTTAGCTTTATACCTGAGAGCTTCTGTTTGTAATTGCTCGTGAGCCTAATGAAAGTGGAAAGGTGTAATTAAAGCTGAGCGTAACATTCATCAGCACAGTGCAAATAACAAGTGATCGGGAATCGTTTCTTCCAGTTTACTAGTTAAAGTATTGGGAATGTGCTTTTAAAAATATATTAACAATTAAAAATTATACATAATTGGAATGAATTGAGGTTCATCCAATTTTTAAACATAAAATTAATAGTGTAAGAGATTTCTTGGAACATGACGTTATGTTAACATGAAGGTAGATCTACAGATAAAATATCTATTGCTCTATTTAAGGTGCCCATTTTAAAACAAAACACATCTTATCCTATTAACTATTCTAAAGTTCAGGTTCTCCAACAATCTAGATAAATAGGACATTCATTTTTATTTTGACATTTAGCAAAAGTTCCATTGTAAATGCATTATGACCTTAATTTGGGATGGTGCTTGTTAAAAAGAATAACTCTGCTGCACTTTATATTTCACCCTGGATTCTTCCACCAGAATTTACTAGAACATGTAACAGCTACCACATGTTGTGAAATATCCCAAGGCAAACTGTCCAGCCTTTTCTACACGTCATTCCTTTACTATATTAGCCTATTAGTCGAGTTTATGTTCACTGGAATTTAGAAGGCTGAGAGGGGATCTTATAGAAACATTAAAAATTCTTAAGGGATTGGACAGGCTAAATGCAGGAAAAAATGTTCCCCGTGTTGGGGGAGTCCAGAACCAGGGGTAATTAACCAGTTTAAGAATAAAGGCCATTTAGGACTGAGATGAGGAAAAACATTTTCACCCAGAGAGTTGTGAATCTGTGGAATTCTCAGCTACAGAAGGCAGTGGGGGCCAACTCACTGGATGGATTCAAGAGAGAATTAGATTTAACTCTTAGTGCTAATGGAATCAAGGGATATGGGGGGGGGGGGGGGTGGAAGCAGGAACGGGGTCCTAATTCTGAATGATCAGCCATGATCATATTGAATGTCGGTGCTGGGCTAAATGGCCTACTCCTGAACCTACTCTCTATGTTTCTACGCATGTTTCTATGTTTATGGGCCCAAAGCCTGGAGTGGCTCATGAAACCATAATCTTTACTTTCAATGCAAAGTATCAGATAATTGAGACAATCTATCAGGTGAAGCTTCTACAGTTCAGGTACATCATGTCCAGAATTGGACTAAAACTCCCTTGGCTCTGTACGAAACATGCTTTTCCATTTCCCAGATCAACTGGCTCGGGACCTCTGTGACGGGGGACCGTCAACATACATGCAGTTGTGGGCTGTGTCACACCTCGAGGGCAGAGGACCATTCAATCACACTGAAAGGGCTTACAAACCCTGACATGTTTGGCTTAAAACACTGAGCTGAAAGCCAATGCTTAACATCGAATGTGCATTTTCAAAGCAGTGTATTCCCCACTCACCATTTTAACCATGACTTATTACTTTTGCAAATTATTTAATAATCACCTTTGCTTCCCGTTCTGCATCCAGGATTCCTCCCGTCTGCTCCTGAAGTAATGCATAAGCCCTTTGGAGTGCTTGATATTCCCTTGTTAATTGTCGAAAACGAAGTTCCGATTCTTCAGCTGCCAGACTCTTATGGTGAATAAAAAGTGAGTTAGCCTCCTGTGTGTCGTGCCTTTAAATCTTTACATATTAAAGTAATCAGTCAATAGTACAAAGGATTCTGCTGCTAGCAGAAGGTAGCATTGCAGGAGCCTCAGCCTCTTATCCAACTGGTACAAGGTTCGTGAGCAAACAACAATGTCTTGGAGCAACTCAGCGCGTCATTCAGCACCTGTGGAGGGAATGGACAGGCGACGTATCGGGTTGGGAGCCTTCTTCAGAATAAGCTAGAAGGTTCTCATTGCCCTTATACTAAAGTGATGAGACTGCAGGATGGATGCGAAAAGTGAGCACAACTGTGTGATTAAGGAAAGTCTTTCAAGAGAGGTAAAGGGAATCATAGCTGAGACTGAATAGAGCTCAAGCGTTCTACAGTGGCACATCGAGTGGAGTTGCTACCTCACTACAATACAGCTTCAAGCCTCACCTTTAGTGGTGTCTGCGGGAAGGTTGCACATTCTCCATGTGATTACTCGAGTGTCCGCACACATCCCTAAACTCGGCATGTATGAGAGAGCGAGAGATAGGCTGAGAAAGAGAAGGGGGGAGAGAGAGGGAGGGGGGGAGAGAGAGAGAGGGGGAGGAGAGAGAGAGGGGGGAGATGAGGAGGGAGAGGGGGGAGATGGGGAGGGAGAGGGGGAGGGAGAGGGAGAGGGAGAGGGAGAGGGGCGAGACAGAGAGGGGCACTTCCCCACCCAGATTTTGCTAATATGAGGAGAAAACCTGAGCTGATATCACCCTGACCTGAGCTGCCACCTACCTACACCAGGGAATATTGAATGCGGCCAATTAACCTATCGGCCTTTGGGATATGGGAGGACACCCATGTAGTCACAGGGAGATTGTGCAATCACCACAGACACACTGCCAAAAGGAGGAATGCTAATCCTTCTGAAAAGTTTCCAATTTTTCTTCTCTACATTTAGCTTGGTCTCCCAGTATATTATAAATCATACATTTTTCTTATTTTAATATCTATACATTGTCTGATTTTGGATGGTTTCCTTTGCTCACTTTGAAACCTTCATAAACCGGATCTTTCTTTCCATTCCCTGCTTAGGGATTTGCCTAAATTATACCTGACCTACCTTCAGAGATGCAGCACGCAAAAGGAGCTTTTCAGCCTAGCGATCAACCCGGCTATTAGCACTGTCGTACACACCAGGGGCAATTTACAGTCTTACTGAATCCAATTAACCTCCAAACCTGTACGTCTTTGTGACGTGGGAGGAAACTGGAGCACGTGGAGAAAACCCACGCGGTCACAGGGAGAAGGACATACTCCATATAGACAGCACCCGTAGTCAGGATCAAACCCGGGTCTCCGATGCGGTAAGGCTGCAACTCTGCTTTTGCACCACTGTGCCACCCTTTCCCCCACTTGGGGATGTGTGTATGCCCCAGCTTAACGATCTAATCATCGAGGAAGTCCCATTGTTCCAACATCTGCAATTCCTTGTGTATTCTCCACCCCCGCCAATGTCATGGTTTTTTTTTTGCCAATTGTTGATCTCAATGCCAGTTAAATACATTTCTGCTATTTTTTTTCTGAATACTTTTCTGTAACAATTATGTGTGTGAGGATATCATGGCCTTGTTCCCCAAGTACGTCCCTTGTACAAGAGCTTGAACATGAATATACCCAACATGAGATTAGTCACAAAGAGCTGGAGTAGCTCAATGGGTCAGGCTGCATCCCTTGAGAAAAAGATTGGGTGACCATTTCCACCGATCTCCCAAAGGACCCATCCATTTTCTCTAGACATGCTGCCTGACCCGCTGAGTTATTCTAGCACTTTGTGTTTATCTTTGGTACATACCAGCATCTGCAGTTCCTTTCTGCACACCCAACACGAGATTCTTATGCTTCTAATCTTTAACTTAGTTAGCAGTGTGACGATTACACCAAGATTATCTGAGACATGCACTTGTCTACTTATTTGGCATAGGAGCAGGTGGCCATTCAAGCCATCTGATCCAGGGCAGCTCCCAGCAGCACTATTTCATCTATTCTACTCCCCTTCCCTATTCAGTTTAGTTTATTGTCACGTGTACCGAGGTACAGTGAAAAGATTTTGGTGCGTGCTAACCAGCCAGCAGAAAGACAATACATGATTAAAATCGAGCCATTCACAGTGTACAGAAACATGATGGGAATAACGATTATTGCAAGATAAAGCCCGTAATGTCTGATCAAAAATTGTCTGAGGGTCACGATTGAGGTAGACAGAACTTCTGTCTAGTTGTGGTAGAATGATTCAGTTGCCTGATAACAGCTGGGAAGAAACTGTCCCTGAATCTGGAGGTGTGTGTTGTCCAACAACATATTCTCTCATTCACTTTCCAGCAACGGCCCTGTAGTTTTCTTACCGTATACCTAGATCAAAGGAACATTTTCAGCAATTGATTAACCTTTTACTGCATCGCTGAGACATGGAAGGAAGCCGGGACACACAAAGGAAACACAGCAGAAATGTGCAAACTCCACACTGACAGCAACGGCAGTCAGGATTGACGTCTGACCTCTGGAACCGTAAGGCAGCAGAACCACCCACTGCATCATCGAGCCAATTCAAAGTCATTCCATGTGTATTTCTTTACGTGCCCAGTTCCACACTCTCCATCCCTGCCAAATATTTGGCATTGTCCTCATTCTGTTAAAATGGTGCAGTGCATCAGTTTATTAACTCTCAGGTTACGGGCACAGCTTTTCAGATTGTATTGCTCATTGTCCCGAGGATAGTAAATGGAAGAAGAAAGTGAATGAGAACAGAAGGAAATATGAACAGAAGGTGGCTATCAGGCCATTCATAGAAACATAGAAACATAGAAAATAGGTGCAGTAGGAGGCTATTCAGCCCTTCGAGCCAGCACCGCCATTCATTGTGATCATGACTGATCGTCCCCAATCAATAACCCATGCCTGCCTTCTCCCCAAAACCCTTGATTCCACCAGCCCCCAGAGCTCTATCTAACTCTCTCTTAACTCCATCCAAAGATTTGGCCTCCACTGCCCTCTGTGGCAGGGAATTCCACAAATTCACAACCCTCTGGGTGAAAAAGTTTTTTCTCACCTCAGTCTTAAATGGCCTCCCCTTTATTCTAATTCTGAATTCAAGCCTGCCCCACCTTTTAACAAGACCATGGCCGATCTATGCTGGCATCAATGCATCTTCTGTATCATTTCTATGTCCTCCTCTATGTCTTGATCTATCAAATATTTATCCAGCTTCACTTTCAGTACTGTTAGTGATCCAACCTCTACTACCCGCTGAGGCAGAGAGCTCCAGAGATTTTCTACCCGCTCTGAGAAGAAGATTCTGAGAACATGAGTTTTAAACGACCAGCCCTTTATCTAGTAGTTATGACTCCCCCTAATCGGGATTCACTGACTGGTGAAAACATCCCAGCATCTATGCTTTTAATGTTTTAAAATAAATGATTAAGGCCACCCTCATTCTTCTAAACTCCAAGGACAAGCATGGCCTATTCTTTCCATAGACAATGAATGATCAACCATGTTGTTACAGAATGCTATATACAGCAGGCTTTAAAAATAGTTTTGTAAGGTCTCTTGTTAACTCGTTTTAAAACATGAAGTGACCTTAAAATATCATTAACTGGAATGAATATCATACCAGCATAATCATACAGGTTATTGGAATGTGGACTAGGTTACAAGATATAACACACAGTTCAGGTATTTCTTTGTCTGTACCATGTTAAAAACAATATCAAGTGACCAGTTTCTGTATTTTGCCAACATTGCTGAATGTGCAACTTCCCAGAAACTAGTAGATAGTCTATTACATGTAAATAGTCACTCCAGGAGAATGCAGGCACAGGAAGCTTTTATTTATTTAAGAAACTACCCTCGTTGTTGGCTTTCATTACTATTTTTTCGGTACCTTGGATGTAGATGTTGAAACAATAGAGACCATGCCACAAGTAATAATGGTGGCACAGTGGTTGAGTTGATGTCTTACAGCGCCAGAGACCCAGATTCAATCCCGACTACAGGTGCTGTCTGTACGGATATTGTACATTCTCCCCATGACCGAGAGGGTTTTCTCCGAGGTCTCTGATTTCCTCCCACATTACAAAGACGTATAGGTTTGTAGGTTAATTGGCATGGTATCAAGGTAAATTGTCCCTAGTGTGTGTAGTATAGTGTTAGTGTGTGGGGATCGCTGGTCGGCACGGACTCGGTGGGCCGAAGGGTCTAAACTAAATGATGTTGTCGCTGGTAGACACAAATTGCTGGAGTAACTCAGCGGGACAGGCAGCATCTCTGGAGAGAAGGAATGGGTGACGTTTCAGGTCGAGACCCTTCTTCAGACTGTACTCGCTGGTCAGGCCACACTCGAGGTGTGAGTAGTTATGGCCATTTAATCCCTTAAAGAATATATTTTTCTTGGAGATTCAAATGCAGAGGAAAGGTTTAGAAGGATATGGGCCAAACACAGGCAAGTGGGACTAGGTTAGACAGGGCATCTGGGTAGGTGTGGGCAAGTTGGGCCGAGAGTTCTGTTTCCATGTTTCATAACTCAATGACTCTAAGATTAATGCACTACTGATCTACTAGGGTGATACCCAGTCTCCACAAGATAAACTATATGAAGAAATTACGCAAACCAATTTTACATTCCCCGGCAGATTGTAAGGAATGATATTAAGTTAGTTTATAGTGCAGGTGTGGTCCCGTTAAATTGATAAGAAGGCTCAAAAGATGCTAGAACCCTGAAATTAAATAAAAAGAGATTACCAGAGTTTGTCAAAAAATCAATCATTGTCTGCAGAGAGTGAAGCAGAGTTAACTTTTCAGTGTCCTCTCTCTACAGATAGTGGTGATCTGCAGGGTATTGCCAGCATTTTGTGCATTAATTTCATGCTTGTGATATTGAATGTCCTGTTCCTCCTCTCACAGTGTGGTACTAGACCACAGGCTAGAGTCAAGATTGTTTTACTGTCATATGTTCCGACCCGGAAAAATGAAATTATTTTCTATAGTGGCACGGTGGCGCAGAGCCAGAGACTCGGGTTCGATCCCAACTACGGGTGCTGTCTGTACAGTTTGTACGTTGTCCCTGTGATCTGCGTGGGTTTTCTCGAGATCTTCGTTTCCCTCCCACACTCCAAAAGCGTTAATTGTCCCTAATGTGTGCAGGATAGTGTTAGTGTGCAGGGATCGCTGGTTGGCAGCACACGATAATACTCAAAAGCAATGCCCCCAAATCTGTGCAGGTTAGATGAACCAGGAGAGGACCTTCAGCAAAAGTCAAATGGTTTGCAGGGATCTGTTTCTTGTGAAAGTCTGCTGAAATAAAAAGGCCCAAACACTTTCAGAAAACCCAACAAGTTTCTCGTAAATCAACCTGCCGACGGACAGATACTGTTCCACATTAAGACTGAGAGTAATTAATTTATTGCTCACTGTCTGGTCTAAGACTGTGGTTTGGTCATATGTTGACTTTGTTAAAGATTAAACGTTACGAGTGAATTAACCGCTAAAATAAGCTGCTTTGATTCACCTGCATGCATCGTGCTGTCCATTCACGGTGTCAGATTCAGAACCTATTCCCTTGAACCTGTACAAAGATCTCCCAATGAGGAATGACTGTGTAGGGTCATCATTACAAGCGACAAAAATCATCAGAAAAAAAATATGATTGTTGACAGCCTGGGTGGCATATTTACTACTAGAGTTCAATAATTAATAGTTGAAGGCAAATATCTGCTGATGGGACACAAATGTTTGTGGTGTTTGTGGATGGGAGAAAAAGGGTTGTCACATTGAAGCAATGTCCAAGAAGGCACATAAAGGCCTCTACTTCCTTAGAAGGCTTAAGAAGTTTGGCATGCCTGCAAAAACCTTCACTAATTTCTACACATGCGCTATAGAAAGCATTGTATCGGGATGCATCACAGCATGGTTTGTGATCAGCTCCACCAATACCGCAAGGAATTTCAGGGATTTGTGGACGTGGGCCAGTCCATCACGCAAACCAACCTTCCTTCCAAGGCTGCCGGCATAATCAAGGACCAGTCCCATTGAGATAGATATAGACAACAGGTGCAGGAGTAGGCCATTCGGCCCTTCGAGCCAGTACCGCCATTCAATGTGATCATGGCTGATCATCCACAATCAGTACCCCGTTCCTGCCTTCTCCCCATATCCCTTGATCCCGGTTGTCAAACATTTTAACTCCCCTTTTCATTCCCATTCTGAGCTTTCTGTCCTGTGCCTCCTCCTGTGTCAGAGTGAGGTCTCACGCATATTGGAGGAATAGGATCTCACATTTTGCTTGGGCAGCTTACAACTCAGTGGTGTGAAAGTTGATTTATCTAATTTCAAGTAGCCCCTGCATTCCCTCAATGCTCCCCTCCCACATCCTACTAGTTCCACTGTTCACATATCTGTATCCTTTCGTTATCACCTCTTCCCCAGCCAACAATGGGCCATCGTGGGCTCCACCTTTCCCTAATCATCTGTTGCCAGCCCTGATTTGTTCTGGCCCTTTCCTACCTCCAGTTACCTCCCATCTACTTTCATTCTGAAGAAGTGTCTCGACCCGAAATGTCACCCATCCTTTTTCTCCAGGAATTCTTCCTGATCCGCTGAGCACTTTGTGTCTATCTTCGATATAAACCAGCATCTGCAGTAACCTTTCTACACAGCTTTTTGGCTTAGACAGGCATTCTGAGGCACAAACACTAGTCAACCACATTGCAGTGGAGTGGAAGTCATGCTTCAGCCTTGACTGGACAATAGCTTTTCCTTCCTTTCTTAAAGGTTAATAGAAAGCCTGTTATGATTAAATAACCGTCAATTTGCATCATGGCCACATTTACTACAATCAGCTTGCAAGAAATTATTAGAAATTCCATTCGAATTCTGAAAATGCTGTGGTAAAATCTGGCATCTTATTCAGTGGAAAACTGGTTGAACAGTACAACTGCTGCACCCTTATAACCATCAATGTACATCAGCTGATTTACAGCTGACTGACTTCAGGGAGAGAATTGAATGAAAATGGACAGGTTTGTGGTGGTGATCCATTAGTTTCACTACATAATTCATAGTGATGGAATTATTATCTTTTGTCCTCAATATAAACAAGACTACTTTATAATTTATGATGTGTTTTGAACCTTGCTGAGAGTCACAACAGTGGCTTGAGCTATCTTCTGATCCACTTTCAAAATGTGAGCAGCATTGGATAGGTCAACTCTCATTGCCCATCTTTAGTTGGCCCTGGACTGTGACTTGCTGGGAACGAGGAGAAAATTGGTGTCACGTCAAAGGTCAAATTGAGTAAGGATTGGAGATTTCCTTTCCTAAAGGAAATTAGCGATCCCAGTCAGGCTTTTACAACCATCCGGCATTTTCATGGTTGCCATAAATGATGCTTGCTTTTCATCATAGGAAATGCTATTATAATTCTAAATCAAACCAGCTGGGGCAAATCTCAGTTGATGTCTTAGGATCATTACTCAGGCCCTCTAGATTGCTATGGTCATCATTTTACCAATGTACCTACCCATTGAAATCTGAATAACAAAGTCCAATTTAGTTCCAATGGACATGGATCTAGATCTGAAGTTTAAATTTGCCTCTATTCACATGCCAATTATGCTCTCTATGATAAACATTGGATAACGACTGGTAAATATATAGAGGGAATTACCCATGGTTAGTAAGATGAGCATCAGTCAAATAAAATAGTTCAGATATTGGGAACAAAATTTCATTGCACCTTGTAATGCAGTTGAACGGTTCAGATTGCTGCATGCAACCTGTTAAATTTAGTCACATGTTATGTGTAAGAAGGAACTGCAGATGCTGGTTTACACTGAATATAGACACAAAATGCCGGAGTAAATCAACGGGACATGCAGCATCCCCAGAGAGAAGTAGCAGGTGACGTTTTGGGTCAGGGCCCTTCTTCAGACTGAAAGTAGAGGGGAGGGAACTAGAGGTAGGTGGAGGCCAGAACAAATCAGGGCTGGCTACAAATGACTAAGGAAGGGTAGAGCCCACAATGGCCCATTGTTGGCTGGGGAAGAGGTGATACCGTTCTGTGTGAAGAAGGGTCTCGACCGGAAACATCACCCAGTCCTTTTCTCCAAAGATGCTGTCTGTCCCACTGAGTTACTCCAGCATTTTGTGTTTATAGTCACGTTATTTGGATCTAGAAATATATTTGATCTACATTGTTTTTTAAAACATGCGATAGGTATTACAGTGATCACTACCATGTGATGTAAAAGTTGAAAGGTTTCTTTGATAGATTCACTTGGCTTCATGAACAGCAAGAATCATCCGAATTTCAAAGGGAATTAGAAACTCAAAATAATTCCAGGATAGATTATGTTGTTTGTTCATTTTCAGTTCATCTTCATTATCATACGCTAGCAAGCTTCACTTTGTTTCAGATGGATCAACTGTCCGGGTAATATTCATTGCATAGTCAACAAGGCATTGGACATTTATCAAATAAATACATTTACTGTTTCCTATCAGTCAAGAGGGATACTAACACACAGCACATCACGGCAGTTAAAGAAACTTAGTCCAAGCTAATTCCAAGCATTTGGAATAAAAGGTTAATGAACATATAATTGGCACATTGTCTTGATAATATGTATTTCACTAAAATTTCAACTCAGCCATCAGCTAATGTTACTGCCTCCCAACTCCAGCAATCTAGAAGCCTCGCGACAATGGAGCCTCGACGGTGGTGAAGCCTCGCGGGTCGATGAGAGGGTGGAGGACCACCGTGAGGGGGGAGGAGAAGAACATTGGAGGACCTGGCAGGGGGGGGGGGGAACTGTGAGGGGGGGGGGGGAGGGGAAGAACAATGGAGGATGGGGGGACAAAGGACAATGGGGACCCGGCATGGGAGAACTGTTGGGGGCAGGGGGGAGACAAAAGGGGGAGCCAGCGCGCTTTGTAACCTTGTCAGCGCTGTGGGTGGCTGCTATTTGTATACATTGTGTGTGCAAGCAAAGAATCTCACTGTGCCTTAGTCACATGTGACAATAAAGTATTCCTATTGCTAGATTTGAACTTAATGGTTTGTTCAGATGTTGCATATTCTCCCTGTGCCCACATAGTGCACCAGGTTTCCCATCCCTTCAAGTCCCAAAAAATACATACACTTCAATGAATTACCACTTAGTGTTGCTATGTAGCAAACTGATTAAAGAGAAATTGACTGGCATGTGATTGAGAATAAATTGAATGGTACTGGGAAATAAGGAGGGATATCGTACTGATAGGATTGCTGTGTTAGTAGTCGGCATGGACCCCATAGGCTAAATGAACACCTTGTGCTTTATGGTAAGTAAAGCTGGTCTCACCCAGTCTGGCCCACATGAAGGTGTTCAATAACCGTTCTCTTCTGAAATGGCCTGGGCAACGTTCTACTAATCAACATCAACATATGATCTTCCAAAGCACAGCGATTCATGACGGCATGATGAATCAGTGATTGAGTTGCTGCCTTACAGCGCAAAGACCCGGGTTCGATCCTGACTACGGGTCCTGTCTGTATGGAGTTTGTACGTTTTTCCCCATGACCTGCGTGGGTTTTCGCAGGGTGCTCCAGTTTACTCCCATATTCCAAAAAATGTACAGGTTTGTAGGTTAATTAGCTTTAGTAAAATTGTCCCTCGTATGTAGTATGTAGGATAGTGTTAAGTGTGTACGGGGTGATCGCTGGTCGGCGTGGACCCGGTGTGCCGAAGAGCCTGTTGCAGCGCTGTATCGCTAAACTAAACTAAAGTCGGCAATTAGCGATGGAAAGTAAATAATGGCTTTGTAAGCTTCAGAGTAACATGGATTTGCAGTGGATTTTCTTTTACATGGCATTGCAACAGGAATATTATACCATTAACAACAATTATCCAGCTATATTTGTAACATCAGGTTATCGAAGACTAAAGAAACTGAAATAAATCAGGATTTATTTTCCCTCAGCACCAAATAGAAAAAGTGTTACCCTTTTACCAATCCCAGCAATGTTTCCAAAACATAATCTTTTTTCCCCAATCGCACTGTTGGAATTTTTCACATTTCTCAGTCGTTCAGCAATATCAATGATCAATTTCTGGTACCATTCAAGTTATCAAAATATCAGAATAAACAATGATATAGAACACTTGCATAACTATTGCACAACTGGTGGAGCTGCTCCCTCATAGCACCAGAAACCCGGGTTCGATCCTGACCTTGGGTGATGTCTGTGTGGAGTTTGCAAGTTCTCCCTGTGACATTGTGGGTTTCCTCTGGTTCCTCTTACATCCTAAACACCTGGGTGTTTGCAGGTGAATGGGCCTGTGTAATGTTGCAGGGAGTGGATGAGAAAATGAGAAGACATAGAGCTAGTGTGAACAGGTGATCAATGTTCTGTGTGGACTCGATGGGCTAAAAACTATAAAAAACTAAACTGTTAGCTAAAGGGTCTGAAGAAAGGGTTTCGACCCAAAATGTCACCCATTCCTTCTCTCCAGAGATGTTGCCTGTCCCACTGAGTTACTCCAGAATTTTGTGACTACATCCGATTTAAACCAGCATCTGCAGTTCTTTCCAACATAAACTGTTAGATAGGTATGCTACATGGAAGGATATGATGTGCCAACATAGAGCAGTCCTAGACCATCATAGCCTGTGGTATTTGGGTTTGCGTCTACCAGCGGCACTTTGCTTTGCTTTCCATTAAACTCTTGTCACTGTCATTACATGTACAGACAAAATATTAATTTAGTACACACACTTTCACTCCTTGGAATCAACAGCTTCTATTAAGATTATTCATCTACTCACTTCATTCAGGTCATCTTCTGGTGTTGCTGGTGTCCTGTCTGTTCTGTAGGAGGCCAAGGAAGACGTTTCTGAATCCATCGATTCGTCATCAAACCCAAAACATGTTTCCACCACATGTCTCTGTGAGGAGAGGTAAAGAGGGCAACAGGGGGTGATTACCCTTTCGTCAAAACGGGTACAAAATGCAAGATAATAGTAAGTAGTATGATTCATGTCTGTGTATGGTTAGGTGTTTACTTTCTAGAGATTATACTTCAGCTCCACATCTGAATGGCATGAGTATGGAGCACTACAGAGTTAATAGGTGTGTGCAACATCACAAATCAAATTAAAATAAATAAAACCTGAAAATGTAAAATAATCTGCAGAAATTTGAGTTAAGAACAGGTAAATGTTAGACAGGCAGCACCTATAAAGGAAACATAAAGCCCCAATTATTTTTACGTTTAGTTTAGAGATACAGTGCGGAAACAAGCCCTTTGGCCCACCAACAGTGCACTGACCATTAACATTTCCCTTCACACACCAGGAACAATTTTTACATTTACACCAGGACAGGGAGAACATCTCAGAGAAAACTCATGCAGGTCATGGGGAATACGTACAAACTCCACACAGATAGCACTCATAGGCATGATCGAACCAAGGTCCCTGGCGCTGTAAGGCTGCAACTTTACAGATGAACTGTTTCCTTCAAATGCTAATTTTTCCTATGCTACGTAAATTGACACATTTCATTAAGTATCAAAAAAGATACAAATTGGAAACCATATCACTATTTTGTTTTGTTTTAAAGCAAATTAAAATGATTGGGCATTTTTAGCTGCAACAGGGATCATGTGTGGAACCACAATATAAAAATATTATGCATTCTATGGACCACCAAAGAATGATATCCCTTTATGCAGTCAAAATGTCACAGAAATTGGCAGCGCAGTTGTGCAGCTTGTAGAGCTGCTGCCTCACAGCACCGGAAACCCGGGTTCGATCCTGACCTCGGGTGCTGTCTATGTTGAGATTGCAAGTTCTCTCTGTGATGGTGTGGGATTCCTCTGGGTGTTCTGGCTTCTACATCTCAAAGAAAGTGTGTTTGTAAGTTAATTGGCCTCTGTAAATTGGCCCTAGTGTGTAAGGAGTGGATGAGAAAGCAGGAAAACATCAAACTAGTGTGAACGCATGATCGATGCTTGACGTAGATTCAGTGGGTCGAAGGGACTGTTTCCATGCTGTATCTTTCAAACAACCAAAATATTTTTCATACAAATCTATCATTGGTGAATTTACAAAGAAATATGCCGTCAAGGTAAACATGTTGCTGATATTATTAGTTAACTTTCCTCAATTTGCATGGTCTACTAAAGAGAAGCAGTGCTACATCTCAGGTAAAAGACCATTTGTCAGATGGGTCTTTGACCTGACTCATTAACACTATCTTTCCACACTTCCAAACATCTTTTACTTCAGGTTTCCTGCAACCTCAATACTTTTTGGGCATCTGTGCTTTGATAAAACTAGTTGAATTCTAGTGAATTAATACAGGAACAAATCAACTGTTGTACATTTTTTGTGAAAGGTTGCATCATTGCAATAACAAATCCATTAAGCAGATTTTGGTATCTAAAATGGGTTAAAAATCATCTCTCGCCGTATCAACCATTACAATTTACGCAGAGTGGAAAATAAACTGTTGGAGGGACTTAGTGGGTCAGGCAGCATCTGTGTTGGAAAATGGACAGATTACATTTTGGGTTTTGACCCTTCTTCAAACTGATGAAGTGGAAAGCTGGTCAAACGAGGCGAGGGGAAGATGAGGGGAAGAGCTGACAAGTGTTAGGTGGATCCAGGTAAGGAGAGGTTAATTAACAGATGAATCAACTGGTGGGGGGGAGGGGGGAGGTTGGCGAGAAGGGGGAAGATGGTAACCAAGGCTAGAAATGATGTGGAGGAGACAAATGGTGCAGATAGTGGAATCTGATAAAGAAGCAAAGTGGGGAGTGAAATTTCGAACCAAATGGAGGGATGGTGGGATGTGAGAATCCCGGAGTAAGGAGGGGTGGGAGATAAACAGAAGGAGGTAGTGGAAGAGGAGCAATGGGATCATGGGAGTGGAGAGTAAGCTGTTCAAATGTGGAGTGGGGAGCTGGGAAGGTGAGGAGGGTGATTTGATGTTAGCTGATGTTGGAGAATTCAATGTTCATGCCATTGGGTTGTTCCCTCCCCAAGTAGAATATGAGGTTCTGTTGTTTCAGTTTGTGTATAGCCTCAGGGATAGGTTTGTCTGGGAAAGGGATATGGAATTAAAATGGCTAGCAACGGGGAGCTCCACAAGCCTTGGCGGACAGGGTGTGAATGTTCGGCGAAGCACTCGCCTACTCTACATTTGGTCTCACTGATGTTGAGGAGGCCACATTGAGAGCCAAACACAATGGACAAGGTTGGAGGAAGTGTATGTAACCCTCTGTCTCACCAGGAAGCCCTCCGAATCCTTTTTTTAAATATATATTTTTTTAATATTTTATTTATTAGAGGTAAATACATCAATGTACTTCACATATATATTGTTACACTCATTGTACCCCATAATTTTATGGCTTTTAAAGAAAAAGAATAGAAAGAAAGAGAGTGAAATAGGTGAAAAGAGTTGTGATAGTGAAAGAGCGTGCCAAATGGGAGAAGAAACCCTTGGTCAAAGAATGAGAGAAAGGGGGTTAAGAGATAGACCCTAAAAAAAAAAAAAAATAAAAAGGGAAAAGGAAAAAAAAAGCCAGTTACTATGTTATATATATCACGCAAAAGGAATCCACCAAGTCAATAGTTTTTCACCCCCCCCCCACCAAGGCCCTAGGTACTCCTGCACCCTACCTGCACCCTAATTCTATAAATGCAGACTACATCTGAAAGAAGCGTTCTGATTTTCCTTCCAGGTGGAGTCTCATATCTTCTAGATGTAGTGTTTCAAACATAGTTGAAATCCACATATTTAATGTTGGTATAGGAGCATTTTTCCAGAATTTTAAGATTAGTTTTTTTACTATTATTAAGCCGTAATCAAATAAATTATTTTGATACGCATTTAATTCCGAACTACCTTCTGTCATTCCGAAAATAATCCATTCTGGCTTTGGTATCATTTTTATTTTAAACACTTTTGTGAACATTTCAAAGATTTCAATCCAAAACCTTTGAATTTTTGTACAAAAGATGAATGAGTGCACTATAGTCGCTTCTTGACAGTGGCATTTATCACAAATTGGTGAAACATTAGGGAAAATTTATTTAATTTAGTTTGAGTAGTATAATCTATGTATAATTTTAAATTGTGTTAAAATGTCTTACGTTAATTGAGCATTTGTGCACTTTTAATAAATATTCTTTCCACCTTTCATTGGAAATTTTTATGCTTAGTTCGTTTTCCCATTCACCTCTAATACCTTCCGTTGTTGGTATTACTGCATTTAGTATAATATTATATATATGTGAAATTAAATTTGGTGATTCTGCCTTTGTATTCATTACTTCATCTAGTAAGTCTAATGGCATTTTGTGAAATTCATGTGCATGTTTTTCAAATAATCACATATTTGGAAATATTAAAAATACTGATTGTTACCCAGATTGTATTTTAGTTGTCATTGTTTAAATTATAATAGTTTTCCAGTATCATACACATCTCCCAAAGTTTTAATTCCTGCTCTTTCCCATTGTATGAATGCTGTGTCTATAATTGAGGGTTTAAACAGAGGGGTTTTAGCAATAGGAGATAGGAAAGATATGTTTCTTAATTTTAAATTGTACTTTATTTGTTTCCAAATTCTGATTGTACTATGTATAATTGGGTTTTTGTTGTAGTTTGTATTATTCACCGTCATTGGTGAAAGAAGGATCGCACCAATATTAAAGGGGGAGCAGTCCTCTTTCTCCATAATGATCCATTCCGGTTGATGAAGAGCATTATCCAACAATTGAATCATATTTCTAATATTTACCGACCAATAATAATACATAAAATTAGGGAGTGCTAATCCCCCTACTACTTTGGGTTTATTCAGGTGTGGTCTTTGTATTCTATGGGTCTTATAATCCCAAATAAAATTTGTAATATCTGAGTCCAATTTTTTAAAAAACTTTTTGGGTAGATATAGTGGGATTGATTGGAACAAGTATAGAATTTGTGGTAAAAAATCATTTTTATGGCATTTATTCGACCTATTAAGGACATTGGGAGCGTTTTCCAGAATTTTATTAAATTATGTATTTTCTTAAGTACAGGGTTATAGTTTGCTTTAAACATGTCTTGATATCTTCTAGTAATTTCAATGCCCAAGTATTTAAATTTTCCCCCAGCTATTTTAAAAGGAAATTGTACGAGATGTATAGAATCTTTTGGTTTTATTGACATGATTTCACTTTTATTCCAGTTTATTCTGTAACCTGAAAATGAACCGAAATCCTCAATTAAATTTAAAATATTGGGTAGAGTGATATGAGGCTTTGATCAGGATGTATTAGTTTAATGGCATACTTACTTAATCTTCTTGCTAATATTTTTGCTAATAGTTTTGATCTGTATTTAACAACACGCTAGCTCTATAGGATTCAGGTTCTTCCTCATCTTTATCTTTCTTAAGTATTAATGTAATCGTAGATTCTGCTAGTGTATCAGGTTATATTTGTTCTCTGAAAGCATGTGTGTACATTTTCTGTAGACGAGGACTAAATATATCGTACAACATTTTATAGAATTCATTACTAAATCCATCGGGACCTGGTGTTTTTCCATTTTTTAATGAGAATATTGTTTCTTCTATTTCCTTATTTGAGATTTGTGCTCCCAATTCCTCTTGTTCCTGCAATTCTAATTTGGGAAGATTGCAATTATCCAGAAACTCAGTGATTGTGTTGGTGTCCATTGTCGTTTTGGATGTATACAAATTCTCATAAAATTGCACAAATCTTTTATTAATTTCATTCGGTAATGTTAATACTTCCCCTTTGTCTGATTTAATCTTTGAAATCATGTGTTCCTTTTCTCATTTTTTTAATTGGCGTGCGAGAAGTTTATGAGGCTTCTCCCGAAATTCAAACTGTTCCTGTCTTGTAATTTGAAATGATCTTATAATTTTCTCTGATAGTAATTTATTTAATTTGAATTTTAGTATTATTTTATTGTGTTTATCCGTGGACGGGTCTTTAGTATTATCTATATCCAATTGTCTAATTTGTTCCTCTAGCTGCCATTGTTCATTCTTATTTTTTTTTATTCTGAAAGGCTTGGTATGAGATTAAAACACCTCTAATACAAGCCCTTTGAATCCTTCTCCACAGATCACCACCAGCCTTGGTTACTGTCTCCACTCTTTTCTCCACCACTCAGCTGATCTGTCAGACATCCCTCTCCTTATTTGGGCCCACCTCGCACTTCCTACATCTGGTTCCACCCCTTCCCCTCACCTCTTTCTGCCAACCATCTCACATCTACGCCATCAGTTTGAAGAAGGGTCCAAACACAAAATGTGACCTGTCCATCTACCTCACCAAGTCTGCCTGACCCCCAGCAGTTCTAGCACTTCCTCTAGCAGTTTTACTCAGGGTTGCAGTATGTGTCGTCTTTGCATCTACAGTTTACCTTGATATGCTTTGTGTTTCGCTTGTGTCTTTTGCGGCGAAGCAGTCGCTCTCGGTCCTATACAAAAACAGACAAGCACTGAATTGACCACAGATTCTTGGATATCACGTGTCATAGGATCAAATACAAAATGACAAAGCCAAGAGATTCATATGAAAGGAATACATCCCATTTGAACAATCCATCTGCCATGCTCTTCCAGGTTCCCTCTTAACCCTTTGTTCTTTGTTCTGTTGAAAGAGTAAGACCTTTAATGCAAAATGAAAACGACTCACAGGCTAAGATGCGCATTTGTGTCTTCTCAATATTGTACGGCTCTGCATTTATTACTGCTCCAGTAATGGCTCTCTCTGGACTGAGTATGTCTGAAGATGTAAATGCTATTAATTTCCCTTGAATTTTCATGATGGATTTAAAAAATGAACACTGTAGTAAGAGTGAACTGGAGTGCTGGAGTAGCTCAGCGGGTCAGCCGACATCTCTGAGAAAAGGCATTATTTTTCACCAGAGATGCTGCCTGACTCCTGCACTTTGTGTTTATCTTTGGTATAAACCAGCATCTGTAGTTTTTTTGTTTCTGCTGTAATAAGTGTTCTTATTATCCTTCCTAAGTACTCTGCACTTCTGTTTCCCATGGTTTCTTTTTTACTTTTGTAACAAAATGCACAACATTTGTACGTAACACCCAATGAATAGACCAAGGGATGCAGCTGATTCAACAGTTCACTGAAAAGTTCTATAAAACACCAGTGTTTCCTTCAAAATAACTGCAGCAAGGAACATTGGCTATCTTTCCATTATTCAAAGTTAAAAACAATAAATCAGCAAAATGATGCAACATTGTACCAGATATACCTGTGTTATATCTTGCTTTTCTAAAAACTGTGAATCTTTCCTGGAAATTCCACCTATTTTGTATCTACACTCCTTCACGCCATCAACTGGCGGACAGCCAGGAAACAGGCCCTTCTGCCCAACTTTCCCATGCCGGCCATGGTGCCCCATCTATGCCAGTTTGGATCATATCCCTCTTAACCCTTTCCAATTCATGTACCTGTCCAAATGTCTTTCAAATGGTGTTATCATACCTGTTGCAACTACCTCCTCTGGCAGTTCCTTATACCCACTACCCTCTATGAGAAAAAGTTGCACCTCAGGTTCATATTAAATCTTTGTCCTCGCACCTTAAATCTGTTCTCTGTTTCTTGAATCCCCTACTCTGGGTAAAAGACTCTGGCTAATACACCTCTATAAGATCAACCCTCAGCCTCTGTTGCTCCAAGGAATGAAGTCCTAAGTTGTCCAACATCTCCCGAAAGCTCAAGCCCTCACATGCTGGTAATATCCTCATAAATCCTCTCTGCATTCTTTTCATCTTAACGACCCTCAGGATTGGGATCATTTCCATTGCAAATGTATGCATACAATGCCTGTACTAGATGCTGCAGTGGCAATGTTATTAGTTTGGCCCTGATGAAAATGTTATAGGTACTGTAAATATCCAACATCCAACATTGTTTCATGTTGTAGTAGTCTATAAAGCCAACCCAAAGGCAAAGCAAGTCATGGTGTGCAGACAGAAATATACACAGATCTCAAGCATTTATCTGCAATTCCTTGATATACCTTTTAACTGAGATATTAGCAAGTCTATTTGGGGAGTACCATGCCCACAGCTAGTTAATGGAAAAACAATCCATCGCAACTGTTACCCTTGAAGTATTGATAGGTACTCAGCAGGAACAGAATGTCGGTGGATGTAATAATGGGTTGATTTTGCTGCAGGTCTACTGGTTGCTACAGTGACTCACATGCCAACTGGCCATCCTGACATACTCCATTCACACAGGAGTGTCTCTGAGCTTCCCATGGGGACATCACCTTGCCTCTGTGGCAGGGGACAGCATCCGCTACTTCCTGGTAGAAACGGGGCAGTGCACATCCTCACTTTGTGAAGCTTCACATGAGCAGAACTAGCATTGAACATGGAGGATAGACACAAAATGCTGGAATAATTCAGCAGGCCAGGCAGCATCTCTGGAGCGAAGGAATGGGTGACATTTCGGGTCGATACCCTTCTTCAGACTGAGTCAGGACAGAGGGAAACTATAGATATGGAAGGGTAAGGTAATCAGATGAAGATCAAGGAAATGTAGAATGGTTCATTGTTGGCTGTTGGGAAGGTGACAACGAGGCATACAAACAGTAACATTATTCAAGAGGACAGTGAAACTAGTCATGAAACTAGGGTGGGGGAGGGACGGAGAGAGAGGAAAAGCAATGTTTACTTGAAGTTAGAGAAATAAATGTTCATTGTACCGGTGGGTTCGAAGCTGCCCAAGCAAAATATGAGGTGTTGTTCCTCCAATTTGCGTTTGGCCTCACTCTGACAATGGGGGAGGCCCAGGACAGAAAGGTAAGTGTGAGAATGGGAGGGGAGTTAAAGTGTTTAGCAACCGGGAGATCGCAACATGATTGAGTGTTATCAATGCTCTCAAAATGTTTGGCAGCTATACAATGGCTGAGGAACTGGGCATTACTTCAGTCGTGATAATGCATGCACGGGGTGTGTGAAGGCAAATGTAATCCAGTTTTCATGGGTGAAGGTTGTGTGTAGCCTTTTCCTTCTAGTGTCCGTCCTTTCCAATCCTCCCAATGTCCATCCGTCTTCAGCTCATTAACTCTAGCCTCTGCTAACTCTGCCAATCTTCAGCCACCTACAGTCAGAAAGGCTCTACACAGTGCAGGGCCCTTATCCACCCAATTAATTCCCAATGTCATTGATTGGTAATCTTGGATCAAGTATGTGTGGGTTATCAACTGATTTTCCCCAACATGTTGGTTACCAGCAAACCATAGAAGCTCCAGCCACTCACCCTGGTCAAATCATCAATGATGTTCTGCTGTTCGAGAACCTGAAGCTTTAAAAATTCAACTTCTTGTTCTTCATGAGCTTGGTCAAGATCATTTAAGGAGCGTAATTTCTTCAAGGGAAAATGGGAGCCAATCTTATCTTTCTGTAGAAATACAAAGAAGAAAATGCATCAATAGGAAAAAAACAGTAACAAATGATCTTTTGGAAAGCAATTATTCTCTTGCTTACATGAAATTGTGACGTTGTAGAGCATAGACCATAGTTTAATGACAGTCCTAGTACTTCAGAGTATAACTACAATTACCAGCATCCCTCTCCGACTGATTCTTTAAGGGCCTGTCCTACTGAGGGGACCTAATGTGCGAGTGTAGAAGAGTTTAGGAGAGTATGAAAAAGTGTCATGGTCGTGTTGTATGCCGAAGTAGAACACTTCCTTTCGGGTGGAAGATTGCAACCTTCACGTGGTCCGCCCTGTTTCGACTAATGCAATCAACTCGACGTGCAGAACAAGTTGTCCTACAACTTTAGACTGTGCACGCCACACAAAAGAAGAAGAAGAAGAAGAAGAAGAAGAACACTTCCTTAACTATGTAGAGAACCTTCTACGAATATGTTGAAGACCTCCTTCGATCTCCTTCGACTATGTTGAAGAGTAGCTTCGACTAGCTTCAGGAAAAATGGACACCGAATAGTGGAGAGTGAAGATGACCTCCTTCGATCTCCTTCGACTTCCTTCGACTGTGTTGAAGACTATCCATGACTACCTTTGGCTACCTTTGATTACCTTTGATTGCCTTCGATTCCCTACGAATAGCATTACGACCTACCATGACCTACCTCGACTAAACCTACGAGTAAAACAAATATTGATTTTTTCCATGGCGACCTTTTTTTACTTGCGGGCATTTTTCAGCATGCTAAAAACAACGCCGCGATAAAACTGAGGCCTCGAGTACGCGGGGACTACTCTCGAGCATGAAGGAGAGTTACAAAGACCTCCTAGGACCTTGTGTCGACCGTGCTGCGAGTATGAGTCGAGGGCAAACTCTTCTAAACTCGCCAATTGGGTCCTCGCAGTGGGTCAGGCCCTTTAGGAGCTGAGATCTAAAGCATGGGTACCAGATATATTATGTATTTAGAACATTGAGTGATAATATGCAAGAATAGGCCCTTAAATCCACAATATCTGTGCCAAACATGATGTTGAGTTAAACTAATCTCCACTGCCTGCATGTGGCCCACAGCTCTCTATTCCCTGCATATCCACGTGCCTGTCTAAAAGCCTCATCAATGTGACCACCGTAAACTGTGTCCACCACCACCCCTGGCAGCGTATTCCAGGCTTCTACAACTCTGTATAAAACAAAACTTGTCATGCACATCACCTTTAAACTTTCCCCTTCTGACCTTAATGGTCTCAAATCTGAGAAAAATGATCTGTCTACCCTATCAATGCATTTTATATACTGCAATTAGGTATATGTTTTATTTATTTGGTCGGATTTCAGTTCCACCCCCATCTAAATTATTGCTGTGACTTTCACATTGGTCTTAAAATGACCATAGACCCCCCCACTAACTTGTAGCTGTTCTTGTCTTCTTAGTAATCCCCTAGGGATAAAAGATAGTTTGCAGGTGGTGTGGCAACTGTTGAAGGCAATGAGAAATCTCTTCCACAGATGGGCCAAGAGATGGTTGATAGGATTGTTGTCGTGGTGCACTAGGTCTGCTCTTCACGCTGGGTTTCTGTAAGCTCTTGACACATGGACTTGGGACTCTTGGCACTATCCAAAATACTCCTTCTCCACTTTGAGTGGTCATAGGCCAGAGATTCCCAGGAGTTAGTGGACATGTTGTATTATTTTCAGGGAGGCTTTGGCAAGATTGTGCCCAACCCAGGGCAAGATGGCGCCCAACCTAGGTGACTATTTGCATGATAGCCACAGTAGCAGATCCTCAAACACATATTACAATCGCTCTACACTCTTAAATCTCTATTCCCACAGCAAAATTTCTTTGACTATGATCTTAAACTTCTCTCAGATCTGTCCTTGTGTCGATTCCCTTGTCATGTATCGATACACTGTAAATGACTCGATTGTAATCATGTATTGTTTTTCCACTGACTGGATGCACGCAACAAAAGCTTTTCACTGTGCTTCGGTACACGTGAAAATAAATTAAACTAAATATTCATAAATCATTTGTTCTATCAATCTGATGATCTTTTCCAAGGAAAGTGCTGTAGAGTGCCTGTTCTGGCAATCTACAATTGGGCGACAGAAAAATTGTGGCCTGACCAAGCGTGTGGACCGAGTGTAATTATCATCTCAGTGGTGAGAATGTTGGATGGGGAGAAGTTCACTTGGCCTGGAGGTTCACTTAACCTACCAGTAAATTTGGAGGTGCAGGAAGCAAATGCAGATGCTGGTTTGCACCAAAGATAGGCACAAAATGCTGGAGTAAATTGGGAGGATTTTGTTGTGGCCGCTCTAGTGATAATTTGCCAGTGCTTTGTTCTGCCTGCTGTGGATAGACCATGCCTCAAGAGTGTACGTGGGTGCAGGGATCACAACTGCACTGCAGATCATGATTTTTATGCTAGTCTAAGGTCTTGTTCTTCAAACAACTCTTTCCTCAGTTGCTCAAATGCTGTATGGAGGCGTTGAAAATTACGGTGAGTATCATCATCAATGTCTGCCTCAGCTAAGAGATAACTTTCAAGATATAAGTAGTCTGTATTTTCCAGGGTCTCAATGTGAAATATTTTTGTTAGAGCACAGCGTTGCACAGTGGTGGTTGTATGGACTAAACCATGGTAACTCCATTGGGGTGATTTGCTTCCCATTTCCCTGCTATTCCTAGTCGAACAGCTGCTTTCAGACTGAGATCAGTGATAAGGTCAAAACACGCACGTAGCTAATTGCACAATTAAGCTTGTGTACAACCCTGCACAGCAATCCCAATACACCTTCTGTGCTGTTTAAAAGCATTTATCTTCCATTAAACCTATTCCAAGCGCATTCTGAACTTTAATTATGAGGCAGTAGCACTGTGCCTTCCTGGCAACAGTACGTTCTGTGGTTAAACATACTACATAAGGAATGACACAAAATGCTGGAGTAACTCAGCAGGTGAGGCAGCATCTCTGGGAGAAGGAATGTGCGACGTTTCGGGTCGAGACCCTTCTTTACATAAGGGATGGTCATTAAAAAAAAAAAATAGAATTACCACATTCCTATTATTGAGTCCAGATTGGAATATCAATACCACTTGGTATCTGGAATATGACTTGATATTTAATTTTCTGAAAGTATTCAGGTTTGTCACTTTATCCCAAAGATGTGCAGGTTAATAAGTTAATTGGCTGCTGTAAATTACCCCTAGTGTGAAGCAATAATTTTGAGGGATGACCTTGTTTTTCTACATTACATATATTTTTCTCATTGTGTTTCTGTGCAATCTTTATCTCCTTTCACTGTCTTGTAGAATGTATGGGTAATTTATGTCTAATTTATGTTTTGAGCACTTGTCTGAGTCTGTGATGCTACTTTAAGCAAGATATTCACAGTAAGTGTACGTCTGTGTACACTTGTGCATTCAACAATAAACTTGACATCTTAACTTGAACTTAATGGAATTGTGCAGAGAATAAAATGGTTATTGTGTTGGATTAATGGATGATTGGTGGTCAGTCCGGGCTCGATTTGTCACATGCCATGCGTTCATGGTACATCTCCTTACAACAAAATCACACCAAATAACATTTATTAACTGGTTACTTCTGCTCCAACCTTCATCCATTTTAAGATTTGATCAAGTGTTTATTTCAAGAATGGATCGACTGGGCTTATATTCACTGGAATTTAGAAGGATGAGAGGGGATCTTATAGATAGAAACATATAAAATTCTTAAGGGATTGGACAGGCTAGATGCAGGAAAAATGATCCTAATGTTGGGGGACCCAGAACCAGGAGGTCACAGTTTAAGAATATGGGGTAGGCCATTTTGGACTGAGATGAGGAAAAACATTTTTACTCAGAGAGTTGTGGATCTGTGGAATTCTCTGCCACAGAAGGCAGTGGCAGCCAATTCACTGCATGTATTCAAGAGAGAGTTAGCTATAGCTCTTCGGGCTAACAGAATCAAGGGATATGGGGAGAAAGCAGGAACGGGGTACTGATTTATGATGTTCAGCCATAATCATATTGAATGACAGTGTTGGCTCAAAGGGCAGAATGGCATACTCGTGCACCTATTTTCTATGTTTCGATCGCTTTTTAATGAATAAAATCTTCTTGATATTGGTTCATTCTATAACATACTAGCTGTGATGCCTTGTCTGCCAATTTTTTTTTTTGATTTACCTTTTCTATATGAATTAATTTTAGTTTTTAGTTTCAGAGATACAGTGCAGAAACAGGCTCTTTGGCCCACCGAGCCTGCGCCGATCAGCCATTCCCGCACACTAACGCTATCCCACACACACTAGGGAGAATTATACCAAAACCTGTACGTCTTTGGAATGTGAGAGGAAACCGAAGATCGTGGTGAAAACCCACGTGGTCAGAGGGAGAAAGTACGAACTCAGTACAGACAGCACCCGTAGTCGGGATCAAACCCGGGTCTCTGGCGTGGCAAGAGCTGTAAGGCAGCAACTCTACCACTGACACCTCGTTGTAGTGCCTACATTTTCAAGCCTTTCTCCATCATTATTTACACCTCAATGGCCAGGATTCAAGTCGCAAGGTGTCAACTGGACAAAACACTGAGCAGGTCAATCATTTACTCCAATACCTATACTTCACTCATAGAACTCAAGTAACCAGCTTATGGGAATGGTCACTCATATTCTCATAATGCTACCCATCAGAATGGAACTCAATTGTGATGTTAATTTTAAATAATTAAGTCCACACATAAAAAAACGCGATCTTTCTTTCGATAATCATGAGCTAATGGTTTATCATTTTCTGTAAATATTTTTTCATTAGAACATTTACTACATTAGAAATGTAACATTGATGACTAATAACAATAACCCATTGCTTAGAAGAAGGGATGCATAAAATAAACCCAAGATTTTATGTATTATGTGATTCCATTTCAATAAGAAAATAAAAACAATTGCAAAGGAAAAATGTTGACATACTACACATGCAGCAAAGTTACAAGAATTATCTGTGTTTCAGATCTGTTTGTGCATGGAACACTCTAGTTTTGCTCAGTAATGTACCTTTGCATGCACCACACACTTAGATGCCACATCCCAGATTTTGGATCATGCATATATCATCTAACTATCCAGCTAACCTAACATCCTAATTCCATTGCACCAGTCTCCCCACGTTAAACAAAGTCATGCACAGGCATCCTCCATGAAGACAGTTATACTCATTTCGAGTGACCGCCAATGATGATGATGATGAATTCCTTGCAGTCACTAATTCACCTCCATATTCCTTCATGCCCCATAGTTCTGTCTCCTGATCAACACCAACAATCAGTTCTTCTTCACTTATTCCTTGGTCATGCAACCAATCTGTCCGACCCAACTAGTCGCTGCGACTGCGCCTGCCACACCATCGCTCTTCCTCATAAACCTACACAGGCAATTCTGCTCTAACACGATGGTTGTGTTCCTAAGAAACATCAGAGGATAGTCACCTACCAATCATCTATTCAATTCCACCCTCTGTGAGCGCAAACAAAGGCAAGAATAACTGCTCAGAGCTGATTAAATCCACATTTATCTGTGGCAGATTCTTACAAAGATCTATTAACCCAGGTCGAAGGTGGGAAATCACTGGGGCCGGTACAGGACTGATTCAAGTGCCATGAGGACCTGGTGAAGGTCAGAAATGATGTGCCTTTGAGAACTTCAAATCCTCTTGAGGCTAATCATCTTCAAACAATGCCTCCAGGCCCAGAGGAAGTAGCTGCTCCTCCTCCAGGCACGACAAGCAAACTGTTCATTCCTCTGCCAGAAATATTTATTCTCCGGTACACAACTTCTTCAAGACTCTCCCCAAGACCTGGCAGGTGGTCTGTCATCTGGATTTCACTCAACTCAACTAATACTCTCTGCTTAATGTTTAAGAAGGAACTGCAGATGCTGGAAAATCTAAGGTAGCCAAAATGCTGGAGAAACTCAGCGGGTGAGGCAGCATCTATGGATACTCTCTGCTAATGATTTCCATGCTCTTCTCTGTCCATACTCTGATTGGGGCTCATGGTGTCTTTTAGGAAAATTGGAATACATAGATTAATTGTAATATCTCAAGTACAAGTAACAATAACCAGAAAGGAACATAACTGAAATGTAGTAAGAGATGTCAATATTTTACTGGAAGGCAGAGAAATAAAGGTATGTCATACTTGGAAATTACCATTTCTGCATTTTCTCTGGAAAGCATTTTGAGCTTATCTTCCATGCGCTGCAAAGACATCGTCAAATCATCGTTTCTCTTAGACAGGCACTTGTTCTTCTCCAGGAGAGGTTTATATTGTTTTTCGGCTTCACGAATTCGCTTCAGCTGGAAAGACAAGGTCAAAATTAGTTTTGTTTGACCTTCTGCCTTCTTACCGACACGTCGTTTAACTGTTTGATGTCCTCGGGCATTGCACAGTTCCGATTGTTGAATGGTGTGAACTAGTCACACCCTTGGGTCCAGTCAGTCAATAGTAATACGCTATTGAGATTGACAAAATTCAGTCAATTTAAAATCTATCCTTCCGTGTGTAGCACAAAACACCAAGCACAGCATTACAAGTAAGTACATAATGTTCATATGTACGAAAAGATAGAAATTAACGGGTGTTATTTATAGTCATAATAATCTCACTGGCAGGTCAAGACTTTGCAGAATGTTTGTCTTACTATGAGAGACAAGGAGTCAAACATCATTATGATGGATAGAGCTTGGATAGAGTGGATATATGTCTTGGCTAGAGTGGATGTGGAGAAGATGTTTCCACTGGTGGGAGAGTCTGAAACTAGAGGTCATAGCCCCAGAATTAAAGCTTGTTATTTTAGAAAGGAGATGAGGAGAAATTTATCTAGTCAGAGGGTGGTGAATCTGTGAAATTCTTTGCCACAAAAGGTTGTGGAGGCCAAGTCAGTGGATATTTTTTAAGGCAGAGATAGATAGATTGTTGATTAGTACGGGTGTCAGAGGTTAAGGGGAGAAGGCAGGAAAATGAGATTGGGAGGGAGAAGTAGGTCAGCCATGATTGAATGGCAGAGTAGACTTGATGGGCCAAATGGCCTAATTCTACAATTCCTTATGTGCATATTATATTGAAGACCAATCGCTGGGCTAACAGAACCTTACTTTCCTTCACAAGATCTAATGTTGGCGTTGTTGAGTGCACTTTAGGCACTTCATCTGACACCATTGGGTGTTATGAACTGAAACAGTGTATTCTGCAAGTCTCAGATAGTGTGTGTCATGCATAGACTGGGGTTTATAGCTGAGACCATCCAATCAATGAGTTTTCAAATGGATACAAGGTGCTGGGTAACTGGCAGCATCTCTGAACAACATGGATAGGTGACGTTCTTAGCAGCGTAGGAAGCTGAGGCATACCTTATCAGATGTACAAGATCATGACGGGCATTGTGAAAGTGAGGGCTCAAGGTTTTTTCCCCCAGAGTAGAGGATTCTAACACTAGAGGGGATAGGATTAAGGTGAGAGGATAGAGAATTAAGAGCATCCTCGGGTGCAACTTTCTTACACAGAAAGTAGCCCGTATCTGGAACAAGCTTCCTAGAAAGCCATCGAAGATGATACTATTACAACTTGAATTTGACATTTCGACGGATATATTGGAGAGGCAAGGAACTGCAGATGCTGGTTTACAAAAAAAGTGTTGGAGTGACACGGGCGAGGCAGCATCCCTGGAGAACATGGATAGGTGATGTTTTGGGTCAGGACCTTTCTTCAGACTGATTGCAGGGTGGGGAGGGGTTATAACATTTTCAAATAAGGTTACTAACTGATTGATAGAGATATGTGCAGCATAGGTACATAACACTGTTAATAATTTTGTCAACCCAGTGATGGCCACACTTTGGAGCAAATCAAACTCTGGCTCACTGAGAGTTGTTCCAGCAACTGCCAGAAACTACAGGTATATCACATGGGAATTTAGGCAAGGAATTTATACCCAGTGGAGAGTCCACTGCAATGTATCTCAGCATCCCAGTGGAACGTGTCTGCCTTGCACAGATGCACAGTCTATGTTAATGGCAATGCAAAGTACAACCAAATAGGTCAGCATTTGACAAAATGCCAAAGTGGCAGGAGTCATGTCCATGGCTGGTAGATCCGGATTACTCTAGGATTATTCCCAAGTGTCCGAGGCTCAGACTGGGGTATTGGGCATAAAATTCAATAATTCCCAACCAGCAGATCTTATGCACGGAATTTCACTAAGACCAATGGAATGGGAGCCGTGTGTTCGCGAGATCCTGGGAACGGCAGTCTAGAGCGTAAAGGGCATGGGATCCACATGACAAACTGTATTGGAAATATATGAGTATATGCATTTATGAATTAGGCCATTCAGCCTCTCAATTATAGTCTGCCCTTCAGTACGATTAGAGGTGACCTGACTGTAAATATCTATGCCCAGCAACCTTTGAATAGACATAGAGCAAACACATGTCATGTTATACTGCCACCGGTAGGTTGTTCTTTGTTTCATCTAAATACTTCTTGCCACCTTCTATCTTGGCAAGTCATGTTATTAGATCGCTCCTGAACCATGAACAACCTGCAATGCACTCATCCTTCCCCCTAGTAAAACTCTCCATGCTTTAAGTTTACAATCATTGTGCTACATCTGAATGGTGCAACATCTTATCCATGCTAGGCAATAGCTAAATGATCCATTGCATCAGAAGGAACTGCAGATGCAGGTTTACACTAAAGATAGACACAAAACTCTGGAGTAAGATAGAGCTCTAGGGATGTGGGGAGAAGGGGACGATATTGATTGGGGACGATCAGCCATGATCACAATGAATGGCAGTGCTGGCTTGAAGGGCCGAATGGCCTCCTCCTGCACCTATTTTCTATGTTTCTATGTTTCTATGTAACTCAGCGGGACAGGCAGCATCTCTGGGGAGATGGAATGGGTGACGTTTCAGGTTGAGAAATGGCACTTATCTCTTTCTCTCCAGAAGTGCTGCCTGTCCCGCTGAGTTACTCCAGCGTTTTGCGTCTACCCTCAGCTCAATGATGCATGATGGGCACAAGGTCACATCCGTTTGGGGCAAGCTGATCACTTGCTCTGAGTGGGAGATTGAATCTGGGAAAACATTGAAGGAAACAACATTCTCCCAATGACAGCCCACTACCCATCAGAATGCACCACAATCTTTGATAGCATGATCCTAATATTACCCATGCCTTAAATGATCCATTCTGAGACATGGGTAATCCTCAGAATCAACCTCAGTGGGGTAGATTCATTGTCAGAGGAGGATGAGGGTATGAAATATAAATATATTCCTGAACTTTGGACATAAATGACCTACCAGTTCATTCCTTTCATCCACCAACAATGTGTTCCTATCTTCAAGTTTCCGAATGACTGAGTTAAGGTCTGCAATCTTGCGCTGATTTCTCCGCATGTCCTGGGTGAAAGAACAAAATTAACCACGTGCAACATACACAAGCTCAACCAGTGCTGATAACATCATCTCTCGCCACTATTCAGCTGCTTCGTTCAGCTCATTGAAAGCAAGAACAGCAGTGGACAAAACATAAAATGTGTGGCCAAAAAGTGAAAGCAAATGTTCATTTTCAGAACAAGCAAAGTGCTGCAGATCCTGGTAACATAAAAGGGAACAGAAGTTGTTGGGAACACTCAGAGCAGGTGCTAACATCTTCTCTTCTATATTGTTAACATTATTTATAGTTTTGTGAACAGAACATGCCCTTTGGCCCACAATGTGTGCACCAAAGATGATGCCAAGTTAAACTAATCGCTTCTGTCTGTAATGATCCATAACACTCTGTGGAATTCATTGCCACAGAAGGCTGTGGAGGCCAAGTCAATGGATATTTTTAAGGCAGAGATAGATAGATTCTTGATTAATACGGGTATCAGGAGTTATGGGAAGAAGATAGAAGAATGGGTTTAGGAGGATGAGATAGATCAGCCATGATTGAATGGCGGGGTAGTCTTGATGGGCTGAATGGCCTAATTCTGCTCCTATCACTTATGATCTTATGACTTAATTTCCTACGTATTCATATGCCTCTCTAAAAGCTACTTAACCATCATCATAGTATCTGTTTCTGTCATCATCTCTGGCAGCATGTTACAGGAACCCAATCTTCTTGGCGTAAAAAACTTGCCCTGCACATCTCCTTTAAATCTTCCCCTTCTAACCTTAAAGCAATGCCCTATAAAACATAAGACAAATGATTCATTTAATAGACAATAGACAATAGGTGCAGGAGTAGGCCATTCGGCCCTTCGAGCCAGCACTGCCATTCAATGTGATCATGGCTGATCATCCACAAGCAGTATCCCGTTCCTGCCTTCTCCTCATATCCCCCGACTCCGCTATCTTTAAAAGCCCTATCTAGCGAAGTGAAATGTTCCAAACCTGGATAAAATCAGTCAATGGGACTTTTAAAAGTGAACCTCAAGTTATACCTTGCTAAGGAGGGAAAGATAAATAATATATTAATGGGATAATTAAGGAAATGAAAACATTGGTGCAGCTAAGATCATTTTGTTCTGTATGGAATTTAATAATTTATTTGCACAAAGTTCAGGGAGATTCAAAGATTATCAGTTTGAGAAAAGAGCTATTTAACCTTGAATTTTGAATTATTGTCAATAATTATCTGCTCGAGAAATCCATTGATTGGTTTTGCTCAATTTGTTACTTGAACAGGTATTTAGTGACAGATTAAGACATAACAAGTAGAAATTATTTTTTTAAACAGACAAGACATCAGAGAAATTGAAAAAATGTAAATATTACACTTTGGTTCACATTCATCACTGATAGGCATGAATACAATACATTTCACATCCGCAGGATATCCAAATGCACCGTCCCATTACTGACGCCATCCGTAATAATACTAGTAATGATTGTTTCTGGTTCTATATATGACAATTTTACGATGCATTTTCAAGCAGTCATAATTTCCACAACTAATAGTAATGAGTAAGGTAACCTTTACAGTCAATTTTGGTGATGTTGTGTAAGGCTTGGGTATCAGTAAAAAATAATGAAATGAATTAAAACAATGTCTTGAATTGAAAGGTCATCATGAAGTTTAACATTTCATCTAAAAGTTATTGCACCAGATAATGCACCATTCTCTCCCTACTGCAGCAGAGCATTAGCCTAGGTAGTCCATACGGACCTGATCAAACTATGCACCATGCACCTGAGCAAAGGGGTCCTAGTCCTAAACTGTATCCAGACTGCACAGGAAGTCACCGTGTTGCGAAAGCCCTAGGGAGAGTGGATGTGGAGAAGATGTTTCCAGTAGTAGGAGAGTCCGGGACCAGAGGGCACAGCCTCAGAATAAACGGATGCACCTTTAGAATGGAGATGAGGAGGAATTTCTTTATCCAGAAAGTGGCGAATCGGTGGAATTCAATGCAACAGATGGTGGTGTTTATTGTTAATGTGGAGATTGATAGGTTCTTAGATTAGTAAGGATGTCAAAGGTTATGGGGTGAAGGCAGGAGAATGGGGTTGAGAAGGCAAAAAATAGATCAGCCTCGGTCGAATGGCAGAGCAGACTAAATGGGCCGAATTTCTTCATTCTGTCCCCATGTCTTATGGTCTATGTTGAGCTCAATGGGCAGACAGCCAACTAATACTGGGATAACATTATTAACCCTGAAGCCAAAGTGCCACGCAGCTCATGAGAAATCTGAGTAAAATATTTTCCATTGCGGTCATTTTAAGCTATTTAATTGTAGCAGTCAAATTCAGAGAGCTTGTTTCCTGCTATGCTGCAAATAAGCATGGAAATCTGTCAGACATTCCAGTACTGTAACGGGGAAGTTCAGTGAGAGAGTAATCCGAAGACCTGCTTCTTTAGCCAGGTGAACATGAAAGATTTATTTGTGAAAATTGATGACAAGAATTCTGCATTATTCAGGCCAGTTTTCCTTTTTCAGGACGTGGTGGTTAAAAATAATTTAGCAGTTGCAGTTTATAACATTTTCTCAAATACAAATTACCTTTTTCAATGAGTGCACAAATGATTGCTTCAGATCCCTTTATGACACTTTAAATATTTTGAAAATACATTTCATTAAGGCTACACTCCTTGATCCTGTATTCTTAGTATATTGTATTGCACTCATTTACGTAAGGTTTATAATAATACTAAATAATATATTATTGACATAGTTATTATTACGTGCCTAATAATTGTATTGCTATTATTAGTGTGTGGGATATTGGTTAGTCAGTCTCATCCCACATTAACTATGGTTCCTATTGGCGATTACTGTATTGGGGACTTATTTTGTGGAAAGTCCTCTGGAGGACACGTGGAGACGGCATGTTGACTTACCTGCTACTGTGATTACCTGTGATTGAAGAAAAGATCACACCTATAGCCCAATTAGTATTCATGGCTCAGAGTAACCGGTGTAATCAAAGCCAAAATCTTAGGGTTACAATCTTACTCAGAATCGGTCAATGTAAAAGCTTTTTACCGGACTGCCAGGGTGATCCATGTTATCCCGTGCACTGCCGGGCACCTCCCGCTTCGGACTGCTCATGCCCATGTTGCATTCTGCTTCCTTCACCAGGAAGAGCTGTTCATCCAGCGCCTCCTTCTGGAGTTGCAGCTTCTGTGAGTAACCGGTCTGCACCTCCATCTCTTTCTCCAGGGCAAAGATCGTTCGATCTTTAGCTTTAATCTCATCCATCTTGAAACACAAATCAAACCAAAGGTTTGAAATACCAGTGAAATTGAATCATCTCCCTCTGTCCTCCACTCTGTTCTCACTCTCTATTGTAACTTCTCTCAACATGCCAACATTAAACACATTTTTTCGCAGGAATTTATTGACCATAGAATTGCAAACTCTTGTCCAACTTTCCAGTTGTTTCACCAGAAGTGTTTTATTTCAGTGATTTCTTAATTTAATTTATTTTAATAAAGTACACAAACATATTTGTGCTGTCATTATGAAATGCCACAGAAACTGTTCACATTTTGGGTTGTCAACATACCTGTTCACATACTGAGGACATTATGGTCTTTGATATGGCCTATTATGGTCTATGGTAGAATGATTTGCTCAGTCTCCAAAGTTTGGCTGGGTAGTGGCAAATGAAGTGTTTCAAATGGTGGCTCAATGGGCAAGGACTTTTGCTGATGTCTGGCACTTTCTAATCTTTCTGAATTTTGACCCTTTGCCTTTAGAAGACATCTCAGTTATGGGAGATGTTTTAGGGCAAAGCATGCCAGCGGTCTTTCAGGCAGAATACGTATTATATTAGTACTTGGGATACTTAGATTCTATTCCTTGGAGTGCAAGAGGCTGAAGGGTGATCTCATTGAGATACATACAATCATGAGGGAAATACATGGGACGAAATGCACAGTCTTTTCCCCAAAAGATTAGAGGAAACAAGAACTAGAATGCATGGTTTGAGGTGAGAGTAAACAATTTACTCGGAACTATTTATAGTGAAACTTGCACTGAATTGTAATCAAAAATGAATTTCACTGTACCTCGGTACATATGACAGATAAAGTACCATGCCAGGACCATAGACAGATAACTTTTTCACACAGAGAGTTGTGGGTTTCTAGAAAGAACTGCCAGGAAGTATCTCAGGCAGATAAAATTGTTAGATTTAAAAGACATTTGAAAAGGTTCCTGGCTCGGATTGGTTTGGAAGAACATGAGCCCAATGTGAGCAAGTGGGACAGAATCATGCAGCTTGGTCAGCATGGATGAGTTGGGCCAAAGAGCCCATTTCTGTTTTGATCATCATCTTCCAAATGGTAGAAATTCTGCAGATTGGTAGTTAACAAATGTGTAGAAAACAAATCAGTAGAATGGAAAATACTGTAGACTATAATAAAGGATGTAATTACAAAACAACTTAAAAGGAATAACAAAATTGAGCAGTTAGCAAGGATTTTGGAAAGATAAATCACTGTGACTTATTTATTGCAGTCTTTTGAGAAAGTGGCAAGTAGAAAAAGTTAAGCAGGAGGAGTGGGACGATTAGTGAATGTGGTGTATTTAGAATTTCAGAAGATTTTCAGAAAGGTCAACAAGTTTAGAGAAAATGAAATTGGGAGTATTATGCTGGCATGGAAAAAGGAATGAAGAACAGAAAGTAAAGAGTGGGAAGAAACAGTTCCATTTCACGTTGAGCAGGGGTCCATTTTTGGGCAAGCTTAGGCTGAGGGAACAAATGTCAGGTTTCTATGTTTGTTGCGGTATCATAACTGGATGGAACTGTGGGTAGGATTGTCAGTAGTGAAGAGGATTCAAAGCAAAATGGACAAGCTAAGTGTGGGGGCAAGATGGCAGATGGAAGGTAAAGTAGGATAAGAAATGATCCACTTCTGTGCACACAGTCAAAATAAATTGTTTAAATGGAGAAATATTTAATTAGAAAACTTGCTTAAAGTGTGCTAGGTGTTCTTGTACGCTCATCACTGGAGGTAAACCTGTGGCACAGCAAACAATTAGTAAGAAGCTTGAAATGTTGCCTTTCATTATGGGGGGGGACTCGAGTACAGGAAAGATGTTTTACTGCAAATATACAAGACCTGACAAGATCACCAAGATGTGAACAGGATTAACCTCCATCACTGAACACAGATACACTTGCCATAGGAGGAGAGCAACATAAATTCAATGGGCAGACTCCGGCATGGAAGGTTTGCCTTTGCCACAGCAGGACATGCTCAGTAGACAAGGTGTGTGCTGCCTGGAGTTTAGAAGAATGAGAGGTGATCACGATGAAACTTACAAAATCCTTGCAGAGAGATCCATGGAGGACATCCCCCTGAGTTTGAGAAAGCTGGAACCATGGGGCCCAGTGTCAGGATAAGGGGTAGGCTATCTGGGACTGAGATGAGAACAATGTCTTTCCTCAGACTCTCCTACTGAATTCATTCAACACAGAGACTGATTACTATCCAAATAGTAAGGGAATCAAGGGATATGGGGATGATGCAGTAAAATGGAGGTGAGATAGTTTATGAGCCACAGTCGTGAATGCATGGTGGAGTAGGCCCAGAGAACTGGATGAATCATTCCTGCTCCAAATACTTATGTACATATCAATTCTGAAATAATTTGTTCTGAATTATTTGTGACATAATTGTTGCTGAGTATATTAATAGGTGAAAATGGAACTTGCTTATATTGTAACATAAAACAGCTTTCCCTTTGAAGAATAAGTACAGTTGGGTCTCAGACACAGTTCTTTCATTAGAATCAAAACCGACTGAATGGAATTCAACTCCACGCTATCCCTCACATGCCATTTCAGCTCTCCTTTCCATTCCCACATCGACCTGTCTGGCCTTGCCCTTCACTGCTAGGATGAGCCCCGAAGCTAACAAAAAGATCAACACTTCATATTCCTCCTGGAAAGTCGACAAGTGTGAACACTGAAATCTCTAATTTCTGTTCACCTTTACCACTTGTGTTTTTGTACATATTCTCTCTCTTTCTCACACACACAATGCAGGCTCTCATAAACACAGTCTCTCTCACACTCTCTCTTTCACAGTCTTTTTCACACACACAATTCCTCTCATACATTCAGTCTCTATCTCTCAAATGTACAGCCTCGCTCTTACACACACGGTCTCTCTCACACATGCACAAACTCTCTCACACACATGCATGGTCTCTCCCTCTCTCACACGTACAGCCCCTCTTGTACACAGCCTCACTCTTTTACGCACTCAGTCCCTCTGTTACACACACACTCTCTCTCTCTCTCACAGACAATCGCTCTCACACCAGCTTCTCACATACTCGCAATCTCTCTCACACACACTCTCTCACTCACTCTCACTCACTCTCTCAGTCCCTCTCACAGTCTCTCTCTCTCACACATACACAGTCTCTCTCTCTGACTCTCACACACTCTTTCTCACACAGTCTCACACTCAGAGTATTTTCTTTTCTCTCTCTCACACAGTCCCTCACACACACAGTCTCTCTCTGACACAGTCTCTCTCTTTGACACATACACTCTCTGTCTCTCTTACGCACACAAAGTATTTCTCTCTCTCACACACACACAATCTCTCTGACACACAATCTCTCTCTCTGACACTCTCTCTCAGTCTCTCCCCCCCCCCCCCCCCCCCCCCCCCCCCCCCCCCCCCCCCCCCCCCGCACCACTCCCGGTTCCATCCACCACTTTGGACAGACACAGAGACAGACACACCTGGTTCTATCTTACCCTTCATCTCTCTCTCAATGTTCCCATTATCCCCTTCCTTCCTTGTCAGAACCTTTGTGTTTCTGCTCATCACTCACCAGCAGCCTTCTCCACCTTCATCCTCCCCCTCCCCCCACCAGGCTCCATCTGCCTTCTTTATCCTTGTCAGCTTCCACCGATCACCCACCTGCCTCTCTCTGTCTCCCAACTCCACTCCTCCCCGCCCCACACACCCCCTCTCCCCCACCCCCGGCTCCACCTATCCATCATTCCTCACCCCTCAACGGTTTCAACTATCGCCTCCCTTCATTAAACTAGCAATCTCCTCTCTCCATTCTCATTCCTGATACAGAACTTGAACCTAAACACAGACAATTCCTCCACCCCCCCCCCCCCCCCCCCCATCCCCCTCACTGCCCAAATGCTGCTCAACCCATTGATTTTATTTGCCTTCTTTGTGTATGAGCATTTTATCAAATTATATGCCTGATTATTTCCAAGACACTGTGGGCAGAGATTGTTAGGAGACTCCCAACCCTATACTACGACCACATCAGATAATAAGCATACTCATCAAATTAACATGGCATTGACCTTAAGTGGATTTTACAAAAGGATTATTTTCTGATGAGTCTTCTTTTTCCCTTATAATAAAAGTTCAAGACCAGGCTTGCAAAATAAGATTTATGCTTCCAAATGCATGCCATATGGTGCACCCTTTGAAATTAATAAATTTCATGAAAGATTAATGCCTATTCAATATAAACCTTTTGTGAAGGTTTTACTGTTTTACTCTTTTGTAGTTGGTCACCATCTTGTCCTTCATTCATGGGAAATTTTCTTTTTTTAAGAACTAATACATTAAAACAAAAATAACTCAGATTTAGCTTCTCGGTCATTGTGAGATAGTAGACGGCATAAGGAATGAAAGAAAAAACATGTTATCTCACCATCCATTACTTTGAGCTGAAAAGAAAGAAAATTAGAATGTGCGATTACACATGGCATGTTCAAATAATGGCTAGTTTTCTGTGTCTTACCATTCAACTATGTCCAATCCTAGTAACCTGTACAAATCCTAATATAAATTCTAGCTCCAGTAACTATTTAAAAGTCATTTTTGAAGATGATTAATTATGCTTGATATGCCTTCCTATTTCTGGTTAATATAATATGACCTTCTGATATGTTTAGAGAAATGGCTCACTATTCATTTACTTCCCTAGCCAATCCTTTCATATCAACTGAATGAAAATTTCCAAGCAGCAAATGTTTTTACTGCATAAGTCTATTTCAATTAGTGAAGAATTCATTGAACTCAAAATCAACAGATGTACACATTGATACATAAAGCAGTGGCAAAGGTTAAAACTTCCTACATTTTTCCCATAATTGTTAATCTAATGATCCCACTTTAAATGTGGCATACTGCCAAAGGTCATCAAATGCAATACTTATTTTTCGCATCAAAATGAGCCAGATTCAGTTTCATTAAGCCTCATAAATGCAACTTTGTTAATTTAGCTATTTTAATGACTCAACGGCATATTGAGAAATCTAAGAGGAACTTGCGTTTTGCGATCAGACTAGTTCTGCCATGGTTTGGAGTTTTAGTTTAGAGATATAGTATGGAAACAGGCCCTTTGGCTCACTGAGTCCACACCGACCATCGGTCACCGATTCACACTAGTTCTCTGTTATCCCACTTTCACATCCTCTCCCTATACATTATGGACAAGCCACAGAAGCCAATTAACCTTCAAACCCGCATCTTTTCGGGATGTAGGAGGAAATCTGAGCACCTGAATGAACCCCATGCAGTCACAGGTCGAATGTGCAAACTCCACTCAGACAACACCGGAGGTCAGGATCCAACCCAGGTCGGGCTCTGTGAGGCAGCAGCTCGATCAGCTGCACCACTGTGTTGTCTTTAATGTGCTACATAATCCTTCCTCACAAACTACAAGAATGTAGCTAATGTCCTTGCCTCTTTGTCACATTGCATAAAGCTTGATTAATTTAATTCATGTTATTTAGTTAAAACTGAATGTGTCACCAATCTCTGCCATTATGTTTCAAAGGAAATAATGACAAGAGAGTTACCATGCATACAACCACGAATGCCCAATATCATGTTATCATATATCATTGTATCATAATTTACTTATGCATTTGAAGGTCAAGCTGACAGAATGAAATATTGCACATTTTTAAATATATTTTGTTCAGCTAATTCCAATAGTAAGGAACCAAAACCATAACTAAAGACAAAATCTTATGGTCATCTAAACTACAATTACCAGAACCACCCATTGAGCAACTGAACATAGGTCATCTCCAAACTTCCACATAAATATGCTGCAGAATTAAAAAAAATGCAAAACACAGTCCAAATTCTGCCCCGTACATTTCAAACAGCTTTAGGTTGAGTCTAATCAGCATTTCTCAGATTTGTTGCACTCCACCCACAAAATCTCCAAAAATGTGCTCAATTTTAAAATCTTATAACTTCTGATAAAACAAATAACCACTTTCACTAAGCTTTCCGCCACTTTTAACCAGTAAAATCATGTCACTTTTCCGGTCATATTTGTCACGGTTACAACAACTTGGAACACATTTGCTAGATAATGAGACATTGGTGGCCGTCATACTCCCGAATTCAACGCTGCTCACCAGTCTACGGATATCCTTCTCAGACTCCCATTTGATTTTGGCAATTGCCTCTTGATGGGAATGATGCTCACTCCTCAAGTTCCCAGCTTTTATCTTGTCCGCCTGAATCATGTTGCCCAGTGATTCCTCCACCTGCTTCTTGGTTGATTTCAGTTCACTTATCTCCTGCAGCAGTTTGAGGCGCTCAGAGTCAAATGCTTTCCGAGCCTCATCCCGGGCCTCATTAGACAGCGCTGTTCTTACTTTGTCACTGCTTCCATCGCGCAATGAATTCAAATGTGACTTTAGTCGTTGCATCTCTTGGTCTTTGATTTTGATCGTGCGTGCGAGTTCCTGATCATGTTGTTTTATCAATGTCTCTCGAACAGACTGGAGTTCTTTCATTTTGTCTTCGTGGAGCTTGCTTTTCAATTCCGTGACCGTCGCTGTGTGCTTGTGCTGCTCTTGTTCTCGTATCCGCTTTGCCTCTTGTACCTTGTCCCGTTCAAGTTTACTAACCTGGAAGCAGAATAATGCGGAAAATTAAAATACTTAAACAAATAGTGGCTCCAACATGTCAGATTCCAGGCAGTAGTCAGGCAGATTATTCCCAAGAAAACTGATGGTAATCCAAAATCCTAATGTCCGCATGGAAGAAAGAATCAATGATTATCAATGATATAATGATGATTGGCTGAAGAAGGGTTTCGACCCAAAACGTTGCCTACTTCCTTCGCTCCATAGATGCTGCATCACCCGTTGAGTTCTCCAGCATTTTTGTCTACCTTCAATGATTATCAGTCACCTCACTTTTCATTTGAGTGTGAAATCGAAATGAGTGATCAAAATTCAATATGGAAATGTTAGGTGGGATGTGAGGCGATTTTAATTTGATCAAAAAATAAAACTAAAACAAGTTATTCGGCCAACCAATTCAACATTCTCACTAGTTTGATGTTATACCACTTCCTCAACCATTGCCTGCACACTAAGGGCAATATACACAGGGGCTATTAACCTACAAACCTATGCAACTTTGGGATGTGGGAGGAAACCCATGTGGTCAGAGGGAGAACATGCACTGTCTTCCTTCAGCAGCTTACATCATGAAGTTCTTGGCAGGCTTAATACCGAGAGAAAGTGATTCTGTTGAGTAACTTTTACAATCATTCTAAACTTACTGCAGAAACTGGGGAAGGTGATCAGCAAAATCGCCTAGAATCATGGTACAACAGGAGAGAGGAAAGACCCCAGATAAGTGGGATAAATAGGATGGCTCGTATGTGAAGACAATGGTTTCGTTGGCCTGCATTGTTGTCTTTTCAGGTTCTTGGTCTTCCTCACTACAAACAATGTTGTAACAAGACTTAAAATTTTACTTTTGCAGCACCAGAAAGACCAGAAAATATGGTCCAAGAATCAAAAGAAACTTTACTGGCGAACATACGATTTGATGTTTAGTTTTATCCCATAAAACTACATGCAGGTGTGTTTCACCAATATCACTAGTTGTTATGACAGAAACCCAATCCTGTCAATGAACCTGTTTTGAGATGTTTATCCTCTTCTCTAAATATATCTTGTTTCATGCCTTCGTGGTGCAGTCGTGGTGCAGCAGATAAAGCTGCAACCACACAGTCGCAGCGAGCTGGGTTTAATCCTGGCTCCTGTTGCTGTCTATGTGCAGTATGTATCTTCTCCTGTGACTCTGTAGGCTTCCTGCACATGTTTTGATTTCCTAACACTTCCCAAAGCCATGAGTTGGTAGGTAAATGGATCAGTCTAAACTGCCCTCACTGGAGTTAGGAGGGCTTAGGAAGTTCAGCATGTCCCCAACAACTCTCACCAACCTCTACAGTTGTGCCGCAGAAAGCATTTTATCAGGATGCAGCACAGCATGGCTTGGAAACAGCTCTATTCAAGACCGCAAGAAATCGCAGAGAATTGTGGATGCAGCCTAGGCCATCATACAGAACAATCTCCCTTCCATTGACGCAAAGCCACCAGCATAATCAAGGATGAGTCTCCCTATTCTCCCCGCTCCCATCAGGCAAGAGGTACATAAGAGTGAAAACCCACATCTCCAGATTCAGTGACAGTTTCTTCCCAGCTATGATCAGACAGCTGAACCATCCTATCAACAACTAGAGAATGTTCCAGAGCTACTATCGATCTCACTGGAGACCTTCAGACTATCTTTAATTGGCCTACTGGACTTTATCTTGCACTAAACGTTATTCCCTTGATCATGTATCTTTACACTGTGGATGGCTCGATTGGAATCAAGTATAGTCTTTCTACTGACTGGTCAGCATGCAACAAAAGCTTTTCACTGTACATCGGTGCACGTGACAATAAACTAAACTAACTAAGTTAGGTGGTAGGTGAATTAGGGATGGGAAGGTATATAGTTGATCAGTGCCTTAAACAGAACAGGTTACAGAGAAGCTAGTGGTGCAAAAGGACTGATGTAATTTCTCTTAGTGTCAGCATGGATTCTGTGGTCCAATGGCCTCTTTCTATCTCATAAGGAAATATTGCAGAACCCCAGATTTCTCTATTATTTTTTTCACATTCAAAACTCATCCAAAATCAACAAGACACTTTCAGAGAAGCAACTGGAAGTTAAACTCCATTTGTCCAAAGACCATTTGTCTTTCCAGGTGAGGCAGAGGTTGACCTGCATTCCTACATAATCGATTGCATCTGCTGCTCTAGGTGTCAACTGCTCTGCATCGGTGAGACCAAGCGCAGGCTTGGCATTCGCTTCACCCACACCTCCGCACAGTTCGCATTAACCAACCTGATTTCCCGGTGGCTCAGCACTTCAAATCCCCCTCCCATTCCGAATCCGACCTTTCTGTCCTGGACCTCCTCCATGGCCAGAATGAGTCCCACCGCAAATTGGAGGAGCAGCACCTCATATTTCGCTTGGGTAGTTTACACCCCAGTGGCATGAACATTGACATCTCCAATTTCAGGTAGTCCTTGCTTTCTCCCTCCTTCCCCTCCCCTTCCCAGCTCTCCCACAGCCTACTGTCTCCACCTCTTCCTTTCTTCCCCCCCCCCCCCCAACCCACACATCAGTCTGAGGAAGGGTCTCGACACGAAACGTCATCTATTCCTTCGCTCCTTCACACCAATAGATGCTGCCTCACCTGCTGAGTTTCTCCAGCATTTTGTCTACCTTCGATTTTTCCAGCATCTGCAGTTCTTTCTTAAACAAGATTGAGGGGTTCCGTTTTGTCCCACACCTCCATTGAACAAGATGAACATTAATCTTTCACGGTAACCCTCGATTCTCCAGCATTTGCAGTTCCTTCTTTAACACATTAATCTTTCACCACACCTTCTTCTATTATCCTTTGATTTCCAAAGAATCCAAACATCTATCAATATCTGCCCTTAATATATTCATTGACTCCGCATCCAGAGTCTTCTAGGGTAGGGAACTTAAACTTTAAACAGAAGAATTATTGGCAAATAATACTGTGTCAAGAACTTCTGATTTTCATCTCCTATTGACCTCCGTTAATTAAGCAAAAAACTCTAAATAGCCAACTTCCTCAAATATTCTCTAACTTCTGGAATTATTATAGAAAACCAAGAGCATCAGCAAAGGAAGGGAAAACAAAGCAACCAAATGATCAAAAGCAAAAGAAGTGAGATCAAGCTATGCAAACACCCCCACACACTAAATAATACTGGTGCTTGGTGTTTTACAGTAGATTCTCATCACTAACTCGGACAAAACATCTTCGTCCTAGAAAAAGCAAAAATATTGTCACTCTAAAAATTAAATTTGAAACCTGACCGCAAATTAAGTCCTTAATCTCTTCAGTGACTGATCTGCAAAGAGGGGTTTATGAGAATTTTAATTGACTATTAGATTTACAGTAGTTATTGATTATAAAGCATTCACTGTCGCCATGAAGTATTATTCTATAAACATATTACTTAAACTTCATCAAATAATACAACATTCCCCTCAGGATGTATGCTCCAATGGGGAAACAATAATGAATGAAGGTTTATGATTCTATAAGGCAACATTCCAACCAAAATGACTAGTGGTAGGAGTTTGGATTTGTAGAATCCCTTGTTTTGATGGACCTGTTTTGGTTATTGCGGACGCACCTACCGCCGGCTGCCCACTCCACCCCCAGCTTGCATTGCTTCCCGGCTGGACCTTCTGCCACCTCTGCCGGCCTACACAGCTTCCTCAGCCACTTCCAGGACGGGCCTGCCATTGCCACCGCCACTGCCACCCGCGGGCTGCGACCATTGACTCCGCCGATCCTCGCCTCTCCGCCGGCCAGGGCTGCCAACTCACCTGGATTCCAGGCCCCGTTCCAGACCGACAGTCTGAAGAAGAGCCTCAACCCAAATCCATGTTCTCCCGAGATACTCCCTCACCTGTTGAGTTACTCCAGTTCTTTGTGTCCTTTTGTGTATCAACCAACAACTGCAGCTATTTGTATCTACTATTTATACAATGATAATACCTTACTAGGTTAGAGCAGACAATCGGCAATAATGAACACCATATCCCCTCCACGTCCCATGCCTATTATAATAAGGGTTTATTGTATGTTATAAGATTTTCGTACAATATAGAGTCTTTACCTTTTTGGACCTTTGCTGTCTCTCAGAATATTTTCATCAGTCCATTGATTTCCATGCAACCTGTCATTTATTATATGCCCATCGGATTCCATGCCCATCCCTGACTCTCCTCCCACTCATCTATACCAGGGGAAATTAACGGTGCCAAATTACCCCACCAGCTCGCACATGTTTCACATGAGAGTGGAACATAAACATAAACACCTTTCACATAAACACACAATGATAGAAATAATGTGCAGAATTGCACATTCGTACTGAAGGTCAGGATGGAAGCTGGGTTGTTGGACCTGGCAGTGGAATAGATGGCCATAGACACTGAGCGGTGAGTCAATAAACTTCAGTTTTGGTCTATTATTCCGCAAGAATATTTATTTTATAAATACTGATCAATTAGGTGCAAGGATCAGTTTATACATTATGCACTATTTTAGATTCACACTCGTCCACCTTTGAATCAGTTGAAGAAGATCCACTCACCTTACATTTCTCCTGATGAAGTTCTATTTGTATGTCAGTCAGTTTAGTCCTGAGATCTTCATTAGCAGCCTGCAAGGCAGCTATTAGGGCTTCGGGCTTTTCAGCCTTCCCACGCCCCTTCTTGGACATCTTCGGATCTTCCCTGTTTCACTTTTTAATTCAAGAATAAATTGCCATTTTGTTTTAGTGCAAATCCACTAGCACATTCTGTATCACATTCCCTGGCTCCCTCCTGCCACAGATGTGCCATGCAAAAGCCTGGATCATAGACACCAAAGGAAGAAATTATCCAGTTAAGAACACATCAATAGAAGACACTTCATTTTTGGACATGTAATACACAATTGATTTGTCAACATAGTTTGCAAAATGCATAGGTAGGGTTGACATGTGGGGGTGAGATAAACAGTCAATATTCTTTAACTATTTCTTAAAACATTTCCACCATTTCCTTTAGCTCATCTTATGAATCAACCCTCTTGAATTTCTTTTAGAAATCTGCCAGATTGTTACACTAAGTAACTCCTCATCAATGAAAAAATGGGAAATTATTATTTTTTACACAGAAAGCCTTGTTCTTGCCCGTCACTTCAATACTTGTTTTTGAGATAACGAGCCTTCTGAGTCAATAGAGAAACATTCTGAAATAAATCAACCATTTCAAAACTGTGGGCAATACATCATGAGCAACTAATCTGGAAAAGCAAAGATGTACCCATTCAGTGTGAACAGTGAACTTTCCTGAAGAGCTACGCTGTTCTCTTGGAATTGAGGAGAGTGTAACAAATCTACTCAGAGACCAGAATATCCCAGTTGTGGGATATGTGGCCTAATCATTTGAAGTTCATTGAAATCTGTTCAAGTCTACCCAAGTCTAGAATTCCTTAAGGTACAAAAGTACGTTAAGTGCAATAAGTAGTGGTATTGTCATGGTAAAGTGGTGCTTTAAGGGCAATTAGGGACAAGTATTAAATCATTTTTTTGTAAATCGAAATATTTTTCAATTGAATAGCAAAGGTTGATTTCAAATGTGTAAAGGATCATTAATACAACTCAACATACAGGTGCAATGTTCTTATTCGGAACATTGTTTGGGAAACATTGGAAATAAATATCTGGCAAGAGGAAGGGCAATCCTGAAAATGGTGTGAAATTAATGCTTTTAAAATGAAAAACAAATAGTAAAGGTATTCCAAACAATGTAGGATGTCTTTGATGGGGCCAAAATGTGTATATGATGCTAGTTTGTTTGAATCTTCTCATCTTGCAAATGAGCAGCATCTCAGTCATGGAATAGCCAATGGTGTTACTGCAAAGTTAATCTTTGTTCATTGTACCTTCATCCATCCATGTCCATCCATTTATCAAACGAAGCAGCAGTCATCTGTGAAAATGAATGAGTAAAATGAAATGTTAAAGTTGATTTTCAACTTCATTCGAACAATTGATTGTCTATCCGATTTGAGAAGGGTAACGCAACATTTGTCTCAAGATTTAAATTTTCCAAATTGCAAGTCAAATTTCTTGTTCTGTATTAAGTCATAAGATCATACAATGTAGAAACAGGCCCTTCAGTACAACTTACCCACACTGGCCAACGTGTCCCATCTACACAGGTCTCACCTGCCTGCGTTTGGCCCATATCCCTTCAAACTTATCCTATTCACCATCTCCCAGCCACCTTGTAAGATTTACAGATGCAAGCATTAAGGTCTCTCTGTTCCAACGTCACCTTTAAAATTATACCCAATAATCCCAAAACTTTAGTCTTGCTATAATGCATCAGTCCAAAGTTCAATGATACATTGATAAATTGTTGTTTGGCATGCTATCCAGATTAAAACAACATCCATTTGCGATAACAATCAAACCATACACCAGTACAGCATAGTGCAAAGAACACGAAAAGAGGGTGCAGGATTTAGTTACCACAACAGAGAAGGTCTAGATAACTAAAGAGTGGAAGCTCAGCAACTGGATAGTTTGGGGCATTGCTGGGAATGTTTGGTGTTGGGAATGCATTCCTTAACTTGTCAGAGGTCCGAAGCTGCCACAGCCAGACATAAAAACAGCTTTTTCCCACAAGTAGTAGCTCTACTAAATAACCAAAAATCTATGGCCTCCTTTTGCTCTTGTATTTTATTTAATTCACATGTTTAATCAATAATGTTTTATTATTAATGTTTAATGTTTTATGTGTCATTCCTAACTGTCACTGTATGTCATGTTGTCACTTGCAGGCGGAGCACCAAAACAAATTCCTTGTATGTGAATACTTGGCCAATAAACGTATTCATTATTATTATTATTATTATTATTAAGTGTCTGAATAACAGCAGAGAAGAAGCTGCCATTGAGTTGTTCTACCGATGAGTTCAGCTGCACAGGGAACTTCACAGAGATGCAGCCTGATATTCTGACTCCAGCATTTTGTGTCCATAGCTCCTTACTATTTTGATGCCTGTAAATGTTTGTTTTTGTTTTTGTTGCGTTGTCTTGGCTGCTGGTCTGTTCTCATATTCATTCTAGTGATGCATTAAAAGCAATTGGCATTAGTGTGGTGCAGCAGTTAGTTCTGCTGCCTCATAACTCCAGGAAAGTGAGTTTGACACAGCACTCTGTAATTAATTGTGTTGAGTTACCATGTTCTCCCTGAGTCCATGTGAGTTTTTGCCGGATATGCAAGTTTCCGCTCACAAGCCAAAGATGCTGGTAGGCTCAATGGCCACTCTAAAGTACCCGTTATAGTATATTTGTCGCAAAACAACATCATAGGAGTTGATGGGCATGTATTGGAGAGAAGGGTGCAGAGATAAAGGTGGCCAGGACTGATGGTACTGTAAATTTGGAGCATGCATGTGTCTGATAGGCTGAATGGCCTCCTTCTTTGAGTAATGAATAAGAATTCTCGACTGAAATTTGTAAGAGATTTGGTAAATTAACTGTAACTGCAAGTCTAGTAAAATAGTGTCTCTAAAGTCTAACGTCAATTTTGCATTACATTCTCAGAAGCTTATACACATATAATAGCAAAGTATTGCAAGCTGCTGATTCACTCACAAGCAATTTTAAAAGTGCCTTGATAGCTGGTGCTCAGAATCCAAGCAAACCAGATTTCATCATGCAGAAGCAGAGTTTCACTGAGCTCATGGGATTTGCAGCTACAATAACAGGTTATAATTGTGCAGGGATATCCAGTCGGAATATTCAACGGAGACACAAAACCCTGTAAAGTTCAAAGTTCAACACAGTACTTACACAACATTACTTAAATGAGCAGAGAACAACCTGACAAGTAAATGCTTGTAGAACAGTTTGATATCTGATTCAATTATTCTCTACAAAACACAAGTAGACTCTGTTTTTTTATCTAGTAATCACCGAATAAATCACTCCTAAACAATGACATTGAAATAACTGCCAGGAACTTTGATTTATTAAAGATGCCGCATTTTACAGTAAATAAGCTGAATCCTCTGAGAAACAATGGAAGCCATGGAAATTCATTGTCAATAGAATTTACAAACTTTCATCAGCTTGCATTTCAGTTTGTAGCTGTTCCATCTAGGAAACAATGGCTTGGATCTTCCTGAGAAATGCCCGATGATTTGCAATAAAATGTCATAATTTACTTTCAAAACAAGAACATTGGGAAGTTCATCAGGGGGTGTAAGTTTTGAACTGCCTGGTAAATTCTCAGCATCTCCTGATGGGATCAACAATTTTCTGGTCTGTGCTCAGATGTTAGATTCCTCATGGAATCCAGTTGTCAAGGGGCAAGTTCGTATACTTCTTCAGCTGCAGCACAGAGACTTGCTTTAGTTTTTAGTTTAGAGATACAGCATGGACATAGGCTCTTTGGCCCACCGAGTCCATGACAGCCATTGGTCACACGTTCGCATTCGTTTTGTGCAATCCCACTTTCTCATCCACTCCCTATACACTAGGGACAATTTTACAGAGGCCAGTTAACCTACAAACCCGCACATCTTCAGAATGTAGGAGGAAACCGGAGCACTCATAGGAAACCCATGTTTTCACTGGGAGAATATACACACTCCACACACCACTCTTTAATAAATTAAATAACCAAGCAATTTAATTATTAAACAATCTTCTTGTGTTTTTTTAATAACTTTCAGCATTTGTTTGTAATGTATATAAATAGCATGGACATACAAGGGTTAATTTGTAAGTTTGCAAATGACACAAAGATTGCTGTGGTTGAAGAAGGCCATAGATCAGCTACAGAAATGGGCAGAGAAACAAGTCGATAGAATAGTAATGAAGGCATATAGTATGCTTCATTGTTCAGGGCATTGCATACAGGAGTCGGAATGTAATGATGCAGCTTTTTAGGACTTGGGTTAAGTAAAAATTGGAGTATTGCAATGCAAATCTGGTCAAGAGGGTCAAATTTTAAAGGAGACGTACGGGCAAGTATTTTTTCACATAGAGAGTGGCGAGTGCCTGGAATGCACTGACAGGTGAGGTGATAGTAGCATTTAACGGACTTTTGGATAGGCGCATGCATTTGCAGGGAATGGAGAGATAAGGATTATTAGCAGGCATGCAAGGTTTGGTCTAGGCACCATATTTGGCACAGAAATTGTAGGCCGAAGGGCCTGTTCCTATGCTGTACTCTTCGATGTTCGACATTCATTTTTAAAACAGTGTCATTACAGTAGCTGAGAAGAGGCCTATTTAAGACCACTCAATATAAGTGTAAGAGTAGCACATATTAGAGCATCAAGAATCAATGATGGGCAATTTGATATTCACAGCAATGTCACATTCTGCATTACTGTGTGAAATTTTCTCTGCTCTGCTCACGTTCTATCAGCTTTTACTGTCCTTGCTTTCATGAACTGTACATTCCTATCTTAGATGTTTAAAATCTTTCACCATCTTTAAAAACTTGCTGAATATAGATTTATTTGTCTTTGAGCTTGCAGCTATTTATTCGCCCTAGCCCTCCTCAAGTTTGATCACCTAAATGAAACTCATGTGACACTTGCCTGGATTAAAGTTTCTGTATAAATATGGAGATTTATTGGTGTGCTGCACACGTTAAACTCAAACCTAATGGAACTGCACTGTTACACTTTGATTTCTGCAGTACTTAGGTTCCTATTATCTGTTAAGACCACAACAATTGACTATCCTTGTACCAATTCCACTCCAGATATTCAGTACATGTTCATTTAAAGCTGAGATACATGGTTTTCTAATTAATATAGGAATTGGGGGCGAAGGGCAGGAATATGGACCCTTGAAAGCACGTACCACCAGATTCAGGAACAACTTCTTGCCCATTGTTAGAACTACCAAATGGTCCTCTCATAAGACAAGAGGGTAGTCCCGATCTCTCAATTGGCCCTTGCACTGTTTTCAAATCTGAATTTTCTCTGTAACCCTGGTAATATTCTCATTGCATTACCTGGTGTGTACTTATGAAACTACGTTCTTGATTGCATTCATATTTAGTTTGACTCGACTAGATAGCACTCAAATAAAAGTTGTTCACTGTATCACAGTACACATGACAATAATAAACCAATGCCAAGGTTTATAAGGGCGTGATAGATCCTGGTTTCCAATAAAAAATGAAGTGTTGTAGTAACTCAGTAGGTCAGAAAGAATGTCTGGAGGACATGGATAGGCAATATTTCAGGTTGAGAGAATTTCTAAGCAACTGAAAAGTATGCACACGATGTACAGAAAAAATGTTATTGTTCATATTACAGGAGACTCATCCTGGATTATAAGTTAGACTGGTGCAAAGGCTTATGAGGTAAAGTCTGAAGAAAGGCTGCGACCCAAAATGTGCCTATCCATGTCCCCCAAAGATGCTTCCTGACCCGCTGAATTACGCCAACATTTTGTGTTGTTTATCTTTCCTCCAATACTAATGTCAATGATTTAGCTAAGGATGCAAAGCTTCATATTCCACAGTTTGATGATCGTGTCAAAATAGATGTGTGAAGGGAGGAAGATATACAGAGGCAAGCTGACTGAGTGTATAAGAATATGGCAGATGGAGTGCATTGCAGATAAATATGGTTATCCATTTTGGTGCACAAAACAGAAAAGTGGTCATTTTCATAGGAAAGAGATTGGGTAGCATTGATGTCAAAAGTCACATTAGACACAAGTCACTGTCATAAGTCACAAAGGTTGATCAGCCATGTTTGAATGGAGTAGTAGACCCGATAGACTGAACGGCCTACTTCTGCTCCTATGAATTATGAACTTATGAAATCTGGCTGCAGGTTAAGCAAGGATGGAAACTAAATATTCCATGGTATTTGATAAACAGAAAGGACAGTCAAAATGGAAAAGGAAGTGTTCCCCCAAATGAAGATGAGCTATTTTACAAAATGGTGCTAAAAACAAGAAAACATTAAATAATTAAGTGATCCAGGACTGAAAGCAGGGGAAACTTACTTGTACAGAGTGTGGTGATTTAAAGAAAAAATCCTTACGCTAGAGGTTTGTGGACGTTTAGGAACTGAGATTGATGGATTTTCAAATTTTAGTGGATTTGTGGAATATCATGAGATTGTATGGAGCACATCAGCCAAGATCTTGAAGAATGGTAGATGGACTCAAAATGCAGGAGTAACTGAGCGGGACAAGCAGCATCTCAGGATAGAAGGAATGGATGACATTTCGGGTCGAGATCCTTCTTCAGACTGGTAGGCTGTTAGACCCTTCTTCAGACTTCAGACTTAGGAATGGTAGACCAGGTCCGAGGTGTTGAGTAGCATACTCCAGCTCACATTTCGTATACATGTAGTTGTTAATTCTCTAGTTAATTATCCAGTTTCTTTGCTTTTGACCTTTTCATCAACATTAAATTGAATGGCTCCACTCCTAGTGTCGATGATTTTAGCGACAAAGCCTGTAAGCTCTGAAATTCTCAAACCAAGCCTCTCCACCACTCCTCCTTCCTCAAAGAAATTCCCTCAATCTTACCACTTTAAATTAACTTCTGTACATCAGCCCAAATAACTCCTTAGGTCTCCGAGTGCCAAGTTTTATTTGATAACCCTGTTCCCTGTTTATGGCACCATATAAATACGTATTAAAGAGAAATGATGAGGATTTATTTAACTGAATTGTGTGACTTGTGATCATGAGATCACAATACAGGCTTTTCAAAACCAGCCAGACTCTAATCGAACCTGCAAAAAAAATTGTAATGCTGAATTTGCTAGTCCATCAAGATGATGGATGGTGTTCCTGGTTAAGGAACACTTTGTATTTTAGGTAATAAGCACTCTTCGCCAGCCGTGATCTTTGGTCACTATTCAAAACTGCACCAATGGGATTTTTTCTCTCCATTTTCTACATTGTGTGGCTTTTCAAAATTGAAAATGTAAGTTTTTAGGCGGTGCAGACTTGAACCCACAAGAAGCTTGATTAAAGTAAAATTTATTCTGCACCAAAATATTGCCGCAGGCCAAAGAAACCCTTCATTCCATTAGTGCAAATGGGATTCAAACTTAATTAAAGGTTTCATGTCCAATACATCAGATCAATTAAATATGCAACAAAATATTCATGGCTCTGGTGCAAGAACAAATGCTATTTTATACATGTGAATAGTTTATTTTTTTTAGTTTTATTTCTCCCCTTTCTACATCATTTGTTTCTAAGCATCAAGCACCAGGACAAAGAGACCTGTTTTATTTATGCTGTTGATATGAAGAGTTCTGGTGTGAGTGCCTGTTGTATCAAAGTTCTCAGTTCCCAGTTCACTTATAATCCAGGATGAGTCTCCTGTAAAATGAACAATAACATTTTTTTCTGTACATCGTGTGTATACTTTTCAGTTGCTTAGAAATTCTCTCAATTAAATTAAAATGATTAAGTTGTGCTACTCAATATAGTCATAGAGTCTTACAGTTTGCAAACAAGCCTTTTGGCCCAACTTGCCCACACCAACCAATATGTCCCAGCTACACTAGTCCCACCTGTCTGCGAGTGGCCCATATCTCTCCAAACCCATCCTATCCATATACCCGTCTAACTGTGTCTTAAACATTGCAATGGTACCTGCCTCAACAGCTTCCTGCAGCAACTCATTCCATACACCCACCACCCATTTGTCTGAAAAAGTTACCCCTCAGGTTCCTATTTAAGCTTTCCCCCTCACTTTAAACCTATGTCCTCTCATTCTTGATTCCCCTACTCTGGCCAAGAAACTCTGTGTATCTACCCGATCTATTCCTCTCATGATCTTATACACCTCTATAAGATCACCTCTCATCCTCCTGCATTCAAGGAATAGAGACCTTGCCTGCTCAACCTCCCTATACCTCAGGCCCTCAAGTCCTGGCAACATCCTCGTAAATTATTTAAAAGTTAATAAAAGTTGTAACTAAGACTTACATTTTGAATTCCTTAATTTGACAATCAAGTATAATTTTACTTCGGAGTCATGTGAGTGACTACGTGAAGACCCCGCCAGCACGCATGCGCGAAGCATCGTCGAACGCATTGCGAAGCGACAGGCAGGAGGAGCGCCGCTCCTCCAATGCAAGTTTAAAAATCGCCTGCAGGTAAATACTTACCATTCTGAGGTCGTTGTCGGCTCTGTTGAGCATTTCTCTTACAGAGCTTACCGAGATGGAATCGAGGACAAAGTCCAAAGGAGCCACTGCCAAACAAGTTGCTGAGGACTGGGAAGCAGGCAGCCAGCAGTGGTTAAGTTCTCCAGAGCTGCTGATACAAACCGCAGCCCCCGACTTCACGCCGCTACAGCCCGCAGGTGCTCCTCGGACTGGCGGCAAACCCACCCGGAAGTCGGGCAGGTCCGCTGACTCGGCTGAGTCCGGACTGGAGGACACCCCGCCCGCGGGAAGCGACAGCGGTCAACTATCCCGCATGGAGCGGATGGTGGAGCAGTTGCTCCAACGTGACCGGCTACAGCAGGGGTATGGTCACAGTGGGTCTCCTCGCAGACCCATGGCAGCACCCTCTACAGGGCTGCCAAATGTTTCACCCTCCTCGCAGGGGAGCATTAGGAGTCAGGACTGGGCTTCTTCAGAGGGGAGTGTGGCTGAAGAAACACCAATGCTAGGGGTGCCAGAAGAGGAGCTACTGGGCATGGTATCTAAATTTGCGATGCCTACCCAAAAAGGGCTGCCGTTGCAACCGAAGTTAGCAGCCAGTATTAACTACATGGCAACGAATCAACTTCAGGAACAGGCCATTAATGACACTGCAGCCAAATACCTAGCTCCTGAGAATTGTGTCTCCCTCAACGTGCCTGCAGTCAACAACCCCATCTGGGGTAACATGAGCTCTGGCATCAGGAGTCAGGAAGTAAAACTCCAGAAAATCCTAAAACTACTGGCTGCTGGAATTCCAGCCGTTGCCAGGTCAGTGGATGGAGTGGAAATGCCGGAAGAGCTACAGGATGCTCTGGCACTCCTCCGTAACACTTAATTTGAGATGAACTGTTACAGAAAGAGTGTCATCCGGCCTGCACTGAACCCCAAGTTTGCGGGGTTGTGCAGACCCAGCAGTGCACAGCCGCATACACTACTATTTGGGGACAACCTGCCAAAGTAGGTAAAAGACCTCGATGAAGAGGCAAAGGCAATAGGCATGATAAAAGTGCCGGCTGCCACCAAGTTCTCATACCAGCGGCGATAGCACCCCTATGCATCCACCAGCAGACCACGCTACCACAGCGACAGAACACCTGCTGGTGAAAGCTTGAAGACCGTCCAACCTGCTCAACGGTCTTTTTTAGACCATGGCCCAGCACAGCCTTTCTGGAAAATGTGCCACCCCCACACCACAGAGCCTCCACCTCCCAGGAAACAAGGACAGAGGAAACCAATGCAGCACCGCCGGTAACCATGGAGTTAGGTGGGTCTGGTTGCCTGAGGAATATTGCATGTTTAAATTCTTCACAGATTGGGGGACGGTTGCACTGGTTTCGGGATGCATGGAGCTCTGTAACTTCTGATCCTTTCACACTGCAAAGTATTCAAGGATACAAAATAGAATTTGTTCACAAACTTCCCCTTCCTGTTTAGCATGTACCTAGTCGAAAGTTTGTACTTTCACAGAAAGAAAAGACAGAAGGTCATGCTGAACTCTTAAGACTATATACGAAAGGGATAATTGAGAAAACCAAAAGTGAGCCTGATGAGTTTGTATTGAACATCTTCACTAAAAGTAAAAAAGATGGCAGATGCTGCATCATTATTGATTTGACACAACTGAATACTTTTGTGCAGTATGCCCACTTCAAAATGGAAACCTTTGTTACTGCTAAACAACTAGTTTCCAAGAGATACTTCATGGCTTGCATCGACCTAAAAGATACATAATATTCAGTACCAATAGTCAAATATCATCACAGATATTTGAAATTTGCCTGGATGGGGCAGCTCTGGCAGTATAAAGCGCTGCCTAACGGATTAACATCAGCACCCAGACTGTTTACCAAATTATTGAAACCAGCTTTAGCGTGTCTCAGGAAACAAAAACATATTGTTATGGCATACCTCGATGATATTTTAATTGTGGGGAAAACCTTGGAGTTGGCCAAATTGGCTGTCTCAGCCACTGAGCACGTATTTCAAAAACTGGGTTTCATCCTCCATCCAGACAAATCCAAATTAATGCCTTCTACCACTATGGACTATTTGGGATTTACGATTGACTTTGTTCATGTGTCTGTCACTTTTCCACCGAACAAAGCGTCAGACTTGATAGAAGCATGTAACAGCGTTGCTGGCATCAGTAAACCGTCTATTCGGCAAGTAGCCAGGGTAATAGGGAAGCTTGTGGCTGCCTTCCCAGCCACACAATTTGGGCCCTTGCATTACCAAAACCTACAAAGAGCAAAAATTGCAGCACTCAAACACCATGCTGGCCATTTTGACAGGCCAATGCAATTACCAGCAAAAGCAAAATTGGAATTACAATGGTGGATAGACAATGCTCGACATTGCTCTAATCCCATTACAATCACAAACCCCATGGTAATACTACAAACTGACACCAGTGCTCAAGGCTGGGGAGCAACTAATACCACCTCCAGTTGCGGTGGTAGATGGAATGCACATGAATTAACTTTACTCCCGGCACTGGGAATTAATCATCTAGAAATGCTGGGAGCATTTCATGGACTCCGGGCTTACTGTTCAGACATGCACCATCTGCATGTACGCTTACAAATTGATAATACAACCGTGGTGGCTTTTATCAATCATATGGGTGGAATTAAGTCTATATCTTGTGACGAATTGGTCAATACAATCTGGCAATGGTGCTTAGAAAGGAACATTTGGATATCAGCCACTTACCTTCCGGGTAAGCAAAAATACAGTGGCAGACACCAGGTCACGCAAGTTTAATGACAACACCGAATGGATGTTGGACCGCAAAGTATTTGCTGATATTGTAGATCGGTATGGAACACCAGATATCGACCTTTTTGCATCCAGACAATCACCAAATACCAACATATGTTGCATGGGAACCAGACCCTGGGGCAGTAGCGATGGACGCTTTCTTGCTACACTGGGGGGATTTGTTTTTCTATCCATTTCCCCCCTGCCTCATCAGTCGGGTCTTGCAAAAAATTAAACAAGACTCCACACCGGGTATTCTGGTTGTTCCCGACTGGCCTACTCAACCATGGTTCCCTGTGGTACTGGACATGGCCACAGAACCATGAATCCCAATAAATAAACGTCCGAGTTTATTGGTACACCCTGTGACAGGGGAGAGTCACCCGTGCCATGACCAGATAAACCTATTGGCTTGCAGGGTTTGAAAAGGCCACTCCTGGATTTTGGACTCTCAGACCGAACAATGAATATCATAATGGCATCATGCAGGGAGTCCACCAGGAGACAATACCTCACTTACGTCAAGAAATGGGAGGTGTTAATCTTGGGAAAATGAATTATGCCAAACTATTAGACCAGAAGTATGGGATGATAGTTTACAACATATACATCATTGTTCGCTAAATGCTAAACACTCTCTTATACAGTTTAAAATATTACATAGACTATATTATTCCAAATCCAAATTACATAATATGTTCCCAAAAGTATCTCCTATATGTGATAAATGTCAACATTTAGAAGCCAATTTGTCACATTTATAAACTGTATAAAAATTACAAAATTCTGGATTGAAATATTTAGGATAATTTTGAAAGTTGTTAATATAACTTTGATACCTGATTCAAAGCTAATAATACTAGGAATACTGGAAACAGAACAATTAGTAACAACAAATCAAAGAATTTTTATTGATTATGGGTTAATAATTGGGAAAAAATTAATATTTAAATTTTGGAAAGGCCCTACATCCCCTACAATCAAAATGTGGAATACAGAAATGTCGGAGACTCTTCATCTGGAGAGATTGAGGCTTGTCCTAATGGGCAGGTTAGATCTCTTCAGAGGAATATGGTCTCCATATATTGAATATTTACAGAGTCATAACGGCTCGGTACGAGGGCTTGACTGAGGCCTGAATATTAGAATGGATGAAGAAATATATATAATAAATCATGCCTATATCTCCAATGACGGATTAATGATTAATACTCCATTCGCTTTCATATTTTCTTCATTATTTAGCTCTATCTTTTCTCACTTTATAAAAAATAATTTAAAAAGCGTATAGAAGCATACAGTCCTAAATTTTAATATTAGTAATAATATCAATATTATTAATATTATGAAAGTATATAATGATGTAGTTTCGTTTATGTAAAACATTGTAATTTTCATAAATATGTTTCTATAATAAAAATATTTAACAAAAAAAAAAATGGGAGGTGTTTTGTACCAAGACAAACACCACATATGACACAGCCACCATTAGGGAAGTGCTGGAGTTCCTGGCAAGCCTTCATTTTGATGAAGGTTTAAGCTACAGTGCCATCAACTGTGCCCGGAGTGCCCTATCCTAATACCTCGGACAAGGTTTAGATCAATGCAGTGGGGTCCCACCCCTTGGTGTCTAAACTAATGAAGGGAATTTTTAACTCAAATCCCCCCAGGCCTATATATTCCCAGACCTGGGAGATTAGCATTGTGCTAACCATGCTCCGAGGGTGGGCACCAATAACGTCTCTTTCCCTAGCCAAATTGAATACAAAATGGTAATGCTGATGGCATTCGTGACGGCGCAAAGGGTCCAGTCCCTACACAAGCTAAGTATGGACGCCATGGTTATAACCAACAATAAGGTAACTTTCCTTATTCAGGGATTACTCAAACAAAACAGGCCTGGATCATCTGGCTGCAAGTTGGATTTGCTGGCCTACCCCGTGGACAGCCGCCTATGCATAGTGACCCACCTTTTACACTACATGGAGGTCACCAAGTGTCTCAGGGGCACGGAAATGGCTCTGCTTATAAGTCACAAACATCCTCATCACAGAGTCACCGTGCAAACCTTTTCATGATGGCTAAGGGTGGTATTGGGTGCAGCGGGGGTGGACACTGATGTTTTTAAATCTCACTCCACCAGGGCTGCATCTACATCGGCGGCAAGGATGATGGAAGTTCCAATGGACCACATCCTTGCAATGGCGGGTTGGGCTAATGAGGAAACCTTTCAGCGGTTCTATAATAAACCCGTGGCCGCGCCTGAGACGTTTGCAGACACAATTTTAAGTTCTGTATTATAATTTCCCCGAAGTAGGGGTATTATTATTTGTTATTGTTAAATAAATACCCTCTTGTTTTTCAGCACTGTTTCATGTCTGAAATACGTTAACATACTTCTTCCATTTGTCATTATGGCAGTGTGTGAGCATGGACTAGTTCCAGGACATGAAATCACAGTGCTTTGAAATCTTCACGTTGTCACTCACATGACTCCGAAGTAAAATAGTAAGATTAAATGAGAACTTACCAGTTTGAAGTTCGATAGTTATTTATGAGGAGTTACGATGAGGGATAACGTGTCCTCCGCTGCCAAGCCCTCTATTATAAAGGTCAACTGGTATGCTGGTTCTCTTATCTTACTATGTTAGTCAACTCTGTTATCTGTGATTTCACACCGCTGCTTTGAAGAATGTCGCGCATGCGTGCTGGCGGGGTCTTCACGTAATCCCTCATCGTAACTCCTCATAAAATAAGGATCAAACTTCAAACTGGTAAGTTGTCATTTAATCGTACTATTAACCTGACTCTAAGCCTCACTCCAAAAGATTTACAATGATGTTGCCAGGACTCAAGGGCCTGAGCTATAGAGAAATATTGGGCAAATTAGGACCCTATTCCTTGGAGGGTAGGAGGCTAAAGGATGATATTTTCGAGGTGTGTAAAATCATGAGGGGAATTGATAGGATAAATGCACAGTCTTTTCCCAGGGTAGGGGAATCAAGACCAGAGGATAAACAGAGGACTCTGGGAGTTAGGGACTCTGGGAGTTAAGGATTCAGTATTTAGTAGTAAAGTTTAAAGGATAAGTTTTTGTGTTTTTTTAATATTTAATACAGAGTAATTTGGGAGTAATGTATGGCAGTAGAGATTGGCCCCGTGGTTTGTTCAGCCTGCAACATGTGGGAGATCAGGGAGATGGTCGGTGTCCCTGGTGACTACGTTTGCAGGAAGTGTGTCCAGCTGCAGCTCCTGGCAGACCGCATTGAACGATTGGAACTGCGGCTGGATTCATACTGGAGCATCCACGATGCGGAGAAAGTCGTGGATAGCACGTACAGTGAGTTGGTCACACCGCAGGCAAAAGGTAAGAGGACAAAAAGGGAACGGGTGGCCAATAGACAGCAAAGCAGTAGGCAGGTAGTGCAGGAGTCCCCTGCGGTCATCTCCCTCCTAAACAGGTATACCATTTTGGATACTGTTGAGGGAGATGGCTCATCAGGGGAATGCAGCAGCAGCCAAGTTCATGGCACCATGGGTGGCTCTGCAGCACATGAGGGGGGAAAAAAGAGGGGAAGGGCAATAGTAATAGGGGATTCAATTGTCAGGGGAATAGATAGGCGTTTCTGCGGCCGCAAACGAGACTCCAGGATGGTATGTTGTCTCCCTGGTGCAAAGGTCAGGGATGTCACTGAACGGCTGCAGAACATTCTGGAGGGGGAGGGTGAACAGCCAGTTGTCGTGGTACATGTTGGCACCAACGATATAGGTAAAAAAAGGGATGAGGTCCTACAAGGTGAATTTAGGGAGCTAGGAGATAAACTTAAAAGTAGGACCTCAAAGATAGTAATGTCCGGATTACTACCAGTACCACGGGCCAGTCAGAGTAGAAATAGGAGGATATTGCAAATGAATACGTGGCTTGAAAAGTGGTGCAAGGGGGAGGGATTCAAATTTTTAGGGCACTGGGACCAGTTCTGGGGGAGGTGGGACCGGTACAAACAGGACGGTTTGCACCTGAAATGGAATGGAACCAATGTTCTTGGGGGAGTGTTTGCTAGTGCTGTCGGGGAGGATTTAAACTAATGTGGCAGGGGGATGGGTACAAGAGCAGAGAGGCAGGTGGGTGTAAAATGAGGGTAGAAGCAATAGGTAGTAAGGTGAAAAGTAAAAGTGGCAGGCAGACAAAACCAGGGCAAAAATCAAAAAGGGCCACTTTTCAGCAAAATTGTATAAGGGGTAAGTGCGTTGTAAAGACAAGCCTGAAGGCTTTGTGTCTCAATGCAAGGAGTATTCGTAATAAGGTGGACGAGTTGAGCGTGCAGATAGATATTAATGATTATGATATAGTTGGGATCACGGAGACATGGCTCCAGGGTGACGTAGGCTGTGAGCTGAACATCCAGGGATATTCAATATTCAGGAGGGATAGAGAGAAAGGAAAAGGAGGTGGGGTAGCGTTGCTGGTTAGAGAGGAGATTAACGCAATGGAAAGGAAGGACATTAGCTTGGAGGATGTGGAATCGGTATGGGTAGAGCTACAAAACACTAAGGGGCAGAAAACGCTGGTGGGTGTTGTGTACAGGCCACCTAACAGTAGCAGAGAATTTGGAGATGGTATCAAACAGGAAGTTAGAAATGCGTGCGACAAAGGCAAAACAGTTATAATGGGTGACTTCAATCTACATATAGATTGGGTTAATCAAATTGGCATAGTTGCGGGATAGTTATCTAAATCAACATGTAGAGGAACCAACGAGAGAGCAGGCTATTTTAGACTGGGTATTGAGTAATGAGGAAGGGGTAGTTAGCCGTCTTGTTGTACGTGCCCCCTTGGGCAAGAGTGACCATAATATGGTTGAGTTCTTCATTAGGATGGAGAGTGACATTGTTAATTCAGAAACAATAGTTCTGAACTTAAAGAAAGGTAACTTTGAGGGTATGAGACGTGAATTGGCCAAGATTGACTGGCAATTAATTCTAAAAGGGTTGACGGTGGATATACAATGGAAGACATTTAAAGACTGCATGGATGAACTACAAAAATTGTTCATCCCAGTTTGGCAAAAGAATAAATCGGGGAAGGTAGTGCATCCGTGGATAACAAAGGAAATCAGGGATAGTATCAAAGCAAAGGATGATGCGTACAAAGTAGCCAGAAAAAGCAGCATACCAGAGGACTGGGAGAAATTCAGAGACCAGCAGAGGAGGACAAAGGGCTTAATTAGGAAAGGAAAAATAGATTATGAAAGAAAACTGGCAGGGAACATTAAAACTGACTGCAAAAGTTTTTATAGATATGTGAAGAGAAAGAGGTTAGTTAAAACAAATGTAGGTCCCTTGCAGTCAGAAACAGGTGAGTTGATCATGGGGAACAAGGATATGGCGGACCAATTGAATAACTACTTTGGTTCCGTCTTCACTAAGGAAGACATAAATAATCTGCCGGAAATAGCAGGGGACTGTGGGTCAAAGGAGGAATTGAGTGAAATCCAGGTCAGTCGGGAAGTGGTGTTGGGTAAATTGAATAGATTAAAGGCCGATAAATCCCCAGGGCCAGATAGGCTGCATCCCAGAGTACTTAAGGAAGTAGCTCAGGAAATAGTGGATGCATTAGTGATAATCTTTCAAAACTCTTTAGATTCTGGAGTAGTTCCTGAGGATTGGCGGGTAGCAAATGTAACCCCTCTTTTTAAGAAGGGAGGGAGAGAGAAAACGGGGAATTACAGACCAGTTAGTCTAACATCGGTAGTGGGGAAACTGCTAGAGTCAGTTATTAAAGATGGGATAGCAGCACATTTGGAAAGTGGTGAAATCATTGGACAAAGTCAGCATGGATTTACGAAAGGTAAATCATGTCTGACGAATCTTGTGGAATTTTTCGAGGATGTAACTAGTAGCGTGGATAAGGGAGAACCAGTGGATGTGGTATACCTGGACTTCCAGAAGGCTTTCGACAAGGTCCCACATAAGAGATTAGTATACAAACTTAAAGCATACGGTATTAGGGGTTCAGTATTGATGTGGATAGAGAACTGGCTGGCAAACAGGAAGCAAAGAGTAGGAGTAAATGGGTCCTTTTCACAATGGCAGGCTCAGTGCTGGGACCCCAGCTATTTACAATATATATTAATGATCTGGATGAGGGAATTGAAGGCAATATCTCCAAGTTTTGCGGATGACACTAAGCTGGGGGGCAGTGTTAGCTGTGAGGAGGATGCTAGGAGACTGCAAGGTGACTTGGATAGGCTGGGTGAGTGGGCAAATGTTTGGCAGATGCAGTATAATGTGGATAAATGTGAGGTTATCCACTTTGGTGGCAAAAACAGGAAAGCAGACTATTATTTAAATGGTGGCCGATTAGGAAAAGGGGAGATGCAGCGAGACCTGGGTGTCATGGTACACCAGTCATTGAAAGTAGGCATGCAGGTGCAGCAGGCAGTGACAAAAGCGAATGGTATGTTGGCTTTCATAGCAAAAGGATTTGAGTACAGGAGCAGGGAGGTTCTACTTCAGTTGTACAGGGTCTTGGTGAGACCACACCTGGAGTATTGCGTACAGTTTTGGTCTCCAAATCTGAGGAAGGACATTATTGCCATAGAGGGAGTGCAGAGAAGGTTCACCAGACTGATTCCTGGGATGTCAGGACTGTCTTATGAAGAAAGACTGGATAGACTCGGTTTATACTCTCTGGAATTTAGGAGATTGAGAGGGGATCTTATAGAAACTTACAAAATTCTTAAGGGGTTGGACAGGCTAGATGCAGGAAGATTGTTCCCGATGTTGGGGAAGTCCAGGACAAGGGGTCACAGCTTAAGAATAAGGGGGAAATCCTTTAAGACCGAGATGAGAAAGACTTTTTTCACACAGAGAGTGGTGAGTCTTTGGAACTCTCTGCCACAGAGGGTAGTTGAGGCCAGTTCATTGGCTATATTTAAGAGTGAGTTGGATGTGGCCCTTGTGGCTAAGGGGATCAGAGGGTATGGAGAGAAGGCAGGTATGGGATACTGAGTTGGATGATCAGCCATGATCATATTGAATGGCGGTGCAGGCTCGAAGGGCTGAATGGCCTACTCCTGCACCTAATTTCTATGTTTCTATGTTTCTATGTTTCTATTAAGGTAAGAGGGGAAAGGTTTATTAGGAACCTGAGGGACAACCTTTTCACTCAGAGCCTGGTAAGTATATGGAATGATCTGCCAGAGGATGTCGTTGAGACCGGTACGTTAACAATATTTAAAAGACACTTTGACAGATTTATGCGTAGGAAATCTATAGAGGGATATGGACCAAATGTGGATAAATGGTTTAGTTTAGTTTATTTTTTTTAAAGAAGGAACTGCAGATGCTGGAGAATCGAGGGTACACAAAAAGCTGGAGAAACTCAGCGGGTGCAGCAGCATCTAAGGAGCGAAGGAGATAGGCGTCTGAAGAAGGGTCTCGACCCGAAACGTCGCCTATCTCCTTCGCTCCTTAGATGCTGCTGCACCCGCTGAGTTTCTCCAGCTTTTTGTGTACCCTAGTTTAGTTTATTGTCTTGCACACCGAGGTACAGTGAAAAGCATTTTGTGTGCTATCCAGTCAATAGAAAAACTACATGATCACAATCAAGCCATCCACAGCATACAGCTACAGGATAAAGGGAGTAATGTTTAGTGCAAGATAAAGTCCAGTAAAGTCCAATTAAAGATAGTTGATAGGGCATATTGGTTGGCGTGAACAGGTTGAGCTGATGGGAATAACCCCATGTAGAACTATTCTATCATTCTCCAAACTGTGACCATTAACTGCAAAATGAACAAAACACAAAATGTTCTTGCAATAGCTGCTAAGGCACGTGTACAAAATATTATGCACAATTTACAATACAAAAACAGGCCATTTGGCCCAATAGGTACTTATGAATATTTATGAGCCTCTCAACTTCACTCACCAACATTTTCTGATATACTTAATCCAGACAAAACAAATATTTAACTGAAGAATAGTCTGAATAAGATGGTTAAACAGAAGTGAGCAGGTGCCATTGCGGAATCGGTAAACCTCTTGCAGTGAAATTATATTCCTCTTTCAATTTATTCCCTTCCCTCCCGATGTATGGAGAAGAGGTTCTGTCACACCAATGAGATGTACTACACAAATGTTTCATGAAACGCATTTAGAAAAGAAAATTGATAATTTACCTCCCGACTTGCAATGCTGATTGTAATTCACTTGCTTTTTCCCCATAACCACAGGCACAAGTACTAATCAAGAATCTGGAGAAAACCCACATGGTTACCGAGAGAATGTACAAACGCCGTACATCAAACACCCATAGTCTGGATGGAACCCTCTGTGCTGCCCTTAATTCATTAAGAGGCAGTGCCTTTAAATTTGGTATTTTCACATTTTTCCGTACTTTTACCTTATTTGTTGCTGTTTTTGCTTCCGTTGTCCAATTATTTTACTTACTACATTTCTAATATTTACTCCCATTTGTGTTGTCTGTTTCCCAACTATCTCCATATTCCCTCCCCACTACTAATCTAATTGAAACCCTATTAAACTATACTGCAGAAAATATTATTAAAGAAAAATCTCATTCATGACAAAATGACAAATTAATTTATCAACAAAGAAAATAGTGATGCCAACAGGTCAGGCAGGGTCTGAAGAGATGAGTTGGGTATTGTTAGCTGGAAAGGACTTTCCCAACCACATTTACATTTAGCAAAAATCACAAGAACACCTAGAGGTGCTGGGATTCCAAAATAGAAACAGAAAATGCTGGATATACACACCGGTCAGGCAGTGTCTGTGGAGAAAGAAATAGAGTTAACAGTTCAGATGCCAATCTTTTCTTCAGAACTCTGATGAAGGTTCTCAGATCTAAAACATTAACTCTGTTTCTCCTTCTGCGGATGCTGCCTGGGTTGCTGAGTGCTCACATGTAATATCTTGGTCACTGCAGATTGTTTATGAATAGGTCAAATCTATACACGTAAACCACAACCAAAGGTTTATTCAAGTGTGAACAATAACAGTACGGTGGCAAAACCGTAGAGCTGCTGCCTTACAGCGCCAGAGACCCTGGTTCGGTCCTGATTATGGGTGCTGTCAGTACGGAGTTTTTACATTTTCCCTGTGTCCAGGTGGTTTTTTTTCCCGGGTGCTCCGGTTTCCTCCCACACTCCAAAGATGTACACGTTTGTAGATTAATTGGCTTTGATAAAATGATTCCTAGTGTGAAGACTAGTGCCAGAATAAGGAGATTGCTGGTCGGTGCAGACTCGGTAGGCCGAAGGGCCTGTGACCGTGCTGTATCACAAAACTAAAATACTCTCTAGTGTCAAGCTGGGAACTGCAGGAATATGCAAAACAGCCCACGGTCGAGAGCATAAACAGCACTTTGTGGCACCATTGTCAGATTCTTGAAATGAAGCAAGTGCTCAGTATATTCCTGCAGAGAATCTGGTGACAGATGTGCTTTACAGTCACTAAATTAGTAAAAACACAGCGTTGTGCACATCTACGTACTGTAAACTCCCTCTTCCCCATAATTCAGTCACTGCTGATGCAAACACATTATTTTTAAATTCCCTGTTTGGTCTGATGGCCAAGCACAGTTATTATTTTTTCCCATAGATGCCGGACAGCTTAATTCCTGTTGACTGCTATCATCAATTACCAGTAATATATTATTTTGCTGCTTCACCAACTCCAGATAATAGTTTATTGAAAGGTCTGAAATGAGAAAGACTCCTAGAGACTATAGAGTATTCCCCCTCTAATAGCACACAAAAATCATTCATCAAAGTTCAAATTTAGTAGCAAAATGTCACGTCAGCTTTCAAAATTGTCTAATTTCTGAGGGTGGAGGAAAGAAATGCAGATGCTGGTTTAAATCGAAGGTAGACACAAAATGCTGGAGTAACTCAGCGGGACAGGCAGCATCTCTGGAGAGAAGGAATGGGTGACGTTTCGAGTCGAGACCCTTCATAGGCCCGTCCCACTAGGTTACTCCAGCATTTTGTGTCTACCTTTAATTTCTGAGAGAATGTTTCAGAGCATTCAGTCCCACTACAGTATTCTTTCTTTGCAGTACACAATGGAAGTGTTTCCCTTGAAAAAGCTAAAAGAAATCTGTCGAGTGCCATAACCATGAGCATCTTGAACAATAGCGAGAACAACTTTAGAGAGATTTATTTCAATGTCAATGTTTCATTTTTATTAATGTGTCTCAGTAGAATGTGAAAATGCCCAACATTTTAATGGATTTATCAAATCCCTCAAATTAAACCACATAATCATCGTAATACAAAATTAATTCATTTGAATTAAGAGGGCATTGCATTCCTTTCAACCAATTTAACCAGCTCACAGCACTAAATTATGTTTGGTCAATCAAATGTTATTCTATGGTTTCCACCCGGTTTCGTTTTTTACTGACAGCAAGCATTCATTTCTCTTAAATGGTTAAGGCTTAATTTTAAAATATTTCAAACCTGCATTTTGTCTTTGTCATTTGTACTTCAGTGTTATTTCCTTCTTGCCGTACACAATTTAACATTGTTTGCAGAAAAAAATCCCTCCAACCTACAATATCCAGTTAACACAATTACATTTTATGCAAAATATGTTGAGCATCATGCCACATTCTGAGCATTTGTGTTGTCTGTAATAATTTGATCATCGAGCACTCATTAAAGGCTTCTAGATGATGAATATAATTTTAATATTCAGCTTGTGTTAACTGATTTTCCCACCTTAATTTAAGTTTCAATTATACTTAGAGCCATGATGGTACTGTGCAGTATTCCAGTGTGTCACCTGTAATATGTATGCCCCATCTACTGGCAAAATGAGCACAGGTTAGCAAGGAAATCTATTCATGTCACGTTGTGTTCAGGGCAGGCAGCACAGTGATTTTCCTCTTTCCTTATTGTCAACCAGTTTTCAGCCTTGGGGAGATTAGAAGTCGACCAACATACGGTTAAACCCTTGGCAACGACATGCCTCAATATATTGATGACAGGCAACACATGCTCTTACAAACCCTTGAGTTTCAGGCACCAATAAGACCACAATAAAAGATTCAGCTGCAGAGCCAGCTTCAATCAAGTACCTTAGAAAACAGATCAAACATCTCTGCCTGTCACCCAGTGGATTAACTCTAGCAATTAAGTATAAAATAGCCTACATGCACAAAACTACTTGAGCTAATCTCTTGATTGGCAGGTGGAATGGTTGATCTGTCGTGTAGGGATTTCTCCAAACTAGTTGGCAGCTAAATATAGCTGTAGCTGACGAACAGTGAAGGGACTAAAAATAATTACACTTCCTACGGCATCCTAAGACAAAGAAAGGCTATATATTAATGTGCTAGGAAACAAACCAATAGCAAAATGCCCTGCTTGCCAGTACTAAATTAATGGACTACATTATAATATTTAATCAAAGTTCTAATAATAAAGGTTTCACCCAGCTCCAGCCCCTTGCAGAGATATAATTATCAGCGCTCTAGAGTCTCACCGATATCTGCTTTGAGCAAAGCATTTACGTTCCAGCGTACATCCAGCTGGACATTTGCTCAAATATGTCATTGCAGTTCATTCCCACCTTCACTCGCACAACATCCACAAATGGGTGGGTGTTACCGGAGAACAATCAGGAATCTGAAAGCATTTGTTAAATCATTCGGATCTCTTTGGCAGGAGAGGTGAAATCACTTGTTCCCCATTGTTAATCTAGTCGAGGTCATTCAGCAAGTCTGTGACCTTGGTATACCAAGTCCAAGTCACACAGATCAAGGTGTTGCCTACTGTGCACTCACTAAATTATCGAAAGGTACCACCTCAAAATGCACTTTGGCCCATGCACTGGAATGTATTTTAACTATTTTTGTTGAAAATAATTATAGCAGTGTATGTACTGTATGGCAGTCGTTTTCTCCATCAGAATATCAAACATACTCTTTTATCATATCAGATAAATAAGGCGCGTAAGCAGATTAGCTGGGTTTTAAATGAAACAATGAGATTTCAACTCCCATCTCATTTGGCATATTATCCTTCTATCACCTTGAGAGAGCAGGAGCTGCTGTTTCAAAGTGCGGCAGCTGAATTTTACACTATACATGCTAATTTATGCCTTAGCTGGTATCCACGGGTACACGCCAAGTATTGTCACAAAAGTCAACACAGACAAACCATCCAAGAATAAAACAAATAGGATTTATTTAAAGCTTTCGCATGCAAGTAATCTAAAATGGAACTCCCATAATCAATCAAGTTTTAAACTCCAATATAATAAATATATTCTGAGTGGCAACACCATCAATCAAAATTGCTTCAAATCACATGACAACGTTTTCTAATATTTGTTATGGGAATTTGGGATTTTTTGTTCTTTGTCTTGTTGTTTATGCATAATGGTGGGGCGAGGGTTTGTGAAATTAAAAAAAGCATAACTTAGCTGACACCAATTCTGAAACAGTAGGTATTGCAGAAAAAGCCAAGTGCATTCCTCACTGAAATATAATGGTAGTGCTGAAATATTAATAGAATATTGACTGGCCTTGAGGGGGATACGACATATATTGCCTGAAGTAGATTCATATTGCCCGAGTCGAAGACGAGGGCAATATGGATCTAGTGAGGGCAATATATGTCGTATCTCCCGAAAGAGGACAGTCAATATTGTTATTATTACCCATTATCAGACATCTAGAGGAAAATCTGAACATCTCATATGATATGAATGTATCTATACATTTTGCAATATGCATTGCAACATTGTAAATAAGGGTACTAAAACCATTCCAACATTGTAAATAAGGGTACTAAAAGAATGTAACATTTATGTTTCATTTATGTAATTTATGTAATTCATTTATGTGACAATGTGAAGGTCGAACTTTTAAATCGCGAACCTCTTCTCGCAACCGGCTGCCATTTTGTTTTGTTTTGAGAATAAATTTTAAATTTCGCACGCAGCGTCACGTTGCCGTCACGCAGCGTCACGTTGCCGTCACGCAGCGTCACGTTGCCGTCACGCAGCGTCACGTTGCCGTCACGCAGCGTCACGTTGCCAAGTTCCCGGATGTGAGACCAGGGGAATATAAGACTATATTCCCCGCTGTTTAAACAGGTAAAGTCCATAGGCGTTCGCTAGAAAGGGGAATATGAGAAAATATTCCCCTGTTAGCGCTGCTGGCAGTAAAAAGGAAGGGAATACAATTTCGTAAAAGCATACCTCAGATGGGTGATATGGGTAATAATGTGGAATATTTAACAAAAGGCATTTCAAATCCAGAAACAAATCCATATTTATTAATTGCTGAGCTCAAAAGAAAAACGCCAAAGGGGTAATTATTGCGCACACATACCAATGAAGGCAAGATTCAGACACTGCAGAACATTTAAGTCTAAGTGCTCAACCTTATTCAAGATTTTGGAAGTGTATATATACCTTCATGCTGCATTGCTGCAGTCTCCCTTTACAAAGGAACATATTCTCTTTCCCCTTCATTTCACCCCTGTGACTGATCCAATGCAGAAGGGAAAATGAATACAGCTGATCCTTTTACGACTTGTCAGGAACAGTTTATTCTTCTTTGCATGAAATGGATAGCAAATTAACTCCCTTCTTTATTGAAGAATTCATTTCAACAGTGTAATTGAAGACTGATGATATTAGTGTTTTCATTGCAATAGCATTGGTTTCATGCGTGTTCATATAATGGAAGAATTGTCTTTAACCTGTTCAGTGCCAGAATGTTTACATCTCAGTGCCACCCCCAGGTATACTCGTTTTGGCTTGGTATCATTTTATGGCAGTGTGATGAGTCGTCCTTGACCTAAAGAAAAAACAAAGGACAAAGGACAAAGGACATTTATTGTCACATACACCAATAGGTGTAGTGAAATTTGTCTTGCCAAGCAGCACACAGATAAAGATGAGACACAACACTGAAAAATTAACAATAAACATAAAAACATCCCCCCACAATGGTTCCCACTGTGGGGGAAGGCACAAAGTCCAGTCCCATCCCCTTGTCCACCCACAGTCAGGCCTATTGAGGCCTCTGCAGTCGGCGCTATGGCGGCCCGATGTTTTAGCCCTTCACGCGGGGTGATGGTGCTCCGGCGTCGGGAGACCCTCTCAGCGGCTTGGGACACCTGGAACGGCCGCTTCCTTACCGGAGTCCGTGGCTTCTGAAGCCGACAAGGCCGCGCCGGACGGAGTTCCACCCCTGGCGATCTCGCCGACAGATCCCAGGCTCCTGATGTAATAGTTCAGCGCTGCCGCCTGCAGCTGGCCAGCCCACAGTCCCGCAGCTCCGTGATGTTCTCCTGCGGTCTCAGCATTCTGGAGCTCCAGCGCGGCGACCCAGGCAAGGCATCGCCCGCAACGCTCCACGATGGTGCTCCAGCGCTGCGCCGCCTCCGAAGCTGAGGTTCTGGGCGGTCCCCCCAGGAAACGCCGCTCCAGGCCCTCTGGTAGGCCGCGAGGACGGGTCGAAGTTGCAGCCCGGAGAAAAGCTGCCTCTCCGACCAGGTAGGGACCAGGAAAAGCAGATTCCCCCCCCACACATAAAAAAGAATACACTCCAAAACAAAACGCTAAAACTCACTAAAATAAAAGAAAGAAGTTAAAAGACAGACAGCTGCAGGCTGGGCAGCCATACCAACTGAATGGCGCCCCCTAGAACTGGTGGCCAATCGTGAAAAAAAACCTTGGCAGTGAACAAGTTAATTACCTCCTTCATTAAAATTGATTTCCTATTCCTGCTTATTTGCCTACAGTTTACCACGATATCCTTTAAAATCCTGAGTCGTGATTATAGGTAATGTTGAGGAAAGTGGGTAAACACAAGACTTATTTTATGTTGAACAATATCTAAGTCTTCAGATTACATCAAGAATCAGAAGGAGCAGCAAGCACAAACAATAAACAGAATATTGATGAGGGAGTCTCGCTGCTATTGTAGGAGTTCATTCCAACGGGATTAAAAGGGAGTATTTGCTGGAGTGCCGAGCTCCAAAATAACACCAAATGAGCTTTGTACTCTAAATTACTTTGGGCGGCACGGTGGCGCAGCGGTAGAGTTGCTGCCTTACAGCACCAGCGACCCGGGCTCGATCCCAACTACGGGTGCTGTTTGCACGGAGTTTGTACATTCTTCCCCGTGACCTGTGTGGGTTTTCTCCGGGATCTTTGGTTTCCTACCACACTCCAAAGATGTACAGGGATTCATGGGAATACTAAAGGATTCGGTGTGGCGGCGCCTTGTGGCAGCGGCTCGACTGCAGTCCGTCCGTCTTTTCTTTATTTTTGTCCCGTTAGTTGCATGTTTTTGTTTTTATTTTTTAGATGCTTATATGTGGGAGGGTGGGGGGGCGGGGGTTGGGGGGGGGGGGGGGAGCTGTGGAGAGCTGTGGTGGCGCGCGGCTGTTTATGTAAATTGTGTTAATTGTGTGTCTTGGTTTTTTTTGACAGCAGGAACTAAATTTCATAAGAACCATGTCTGCCTGTTTGACAATAAATGGTATTCTATTCAAAGGATTCAAAGGACTTATTGTCACATGTACCAATTAAGGTACAGTGATATGCGAATTACCGTACAACCATATGAAAAAAGTAACAAGACACACAATTACATCAAAGTTAACCTAAACATCCACCACAGCGGATTCCCCACATCCCTCACTGTAATGGAAGTCAAAAAAGTCAACTTTAATCTTTATTCTCCCGTGATTGGGGCAGTCGAACCATCCGTTGGGGCGATCGAAGCTCCCACCGCCGGCAGTCGAAGCCCCCTTAGGTGTTCGAAACCCCCGTGTTGGGGCGATCGAAGCTCCCATGTCGGAACCAGTGCTTTTCTTCTGATGCTGTGTGGCAGTATGACATACCAGTACCTCGAAAAAGTCAAATCTAGATTGGTATGTAACAGTTATAGCATCACAATGGCACCTTTTTGTCCATGATTTAATGTGCTGGGTTGAACAGCGCAAGAAATGGATGATTGAATGTGAGCCGTGCTGAACTACTATCTACCTGATTGGTGTCCTTCAGACTATCCGTGATCAGTCTTTGCTGGCCGACTTTGCACTAAATGTTATTCCCTTATCATGTATCAAAACACTGTAAATGGCTCGATTGTAAGCATGTATTGTCTTTGCTTTGACTGGATAGCATGCAACAAAAGCTTTTCCCTGTATCTCGGTACACGTGACAATGAACTAAACAGTAAAACTGTAAATCAAGAAGGGAAAATGGTACGGAAGAAAACTAATTAGCTGCAGATGGAGTCTTTTATTCCTGTGATAAATACACACTTGGCACTCATTCACGGATGACTGCAGACAATCTGTTTACATGAACTACAGTTTTGGGTCTGAAGGATAATGTATCCAGGGCTGTAAGGTTGAAATCATTCCATTACTTGAGCTTTCTCTCTCATGAGAGATCCTAATTTCTCACTTATACCTATTTAAACATACACAGATGTGTAAAATATCTGTTCCATGACATTTATTACTGAGAGTGCTGAAGATTCTACCTGAAAAATAATGTTAAATATTTTGGTAGTATATATGACAAAGCCAAGTAAAGTGAATTGGGTAAATGACCTAAGTTCCCTCAAAATTATAAAAGCAGATAAATTGAAAATCGCTCTGTTCAGGGAAACTCCAATCTGAAGTAGTTGGAAACTTGCAGAATTCCAGTTATCCAGAGCTGGAGCTACGAAGCAAAGTTTTACCAGCAAATCCCCTAGGAAACCTTGTACAGATTTAACCAACATTTGGAAGTTTTCAGATGATTTCACCGGTAGAGTTGCAGGCTTACAGCACCAGAGACACAGGTTTGATCCTCACTACGGGCAATGTCTGTACGGAGTTTGTAAGTTCTCCCTGTGACCGCATGAGTTTTTTCCGGGTGCACCAGTTTCCTCCCACACTCCAAAGATGTGCAGGTTTGTAGGTTAATTGGCTTTGGTAAAAATTGTAAATGGTCCCTGTTGTAGGATAGTGCTATTATACGGGGATTGCGCAGACTCAGTGGTCAAAGACGCCTGTTTCCGTACTGTTTCTCTAAACTAAACTAAAGGAAACACTGGGGTGGGGGGATGATGGTGGCCAGTCTATTCCAAATATTACGGGCATGTTTCAGAGGTATGTCCGCACCAATTCTGGGCTGGTTCATTTCCCAACAACTTCTATAATGCCATCTTCCTCACAGGGCCAGAAATAGAGATTTCTTGCACACATACACACATGAACTTCTCCTCTTTGGAGAGGCTGGAACAGAGCAGGTTGAAGAGGACAAGGTTGAGGTATAAAACATAATGAGAGATATAGATAGGGTAGATTTCAGGAAACATTTCCTCATTTTAGAATTAGACAAAATTAGAGAACATATGTTTAGTGTGAGATATTTAGAGGGTACCAGATGTGGTCCTTTTTTCTCTCTCAGAGAGCGGCGAATGCCCTGCCGGAAAGAGTGGTGGAGGCAGAGATGACTTCAATCACTGAGGCATCGAAGGCGTTGAGTCAAATGCTAAAAGATAATATGAATGGATGCCCACTGGTCAGCATGGACGCGGTGGGCCGAATGTACTGTTTGCACATCTTTGCAACTTCCTTGCAAATGTGTTCCTCATGATTCTCCACACCACTGCCAGCTCATACATGGGTGCCATCGGTATGATCACATTTGGTTTCTTAACTTGAAACACATTCCCACATTGGCTATTGGGAGCTCTAGGATTTAAGACCAGCAACAGTGAAGGAATGGGGATATATTTCCAAATCAAGATGGCATGCGACTTTGATTGGGATGGGTTGGGGGGGCTGAGCAATGGGTAAGCTTCGGCAAGTTCACATTTGCATGCTGCCTTTATCTTTTTGAGGTTCAAGGTTGCTATTGTAATGTGTTAGATCAGTGTAGCCTCGGTGGATATTATAGATGCATCTGCACTGTTATTAATATATAGTTCAGTGCCACCCTGAAAATACTCAGGTCATGGCCAATTAGTAAAAAAAAAACTTGGCAATGAACAGGTTAAAAGAATTACATGGGGGCTTTGTACCAAACAAATGTAGAGACATAGTATACTAATAGGGAAGTATTAATGCAATGGATAGATTACTATTAGAGCAAGCAGCTTTGTTTCAGATGGTGTCTAGCTTCTTGAGAGTTGAAAGAACTGTGCTCATCTGAGCAAGTGGAAAATATTCCATCAAACTATTGACTTTGGTACATCAGGTGTTGTATCACAGGATACCCACAATCTCCGATTGTTCTTGTTGCCACAGTATTGAGGTGACTGATCCAAATTCTGATTCCCAGAACATTGATTGATGTGGGAAGACTTGACAATGGTAATGCCATGGAACTTCAGGGGTAGATGGTTAGACTCTGTATTGTTGATGTTTAATGGATTGTGCATGTGTAACACATATATTACTCTTCACTTACTAGCCCATTCTTGAAGTTTGTCTCGGTCTTAAATCATGGAGGCGTAGACTACTTCATTTGTTGAGGAATTATCAATCAAATTGAACAAAGTGCAATCATCAGCCTATTTCCATGCTTTATCACAAAACAAAAAAACTAAAATGCACAGTATTGCATAGGTATGAAGCATAGGTAAGATTTGAAAGGAAACATTAAAAGGTATCTAATCATCAGGATTGCTCATAATGCAGATATCAAACTACATGTGCAGGCTAGTTGATGAATTGAGTTCATCTACATCTTTTGGGTACCCAGTGGATGGAGAAATTGTTTGGCAACTGTTAGCTGAAAGTGAAAAATTACTTGACCTACTGGAGCCCAAACTGCAGCACTCCATATAATGCCACGGTTGTGTTCAATCAGCTCAGCATGGAGGTTTGAAGCCAAGGCATTTTAATCCATGTACATTGTACCAGGCATAAGGTCCAGACATAATAACCATGCAATTATTAGCAATGCAGTTGTGCTGAATTATTATAGTTCAAGCTGTGCTCCAAGTGTGATAGTGACACAAAGTGACCTGCGCATCATTCAGAAGCACGCACTCAGAGAGTTAAGAGCAGAACTGCTGTGAACTGGAGCACAGCTAAAGACTATCTCCTTATTGCCAATGACTCATATGTGACCTCAACAGACAAACCTAGTTTTGATATTATATAAAATAAGCTGTTACTATAATTAAGCAGGTTAAATATTCCGACTACTGTTATTTCTGAGATCACAATTCTAGCAATGGAAATTTTACCAATTAACTCTTAGACAGCATAGTAGTGCAGCTGGTAGAGCCATCGCTTCATAGCACCAGAGACCTGGGCTGGGTCCTGACCTCGGGTGCTGTCTGTGTAGAGTTTGCACGTTCTTCCAGTGACCACATTGGTTTCCTTTGGGTGCTCTGGTTTCTAACACCCTAAAGGTGTGCAGGTTTGCAGGTTAATTGGGCTCTGTAAAATTATGTGTAGGGCGTGGATGAGAACGTGGGATAGCATAGAACTAGTGTAAACTATGATCGATAGTCAGTGCTACCTCGGTTGGCTGAAGAGCCTGTTTCCATGTATCTCTACATTAAACTAAGAGAAGATGCATATTTATTTCAAGTTTCTAATGCTCATCTGTTATGAAAGACTAATCTGGAAAAGTTAATGTAGCTCGAGCCTCTTGTTGAGGTTTCCAGGCAGAGGCCATGGTAAGCTTTCCTGTGTTTATTGATCCAAGCATGTCCTGTCTGTTTGGGGATCTGGCTTGAAGGGTTATTTAGTGCTAAGTGGTAACGTTTTTTGTTCACAGACTAAGATTAAGCAGATCCAAGTGGTCAAACAACCAATGGTGCTTTGAAACACTGCAGTGTAAACTGGATCAGATATCGGATTACTGAGGTCAATTCATCTCTTTAAAATATCCCACTTCATACGTCTAAAAGCAACAGTTTACTGCTGATTATTGCATCAACAAATTTTTGAGACCTTGCAAAGTGAATAGCAACAAGCTCGAAAACATTGTGGCCCTAAGCAACATGAAGTGGCTGATGTCCTATAATAGACCTGGATAGAATAGAACAGGATAAATAACAAAGCTGCTGATTTATTTCACAGTTAATAAATTTAAAAAATCCAAATTAATTACCTGAGATAGAAACTGAACATTAACAGGCAAGCTTCAGGATGATCAGCTGGAAGTCTGTGTTCCGAATTCCACAGATTCAAGATATCCGAGCAATTCTCTGTATCAATTGTTATCTTTATAAATACACTCAGGCAATCTGTCATTCCTTTAATTAAATTAAAGGGGGAGAGCGAGGTTCTCCTTTATCCCTAACAACATGGTATAGGCAGGAGATTTTAATTTGTTTGCCTGCATCAGCATAAAGTAAATTAGTACAGAAAAAGATTGCCTTTCCAGTTCATTGGCAGCATCAATCACTCACAGATCAGACACATATAGGAACTCCTTCATACGTCTTGATAAAGCTGGGCGCTGATTTGAAACAGCGTAACATGTCCGAGAGCTAGATCATCTATTTAGCAAATTTTCCAAAATACGCACACTCGAATTACTGCAAAATAAATTTGCTAGTTTTGCGGCCAATGCATGGAAATTGTGAGATTTTTTATCTCGGAGCCTGCAGAGTAAAATGCTTCAGCCTGTCCCAATTTACTGCATATATGGCACCATTGCTTGTCAAAGAGTGAAGCAATCTCCCTATTATTTCACACTGACGCATTTAAATATACACAATGAATATTGACACTTTGTAAAACATAATTAAAGACTTTGCATATAATTCAAAAACCTGGGGACTATGGATTTTAAAATAAGAGAAAATTACTCCCAGCAAACTCCCTGCCACCTAGCTATGTATCTGGATATCATTTTTTTTAAAATATATTGTACTCTATATACATAATAGATACAATAAATGTAATCTTTCTCTACATTATTTTTATATAAAGTACTCTTTATTCGTAGTATGCACAGTAAATACAATCAGCACCCTTTGTTCAATGTGTCAGCAATTCAATTCATTATCTTCCAATACATCAACACTACAACTTTCCTCTCTTCAACAATGCATCCGGGAAGGGTTGGAGCGGATGTAACTCAGGGCCTAGCCCCGCACTGTCCAGTGAAAGTGGAAGCCCAGACTGCGGTTCTTCCCCACAGATCCTTATCGGTGGCAGCAGCAGCAAGCTTCAATGCATCCCTCAGTATTTACTAATTGCTTAACTTGATTGGAATGGATGTTGAGGTGGGGGTTGGGGTGGGGAGTGGGGGGTGGAGTTCAAGCTATTTAATTCCAACACAAACTTGTGAATATCAGATTTATGTAATTTTGAAAAATACCAGTCAAAGGCCTTTGTCCCAAAATATCTTCAAAGAAATCTGGAAATACATTTTGATATTTTGCAACCATGTGGGAGTTAGTTACTCCAAGGCGATCAGAGAAAAAAAACTTAGATAAGATGCTGATGTACATAGAGCCACATAATTACATGCAATGCATATCTCAAGATCACCTATTGAAAGTTGCTTCTTTAATATTCCCTGTCCTGGCTAATAAAGGAAAGCGAAGATGTGTTATTTGTAAACCATCACTTTCACTTCTCTGGCTGTGTTTAAGGATGTATGGATGTATGCTTCAATCTCCGTGTAATTTAACCACACATCAGAACTCCCACTTATTGCACATTCCCTTGCCTCTCCCAAACAGAGAAAATTCTATTTGACACTTTTAACGCTCAAACACCATCCATAACCTCTAGATGTCCTGATTGTTTTGTATCATGTGCAGACTTCCTAAACTTCCCTTTACAACCCCAATGGAGATAACCTGGCTTCCCAGCTCATCTGTGCATCTCAGCCTTATTTTCTGCCGATGATCAAAACACAAGGTGTTAGAGTAATTAATCGGGTCGGGAAGCATCTCTGGAGGGAACGGATTGGCGACATTTCCGGTCAGGGTCTCAGCTCAAACCCTTATTGGAAGAAGGGTCTCGATCCAAAACGTCGCCTGTCTATTCTCTCCAGAGGTGCTGTCTGACCTAACCCGATGAGTTAGGCCAGCACTTTGTGTTTTGTTCAAAATTCCAGCATATGCAGTTCTTGGTGTCTCTATGTTGCTGATGATCAGTTAGTCTGCAGGATTGCTGGATTTGAGACTTTGCATGAATTTGTTGCTGATTCAGGGGTTAGGCCTTTTGCTGTAGCTGAGCAGCTCATGTTGACCACATGACAAAATGTTTTATCTTCGTTGGCCAAATGAACGGAGCCTATGGAGAAAGTTTGTACACCAAGTTCTTCCCCCACACAACTACCAGGCCACATGAAATGACACATGTTATAACACTTCCTTTAATCTGCCAAGATATTAGACTTATTAAAGCTATTCAAGTTATTGAGTACAAAAGAGTCATAAAGCAGGCCCTTCGGCCCACCACATCCATGCTGACCGTAAATCCTCTCTGTACCAGTCCCATTAACAGCATTTGGTTTGTAGTCTACTATGCCTTGGCAATTTAAGCATTCGTTCTCATGCTTCTCAAATATTGTGAACGTATTAAAAATGTTGCAAGAGTGAAAGGGCAGTTTCATGTTGGGAGTTGAAGCTTTACTGCTGGTGAAGTTGTTACAGTTTGCAATAATTGCAAATACGCTACTTAACAGTTTACTGTTCATTTACTGCTTTAATGTTTAATACATTTGATATGCTGTCTTGGTTGCCTATGTCAGGGAACCAGTGTTGTCTGTTTGCTGCCGTGCAGCTGTTATTGCAATGGCTTTATTGAAAGTGAGACATCTTGAATACTTAAAAAACGCTTGAGCCTTAATGAAGTGAACTCACTCTAAGCCTGAACAAATTCTTCTAACTGTCTTGTGCTCTCATCTCAGCAATGCTTCAAGAGTCTGGCTGCTGGTTATATAGATTCAGACCATCAGATTGTTTTAACCTAAGCTACATAAATACATGCAAGCATCATATCATACTTGGAGCTCTCAAACCGATCAGATTCAGTCTTGTGTGCACAGTGGCTAGACTGACAAAATGATTCCTCAGCGGCTCCAAGCCTTTGAGTTGATTAAACTTAATTAATGAGCACCACTTCACTCTCCCGCTGAGCTGCTTGTTCAACCCTCCTGATTACTGTAAATAGTTGATGCCCAGACTACGAGCTCTGGCAGTGTACAACTCAGCAGTGCATGTTCTCTTGCATGGCAGCATGACCAAGTATTAAGTACAACTCCTCTTTGGTACAGTTGATGGCTTAGACTGCCAAGCAATTTCAGTTGGCGAGCAACTAGGAGAGTAATCAATAACCTCAGCACCTTTAAACCAAAAAATCGTAATACAGGGTTGGGGGAAGATCATACTGGTAACACTACCCAGTCCATCATGGGTTTTGACCCCCATATGGTGGAAAGGATCTGCAGGAGATGCTGCCTCAAAAAGGCCTCCAACATCTTCAGAGACCTACACCACCTTGGCCATGCTCGTATTTCACTCCTGCTGTTGAGAAGAAGGTACAAGAGCCTAAAAACAGTAACATCCAAGTTCAGGAGCAGCTTCTTCCCAACAACCATCAGGCTATGAAACACACAACCTTCAACTAAGCTTTGAATGAAGAGTGACACAAATGCAGGAGTAACTCAGCAGAGCAGGCAGCATCGGTGGAGAGAAGCAATGGGTGACATTTTGGATCAAGACCCTGCTTCAAACTGAGAGTTAGGGGAAAGGGAGGTATAGAGATATGGAAGGGTAATGTGTGAAAACGACAGATCAAAGGGGACAATGCTCAAGGAAAATGTAGAATGGTTGAATCTCAGTCTGAAGAAGGGTCTCGACCTGAAACTTCATCCATTCCTTCTCTCCAGAGATGCTGCCTGTCGTACCGAGTTACTCCAGCATTTTATGTCTATCTTCGGTGTAAACCAGCATCTGCAGTTCCTTCCTACAAACTTTGAATGACATTGACTTAAGGCATGGCTCTTGTCTTTGCACTATTATTGTTTGTTTTTTTTTTATATACCGACTTCTCTTTGTTGTTTATCGTGGTGTTTACAGAGTACTAGGTTTACATATCTGTTGTGCAAGCAAGAATGTATTTGTTCCGTTGTGGTACATATGACAATAAAACTCTTGACCCTAGTTTGCAAGCTCTCAAGACTCCTCGCATGACTTGGACGATGTACCTGCAAGGCTGTGGGTTGCTGTAAAATTGAACACAACGCAATCTGTTGTCTACAGGAAACCATTGAGCAAAGCCATTCTCGCACACTCCAAAAACGTACAGGTTTATTGGATTTGGTAATATTGTAAACTGCCCACAGTGTGTAGGATAGTGCTAGTGTACGGGGTGATCGCTGGTTGGCGCGAAGGGTGGGCTGATGGGCCTGTTTCCGTGTTGCATCTCTAAGGTCTAAAGCCTACAATTTAGTTGAGGAAACAACTTTTTCTTTACCCTTTACCAAAGAAAACCAGGCCGCCTCCTCTGGGCTCAGTGGACATGTCCATTGCCTCTTGGTCTATATTACACACAACTCCCACTCCATTAGAAACTTGGCTGGCAGTTCATTACAATACCAAGAGGATAATGCACCATCAGACATATCACCTCTCAGAACAAACATTAAACCAAGGATCAATATGTCTTCTCAGGTTTGATAACAGTGTTCCCCACTGTCCCAACAACATTTATTCCACAATGAATATCAACAAAAAGAGACCCTTTTTAAAAAATCAATTTGCCCTTTGAGGGAACTTGCTAAACATGAACCAGACTTGATGTTCCCTACATTACAATCATTCAAAAGTACATATAGCTGTAATGAGATTGTTAAAAAAAAACAGGATATAAATTCAGAAAATAGTCTGCATTTTCTGAGGGGTTTTTCAGGATTTTTCTGCCGTTGCCATTAATGTCACCCAGGACTTTAAAATTAATGTAGAAAAATAACCCTACATTGTTTCTTATCTTCTCCTGGGGTAGAGCTATGCTTAAAAAAAAAAAAGATGTATCATGGAGTCTGAATAAAACTAAGAAACTCAAGGGCAAAAATAGAGGGTAAAATAGTTAGTTCAATACCCAGTGTGGTACTGGAGACACGAGAGCCTGCAGATGCTGGAATCATGAGTAAAAATACAAAGTGCAAGAAAATGGACAGATGACATTTCTGGTCCAGACCCTTCTTCAGACATTTCCCTCCACAGATGTTGCCTGACTTGTTGAATTCCTACCACGGTTTGTTGTTTTTTAACTCCCAATACGATATGATTTTATGTTTTCAATTCTGGAAATCAGTAAAATTGATCAGTCTAGTGGATGAAACTAAAGAAGCAAAGGTTCATCAATATCTTTCAGAGGTGAAAACTTACACAGCCGAGCTTTAGTTTTAGTTTAGAGATACTGCATAGAAACAGGCCCTTTGGCCCACCGGGTCCACACCGAACAGCGATCCCATACACTAGCAGTATCCTACACACACTAGGGACAATTTACAATTTTACGAAGGCAATTAGCCTACAAAACCTGTACGTCTTTGGAGTGTGGGAGGTAACCAGAGCACTTGGAGAAAACCCATGCAGGTCATGGGAAGAACATACCTAATAGCTAACAGGCCTAATTCTACTCCTATAACATGTGAACTTGTGAACATACAAACTCCACACAGACAGCACCCATAGTCAGGATGGAACCCGGGTCTCTGGCGCTGTAAGGCAGCAACTCTACCGCTGCACCACCTTGGCTGTTCTGGCCTATATTTGACTCCAAACTCAGGACAAAAATAGCCAATTCTAAACTGTTTCTGAGGAATAGACAATAGACAATAGGTGCAGGAGTAGGGCATTCGGCCCTTGGATCCAGCACCGCCATTGAATGTGATCATGGCTGATCATCCCCAATCAGTACCACGTTCCTGCCTTCTCCCCATATCCCCTGACTCCGCTATTTTTAAGAGCCCTATCTAACTCGCTCTTGAAAGCATCCAGAGAATCTGCCTCCACCACCCTCTGAGGCAGAGAATTCCACAGACTCGCCACTCTCTGTGAGAAAAAGTATTTCCTCGTCTCTGGAATACATTTTGTTGGGACAGTGGGGAACACTGTCATCAAACCTGAGAATGCTCTCGGAAAACACTAATTTATATAAACATCCCAGCAAAGAGCACCGCAGGGAGGTGGCTCAACGAGAGATGCTGGTTACCATAAGGTGAGCCAAAGTAGAGTTGATGGGCAAGTGGGAGAGAATAGGTTACAGGGAAATGGGTGGGGAATGGGATTAATAAGACTGATCAATGTGCCAAATGGCCTCTGTCCATGACGCAACAAAATAAAATATATATAAAATCTATAAGAGAAACCCAGGCCTCTAGTTTATTGGGTCCATCTGGGAATGGAAGCAAAGTTTGGCAGTGCAGAAACAGATTTTCCTAGATTAGCTACATAGAACATCACTGGACAAGACTTCCACCCTTCTCGGCTGGGAGTACATTTTCTTTCACTGACACAAGCAATTTCAAGCTGAAAATGGTTTCCTTAATTTGATTGTTTAAATGAGTTATGAAGCAGGAGTAAGCATATTATACTGGTAAAGCAGGAATCTATTCTGACTGAAAGCATTAATCAATAAATAGCATTAAAAGGGTAGGAAAAAACTACTGAATTTATTGGAATGGTGTTCCATTTTTAATATGACAAATGAAAGTGCAGATGCAGCTCCTCGAAAATGCTAAGAAACCAATTTTCCCCAGAAATTATTTCCATAATTCATGTAAAACGATTTTCTCCGTGGTTTAGGTACAAAAAGAGTAAAAGTACACGGAGCCTGACCTTGCAGAGTGATGTTTGACACTGGTTGAACCAGAACTTCCAGCATAACACAGGGAAAACATTGTGGTGCAGCTAGTGTAAATGCTGGCTTACAGCACCAGAGATCCAGGATCAATCCTGACCTCGGCAATGACTAGGTGGAGCTTTGACATTCTATTTACAACTGCATGGGTTTACTTTGGGTTCTCCGGTTTCCTCGCACATCTCAAAGAATTAAGAGACAGGGTGTAAGCGTGCATGTGCTGGGGAGAAATTTGATGGAAATGTGTGGTGAGAATAAAATGGCATTAATGTAGGATGAATGTAAATCCGTGGTTAATGGTTAGCTCGGATTTGGTGGCTGTAGGCCCCGTTTCTATGCTGCATCTCCCTAATGATTTTATTGGAAAGTTTCACACTATTATTTTCCTTTGGTGTAATTGGCTTTTTAGTTTAAAAAAATTCTGTGTACCTCAAAATTAATTTAAATTTCCAAAGCGACAAATCTGGTTTATAACAATTAATTCTCTTATAAGGTGTCCAATGGCCTTTCAGGGCCGGTGTAGGCTTTAAGAGCCGAGAGTATTTAATTGTCATATGTCCAAGATATCCTGAAAAGGGAGGAAGAGGAGCCTGAGGTCGTGGTACATATTGGTACCAATGACATAGGTAAAAAAAAGAGAAGAGGTCCTGAAAGGAGAATTTAGGGAGTTAGGAAGAGAGTTAAGGAAAAGGACCGCAAAGATAACAATCTCAGGATTACTTCCTGTGCCATGCGACAGTGAGAGTAGGAATGTAGCAAGGTGGAGGATAAATGCCTGGCTGAAGGACTGGTGCAGAGGGCAGGGATTCAAATTTCTGGATCATTGGAACCTCTTTTGGGGAAGGAGTGACCTGCATAAAAAGGACGGGTTGCACTTGAACCCGAGGGGGACCAGTATCCTGGCGGGGAAATTTGCAAAGGCTACTGGGGGGAATTTAAACTAGAACGGTTGGGGGGAGGGACTCAAATAGAGAAAACTAGTAGACAGGGTCTGAGGCAGGAGGCAGAGAAGAGAAGCACTCAGACCCAACATGTAGGGGGGAAAAGAAGAAAAAAATAATAAATGGCGAATAAGAGGTGGTGGGTTTCTTAAATGTGTGAGCAGAGAGAAAGAGGGGTATAAAATGAGGGTAGAAGCAATTGGTAGCAAGGTGAAAATTAATAGTGGCAGGCAGACAAATCTAGGGCAAAAATCAAAAAGGGGCCACTTGTCAACATAATTGTATAAGGAGTAAGAGTGTTGTAAAAACAAGCCTGAAGGCTTTGTGTCTCAATGCGAGGAGCATTCGTAATAAGGTGGACGAGTTGAATGTGCAGATAGCTATTAATGACTATGCTATAGAAGGGATCACGGAGACATGGCTCCAGGGTGACCAAGGCTAGGAGCTGAACATCCAGGGATATTCAATATTCAGGAAGGATAGACAGAAAGGTAAATAGGTGGGGTAGTGTTGCTTGTGAGAGTGGAGAGTAATGCAATAGAAAGGAAGGACATTAGCTTGGAGGATGTGGAATCGATATGGGTAAAGCTGCGAAACTCTAAGGGGCAGAAAACGCTAGTGGGAGTTGTGTACAGGCCATCTAACAGTAGTAGTGGAGTTGGGGATGGCATCAAACAGGAAATTAGAAATGCGTGCAACAAGGGTAAAACAGTTATAATGGGTGACTTCAATCTACATATAGATTGGGTGATTCAAATTGGCAGGGGTGCTGAGGAAGAGGGTTTCATGGAATGTATGTGGGATAGTTTTCTAAACCAACATGTAGAGGAATAAACGAGAGAGCAGGCTATTTTAGACTTGGTATTGAGTAATGAGGAAGGGTTAGTTAGCAGTCTTGTTGTGCTTGGCCCCTTGGGCAAGAGTGACCATAATATGGTTGAGTTCTTCATTAGGATGGAAAGTGACATAATTAAGTCAGAAACATGGGTTCTGAACTTAAGCCAAGGTAACTTTGAAGGTATGAGATGTGAATTGGCCAAGATAGACTGGCAAGTGATTCTTAAAGGGTTGACAGTGGATGTGCAATGGAAGGTATTTAAAGACTGCAAGGATGAACTACAACAATTGTTCATCCCAGTTTGGCAAAAGAATAAATCAGCTAGTGCATCCATGGATAACAAGGGAAACCAGGAATAGTATCAAAACTAAAGATGAAGAATACAAATTAGCCAGAAAAAGCAGCCTACCAGAGGACTGGGAGAAATTCCAGCTGAGGAGGATAAAGGGCTTAGTTAGGAAAGGGAAAATAGATTATGAAAGAAAACTGGCAGGGAACATAAAAACTGACTGCAAAAGTTTTTATAGATATGTGAAGAGAAAGAGATTAGTTAAAACAAATGTAGGTCCCTTGCAGTCAGAAACTGGTGAATTGATCATGGGGAACAAGGACATGGCAGACCAATTGAATGACTACTTTGGTTCTGTCTTCACTAAGGAAGACATAAATAATCTGCCGGAGACAGCAGGGGACCGGGGGTCAAATGAGATGGAGGAACTGAGTGAAATCCAGGTTAGCCGGGAAGTGGTGTTGGGCAAATTGAACGGATTAAAGGCCGATAAATCACCAGGGCCAGATAGTGTGCATCCCAGAGTACTCAAGGAAGTAGGCACAGAAATAATGGATGCATGAGTGATAATTTTTCAAAACTCCTTAGATTCTGGAGTAGTTCCTGAGGATTGGAGGGTAGCTAATGTAACCCCACTTTTTAATAAAGGAGGGAGAGAGAAAACGGGGAATTACAGTCCAGTTAGTCTACCATCGGTAGTGGGGAAACTGCTAGTCAGTTAGTAAAGATGGGATAACAGCACATTTGGAAAGTGGTGAAATCATTGGACAAAGTCAGCATGGATTTACGAAAGGTAAATCATGTCTGACGAATCTTATAGAATTTTTCGAGGATGCAACTAAGAGTGGATAAGGGAGAACCAGTGGATGTGTTATATCTAGACTATCAGAAGGCTTTCGACAAGATCCCACATAAGAGATTAGTATACAAACTTAAAGCACACAGTATTGGGGGTTCAGTAATGATGTGGATAGAGAACTGGCTGGCAGACAGGAAGCAAAGTGTTGGAGTAAACGGGTCCTTTTCAGAATGACAGGCAGTGACGGGTACCGCAAGGCTCAGTGCTGGGATCCTATCTATTTACAATATATATTAATGATTTGGATGAGGGAATTGATTCCAACATCTCCAAGTTTGCGGATGACACTAAGCTGGGGGGTAGTGTTAGGTGTGAGGAGGATGCTAGGAGGCTGAAAGGTGACTTGGATAGGCTGGGTGAGTAGGCAAATGCATGGCAGATGAAGTGGATAAATGTGAGGTTATCCACTTTGGTGGCAAAAACAGGAGGGTAGACTATTATCTGAATGGTGGCCGATTAGGAAAAGGGGAGATGCAACGAGACCTGGGTGTCATGGTACACCAGTCATTGAAAGTAGGCATGCAGGTGCAGCAGGGAAGAAAGCAAATGGTATGTTAGCATTCATAGCAAAAGGATCTGAGTATAGGTGCAGGGAGGTTCTACTGCAGTTGTACAGGGTTTTGGTGAGACCACACCTGGAGTATTGCGTACAGTTTTGGTCTCCAAATCTGAGGAAAGACATTCTTGCCATAGAGGGGGTACAGAGAAGGTTCACCAGACTGAGTCCTGGGATGTCAGGACTTTCATATGAGGAAAAACTGGATAGCCTCGGCTTGTACATGCTAGAATTTAGAAGATTGAGGGGGGAATCTTATAGAAACTAACAAAATTCTTAAGGGGTTGGACAGGCTAGATGCAGGAAGATTGTTCCCGATGTTGGGGAGTTTCAGAACAAGGGGTCACAATCTAAGGATAAGGGGGAATTCCTTTAAGACCGAGATGAGGAAAACATTTTTCACACAGAGAGTGGTGAGTCTCTGGAATTCTCTGCCACAGAAGGCAAGTTCATTGACTATATTTAAGAGGGTTAGATGTGGTTCTTGTCGCTAAAGGGATCAGGGGGTATGATCATATTGAATGGCGGTGCAGGCTCGAAGGGCTGAATGGCCTACTCCTGCACCTATTTTCTGCTGTAAATATTATAATCAACACTATATTGAATTAATAATCAGTAATACTAGGCAACCAAAATAATCCAAAAACTAAAGTCCACAATGCAAACAAAACAATATCCACAGTAGGTCATAGTTACAGAGGCAGTGGCGTTCAAGTCTGACAGTCGCTGGGAAGAAGCTGTTCTTGAACCTGGAGTTACATTTTTCTAGCCCCTGTACCTTCTTTCTGAAAGTAGTTGCAAATGGAAGTATGGCCACAGTATCTTTGATGATATTGGATATATTTTCGAGGAAGTGCTCCTTTAGATCTCTTCAGTGGTGGGGAGGTCAGTACTCGTGATGGACTTAACTAACAGGTACTTAAAGTTGTTGACGTGATGTGTCATCATCCTGCCACTGAAGACAGGTTCATACATCCCCGTTTTTTCCGCAGGACATCAGCAATCACTTCTTTGATCTTGCCTAGGTTGAGAGCAAAAGTTTCAGTTGTGAATGGAACCCTCACCTGCGTCTCCTCTGTATCCTGCAGTTCTGTACTCGCTCCCCCTCTCCCCAGATGGAAAAAGGGTAGAGCTCCCCTTGTCATTACCTTTCACCCCACCAGACTCGGCATCCAACACATCATTCTCTGGCATTTGCACCACCTGCACCGTGATCCTACCACTGGCCACATCTTCCCAACCCCACCCCTTTCTGCTTTCCGTAGAAATTACTCCCTCCGCATTGTTCATTCATCCCTTCCAAACCAAATCACCCCCTCTCCAGATACTTTTCCATGCAACCGCAGAAGATGTAACACCTGTCCCTCTACTTCCTCCTCCTTCACCTTCTTTTAGGGGTCCCATCAACCCTTCCACAAGAGACAGGAATTCACATTCACCTCCTTCCATCACAATGAGGTGCATGGAGGAGAGACACTGTGATGGATGTTTGGTTTAAATTGTGTTAATTGTGTGTTATGTTGCTTGTTTTTTTTACTGTCATGACTGCATGGTAACAAAATTTGGTTCAAACTTGTTTGAATGACAATAAAGGAAATTCAATTCAAATCAATTCAATTCAATAAAACATAATCTAGTGAATCTGGTATTTGCAATTCGGCCTCCTTTACATTGGCGAGACCTGTAGACTAGGCGACTGTTTGACCAAACACTTGCACAGTCGCTAGTTCCCTTTACCATTCCCAAACTGACCTTTCTGTCCTAGTCTCCTCCATTGCATGAGTGAGGCCACATACAAATTGGAATAACAGCGCCTCATATTCCACTTGGCTAGCTTACAACCCAAAGGTATGAACATTGAATTCTCCAACTTCAAGCAACAACTTGCCTTTTTCCTCACCCCTCTGTTTCGTGTGCCTGGTATACACCCATCACTTGCCAGGCTTTGTCCCACCACCATAATTTCTCACGCTTTCTATTCCCACTACAATCAGCTGAAAAGGGATCTTAACATGAAACATCGCCTATCTGTGTCTTCTGGAGATGCTGCTTGACCCCTTGAATTACTCCAGCACTGTGTTCTACACAAGATTCCAGTATTTGCAGTACCTTGTATTGCCATTTGAGAACAAGATTGTTGTTCTTTCACCATGAAATTAAATTATCAATCACCCTCATGTACACGGTTTCATCTTTATCCGTTACTCAGTGGTATTGTCGGAGGATAGAAAGACTTAGCGAGGAAGAAGTGTTGTTGTCAATATTATTCTGATTGAGGTCTCCCTATGAGGAAGTGGAGGATCTAATTGCAAATAGACGAGCAGGGACGCAATTCTCCAAGTTAAATGATGTTTGATGACATTGTTGTTTGAATAATTGAGCATTAATTGGTATTAATTCCCTAATACCAAAAAATATATGTTTTGGGTGATATATGTTAAGGAAGGAACTCAGATCTATAAAGCATCAATAAATGTTCAAACATAACAGTAATTCACTGCTAACCTGCCCAAAGGAGGATGCATCAAAAACAACACTTACAAAAAACTAATTAATCTGTAGTGTGATGTGCTTCTTGATGGTGGATGTTGGTCAAGGCTCCTTGTGAGATGTTTGATGACATTGTTGTTTGAATAATTGGTGAGATCCTTTGTGTTCATTGGGACAGATACGTTGGGCTTCCTTTTCATGAGTTAACTGAATGGCAGTCATGCAACAACAGAATGATGTCCAAGCTCAAGTACTGGTTTGGGCATCAATCCATTATCTTCCAAATAAAAGATAACTGTGTAAGAAGGAACTGCAGATCCTGGTTTAAACTGATGGACACAAAAAGCTGGTGTAACTCAGCGGGACAGGCAGCATCTCTGGAGAGAAGGAACGGTGATGTTTCGGGTTGAGACCCTTCTTCAGACTGTTCTTCAATTTTACTTAACTCTTGGATGGCACATTAATTCCAATTTATTGAAAGCACTGCATGGGAACAGGCCCTTCGACCCGTTGAGTCCATGCCAACCATCAATCACCCATTCATACTAGTTCTATGTTATCCCACTTTTGTATCCACTACCTACACAATGGGAGGAATTTACAAAAGCCATTTAATTTGCAAACCCGCATGATTTTGAGACCTGGGAGAATACTAGAGCTCCCACGCGGCCACAGGGAGAACATGCAAACTCCACATAGGCAGCAACCAAGGTCAGGGTCAAACCCTAGTTTTCAACACTGTGAGGCAACAGCTATACCAGCTGTGCCGATGAAATATACTGTAGGATTTTGCAGGATTATTTTTAACAAATTAGTGTTACATTGCACATTCGTTTTTTAAAAAAATCCTGAACTTTTCAAGTAAAGTAGTTTGAACAATCAACCATGCAAAAACTGAAAAGTTGGAAATGCTTCCAAAAGTAACACTCAGAAAGCACATTTCATATTCCATTTTTTGACAGGTTTTGATGGCATCTACAATTTTACTAGCATCCAAATCTATCACTGACATGGTCAACTTTAATGCAGAAGTCCAACCATGGAGTTATAGAGTCATGCAGCACAGAAGCCGGTCTTTCAGCCACTGGGCCCACATACGTCCATGAACACTATCCCTACACTAATGCCATTTTATTCTCCCCACATTCCCATTATCTCCCTCCAGTTTCATCTGCACACTCAGGGCAATTTATAATGGATGATGATCCTACTAAACCCATATCTTTAGGCTGTGGGATGAAACTAAAGCACCCAAAGGAAAAGTACACTAGAATGTGAGAATACCACATAGTTAGCACCACAAATCAGAATTGAACCTGGTCACCAGACATGTGATACAGTGGCAGTAATTGTGCCACTGAAAATGGAAGGGGTTCTCGATTACAAAGGACTCTTATAAGCCCGATGTCCCAAATAATATACTTCCCTGCTGGGGTCGTTGTCCGTCAAGCTGAAATGATTTTCATTCTCCTAACCCTGGGACATTGAAGTAAATTCATTGTCCCTCTGTAGCTATCCTGTTTCAATCAGGTAATGGAATGCAGTCTGGGAAACATAGATAGGGATCTTCTGTTTTGCATGGCTCAGTTTTACACTTCATTCACCATCCAAGCCATCAGCTTGCCTATGAATCTAATGATTAAGTTTACCAATGTGGGAAATAGTTTGCACTGTACCTCAAAATAACAAGACAAATATCAATACCTGTGTGACCAGTGAAGTAACAGACAAGGTTTGAATTGTCTTTCGTTTGTCAATCTAAATATAGTCCTTGCTGACTAAGCAATAACATATTTGGTCTTCCACTTGACAAAGCTAGGAGTGGTGCATCAATTCTAAATTTATCCCCATGCCACATGACCATATTGATATTAATGCATATTTCATTAATAAACACATCAGGTTTATTTAACTAACTTGCAAATAATACTGTGTGGGAAGGAACTGCAGATGCTGGTTTTACCGAAGATAAACACAAAAAGCTGGAGTAACTCAGCGGGTCAGACAGCATCTCTGGAGAAAAGGAATAGGTGATGTTTTGGGTCGAGCCCTTCTTCAGACTGAGGGGAATGGGAGGGGGAGTTGAAGTGCTGAGCCACCGGGAGATCAGGTTGGTTAATGTGAACTGAACAGAGGGGTTAGGCGAAGCGATCGCCAAACCAGCGCTTGGTCTCACTGATGTAGAGCAGTTGACACCTAGAACAGCGGATGCAATAGAAGAGATGCAGGTAAACCTCCGCCTCTCCTGGAATAAGTAATTGTAGGTCATAGATTGGATGGAAAGAACCTTTATCCCAGGATGGAAATATTAAATACTATAGGTATTATCTATCAGGTGAGAGTATCAAAGTTCAAAAGGACATATGTAACTTTACTTTACACTTTAGGCATGCAATGCCAAAACAGGTCCTTTGGTCCATGGGTTTACACTAAATGCTGGAGAAACTCAGCGGGTGCAGCAGCATCTATGGAGCGAAGGAGATAGGCAACATTTCGGACCAAAACCCTTCTTCAGACTGATGGGGGGTCGGGGGAGGCGGGGGGAAGAAAGGAAAAAGGAGAAGGAGGAGCCTGAGGGCTGAGGGAGAGGTAGGAAGGGGAGGAGACAGCAAGAGTTAACAGAATTGAGAGAATGATGTTCATGAGGATGCAGACTTCCCAAACGGAATATGAGGTGCTGTTCCTCCAATTTGCGGTGTTGCTCACTCTGGCCGTGGAGGAGGCCCAGGACAGAGAGGTCAGATACGGAATGGGAGGGGGAGTTGAAGTGCTGAGCCACCGGGAGGTCGGGTTGGTTATTGCGGACCGAGCGGTGGTGTTTGGCGAAATGATCGCCAAGCCTCCGATTATAGATCAGCTGACATCTAGAGCAGCGGATGCAATAGATGAGGTTGGAGGAGGTGCAGGTGAACCTCTGTCACACCTGGAATGACTGCTTGGGTCCTTGAATGGAGTAGAGGGGGGAGGTAAAGCGACAAGCGTAGCATCTCTTGCGGTTGCAAGGGAAAGTGCCCGTGGAAGGGGTGGAGCGGGAAGGAAGGGAAGAATTGACAAGGGAGTTGCGGAGGGAACGGTCTTTGTGGAAGGCAGACGGGCGGGGGGGGGAGATGGGAAGTTGTGGCGAGTGGTGGGGTCATGTTGGAGGTGACGAAACTGGTGGAGGACTATGTGTTGTATGTGTCGGCTGGTGGGGTGAAAGGTGAGGACCAGGGGGACTCTGCCCTTGTTGCGAGTGGAGAGCAGTTTTACGGGGTATGGAGGAGACCCTGGTGCAAGCCTCATCTATAGTGGGGAAGGGGAATCCCCGTTCCCTGAAGAATGATGACATTTGTGATGCCCTGGTTTGGAACACCTCATCCTGGGAGGAGATGCGGCAGAGACGGAGGAATTGGGAATAGAGGATGGAGGCAGGCGTAGCTGGGGCTCATGCGTGTGCACATAGCTACGCCTTGTATTTGGAGGAAATGGGAGGAGTCAAACGAGAAGTTATTAAGCGTAAGGACCAACTCCGCTAGGTAGAGGAGAGTATCAGTGGACGGGTATAGGTTGCTCCTCCGGTCAAGGAAGAACCGGAGGGCTTTGAGACCATCCTGGTGGGGGATGGAGGTGTAGAGTGACTGGACGTCCATGGTGAAGATGAGGGGATGGGGGCCTAGAGAATGGAATGTGCGTAGACGACAGAGGATGTCTGAGGTGTCTTGAACATAGGTGGGGAAGGATTTAACCAAGGGGGATAGGATGGAGTCAAGGTATGTGGAAATGAGTTCGGTGGGGCACGAACAGGCAGAGACAATGGGTCCACCGGGGCAGTCAGATTTGTGGATTTTGGGGAGAAGGTAAGATTGGGCCGTGCGGGGCTGGGGAACGATGAGGTTGGAGGCTCAGGGGGGCAGGGAGCCGGAGCTGATGAAGTCGGTGATGGAGCTAGAGATGGTGGCCTGGTGCTCGTCAGTGGGGTCATGGTCTGGGGGTAAGTAGGAGGAGGTGTCCGAGAGTTGGCGCGCGGCCTCCGCTTTGTAGAGATTAACATGCCAGACTACCAGGCACCTCCCTTGTCGGCGGGTTTGATAATCCAGTCTGGGTTGTTGCGGAGTGAGTCGATGGCTGTAAGTTCGGGGGGGGGGGGGGGAGAGATTGGAGTGAAACAGGGGGGTGGAGAAGTTGAGGCGGTTGATGTGACGGCAGTTTTGGATAAAAAGTTCTAAAGCCGGAGAGCCACGAGGGGGGGTCCACGAGGAGAGGGTATGTTCGAGATGGGAAAGGGATCATCAATGGGGGGCGAGGACTCCTTCCCGTGGAAGAACGCTGCGAGGCGGAGGCGACGATAGAAGAGCTCCAAGTCGTGGTGGGCACGGAACTCATTGAGGTGGGGACGGAGGGGGACAAAAGTAAGACCTCTGCTGAGGACCGACCGTCACCATCCCCCCTGACCTCCCCCTCTCCGACCTAAAAATCTACGACCAGGTCCGTTGGTCCACTGAGTCTGTGCAGACCAGCCATTACCCCATACACTAGCACTATCCTAGACATTAGGGACAATTTACAATTTTACTGAAGCCAATTAACCTGCAATTCTGATACATCTTTGGAGTGCGGGTGGAAATTGGAGCACCCGGAAAAAACCCACGCGATCACAGGGAAAACATACAAACTCCGTACAAACTGCACCCATAAGTCAGGATTCAACCCGGGTCTCTGACACTGTGAGGCAGCAACTCTGCCACTGCACCACCGTGCCACCCCAATACGATGATGACTGGAATATGCTGCCGGGACGGTGGTGGAAGTTCAATCGTGGCATTTAAGAAAGTTTTGGAAAAGGCACATGGATATGCAGGAAAAGGATTATATGGATCATATGCAGGCAGATAAGAGCTTGTCTTGGTATCGTGTTTGGCACAGACATTGAAGGCTGAATGGCCTGTTCCAGTGCTGTACTGTTTTGTGTTCTACGTCCAATGTGATGTTCATTGAAAAGCATCTGAATAAATATTCCTAGAAGTTCAAAACAGCACAGCGGAGAATGAAAAAATGTAAATATGCACGATTGAAATGCTGCTGATTTATGCAGTTGTGACTTTGCAGTACTTAGAGAACATATATTTTTTAAATCGTTAAAATGAACACCTTTAGGATGAAACAATTTTTGAGCTTACTATTCCTTATAATTTACAAGGAAATGCACATCTGTATTACGAAATAGCCATTTTGTAACTTGCATTTGGTAAATCATTGAAGATTGGACTTCTGAATCGAACCTTTGGATTGTTGCTGTTTTAACTCTGTGCAATTTACATTGAGATACAAACACTTTTCTGAAAGATCTATAAGGGTGCTTTTCCCTTGTCTACAATTAGCTAGACAGTTACAGTTACAGAATAGTACGAAAATAAATGGGACCCAAATCACAATATCTCTGGAAAAGAAATGCTCAGCAAAAATAGGAAATTTACATTCCATAAAATAAATTCATTGAATCGACAAATAAATCTGGAATATAAAGCCATTCAAATGTAATGAATATGACAGACACCAGAAGAATAACCGATCTTTAGGGCAGAATAGACTACACATCAAAATAACATGACTCCTATCCACATCATAATGCCCATTACAGATATAAAGCACTTTTGTTTTTCACTCTGGGGACATCACAAGGATATCTAGCAGTGTAGTCTATCTTTAGTATTACCAACACTATTTTATACAATCCAATTCAACAAGAAAGCCCCCTAAAGATTCCCTACACCTAAAGTTACATAACAGCAACAACTTATAGATCATTGCTGACAAAAATAAATACTGGAAATTTTGGTGAAATTTCAGAAACGATAAAAAGCAAAACAGATCCTAACCTTGTGCTCTTAGACAAGTCATTATGCAAGCTTAGTGATAAAATCAACATGGAAACAAACTGATGCTTCAGAGGGAAAGGCATTCATGGCAATGACTATAAAACAGGACGTGAAGTGTTTATCTATTTTAATAATTAACAACACAATTGATGTCCCTGAGCCAGCAGATCTTAGTGAAAAGGTGAAGACATTACTCTACTGTTAAAAAAAATATTCGCAAATAAGAGCATTGGCAATAAGGATCAAAGTAGACCTTTTTTTTTAAACATCACTTACAAAGAGACATTTTGATTTGTAACCACTAACGAAGTTCAAATTTGAATTTAAGATAGCAATAGTTTCTTGCATTACTGTTTTCAGTTACTTGATTAATCACATGTTGTTTAAAATCAAAACTCAACATGTCTTTTTCCAATGGAGATAGCTTAATAATTTATCTTTGGCATCAAAAGAATAATTTCAGAACAGCATTGGTCAAAGAAAATGTATTTGGGACAGCATTGTATTCCAGTATTAAACTCATGGAAACTTTTTCAATGGGAGCTTTGCAATGCTGTGTTCCACAGCAACCAAGTGAGCACTTGTAGCCATTTACGTAGAGGTTTTATTGATGAGGATGTGTGATATAACTTAGATCCAGGACTCAATAGACAATAGACAATAGGTGCAGGAGTAGGCCATTTGGCTCTTCGAACCAACACCGCCATTCAATGTGATCATGGCTGATCATCCCCAATCAGTACCCCGTTCCTATCTTCTCCCCATATCCCCTGACTCCGCTATTTTTAACAGCTCTATCTAGCTCTCTTTTGAAAGCATCCAGAGAACCTGCCTCTACCGCCCTCTGAGGCAGAGAATTCCACAAACTCAATGTTCAAAGATCAGGGCATTAAGCAAAATAAGTGAGATAATTTTAAAACCCCTCTCAATTTTAAATGAGAAATGTCATGGATTTAATTTTTAAAAATCACTTAATCAGGCAAATTACATGGGAAAAAAATAATTATTGAAGATAGACACAAAATGCTGGAGTAACTCAGCAGGACAGGCATAATCTCTTCAGACTGAAGAAGGGTCTCGGCCCAAAACGTTTCCTATTCCTTCTCTCCAGAGATACTGCATGTTCCGCTGAGTTATTCCGGCATTTTGGGTCTATCTTCGGTGTAAACTGGCATCTGCAGTTCCATCCTACACAATATAATTATTGAGCTGTTTAATAGGTCCCCCTATTTAGATTAATATGCAATCTAAATATCAGCCGTAGTTGTTCATAATTCTGCCTTGCAAAATATTATTAGCGACCAGATCTGCTACTTTAAAAGTCTCACATTAAAAAATTGAACAAAATGATAGAATCAATATCAATAAGAGGTTCAAAGTTATTCCAGAACTGAATGTAAGTTTTATAATATTTGTGACAATATCAGTAAAAATAAACATTGCATAGATATCACACAACAGAATAGGTCATCCAGCTTACCCAAATAATATGAGAGCCATTCAATGTTCTCCTGATACCTGCTTTTTTTTAAATTAGGCATTCACACAATATGGACCATCATTGTTGAGGCCACCACTCATGGACCGAATGGCGTATTCAGCCATTGCAGAAAACAGTTAAGAGTTGTGTTATAAGGAGCTGCAGATGCTGGTTTAAACCAAAGTTAGACACAAAAAGTTGATGTGTGAGGAGTTACTTACAGGAAGGATTGTGAAAGATGGTAAATTTTCTTCTCAAATTACATAGTGAAACAGTTCTGGTTTCTACTGCACTAGTGAATTTTTATTGGCTTGATTATCTATACTAGCACCTTATTCCATGTTCATTCTAGTCTTTGAATTTAAGTCCGTAATAACCAGGAAAGGATTCAACCTTATGTCGCTTAGTCAAAAAGCTACTGCTTTGTAAACACCTATGAAGTGCTCAGTACTCGGAAAGTGCTTGCAGCGCCAGAGACCCGGGTTCAAATCCTGACTACGGGTGTTGTCTGTACGGGGTTTCTTCATTCTCTCTGTGACTGCGTGGGTTTTCTCCGAGATCTTTGGTTCCCCCCCACACTCCAAAGACGCACAGGGTGGTAGATTAATTGGCTTAGTATAAATGTAAAAAATTGTACCTGCTGTGTTAAGGATAGCGTTAAAGTGTGGGGATCGCTGTTCGGTGCGGACTAGGTGGGTCAAAGGGCCTGTTTCCACTCTGTATTTCTAGACTAAACTAAACAAAAAAATCTAGAAAGTTTTGAAGTAACTCTATGGGTCAGGCAGCATCTCTGGAATAACATGGACATCCATATCTTATTTCTCCAGAGATACTGCCTGACCTATTGTTTTACTCCAGCACTTTTGAGCTTTTTTGTATACCAGCATCTGCAGTTCCTTGTTTCTAAGTTCTCCCTTAATCAATATGCCTAGATTCAGGTTTAGTAAAACAACTCAGTTACTACAATACCATATATATTTTTATTGCAGCATAATTCAAAAAATCCTATGGAATCTAATGTCCACTCTCCTTTCAAATTTGAATATTAATTAATCCCACTATTTTACCAAAACCACATAATTTTAACAACAACACAAGAAACTGCAGATGCTAAAATCTAAAGAAAAACACAGAGTGTTGGAGGAACTCAATGGGTCAGACAGCATTTGAAGGAAGAATAACCTTTCAAGGTGACTTTTCAAGTTGAGACCCTTCTTCAGTCCATTTCCTCCACAGATGCTGCCTAACCCACCAGGTTCTTCCAGCACTGTGTTTTTTCTCATCGTTTTAAATAATTAGAAGCTCCTCCATTGACCTTCTTAGTCTAAGGGAAATAACTTCAGATTTTCCATTGTGTCTGCAGACTGAAACTCCCACATATTTTGCACACTTCCTATGTTCATTGTTTCATTTCCCAAACGGTGATAACTAGAATTGTACAAAACATACTATTTTAGGCTTCGCTTGGAATGGGAACGATTTCACTGTTGCAAAGCCAAGTATTTCACATTACCTCATGAACTGCCTTATCAACTTGTTCAATTACAAAAGGTCGTTGAATATGAAGCTCTTTGGCCTTCTACCCAACTCAGAACAACTTGCGGATTCTCCATGACAGATCCCTATAAATGCACAATTTCCTTATTTGCATTAAATGGCATATCTTTATCGTGAACATCCTTGGAGAACACGGGGAGGTGATGTGTTGGGTCGGAACCCTACTGAAGAAGGGTCCCAACTCGGAAAAATTGAACAAGTCCCAACACGAAATGTCTGAAAAGGGGTCCCAACACGAAATGTCTGAAAAGGAGTCCCAACACGAAATGTCTGAACAAGGTCTCGACCCAAAACGTCATGTCTGAGAAAGGGTCCTGACCCAGAATATCACCTATCCATGTTCTCCAGGGATGCTGCCTGACCCGCTGAATTACTCCAGCACATTGTGTCTTTTTATGTAAACCAGTATCTGCACTTTCATCAACACCTCTACTTCCTGAGAAGATTGCGGAGATTCGGTATGTCAAAGAGGATTCTCTTCAACTTCTACAGGTGTACAGTAGAGAGCATATTGACTGGTTGCACCATGGCCTGGTTTGGCAACTTGAATGCCCTAGAGTGAAGAGGACAACAAAAAGTGGTGAATACTGCCCAGTCCATTAAGGGCTCTGACCTCCCCACCTTCGAAGGGGTTTACAGGAGTCATTGCCTCAAAAAGGCAGGCAGTATCATCAGGGACCCACACCACCCTGGCCACACACTCATTTCACCTCTGCCATCAGGAAGAAGGTACAGGAGCCTGAAAACTGTAACGTCCAGGTTCGGGAACAGCTTCTTCCTTGCAGCCATCAAGCTATTAGACACTACAACCCGAAATAAGCTCCAATCTACATAGACTTGAGGGCATTGGTTTTGTCTTTTTGCACTATTCTTGTTTGTTTAATATTTCATGCGTATGTGCATGTGTGTATACATGTATATAAATATGCGTGTATATGTAAGTATGTATATATCTGTGTGTATATGTATATGCACCCACAAATACATCTGGAACATATGACAATAAAACACTCTTGACTCCCATACCTTCGCCTATTTCACCATTCTGTCTTTGACTTGAACCTCACGGCTTTTGTGCGAACAATTGTATCAGCTACAAGCTTAAATTTTTTGCTGGACCACAAATTTTCGGTTATTCACAACGTGTATTTTTTTGCCATCTGAGCAATGACCCACGAGACAGTGTAAGAGAACAAGAGGCAGAGAAACCGTAAAAAATGTAATCCATCTATTATTTACCAAAATAATGTAATCACCAGACCATTTTTAAAAGTCTGATTAAAAATACCATTATCGCAGTATAATGGCTATAAGAGTCACATAAAAAGGTTCAAAATGGAAATTAGGGTCAAAGTGTTCATTAAGACCCAAAGGTATGGGTGGAGCCATTTATTACCTTAAGCTATTCTGCATATTTTCACACCAAGGTCATCAGTATTTTTGGGGTCTGTTAAGATTGTACATGGTACTGATTTTGAAATTTAAATTAAATTCTTAGAGGGCAGCTCCCCACTTGGGATTAAAGTTCACTGGCCAGCCAATCGCTTTAACTTTAATAAACTATTTATTACTGCTGCTTATGTTAGTGTTGGAAACCTGGGGAGATGCGTGGAAATTCAGCTGGGCTTTCTTTATGCTCGAGGGCTGTGTGAGAAAGGTCATTCTTCTGAATGTGGGTCTGAAATAATTCACTTCTAACAGAGTGGACTGGGAAAACAATATTTTAATTGAGTCAAAATATAGCAAGTAATGAATTTTAAGTTGGGAAAAAAAAGTGCAGAGAAGATTTACGAGGATGTTGCTGGAACTTGAGAGCCGTAGAAACAGGGAGTAGTTGGACAGGCTAGGACTTTATTTCTTGGAGTGCAGGAGGATGATCTTATGGAGGTGTATAAGATGATCTTATAGAGGTGTATAAGATCATGACGGGCATAGAGAGGATAGATGTACATTGTCTTTTACCCAGAGTAGGGAAATGAAGAACCAGAGGACATAGTTTTAAGGTGACCGGGGAAAGATTTACCAGGAACCCGAGGGGCAATTATTACACACTGAGGGTGGTGGGTGCATAGAATGAGCTGCCAGAGGGGGTAGTTGAGGAAGGTATTATAATAACATTTGGACAGGTACATGGACAGGAGAGGGTTAGAATTATATGGGCTGAATACGCATTGGTGGGACTAGTGCAGATGGGGCATCTTGTTTGCCATGGGTGAGTCTGAAGGGTCTGTTTCCAAGCTGTAAGATTCTTTGACTATATTAAAAGCAAAGTAATATACATTTGCTTAAGAAAGAACTGCAGATGCTGGAAAATCGAAGGTCGACAAAAGTGCTGGAGAAACTCAGCGGGTGCGGCAGCATCTATGGAGCGAAGGAAATAGGCAACTTTTCGGGCCAAAACCCTTCTTCAGACGTTCTGAAGAAGGGCTTTGGCCTGAAACGTTGCCTAATATACATTTGCATTGATTTCATTCCAGGAGTGTAAATGCTTGTAGATTTATTTTAAATTTTCCATTATTATGTCCTACACTTGGATCCTTTCATTGTGATGTACCTATCCTCCGGTGTGTTAACTACTACCATCTCCTGACCTCAAACTTTGACAAGGCAGAGATAATTTGGAAATACCATCGCATTGCACCCTTCTGCATTTTCACTTCTAAATGCCAGCTCCTTCAAGAAATACATTACTAATTCTGCAGAAAGTTATTTTTATAATCCCAAATTTGGGCCTGGAACTCTCTCCACAACTCATCTCTCCATGCCAAGAACCTTTGCTGCACTCTCTCTACATCAAGTGTCTTTAGGTATGGAGAACAGGCATGCACGTTTATTCCAAGTTGTGGTCTCACCAAAACCTCACACAATTAGAACAAGACTTTCCGACTTGTTTTGAATAGTATTTCATTATTCAGTTTCCACTTTGAACTGAAGATAGACACACAATGCTGGAGTAACTCAGCGGGTCAGGCATGAAGCAGTGAAGGAGTGGGTGACTTTTCAGGCCGTGACCCTTCTTCAGACTTCTTGGACTCCCCCGGATGGCCTTTTACTCCCTTTAGACCTTTTTATTTCTAACTGCTGCCGTGACGTCAACCGTCACAACTTTTCCACGTCCCCGTTATCCTTCCACTCTCAACCCTTTAACATTCTGCTGAACACAAAATCTGTTGCAGAACCTGTGCCTTTGTTTTGTAATATGCATGCTGTAAAAATATTCTTCAACAGCATACTTTAGTGGAACAATTTTATGCAGTTTGGTTAATATATTTTCTGTATATAATATGTTTCTAGTCTTATAGATTATAAATTACGAACACGTTTAGGATTATTTAATGCATATTTGTTATTTTCTTGAAACTCAATTTTTAAATAATATCTTTCAGTGTACCTGTGCATCCAGAAAGCATCATAACTTTAACAGGCTCCATCCAGTATAGCCTAGCAAGTAGGTAAATGAAGAGAAGATAGTCAAGGTGATCCAGTTCATAGAGGGTACAATCAGGTTCATGGATGATCTTAAAATCCCTCGATTTCAATTTGAGCTGCATTAATTTAGTATTAGGAATTCCCTACTTTTTCCACTGTTTTTGCCAGCGCCAGACTCGGAATATTAGCACAGAGCAAGTGAATGTCCCAGAATGTGACCTCAGTGACCCCGGCATTTTCATTTGATAGAGTTTGTGAGAGAGAAATAAATGAATGCCTTTGATGGGGATGACTGTATTCTGACTCATCATAAGATCATAAGTGATAGGAGTAGAATTAGGCCATTTGGCCCATCAAGTCTACTCCACCATTTGATCCGGCTGATCTATCTTTCCTTCCTAACCCTATTCTACTGCCTTCTCCCCATAACCTCTGACATGTTGGGATCTCGGAATTAGCTATTTGAAATAATCTGGGGTGGAAGATTGCAACCTTCACGTGGTCCGCCCTGTTTCGACGAATGCAATCAACCCGGCGTGCACAAACAGAAGATCAGATAGAACAAGTTGTCCTACAACTTTAGGCTGTGCACGCCATACACAAGAAGAAGAAGAAGAAATAATCTAAGTATTTATATTCTATGAAGATTACTGCTTCATTCTGGAGCCACTAAAAGAGAAATGCTCCAAGAGCAACTCAGGAACACCTGATTATAATATCACGAGCTACAGTGACACCAGCTCCCTACTGCAATCACTTGCACAGAAGGCACCAGTTTGCTTCACTTAACTGCAGGGAAAAAAAATAAATAAAAAAAATCAGGAGCCAAGGGAATGAGAGGCCTCAGCTGTTGTTCTCCGTGACCGGGCAACCCTCCTGCACGATACAAGCATTAGTGCTGAGCTCAAGTTGTGCTATAATGCTAGCAGCACAATGACAATGCCTGGCCCACACCAGCTGAAATCACCAGCATTCACAAACGGTGTGATATTAAAGCCTCATATTTAGCTTATGTAGAAAGGAAGCTATTTTCCTCCCGCATATGGACAATGCGAGTATGGTACACAAGGATTACTTCTTCCTATCATGGACCAAAATGTATTACACGGTCTACCAGCTAAAAATAATTACCACCCACAGTGCCCCGGGCAGGCATATGAATGAATTGTGTTGACATTTTCTACCCATTTCTCTTCCCTGTGGATTACATCTGCCCATCTGTTCTGGCTAATCATCACTCTTTCTGCTTACAGAACAAAACAGGCTTGTAATATTTATAATATTTATTAAAATCTTGCAGGAAATTTGAATCATGAAATATCCCCGTGGTGTTCAACAAGACACAACGTTCAAGGACATTTATCCCCAGAGGCCAATATCAGACCAGTCTTACGCATCTGTTTGCCTGTAATTACAGCTCAGCCTCCTGCCTCTCATTATTACTCAAATTCATTATTATACATCTTGAGACATTAAAGACACATTTGGGTAGGGCACATTTCTCACAGTGAATCAGAGAAACCAACGACAAATCACTTCAGCATTAAGCTCATCTCAGCCACATACCTGTTCGACTCCAGACAGATAATGGGCCAGGGCTTTTAAAAAAAACACAGCTCAAAAATGTCACGTCACAATGCAATTCCTTCCACTCCCAATGCTCCACCGCACCCTCCAGCCCCGCTCTCCAACACGCACACCAACCCACAACACACCATCCTCCCTTCCCCCCCCCCCCCCCCCCCCCCGAACACTTGCAACATCTTTCCTAGTGGTCACAGATGTGGCAAATTGAAAGCAATTCATATGGTAATGAGGCGAAGCTGAGAGTCGAGGTATCCTTTGTGCTTCTGCACAACTCCACTCCCAAGCACTGAATGAAATTCTGCAACCGGCTGACTGAATTGGAAGCTACGTCTTACCTTCTGTAATAAATGTTTCCCAATCCTCTGGTAGAAATGCAGAATAAATCTCCCGACCTTTCCCAATTCCTTCTCCACCCTCTGCATAGAAAAGGGTGGCATTGCTTTGGACATTGAATTTCTTTATGCCAGTTTATGAATCTGTAAACAACAATTTCTCCCGTGGAAACATCACAGGCAATCCCAAATTTGCAAAATACATGACAGCCAGCAAGGATCGCGGAATATTCCTCAAGAGTGTGAATTTGGACGAGTCTATTACAGCTAACTCAGCATGTCAGGGATTAACCATTGGATCTTCCTCGCATGCAAAGGCTAACTTCAACATAGGATGTGAAAAAGACATAATGATGCATTTTACATCAGTGCATTTTAAGAATAAAGTTCAATGAATGCATTATTATATATATTGTTGCTTAATGCATTGAAGTATATATGAAATTGCAAGTTTGATGTGGAAGAAACGGTAACGGTGCAGTGTGATAAAAATAAGCCAATTTCTGTTTATAATCAAAGCATTGGATAGGCGCCAGGCACATCCCCGACAATGTGATAAATAGAACAGCATACCACCCCATTCTGCTGAGATCCTGTCTCAAATCAAGGCACACAAATGGCACTAACATCAACATTGTTAATGCAATCTACCTCTGTGCAGACGAAATGCAACACACACTTTTAAAAAATCAAGTTAAAATACATGGGAAGATCTCTACTTCAAGGAAAATGTTCGTCATCCACTGATAAATTGCAGACAAAACTCTCCAACAACGATGTCACCGAGGTTATTATAAATAATAAAAGCAAGGTCATATAACAACCTCATATGGGAACACAACTACCACCTTTTCCCCCAAGTTGGAGCATGCGGGCACAGGGGTGTGGGGAAGGGGAATACATTTGGTGGAACAACCCATTAATCACTGCCATTGGAATCATTTCCAGCTATCACACAAGGAGCAAAGTTGAATCCAAGACATTACAAATTTGAAAATCCCTGGTTCTGGATCGGGATTTAGCTCAGGCTTCTTGGACATGGGGGCGAACTGTTAAAAGCTGTGTTTCTTGTACAGATTCAATATAAGGCCGACCACAACATCCCACTTTATATCCAAGTGTGGGATCAAGGATTCCAACAGCAAACTGCATTTGTCTTAACACTTGCAGTTCAAATTGTTCAAACTATCTTTAAATATCCATGATGCTAAACATAATGGGAATTATCTTGTAGTGGGGATGCCTGCCATATGATGAGGTCGGTTCCATAGAAACATAGAAAATAGGTGCAGGTGTCAGCCATTCGGCCCTTCAAGCCATTCAATATGACCATGGCTGATCATCCAAAATAAGTACCCCATTCCTGCTTTCTCTCCATATCCTTGATTCCGTTAGCCTTTAGAGCTACTGTATATCTAACTCTTTCTTGAATACATCCAATGAAATGGCCTCCACTGCCATCTGTGGCACAAAATTCCATAGATTTGAAACACTGGGTGAAAAAGTTTTTCTTCATCTCAATCCTAAATGGCCTACCCCTTATTCTTAAACTGTGACCTCTGGTTCTGGACTCCCCCAACACCGGGACCATTTTTCCTGCATTTAGCGTGTCCAATCCCTTAAGAATTTAATATTTTATATTTGATATATATCAATAGGGAGGTTGCACGCAGTCGAGGTCACGACTTGTGACCCATACTGTTGCCACGCAACGCCAACTGGACGGCATGCGATGAACTGCAGTTAAGCACTTACTATGGCTGCCAGCACAGCGGGCCCTTCTTCTGGCCCAGCATCTGGACTGGTTGCACACTCACGGACCCCGGGCCGTCTATCCCCACGGTCGAGGGTGGGGGGGTGGAGGGGGTGGAGAGGGGTGGGGGGGGGGGGTGGAGGGGAGTGGGGAAGGAGGGGGTCGGGGGGAGAGGAAGAGGTTGGGGTGTCGGTGCAGCGTGGTCAGTGCCTCTGGGTGGATGGAGGGAGCAGGCCATTCCCAACTTTGCTGCAGCTGACATTGCCCAAAGCCGCGGCCCCACCTCACCCTGTCCCGCTTCACCCGGCCCCGTGTGTGGGCGCTGCCGACTCATAGCCCCCAACAGTGCGGCCCACAGGGGGAGATGGGGTGGAAGGCGGCCGTGGCTGGACAGCGCTGACCCCAGGTGGGGGGGGGTGGGGGCTGTCCCGAGGGACCAGCTCCTTCGGCCGCTTTCACCTTGGTGCTCGGGTTCAGAGCAAAGATACTAGATCATTTGGTTCTGAGCGCTCAGTCACCCGAAAAAATAACCCCACAATATTGCAATCAAATTGCTCTGACTTTGAGTTTGCTTTATATAGCGAAGGCTTATCGAGATGGTGCTGTCCCTCTGGACATGACAATTGATGCGGCTATTAGTCGCAGATTGTAAAAGACGCTACACCATGAGATAATACCAGTTTAAACCTGATACCTTCCTGCTTTCAATGACAGCACCCAGAAATTATTTACAGCGCAAAAAGTGATAATTTCGGAGGTTTTTAACAGGAAAGAAAATACACGTTTCGTGTGTTAACAGTGTATACCGAGATCCCCATGTCCTCCATATGGATTGAGCTGCTCTGTGCTCCACGCCCTTTGACCCGATGACCTTACGTGCAACCCCCCCCCCCCCCCATACCACAATGTGTTGTACTTTTGTTAGTACAACAGGAACAAGTACATGGAGCTCTCAGAGATTTTCTGCCGCTCAATTAGATTAGACCAGAAATATGGAAACCTCACGGTAAACCAAACATTTGGGAGGTGGTTCGAAAGAGTTAAGTCTTCCTGCACATTGCAATCCAGTTCATGAATTGCTCAAGACTCCGAAACTGGTGCCATGACAACAAATTAGCCATCCTTTGTAAAAAAAAAGGTCCCATTCCCTCTGGTTTCAATGTCAATCTGTCCTTGACTGTGTGACATTAATCTGTTTTCCAAAAAATACACAGCATTGTTACCATGAGACTGTTTGATAAAAAAAAGTAAGGAAACATCACAGTTCTGCCTGGTTACCAATCATCAGACAAAATTACAATTGCATAGTCTTATCCTGGAATTGGTTAAATGAAAAATTAAAGATCAAGAGAATTTGTTGTTTTACAGCACTCAAAGAGCTTTAATAAAAAAAGCAAATATCGCTAGATTCAAAGCTAAATTACCGCTTTAGGAATCATCAAATTTCAATTCCTGGGTGTTACAATCTCAGATGACCTGTCTTGGGCTCAGCAAATAGATGTAATCAAGTTTAAGTGGTGCCAATACCTCTACTGTTTTAAAAGTTTAAAGAGATTTGGTAGGTCTCCAAATACTCTTACAAACTTATACAGATGCAGCCTAGAAAACATTATGACTGGTTACATCACAGCCTGGTATGACAATTCCAACATATAGGAATGGAAGATGCTGTAGTAATTGGTGAATCAGCCCATCAAGGGAATATTGTAGCCCTTCTCACCATCAAAAGCATCTACATGTGCCGATACCTCAAGAAGGTAGCATCTATTATCAAGGATCCCCACTATCCAGCCATACCCTCTTCCCACTGCTACCATTAAGCAGGAGGTACAGAACCTACCAACTAGCAGGTTCTTCTACCAACTTGCACAACTCTAATCCTATCGCAGCAACAGAACATTATGGTCCACCTCTTGTACTACTATGAACTTATTTTTAAAATTATTTATGAATTAATATATTGGGGTTTTTTGCAGTGTCTTATTTCTCTTTGGAAATTTCAAGAACAATTTATGTGTCATTTATGTTGTTGGGTGCTTTGCCAAATCTGTGTGCCTGTGTTGCTGCTGCAAGCAAGATTTTTCATTATACATGTACCGCACTATACATATGACAATAAACTTGACTTTGTTTAGTTTAGAGATACAACATGGAAACAGGCCCTTTGGCCAATCCAGTCCATGCCGACCAATGATTAGTTCAGTTTAGTTTATTGTCATGTGTACTGTGGTACAGTGAAAAACTTTTGTTGCGTGCTAACACATCAGCAGAAAAGTCCTGAAAGGGCCACATAACAACCAATGCATGTTCAGTAAGTGGCAGTGTTAGCAAGGAATGAGTGCATTTTATAAGAACAGAAGTCTTCAAAGGGAGCAGAGGAAACATAAAGAACTTTACAAAGAGTTTAGTAAAGTCAGGAAGTTGCCATAGTGCGTTGAAGGGCCCATTTCCATGTTGTATGACTATGACTTTAAGAAACAAGCCGTTGCTGATGGGAGTTGTATTTTTGATGGGTGATACTTAAAATCAAATTGATTCACATGGTTCAGAACATGTGTTCAGAATAAATTGCAAAGATGGGAAAGCTTCATTTGATCCAATAAATCTGTTCTTTCTCAAACTGAGTGCGATCAGTTAATTTTTGTTAATTCTTGAGTTTGTCCAAGTGATTCTCAAAAAGATCCTTGCGAAACCCTTACCGGTCGCTATTTGACTATCATAGTTTCCATCCGCAGCGAAACTTTGTGTTTCATGAAGCACTTACACTTCCTGAAATTTCTAATGAAACAGTTAGCTGTGAAGTAATCAATCAGCAGAAAGTTAAACTACTTTTAATTGTTAAGCCTGTTCCACATGATGAAAATCAAAGTCCTGGATGAGAAGAGTAAACTTTACTTTCATCCTCTCATCAAGTTTATTTCTCTGTTTCTAGTTCTACCTTATGTGCAGTATTTTAAAGATCTATGTGAGGACTCCCTCCAATGTTCTTGTCTGACCACTAATCCATTCTGTAAAACTATAGATTTCAATTCCGAACCTATCATCCTGGAATCAATCTCATAAGACCGTCATTATAAATCTTTGTGACACGTTAATATTCCTTTTTTTTTAGTTTAGTTTTCTTCTGAGGTATTTCTCTGGGATCAGCAATGACACACCTGAATTTGGATTCTCAGGTGGCTGATACACCAATGTGTAAAACAAGTTGCTGAGGAAATTCACAAGAAGGACAGAGTCCCCCTTGTCCTCACCTTCCACCCCATCAGCTGTCGCATACAGCATATAATCCTAAAACACTTTCGCCACCTCCTCATATGGGATCCCACTACTGGCCACATCTTCCCATCTCCACCCCTCTCTGCTTTCTGCAGGTTCCCTCCATAACTCCCTAGTCAACTCGTCCCTTCCCACCCAAACCACCCCCTCCCAGATGCTTTCCCCTGCAACCGCAGGAGACGCAACACCTGTCCCTTTACCTCCCCCCTCGACTCCATCCAAGGACCCCAACAGTCTTTCCAGGTGAGGCAGAGGTTCACTTGCACCTCCTGCAATCTTATCTACTGTACCCGCTGTTCCAGGCGTCAACTTCTGTACATCGACGAGACCTAGCGCAGGCTCGGCGATCGTTTCGCTGAACACCTCTGCTCAGTCCGCCTTAACCTACCTGATCTCCCGGTTGCTCAGCAATTTAACTCCCTCTCCCATTCCCAATCTGACCTTTCTGTGCTGGGCTTCCTCCATTTTCAGAGTGAGGCCCAGCGCAAATTGGAGGAACAGCACCTCATATTTCGCTTGGGTGGCTTACACCCCAGCGGCATGAACATTGACTTCTCTAACTTCAAATAGCCCTTGCTGTTCCTCTCTCCATCCCCTCCCCATCCCTAGTTCTCCCACCAGTCTTACTGTCTCTGATTACATTCTATCTCTGTTCCGCCCACTCCCCTGACATCAGTCTGAAGAAAGGTCTCGACCCGAAACGTCGCCCATTCCTTCTCTCCAGAGATGCTCTCTGTCCCGCTGAGATAGACCAGCATTTTGTGTCTACCTACAACTTTCTGAGGGTAGTTTTGCTATCTGGTTTACTTCAACAATCATCTTTACAAAATAGCAATTTACAAACTCAAACGCAGCATTCAGAAACATGAAGTCCACAGCTGTTATTTACAGCTTTATGTTTAAAATGACAACCAGCATCAACTTTACCATGTCAGAAGAAGTGGAACAACCTGATAGAAGTGTGTAAAATTATGAGCCACAGATGGGGTGGAGAGTCAGAACCTATTCCCCAGGGTAAAAGTTTCAAAAACTAGAGGGCAGAGCTTCCAGGTGAGAAATGACAACGTTTAAATGAGAATTACAGGATAATGTTTATTTACACGCACATGCCAAGAACACGCTGCCAGGTGTGGCAATGGAGGTAGATATGACAGTGGCGTTTGAGGTTTTTGGATAGACACATGCATTTGGAGGGAATGGAGGAATATGGGTCTCATGCAGGTAGAGGAGATTAATTTAACATGGTATTATGTTTCACATGAATATTGTGCGCTGAAGAGGTTGTTCCTATACTAAACTGTTATGTGTTTAATTTTCTCCTCTGCGAAGAGATGCAGCCTGGTTTGAAGAGATATGAACCATCTTCAACTGGTGCAACCACTCATGTAATCAGGCTCCAGCTAATGCATCGTGAAATTAGTCCTAGCTGAAACTGGTGATCATAACCCATACACACACATGCGCACACGCACACAACTGGTGCTTTATTTGTTTTGCTGATTCACACCCCCAACCTCGGTCAAATACAGTGGGAGAAATGGAAGGAGGAAAGGTATTTAGCGTCTGAAGAAGTGTCTTGACCCGAAACGTCATTCATTCCTTCTCTCCAGAGATGCTGCCTGTCCCGCTGTTACTCCAGCTTTTATGTGTCTATCTTAGCTGATCTGAAAGGTCCGTTCAACTAATGATGCACAGGCGTACGTGTAAGGCAGAATCAACTTTTAATTGGCTTTCAACTTCACAAGAAAAATAAGAGAGAGTATTTTATCACTCGTATCATCGGCACGTGTGAAATACAGCGATGGGTATTATTGTTCCCTGCAGCAAATTAATTTTTTGAATAATTTCGCTCCAGTTCGGCAAAACATTTTGCTTGCTCCTGTGAGATGCCTTGTTGACATCAAACACGAAAACTTAATAACTCGAACATGTCAGAAGAAAGAATACAACACAACCTGATACTACAGTATATTGGTTACATGTATTCATGTCAGTAAAGCATTTACAATGTGATTGTACCAAACACATGCATATCATAGCCTTCTGATTTTTGCTAATTACGATACAACATCTGTGCTTTAATGAAAGTAAGTGTTGCCTTTCAAGGATTTTTTTTTTAAATGACATTGTAAGATAAGCAAAATGACTGCAGCAGATTTTTTAAACATGAAATACAGGATATATTTCCCTGACAAGAAAATGTGGGCAATAAAACCTGTAACTTATCTTTAATAAAAAATAACTTTGCCTGCATATGAACAAAATAATCATTTTATTACACATGGCTAAATTATGAAAAAATTAATTGCACAAGAAAGCTGGTGCTGGGATCACAACTTGCCGTTAATCTGCCTGTGACTTACTGTTACAGCGTTCAACCAGGGTTAATGCTAAATACATGGGTAGTTAGCACCAAATAGATGATCATATGCAGCTCTTTCAGTGAGAACACCTGCTTATGCAGGTAGAGCTACCATTCATGTAAATTGTTTCCATTCAGAATAGCTCGATAATTTCACTGTAGGATATGTAAGTGACGAGCAGAATTAGGCCATTCGGCCCATTAAGTCCACTCTGCCATTCAATCATGGCTGATCTATCTGTCCTTCCTAACCTCTAATTCTCCTGCCTGCTCTCCATAACCCCTGAAACCCATGCTTATCAAGAATCTATCTATCTCTGCCATAATCATATCAATTGACTTGGCCTCCACAGACTTTTGTAGTAAACCTAGTGCTCCAAGTCAGCCTTAAAGAACACATGCAATAGCAAATGGAGTTGGTCACACAGTCACTCCAGCCTGCTCCCATCTCACCGCTAACATCTCTCACCGCTAACATCTCAATTTTACTGGTTGACTCTCACAACCTTCAATTTCCACAGAATAAAAAAATCTCGGTCTCAACCTGGAACATAGCAATAACCCATCATTCAGAGCTCCAAGGTAGTGAATTCCAAAATTTCAGAATCTTCTCCAAGTATGATCAGGCAACCTGTGGTCCACCATAGAACAGTACTGCACAGGAACAGGCCATCAGCCCACAATGTCTTTGCCAAACACAGTGTCAAGTTGAACTAATCCGTTCTGCCTGCATTTGATCCATATTCCTCCATTCCCTAGATTTTCATGTGCCTACCTAAAAGCCTCATCAATGCCACTGCTTTCACCCCCCACCTCTGGCAGCATGTTCCAGGCATTCATCACTCTGTGTAAAATACTTGTCCTACACCTATCCTTTAAACATTCCCCTCTGTCCCCTAGCTATGCACTCTAGTCTTTGACATTTTCATTCTGCGAGGAAAAAAAGGTTCTGACTGACTCCCCTATCTATGCCTCTCATCATTTTACATACATTTATTTATCTTCAATCTCTGAAGTTACAAAGAAAAAAATCCAGATTTGGCCAACCTCTCCTTATAGCTAATACCCTCAAATGCAAGCACCATTCTGGTAATTCTCTTTTGCACCCTCTCCAAAGTCTCCATATAGACTTGGAGAGGGTGTGGTGGCGCCTTGTTGCAGCGGCTCGACTGCAGTCCATCCGTCTTTCTTTTCTTTCTTTTTGTCACGTTAGTTGTATGTTTTTGGTTTTATTTTTTAGATATGTATATGTGGGAGGGTTGGGGGGTGGAGGGGTGGGGGGTGGAGGGGTGGGGGTGGGGGAAACTTTTTAAACTTTTTCATCTCTTCCCTGTATGGGGACCCGACCTTTTCCCTGTCGGGTCTCCGTTGTCGTTGGGCCTAACATCGTGGCGCTGGTGACGGCCTCCAGCCGGAACCGACCCAAGGGCTCCAGGCGTGGAGCCTGTGGACTCACCATCGCGGAGCTGGCCGACTTCGGAGTGTGGAGAGCTGTGGTGGCGTGCGGCTGCGACCCGACTTCGGAGCTTCGGAAGCTCTGGCTGCGGGCCCGGTGGATGGTAACATCGGGACCTCGCAGGTCCCTGGTGGGAGACAGCTTTTCAAAGCTCCCGCAACGGCAACTTCTCCCGCCCGAATCGCAGGGTCAAAATGACCCAGAGCAAGGCGCAGCTTTAACGGCCGCGGAACTTACCATCGCCCGCCGGGGGCTTTAACATCGGAGCCCCGGTCGCCTCGGGAGAAGAATAAAGAACAGGGAAGAGATTAGAGAGACAAGACTTTTGCCTTCCATCACAGTGAGGAGATGTTTGGAGACTCACTGCGATAGATGTTTATGTAAATTGTGTTAATTTAGTGTATCGGTTTTTTTTTGATGTTATGACTGCAGGAACGAAATTTCGTACGAACCATGTCTGTTTGTATGACAATAAATGTTATTCTAATTCTAATTCTAATACTTCTTGTAATGTGGTGGCTGGAACCTCCGACAGTACTCCAAATGTTGCCTAACCAAAGTTTTATATAGTTGCAACAAGACTTCCTGATCACTGCCCTGACCAATGAAAGCAAACATAACGTACTCAGTCTTTATTATTATCTATTTAAAGGACAAAGGACAAAGAACATTTATTGTCACATACACCATATCTGGTGTAGTGAAATTTGAGTTGCCATTTGCAGCGCACCAATAAAAGTAAGACACCACATTCAAGAAGAAATTAACATAAAACCCCCCCCCCCCCCCCCAACAATGGTTCCCACTGTGAGGGAAGGCAGCAAAGTCCAGTCCACATCCTCTTGTTCACCCCATATTCGGGGCCAATTTGAGGCCTCCACAGTCGCCGCAACAGCGTCCCGATGTTTCAGGCCTTCTCGCCGGATGATGGAGCGCCGACGGCGAGAGAACACTCTTCAGCGGCCCGGAGAGTCTGGAACGGCCGCTTGTTGCTAGAGACCGTGGCTCCTGAAGCCCACAGGCCACGCTGGTCGGAGCTCCAACACTGGCGATCCCGGCAAGAGATCCCAGGCTCCGTGGTGTTTAAAGGTCAGCGCCACCCGTGGCTGGAAGCTCCGCAACGACAGCTCCGCAATGTTGGGAGTCGGTGGTCTCAGCACTCCAGAGCCCACCGCACGACGACCCGGGCAAGGCACCGCCCGCTCCGCGATGGCACCCCAGCGCTGCGCCACTGCCAAAGCCAAAGTACTGGCTGGTCCCGGCAGGAAACGCCACTCCAGTCCCATTGGTAGGCCACAAGGAAGGTGCCCCCTCAACATGATCTAGTTGTGAGGACATTTTCAGGCAGCAATGGAATTAGAAGCCAAGATTCCACTACACATCAATGCTGTTAAAGGTCCTGCCCTTAATTACTCCCGGCAGTGCTTTCCTAGCTTGTCATCCTCACCCAAGACAATGAAGATGTCTCTTTCATAAGTTCAGTGAGAGGAGCAGAAGTAAGCCATTCGGCCCAACAAATGTATTCCGCCTATTCAATCATGGCTGAAGTGAATGAGGCAAATTAAAGGAGATGTGTGGGACAAGTTTAAAAAAATTTAAAACACGGAGTGGTGGATGCTAGGAACCCACTTCCAGGAGTGGTGGTGGAGGAAGATAAAATCGTTTAGGAGACTTTTAGGTGGGCACATGGATGTGTAGAGAATGGAGGGGTATGGATCATGTGCAGACAAAATTTGTTAAGCTTAGCATTGTGTTTGGCAGAGTCTGTGGCCCGAAGGGCCTTTTCGTGTACTGTACTTTGCTATAGAGAAGCGTAGAAACAGGGAACTACAGATGTTGGTTTATTCAAAAAGAAATGCAAATTGATGGAATAACTCAGCAGTCAAGCAGCATCTCTGAAGAACATGGATAGGTGATGTTTTGGGTTGGGACCCTTCTCTCGACTGTACTTTTCTATGTTCTACATCATTGTTGAATGCTGACCGACACTGTTGTCTATCTGTGCTGCAGACATTGCTGGGCATTTATCGAGACATACCAATATACTCTCAACATGCCACCTGACGTGACTGGTCCCACATGCACTACATGTACCTTAACCCAATTCCAACGAGGAACATTGACCCAAAATAAATGCTTAGAGAGTTCCATCAGTAACCAAGAATGTCTGGCAAATTTCAAGCATCTTTAATACTCCCAAAGGACTGGATCCGATCAAACTATGTGCTAAAAAGGGAACCCACATTTATAAAGCTCTTTTCTTAATTTCTGCTTTTTGAAAGCACTTCACTGGCAAAAAAAAGTATCCTTGAGCCATTATAATGTGGGTAGTGTGGTAGCCCATTTGTAAGCAGGAAATCTCGTAAATAGCAATAAGCTGGTGAGTTTTTCTCTGCTGATCAGGATATATAGTGTGGCCTGGATATTAGGGAATTACTCTCCTGCTCCTCAGAATAATGCCACGAGATATTTTAACCCTTGTTAAAGCTGAGAAAGCTCAAGTTAAAATAACATCCAAAAAGTGGTATATTCAGTGGGTAAGGGGGAAATGCAGATGCTGGTTTACACTAGAGATAGACACAAAATGCTGGAGTAAGTCAGTGGGTCAGGCAGCATCTCTGAAGAAAAGGATTGGGTGACGTTTTGTTTTTGAGACCCTTCAGAATATCTTCAGTACTCTCTCAGCATAAGAGTAGATATTTATCCTCGGGCACATGAAATCAATCTTGGACCTACAATCCAGCATGCAGGAATGGTAATAGCCAAGCCCTGAATGACACACAAGTTTAGGTTTAGGTTTAGGCTGTGTCAGATGCATGCACTGGCATCCCGGAGCAGCATCTGATCCAATGGAGCCCCCGGCTGCTGCAGGGCCTCCAGCGGCCCACTTCACCGATGCCTCAATCTGGACACATTGACCTGCAAACATGCCTGCCCTCATCTCACCCAGCAACTGCTCAGCTTCTGTGCCCCGGGACACCTCCTGCAGCCAACCTCACAACCCCCAGACCATCTCCAAGAGTATGGGTAGTGAACCGCTAGGCTGCTCACTGGCACCGCTCCTTTCCTCCATCAAGATCTGAGTTTGATGATAAGTTTGCTGGAGATGATGGCATTGAACAGAGCTGTAATCGATGAACAACAACCTGATGTATGTTCTTATTGTCCAAGTGCGGCACGGTGGCGTAACGGTAAATCTGCTGCCTTACAGAGTCCGAGACCCGGGTTCAATCCTCACTACGGGTCTGTCTGCCTGCACGGAGTTTGTATGTTCTCCCAGTGACCTGGGTGGATTTTCTCAGAGATCTGCGGGTTCCTCCCATACTCCAAACGTCATGCAGGTTTGTAGGTTAATTGGCTTGGTATAAATGTATAAAAATATAGTGTATATAGGGTAGTACAAGTGCAGACTCGGGGGGCCAATGGGCCTGTTTCCGCACTGTATCTCTAAACTAAAGTGGCCCAGCACAAAGTGGAGAGCCAGGACTATATGTCCTGACCAAGGCAGGAATTGATGTCCATCCTCACCAACGTCTCGAAGCACTTCATCGCCATGTATGTTAGTGCCCTCGGTGAGTAGTCGTTAAGGCATGTCACCTCACTCTTCTTGGACATGGGTATTATTGATGTGCTTTTAAAGCAGATGAGAACCTAGGACCAGGGTAATGAGAAATTGAAGATGTCTGCAAAAAATTCCAGCCCATTGATCTGCGCAAGTGTTAACAACACTACCAGGTACACTATCGGGATCAGACACTTTTCAAGGATTTACTCACATGAAGGATCTTCTGGCATCAGCCTCGATGACTGAGATCATATTATCCATGGTTTATGTGGGCCTGAGAAGGAACATCAATATATCCAGTTTTGAGTCAAGCATGGAACTCACAGAGCTTGTCCAGGACTGATGTCTCCTTGCAGTCACTTGAGATTGTTATCGCTTATAGGAACCAATGGTGTACGTCATGCCACAACTGATGAACATCTGGCTCATTCTCCAGTTTCAAATGAAAATGTCTCTTCAATTTTCTGATCGTTCGCTCGTGTGTCAGACGACATTTTCTGATGGCTCTATATGAACGAGCATTGCCAGATTTGAGTGTTCCAGAACTGTGCCTCAGTAGATTACGCACCTCCTGGTTCATCCAAGGCTTCAGGTCAGGGAATGCTCAGCTGGTCTTGATAGGAACACACTGTTCCACATATTGCCTTATGAAGTTGGTAAAAACCGCTTGTAACCGACACAGAGTTGTTCCTCTGCTCCCCTGATCAGCTCTGTGCATTTTGCATCACTAGAACAGGCTCTTTAAGCAGTAAATGGGGGAAGGAGATCAGTCAGTGGCTCCAAAGTGAGAGTAAGCGATGGAGTGATAGGCATATTCGATGGTGGAGTAGCAATGGTATCCAGGTGCTGCAGGGAACCTGCTAATGGTGTCAGGATGTGATTTCTAGCCTTGAGAAAATCCCTAACTATGATAGGAAAAGGTATCAGGGCATTCAGTTTGATGTGTATCCACTCTAATGCTGGCCATGTATCTGCCTGGGGCCAGGTGTGGATTACAATCATAATGATGGAGGCAAATTCCCTTGGGAGATAGAAGGGATGGCACTTAACTGCAAGATTCTCCAGGAATTGGAGTAGGACGTTGGAAGCAGGAATTGGAGAATAATGCAATATCTGAGTACCACAAAGACAGGTCTCAAGAGGATATCTGTCTATATTTGAACTCTCCACTTTTCCCTAAGCAACACTACAGGATGCACGGACATATGTGGAAATGGCAATACAGTTTAATAAATTAAGAGTGTACAGGAATGGAGCTAAACCCACACCATGAAATACGTCAAATAAATACAGCTCACTTTAAAATTTATCACACCATGACTCACTGATGCCTGGAACAATTGAAGAGCTTCATTTTTGATGCTGGGAATGAGAGTGACAGAAGGGATGGGAAATTTAATTTTCAAGGAAAGGGTGGGGGTGTTATTGGGAGGGGGAAAAAAATCCCATCAACCAGGCACTACGTAAAATCTATTATCAAACGATGCTCAGTGCCACCACTGTGGGGTTGTAAAACATTTCTGCCTGTTCATTACTGCCTCTATACGCGAGTATGGAGACCAGTAAACGTAGTGAGCCAATTTATAAAGCTAGAGGGCCCAGTAAATTCTATGGTCGACTGCACACACAAAATGAAGTGGAGTCAATACCGTGAACACATGTTGTGGAGCATAGCTTTGGAACATACAGAGCCAGCAGATGGTTCCAACAATCAAATGCTCAGAAATAAGAGCAGAAAACTGCAAAGAGGATTGTTTCTCTCTGCATTAAACATTTATGGCTTCCCAGTAGAGCTTTGAGTGCATGGAATTGAATGCATGGACTTTCCCAGAGCAGCCTGGTAATTCCACCAAACCTGGCCACTTGTGCTGAGGGTGGATTGTTCTCCTTCAAGTTCCCTGCCCCATTCAAGTTGGAATCAGCTTTGGTCAGATTTACAGCACTGACTGAAAAACCCTCCAATAAAATTGATGATATTTGCAAGAGGGTTAGGGAAGGATACATGGGTAAGGACCTTAACCAGGATGAAGAATAGTTTCTCTGCATTTTTTCATCTCAGTCATAAGAACACAAGACACTAGGAGCAGGGGTCAGCATTCAGGCCCCTCAAATCTACTGCATTACTCAATATGATTATCGGTGACAATGGGTCTGAAGAAGGTTTCCGACCCAAAATATCACAAATTCCTTTTCTCCACAGATACTGCTTGAACCACTGAGTTACTCCAACATTGTGTGTTTATCTTTGGTATAAACCAGCATCTGCAGTTCCTTCCCACATGTGATAACGGTGATTCCATTCCCCCTTGCGCTCATCTTCCATTCTTCCCTAAAAGTGACAAGGCTTGTGGTGAAATGGAGAGCCCCATTTCCCTTTTATCCCTCCTCTTTCTTCTCCCCACATCCCCTTCCATCCCCCTCTCTCTGTCTGGTTTTACTTTTCACTCCTCCTCGTCTTTCCTTATCTGTCATCCATTTGTCTCCTTTCCACCTCATGCCCTGTCACTATCTCCACCCATTTGCCAATAACCACACACCTATATCCACACATTAGGTGCAGGCTTTTCCATGCCCCACCACCCTTTTCCAGCGTTCTTCCCTGACTCAATCAATCTGAAGAAGGGTCCTGATCCGAAACATTGCCAGTCCATGCTCTCCACAGATGCTGCCTCATTGAGTTTGTTGGTTGCTCAAGATTCCAGTATCTACAGGCTTGTGTCCCCTTTACTGGTCCATGCTGCCCTCGACTCCTCTTTTGAGCCATGTCCCCATAAGCCACGAATTCCAAGATGTGTCAAATAAGCATCTGTCTCCACCTTAAATGTCTACAATTGTCTGGTCTCCACCACTGTGGAGACAGAGGATTTCAGTCATTTACTCGACATTTTGAACTAATAAAATTATGCAAGAAAAGTGATGCACCTTTGAATCCAGTGCTGGTCAAAATTCAGTGATAACTGACTGCAATTGACTACACACTTGAGGGAGTGCAGTGTTGGTTTACAAGGTTAGTTCCCGGGATGGCGGGACTGTCATATGCTGAGAGCAGCTGGGCTTGTACACTCTGGAGTATAGAAGGATGAGAGGGGATCTCATTGAAACATATAAGATTGTTAAGGGCTAGGACACGCTAGAGGCAGGAAACATGTTCCAGATGTTGGGGGAGTCCAGAACCAGGGGCCACAGTTTAAGAAAAAGGAGTAAACCATTTAGAACGGAGACAAGGAAACACTTTTTCTCACAGAGAGTGATGAGTCTGTGGGATTCTCTGCCTCAGAGGGCAGTGGAGGCAGGTTCTCTGGAAGCTTTCAAGAGAGAGCTAGATAGGGCTCTTAAAAATAGCGGAGTCAGGTGATATGGGGAGAAAGCAGGAAAGATGTACTGATTGGGGATGATCAGCCATGTTCACATTTAATGGCGGTGCTGGCTCGATGGGCCGAATGGCCTACTCCTGCACCTATTGTCTATTGTCACACTTTTATTGTCTACTGCTTGCATGTAGCCAAACAGCAAGGCTTAGATGGAGACATCAGATGGGGTTGGATTGGGAGTTGGATCAGGAGCTGGGAGCAGAGTGGGGAAATGATTTGGGAATCAAGTATGATCTTAGTAGACCTGGATTAGGTTCAGCAGTGTGGCTGGAGGGAATAGAGAAAGGAGACCAGGTAAGTAAAAATGAAGCGACTGGAGTGGAGCACTCCACACTGACTGTGTCACAATCAGGGGGCAAAGAGGAGATCTGGAGGTTCCCAACAAATGGTCGACTCAAAATTCTGTGATTCCCCAGGCCATGCACCAAAATAATATCATTCCCCTTGTGTCTGCATCATCGTCACAATTGCATGGGTAGAGATGAGATTCTGGAACAAAACCATTTGATCACAGAAAAAAAAAAAAATCACAATCATGTTCTACTGCTGAGATTTGTGACTTCCACATTCATATCAGAAAGTACATATCTAAAGATCAAACCATAGTTTCAAAAAGGATTAAAAAACATAGTCATACAGCGTGGAAATAGGTCCTTCGGCCCAACTTGCCCATGCCGACCAACATATCCCACCTGCACTAGTCCCACCTGCTTTTGGTCCATATCCCTCTAAAGCTATCCTATCCATGTAACCGTCTCAATATTTTCTAAGCGTAGTCTCTCAGCTTCTCAGCAATGTTGGGGCAACTCTTTCTGAGTATGGTTTACAGTTTGAGAGCCAAGGATTATTGGTTTCAATGACTTCAGGCCTGTCGCACTGACCTCTGTAATCATGAAGACCCTTGAAAGACTTGCGCTGGCCCACCTGAAAATAGATCAGTGGATGACGCAGTCAACGTAGGTTTGCATTTCATCCTCCAGACCACCAGGGGACATATGCAAGGATTTTGTTTGTAGATTTTAGCTCTGCATTCAACACCATTGTGCCAGAGCTACTACACTCCAAACTCTCCCAGTTGACTGTGCCTGAACCCCTCTGTCAGTGGACCACCAACTTCCTGACAGACAGGGAAACGTGAGGCTGGGAAAAGACATCCCAGACCCGCTGTCCCTCAGCACTGTGTACTCTCCCTTCTCTTCTACTCAAGTTTGCGGACGACACAACTCTGATTGGACTGATCCAGGATGGGGAGGAATCTGCCTACAGACAGGAAGTGATACAGCTGGCGTCCTGGTGCCATCGCAACAACCTGGGGCTCAATGCCCTTAAGACAGTGGAATTGATTGTAGACTATATGAGAGCTCCCTCTCCCCTCCCCACTCACCATCAATAACACCACAGTCACATCTGTGGAGTCATTAAGTTCCTTGGAACCATCATCTCCAGGGACATTTAAATGGGGGCCACCATCGACTCCACAGTCAGAAAGGCCCAATAGAGGATGTACTTCCTGCAGCAGCTGAGAAAACACAATCTGCCACAAGCAATGATGGTCCAGTTTTATACTGCCATCATAGAGTCTATCCTCACCTTGTCCATCATGCCTGGTTTGGCTCAGCCACCAAGCATGACATCTGGAGGCTGCAGCGAATCATTCGATCAGCCAAGAAGGTTGTTGGCTGTAACCTTCGCCCCATCCACGAACTGAAAACTGCAAGGGCCAGGCACCGAGCGGATAAGATCTCTCTGACCGCTCTCAACCTGGCCACAAACTCTTTGAATCACTTCTCACTGGAAGGTGACGCCAGACTGTCAAAGCTGCCACAGCCAGACAACAAAAACAGTAGCTCTACTCAACAACCAAAATTCTCCAGCCTCTTTTTGCTCTGGTATTTTATTTCATTCTTCACCTGTTTAAATTATGTTAAATTTTTAATTGTCTACTGTATGTCATGTTGTTACTTGTGAGCAAAGCACCAAGGCAAATTCATTGTATGTATACATACTTGGCTAATAACATTTATTCAATTCAATTCAGAAGTTCTGGAATTATGGACCCAAAAATTTGCAGATCGATAGATGCTGCCAGACATTGAACTTGCTCTAATAACTACAAGGATACGGTAGCAGAATCCAGCTGAAAAACAAATTGCACAGAGACTGCAAATCAGAAATGAAAAAATATTAGTTGCTGGGAACACTCAGCATGTCAGACCACATCAGAATGGAAAGGAACAGAGTTAATGTTTCAGGTCAATAAAAAATTCATTAGAACTGGACAGCATTATGCTTGGAAATTACTTATTTGATCCTTTGCCAGGTTAGATCTCCTGAGATCCTCACTATCACAGAAGCCAGCCTCGCACCAATTTGAATTAGCTCAGAAGGAATAAGCTGAAAGCAGTGGATTCATTAAAGCCTTTGGGACCAGGAAACATCCCAGTTGAACTGAAGGCTTACAAACCAGTATAACAGCGACACAAGGCACTGCAGATAATGGTTTACCAAAAATAATACACAAAGTGCTGCAGTAACTCAATTGGTCAGTAAGCATCTCTGGAGAAGAAGATTAGGTGATGTTTCAGGTCAAGACTGATTGTGATGGGATGGGAGAAACTTGGAAGTGAAGAGGGCAAGGAAAAAGCCTGACAAATGATAGGTGGATATAGGTGAGGACAGAGAGGGTCGATTGGGAGATGGTTGGTCAAAGGCCAGAGATTAAAAAGTAAAAAGTGCAAGATAAGGATAGAGAATTCTATTGTTCCCCTCATCCTTGCCTCTCATCCACCAGCCTCCACATCTGACATGTAATTCTCTGACATTTCGGCTGTGTTCAACACGTCACATCTTCTCATCCACACCCCTTTTAGCATTCTGCAGAGACTGCTCCCCCCACATCTCCTTGGTTCATTCATCCATTTCCACCAAAACATCCCCCATCCATGGTACTTTCCCCAAAAAGTGCAGGAGGTGTAACACCTGTCCCTATACCTCCTCTCTCACATCCATCCAGGGACCCCATCAGTCTTTCCAGGTGCATCAGATATTCGCATGCATCTCCTCTAACCTTATCTACTGCATTCAATGTTCCCGATGTGTCCTCCCTTACATCCAAGAGACTACGCGACCATTTGGCCAAACACTTACACACTGTCTGCTAAGGCAAGCTAGATTTCCCAGCTGCTAACCATGTTAACTCCCCCTCCCATCCCCATACTGACCTTTAGGTAGGTTACAACTTAATGGTATGTACATTGAATTCTCCAATTTTAGGTAACCGATAAACAACTCATCCATTCCTACCCCACCCCCTCCCCCCCACCGCCCAGGGCTGGATTTACCTATAGCCTTCATAGGCTGAAGCCTAGGGCCTCAAAATTTTGGGGGCCTCCGGCCAAGGTGTTTCTTTCCCCAGAGTAAAAAAAATCCCGAGAGAAAAAAAAATTAACCGAAATCCTGGTTCTGGCCCACTGAAAGTTTTGGGCAAAAATTGCGACCATCAGCGCCTGCGCAGTTGGGGGAAGCCGGTGACACAGTAGTGACACAAAATTATGCTGCCTCTCTGCGCAGTGGGCCCGGGCGGGTTCAGATCTCCATTTGCACTACACACAATCACCTTGATGCCTCGTGTCTACTCTAGGCAAGTAGTGGAAAATTGCATTGCGGGAGTGCCCGTTTCTCCTGGCTGGGGCTGCGACTCTCACATCCGCCCCCCTCTCTCTCCTGCGTGGGAGGGAAGGAGAGGGGGGGGGGGATGTGAGAGGAGGAGACACAGAGGAGGCAGAGAGAGGGAGGGGAGGGGAGAGAGAGAGGAGGAGGGGTGGGGGAGATAGAGAGAGGGGGAGGGGAAGAGAGAGAGGGGAGGGGGAGGAGGGAAAGAAAGAGATGGGAAGGGAGATAGAGGTGGAGGGAGAGGGAGGGGGAAAGAGAGGGGAAAGTGGGGTTATCTTTAGTGAGATCGCAAAATTAAGGTAGGTTTGAGAGCAATTATATTTTCTCCTCCAAGTTCCAGGGCCCTTAAGTGGGCCCTGGACCTCGGCCGCAAGGGACTTTGAGCTTCGCGCTTGTGATATGCACTGCGTGCACTTATTTCACATAACATTTTTGTAATCCTGCCATGCCACCCCCCTTTTGAAAAGCTTCGTACGGGCCTGGTGTATAATATTTATGACACTGTCATAGGCCTTTCTTACATATGCTGTCACAATGCACTGTAGTCTCTAAACAACACCAGTAATTTTCCTTGCCCTCCATTTCAGAATAATAGTTTTAAGCTGATAACTCGACACTAGCACTGGCAATAAATAAAAAGCGCAACTTTCCCGCCCTTATCTCATTGGCCACGCTCGGCTGCACATCGGTGTCAATCTGGTGGACCATCTTCTTCTGGTCGTGGGGGTGGGGGATTGGGAGGGGCCTCACAAGTGGAATAGCCTAGGGCCTCTCTTCCGGCCCTGCCACCGCCACCCCTCCCACTCTTCCATGTGCACCACCTAGATACACATCCATTTCTCCCCTGCCCCATCAAACAATGTTCCTTCTTCTGGCTTCACTATCCTCTTCCCATTGTCTTCTTAATCTCTGGCTTTTATCCAAGCAGGTGAGTGTAAGCAAACTTGGATGTTGAGGGGAAATTGAGGCTCTGGTCAAGAGTAAAAAGGAAGCATGGGGCAGTCATATGTGGGCAGGCATTACCCATCGAACAGAAGTATTATTTATCCAGAAACTCTGTATCCATACCACTCTCTTGATGTATCATCTTATTGCTAAATGTTTCCATTATTTTCATGCCCGACATGCTGCCTGGCCCATTAAGCTACTCGAGGATTTTGTGTCTTTCTTTGATATAAAGCAGCATCTGCAGTTCATTTTTATTAAATTAATGCAAAAGTTAGCATGGAGCAGAAAATTAAAATACATATTAACCTAAGACAGTCACTCTCTTTCTTTCCCCATAGATGCTTCTAAACCTGCTGATTATTTTCAGTATTACCTGTAGAAGTCCAGCATCAGCAGTGGTATGCTTTTGGCAGCTGGCCTCTTCATTCATCCACAAATGATAAACCACAACAAACTAAAAGCGAAAGGCTGACCAGCTGTGAACAGCCCATTGCCTAATGGATGGGTACTAATCGAAAGAAAGTGTTACGCAAAGTATTCCCTTTGGATTGTTTGGAAGCATTGACTGAAACAGGGCAATAGCAAAAAGAAAAATTACCTAAGCAGCTGACAATAGCAGAGGTAAACACAAAGGCATATTCCATTTCAGTTTGCACTGAGAAAGGGATGAATAATCTCAAATCAAACACGTCTCTGTGCTGAAGCTGCATTGGAATGGAATGGTGGGTAGACAAAAATGCTGGAGCAACTCAACGGGTGAGGCTGCATCTATGGAGCGAAGGAATAGGTGACGTTTTGGGTCAAGACCCTTCCCCAGAGAATGGAATGGAATACTTTATTGTCACATGTGATGAGGCACAGTGAAATTCTTTGCCTGCATACCCAATGTATACAAATAGCAGCTAATAACAGCGCTGACAAAATTACAAAGCACACCGGCTCCTGCTTTGTCTCCCCCTGCACCCCCCCCCCCCCCCCCCAGCGGATCCCCACGCAGGGTCCAATTGTCCTATGCGCCCCCCTCCCTCACGGTGGTCCCCCACTGTTCTTCCCCCTCCCACACGGCGGCATTACCCATCGAATAGAAGTATTATCTATCCCGAAAACCCTGTATCCCTGTCACTCTCTTGATGTATCATCTTATTGCTACATTTTTCCATTATTTTAGATAACAGTTCATTTCATATTAGGGGAACTGACAGAAATCTCTGGGGACTGCAGGAGAGTGTGGAGGAGGACTGTAGGAGAGAGTGTGTTGCCTCCCTGGTGACAGGGACAGGATGGCTCGGAGCTTCTGCAGAACATTCTCAAGGGGAAGGGTTAGCAGCCAGAGGTTATCATGCACATCGGTACCAACGACAGAGGTAGAAAAAAGGATGATGAGGTCCTGTGGAATCAATTGAATTAGGGAAGAGTTCAAAAACCAGGAATTTAAGTGTGGATTATTCCCTGTGCCACGTGCAGGAATAGAAGGGCACGCCAGATGAATGTATGGATGAGAAGCTGGTGCAAGGGACGCGGAATGAGTCTGAAGAAGGGTCTCGACCCGAAACGTCGCCTATCTCCTTCGCTCCTTAGATGCTGCTGCACCCGCTGAGTTTCTCCAGCTTTTTGTGTACCCCCGAGGTTTTTAGATCATTGGGATCTCTTCCAGTGCAGTGGTGAGCTGTACAAGAGGGACATATTGCATCTGAAATGAACAGGAAGAGTTTCAAACTAAATTGGCAAGGGGTTTTAAAGCACATTACATTGAAAAATTTCCCAGGGTGTAACACACACTCACACACAGACAGCTTGCTAGTTATTAGTTTTTTCACCTTGAGCTCGTAAATTCCATTTAACGCTTTTTAGATTTGAAGATCTCACATTTCTAAAAATTCAACATTATTCATGTACAAAATATTGGGTTCCAATCTGATTTGTTGAGGATTACAATGTACTTTGAAACTGAGGCCTTCAGTGAATCAACTGGCCATGTAATAAACTGTCAGCCATCCTTTACTGCCTTTTGTGTTACTGCCACTCACTCATGCAGTATATTAATTGTTTTTAGATCCAATTACTTATTAACAGTCATCCTGGTTTTTGTTTGACATCCGAATCGATACCAGAATGCTGTTCTTTCAACACAAATCTGAAATTTCTATTCAGTTTTTAGACACCTCCAGGCTCCTTTATTATGCATAGCTGACAGGTTCAATACAGCTCGGGCATGTTTACCTTTGGCTTGTGAATTGCTTGATTATAAAATTCAGCTGATCAACTATAATGCATCAGCTTAGAGGGAACAAGTGGACAATAGACAGGACTGCAATAATATTCATCAGCTATAATTATAACTGAGATCCTAGATGGGGAAGTAACTAACTAACTTTCAGAATATGGGTTTCTATGTGTCTTTCCATACGTGTGTACAAACAATATTTATCCTCAAACGTGTGCATTAAATGTGCAATAAACTAACTTATGCACATTATATCAGTCCGAAGAAGGGTTCCAACCCAAAGTGTTACCTATTCAAGTTCTCCAGGGATGCTGCCTGACTTGCTGAGTTACTACAGCTTTTTGTGTCTATCTTTCATATAAACCAGCATCTGCAGTTCCTTGTTACTACGTGCACATTGCGGTTGCTTCCCAAACTCGGTTCCATTGCAGTTGATAGAACCATGTTTCAGAACTAGGGTACAAAACAAATGGGCCACCATATTGAGCATTAGCTCCTGGAATTAAAGATGAATTTCAACTGAAAACCATTGAGACATAAGAAATAGATGACAGGGTCAGCACATTAAACCCACTCCCAGCACACATTGGCGAGAATTTGCCCTTTCACCGGCTTCTTGCAATTTGTCCAGTCCAGAGGGATTCAAAGAGTCAACATTAGAGGTTCAGTAAGAAATTGCTCTGTGGAATTACCCTCCAGCCCTAGAGCAATAATAAAGACTTGCAAGTCACTCAGAGATATGGTCAGTTACATTTCACATATGGCCCATTCAATTCATATTTTGTTCAATAGATCATTTCATCATCTATTCCATTTTAACAAAAAATTTATCCAGGTCTTTTTGATAGCAATAAAATCACCACAAAATGTTGCAGTGTGCAAATACAACTTAAAATTTTTGTGAACAGGGGCTCCGTTGTTTTCCAAGGGTCAATTCATTTAAAGATTTGGACCTCACTAAACCCGAATAAAAATCACTCTCAAGTCTCCAAAATTCTTGTAAAATACATCCTTGCAGTTTTCATTATGATAGTATGCATCTCATACAATGGAGCTTTATAGTGTTGTGGCCACATGCAATATAATTTCCCCCTCTCTCTCAAACCCTCTGTCAGGCTATACCCAGAGCTCTTGATTCCCAAGCTCTTGTCTACAGCTTCCCAACTCTCAAAATCAGGCAACTATACTTTTCATCAGCCGCTTTGGCTACTTTGAGATCTAGAAGCTTTGTAGACCTCTTTGCCTGGTTTTGGAAAACTCTTATCAGAATGAAGACCGTGAGAAATGGAAGCTCGGGAGATTTTATGTATTCTGTGTGCTGAACAACTATGTGGGTCATGAACAAGGGCCTGAAGGGACAGGTTCAAAAATTATATCACCGACGAGATATGTCATCTGATGGCAATTAGGCTTGCATATTTACCCTTCGGCTCATAATAAAAATTGACTTCAAGAAATGGAGAAAGTTACACACGCCAGCCTCACGTCAATTGTGAGCGCATTGAACTTAGGGCAATAAGCGACAGGAAGTAATAGTCACTGAAACCTGCTCCATTAATATGTATTAACAACCTAAAGCTTGGAAAAAGGTCCTTCCATTCTCTGAGTCCATGACAAACCATGAAGCAGCTACTTGTGTGCAGGAAGCAACTGCAGAGGATGGTTTAAACCAAAGATAGATACAAAATGCTGGAGTAACTCCGCAGGACAGGCAGCATCACTGGATAGAAGGAATGGGTGATGTTTCGAGTCGAGATCTTCTCTCCAGAGATGCTGCCTGTCCCGCTGAGTGTCTCCAGCATTAAGCATCTACTTACTCTCATCTCAGTCTATTGTCCCTTCATTTCTGTTGATTCTACCATCAGCATTAGCGATAACTCGGTAGAGTATGACTACTCGCCTGACGGGCCCTTTCTGTGGATTTTGAGATGGCTAAAGAGGCCAATCCTGAAACTACAGACTTTATTACAGTGCAGGCCTGGGATGCACAGACATTGTTATGTGGAGGAATAAAAGAAGCATAACTGTAGACTCTGGATAAAAAGCAAAAGGTCAAGCTGTGATAAAACACAGTCTCCGACGGAAAGGAAATTATTATCCACCTTCTGACCGATATCTCTGGGTTTCATGTGCACAGGTTATGATGCAAACAGTGCAAAATCTTCAAATTGATATTGAAATAGTGTATGTCCCTCCCACATAGGCACCACTATGTGACACATTTTAAAGTGGGGAGATTGGTGCACATACTGCCAGTACATGGTCCTTTGCAGAGAGACAGACCTGGGTCCAATGACATGAACAACATGCCAGTTGGGAATCTTTCCATGTTGCCACCTTCTCATCTGTCATTGTGCCCCACTTACTGACCACCCCATTTCATGTCGAGATCTTCATCTCCAGATCTACACATTCACCCACACACTAGGAGCAATTTATAATAAACCAGAATGTCTTTGGGATGAAATAAGAAATCAGAGCATCCATAGGAAACATAGTCACAGGGAAAACATGCAAACTCCAAACAGACAGCAGCTGAGGCAGGATTGAATCTGGGTCATTAGACGCGCGAGGCAGCAACGATACCAGTTGTGCCACTGTGCTACTCTAATGCATTCCAGTTAGCATGCAGTGGACACATTATCAACCAGCATCCTGCAGGGGAGAAATGAGAGGCAACAAGGAATGCCAGTCATTCTGTTTATCGCTATTGAAGAAACCATTGACCAAAAATAAAGAGATATATATGCTCCACTAACAACTGCTGCCTGCTCTGAAATATGTTGTTAAATAGAGGAATACAAGAAGCATGACTGAGGATTCTGGATAAAAAGCAAAAGGTCAAGCTGTGATAAAACGCAGTCTCCGTCGGAAAAGAGATAATTATCCCCTTTCTGGTCGACAACCCTGGGTTTCATGCGCACGTTATGATGCCAGCAGTGCAAAATCTTCAACTTGATATTTAAATTATGTTTTCGTAACTGAGTAAATATATATTTTTTTTTAACATACTATTATGACAAGTATTTTCTTTTTCATTTTATGCTACCTATCGCACAAGCAGCAGAAAGCAGTACAATCTCATGTTTTAGTCCAGTTAAAACAGTCCAGAATTAAAAGAAAACACATTTAAGCTTCATGCAGTTTCATAATTCGTCCACTATTTCCCCCTCCCCACCCCACCCCACCCCGAGTTTCAATGTATATTTGGAGAGCTCTAACCAGTCACCATGGTAACTGGGATTGAAGCACGTTTTGTAGAAATAGTTCAAGATATTCTGCAGTGTCATTGCGAGAATGCAACACTCCAGGATTATTTTGGTTTGCATATTTAATGCAGCTTCTAAAACCGCCACACAAGCAAAGAATTGTCTCGGCCCCCAGAGAGGCACACAGCTCATTCGTGAGTAAAAGCGTCAGAAAAAAAATCAATAGCATCAACACCCTGAAGAAAAATACTTGTGAATCAATCATTTCTATATAAGGGCTGTCTTATCCAACACAACGTCAAACTAAATCCATTTAATAAACTGACACCAATCTTACTTGAGAGAACAATATACGTGGTGATATAAATCTTGGTGTAATAATGGTATCCCTTCACGGTGCTCTCATAGTTGTAATTAGAAATGGAGGCAGCGTCAGAAAATGCTTCATTGAAATTCAGCAGTGGGAACAGCCAGCTTCACGGATATTCAGCTAGTGAGACCACCTTAAGATATATACGCTCTCACGTCAGTTTTTTACCTTGATATCTATTTTGGTTGTGGCCTCATCACCCTAACTAGGTTACTGCACTGCAGTGGAAAAGTCAATGAGGCCTGGTCTCTCTCAGGCGGTTATACAGCAGATTGTATAATTGGAAATCCCTATCATTTGAAATGATTGGATAGACCCTGATCACAGAAAGCATATGACTTGTAAAGAGGCCATTTAGCCCATTGTGTCTCTACTGGGTAGAGAACAACTCAACCCAATTCCACTTTACAACCCATGTTTTCAGATACATAAAAGCATTGTTCAAATGTAACGAGGGTTATTTTGTTCTCCTTGGACTATAGGGCTCCAGTTTGTGAATTGGTCAACAATATAACTCGCAATCTACAATTAATTAACACGGTCCATGATTCCACTGTCAACAAAAATATGCATTTTCCAACTCGAGGATGACAGACAAAATAGTTTGACGATTTCTGCTTCTGAATCTCTTGACTTTTCAAATCATAACTTCCACAACATTAGCATATCTTTATTGCTGCATAAAACAAACTGCTGGAGGAACACAGCATCTATGGAGGGAAATGGACAGATAATGTTTCAGGTCGGGATCTTTCCTCAGGCTGGTGGAGTAGAGGCGAAAAAGCTGGTAAAGAAAGGTAAGGGAAATGGTGAGAGTCAAAACTGGCAAGTGATATGGGGTAATTGGCACATGGCTGGAGATAGTTATCAAGACTGGAGGTGAAATGAAGCCAAAAGAATCAAAAGTATAATCTGAGATGGAAGGGTGAGAGAGATTAGGGGCAGCACAATGGCTCAGTGGTTTGATCCTGACTAAGGAGGCTGTAGGAGTTTCTAGGTTCTCTCCGTGACTGCCTGGCCTTTCACTGGGTGCTCTGGTTTCCTCCCACATTCCAAAGATGTGCCGATTTATAGGTTATTGGCCTCAGTAAAATTGTAAATTGTCCCCAGTCTGTAGGTGCAGTCACGGTGGGCCAAAGGGTCCGTTTCCATGCTGCATATCCAAATTAAACTTAATATGTAAAACCAGTGGGAGGTACAGTGGATGGAACGGAATGGGGTTGAATGGAGTGGGAGAAATGGTAGTAGGAAAATAGAGGACACAGAGTTGGGGAGGTGTATGAGGGAGAGAGGGGGAATTGGGTGGATGAGAAGGAGGCGAGGGCTTATCTGCTATTTGAAATTATATTGTCCATATACAATATGTATATAGTATATATATTGTAAGTTATCCAAGTGAAATATGGTGCGTTCTTCCAGTTTGCATGTGGCCTCTCGCTGACAATGGAGAAAGCTAAGGACAGAAGGATTAGCAAAGGAATGAAAAGATGAAAATGGACAGCAAGCGTGAGGTCCAGCAGGTCCTGTTGCACAGAACACGTAGCAAAATGGTCACCTGGTCTATTCTAGGTCTTGCCAATGTAGAGGAGGCAATATTGAGAGTGCTGAATGTAATAGACAAGGGTGACACTGATTGGAGGCAATGGAGGCTCACGTAGGGTCCGAGTTTGCAGTAAATGCCTGGATAGGAACACAAGGAATCAAGGAGAGAGATGTCTCGGCAAAACACAAAAAGGGCGGGGATGATGAAATCTGATTTGTGTTGGGGTCACGATGCAGGTGGTAGGAATGATGGAGAATGGTGTTTAGAATGCAGATGTAGGAGGGGTGAGAGGTGAACACCAGGGAAACTAACCCAGTTCTAGAGAAACAAGGAACGGCAGATGCTGGTTCACAAAAAAAGACAAAGTATTGGAGAAACTCAGCAGATCTGGCAATACCCCTGGAGAACATGGAGAGGTAATGTTACAGGTCAGGTTTGAGTGTAGTGTTATTGTGATGTGTACCGAGGTATAGTGAGAATCTTTTGTTGTGTGCGAACCAGTCAGCGGAAAGGCAATACATGAGTACAATCGAGCCATCTACATTGTGTGGATACATGATAAAGGGAAAGTAAGAAATGTTGCCGTCAGAGTAGAGATTTAAAAGAGGGATTGGTTGGGCAGGTGGGCTGAGGAATGTGAGGTGTTGCATTTTGGGGGCATTAGCATGGGCAGAACCTACACAGTTGCGCTCTGGGGTGTGTTGCAGAGTGGAGGGATCCAGGAGTACAGGTACATAGTTTATTGAAAGTGGCATCACAGGTAGATAGGTCAAAAAGGCTTTTGGCATTCATCAGTCAAAGCATTGAGTATAGAAGTTGGGAGGTCATGTTGCAGTTGTATAAGATGTTGGTGGAGCCACATTTAGAATACTATGTTCAGTTTTGGGCACCATGTTATAGGAAAGATGTTGTCAAGCTGGAAAGGGTGCACAGAGGATGTTGCCTGGACGTGAGGGCCTAAACTAAAGGGAGAGGTGGAGCAGGCAAGGACTATTCCTTGGAGCACAGGAGGATGAGAGGTAATCTTATAGAGGTGTATAAAATAATGAGAAGAATAGATCAGGGAGATGCGCATAATCTCTTGCCCAGAATGGGAAATCAAGAATCAGGGGACATAGGTTTAAGGTGATGGGGAAATCATTTAATAGGAACCTGAGGGGTAACCTTTTCCACACAAAGGGTGGCGTGCATGGAATGAGTTGCCAGAAGAGGTAGTTGAGGCAGGCATTATTGCAATGGTTAAGAAAAATATAGATTTGGGCCAGCTGCAGGCTAATGGGACTAGCTTAGCTGGGACATGTTGGCTGGTGTGGGCAAGTTGGGTTGAGGGATCCCTAGGACTCAAAGATAACAGTATGAATATTTAATTCTCTAATTTTAGGTAACAAAATTGCAACCCCTCCACCCCCCCCAGACCCCCAACACCTTCCTTCCCCGTGCCTTGCCTGGACTTCCAACCATTTATCTCCTCCGCCTCCACTTATATTTGTTCCTCTGGCTTCACAATTCGCACGTCTTCTATCATTATCTCATAACTATTGTCTATTCATCTCTGGCCTTTCGTCCAACCATCTGCCTACCACCACTCCCACCCCCCCCACCAATATGCATGTATGTATGCACCTGTCACCAGGCCTTGCTCTGCCTCCCCTCCAGTATTCTTTCTCCTCCCCCCGCTCCCCTCAATAATCAGTCTTACCTATCCATGTTTTCCAGCGATGCTGCCTGGCCCACTGAGTTGCTCCAGTACTTTGTGTCATATTCCTCTCCCTGTTACGCCTGGAGAAAGTGGAGGGGTGAGAGCAGAACTGCGGGGAATGGAGGAGCTACAGGTGAGGGTTTCATCCACAACTGTAAGTGTGGAAATTGGATAGTCTATTCCCTGAAATGGAGGCAGCGAGACCAAGAGTTGTCAGTGTATGAGGTGTCCAACTGAAAGTGAGCAGGAAGGAAGTTGTTGAATTTGTGTTCTTGTGGATGGAGGTCCCACTCGAGTCTCCTCCAGTTCTCCTCCAGATCTTGCTAAACACGTGCATTCTGGAACAACAGCACCACATTCTAAAGAATGGTGAACCAGTGATATCACATCTGCTGTCGATCTGTTGTGGTAGTAGACAAATTGAAGTACGTCCAGATCGTTACAAAGACAGATTATTATATCAATTACTATCTGTGTTGTATGGGTTGAACTGGTTACTATGCAATTTTGATTGGGAACGAAAGAACCACACAAAAGCTACTTTGGAAAGTTAAAAACAGGAAAAAAAAAGCTGTCTTAGAAAAATAACTGTTTCTGTGTAACCTCCTTGCGGTAATCAGGCACCATTGTCACTCAAGAAAACAGCTGCTACTTTCACGTAATTGTGATCGACAAGCAACCACTTCTATTGACAATTATGCAATGATACCCCATTAATGTAACGTACAGCCTTTAATATACTTAGCTTATGGTGAAAAAAAAACATATAGCTTTTAAAAAGACATTTACTTTTGATAATTCTACAAAGATAAAAATGTTAATATTGCGAGTCTGAAACTCTCACCTCTAATGCCCCTCTCCCCATTAACACTGTTGTTTGTATTACAAGATTTTTTTAAATATTGATTTCTTAGGTATGCAACTATCGATTTGCAATGGGATTTTTTGGACCTATTGAAACAAATAGAGATCACACATACATGGTCAATAATTATCAAGACCATAGATTCAGACTCATTTGTTGACCCATTCCTATCACAAGGACACCAAACGCTAATTACATTGTCCTAGCCAAGTCCCTACAAACAGGCAATTAGACCACGAGCACAAGCGCTCTGGTATAAACAAGCTTAAACAACACTTACATACACCCTTCAGCTCACCGAAGCAGCTGTATTTCAGTGAGAGTGAAGAACTGATGGAACAGTTAGAGCTGTGCTTCTTAAACTATTTCAGTACATAGGTGCAGGAGTAGGCCATATGGCCCTTCAAGCCAACACCGCCATTCAATGTGATCATGGCTGATCATCCACAATCAATAACCCGTTCCTGCCTTCTCCCCATATCCACTGACTCCGCTATTTTAAGAGTCCTATCAAGCTTTCTCTTGAAAGTTTTCAGAGAACCGGCCTCCACCGCCCTCTGAGGCAGAGAATTCCACAGACTCACAACTCTCTGTGTGAAAAAGTGTTTCCTCATCTCCGTTCTAAATGGCTTACCCCTTATTCTTAAACTGTGGCCCTGGTTCTGGACTCCCCCAACATCGGGACCATGTTTCCTGCCTCTAGTGTGGCCAAACGTTTAATAATCTTGTATGTTTCAATAAGATCCCCTCTCATCCTTCTAAATTCAAGAGTATTTAAGCCCAGCCACTCCATTCTCTCAACATATGACAGTCCCACCATCCCGGGAACTAACCTTGTGAACCTACGCTGCACTCCCTCGATAACAAGAATGTCCTTCCACAAATATGGAGACCAAAACTGCACACAATACTCCAGGTGTGGTCGCACTAGGGCCCTGTACAATTGCACCCTTTTCCTACACTCAACTCCTCTTGTTATAAAGGCCAACATGCCATTTGCTTTCTTCACTGCCTGCTGTACTTGCATGCTTACTTTCATTGACTGATGAACAAGGACCCCCAGATCCCGTTGTACCTCCCCTTTTCCTAACTTGACACCATTTAGATAATAATCTTCCTTCCTGTTTTTGCTACCAAAGTGGATAATCTCACATTTATCGACAATAAATTGCATTTGCCATGCATCTGCCCACTGACCCAACCTGTCCAAGTCACCCTGCATTCTAATAGCATCCTCCTCACAGTTCACACTGCCACCCAGCTTTGTGTCATATGCAAATTTGCTAATGTTACTTTCAATCCTTTCATCTAATCTTGAGTCTTTATCACAAAATTTCATTCACCCTCGACTAAATTTTCTTATGTTTTTTGGTAATCGTTGTCTTATTCTCCCTTGTGTATAATTTTATATGTTATTTATTGTCACATAAGCAAAATTCATAAATTAACTAATTTCTAAGTGTTTATTTTATTCAACTTTTTGACCATCCTAAAAATGTAAAGAAAACTAGGAGAGAAAAAAAAAGTTTAATTACCACTGGAGTTGGAAAACCATTCTATTAGAATGATAAAAACTTATTCCAACATATAACACTGGGCTTCAGCCCCATCCTACACTTTTGGGATTTGATTACTGCAGTATACTTAATATTTTAGCATCCAACTAGTATAAATTTCTATAACTCTCCCTGACAAAAGCTCACAATACCACCAAAGATCAACTTTGATAGCTAAATTGCTACACAAAGTAAAGTTGCAGTTCAACACTTGCATACGGCGATCCTCCAATGTTGCCATTTATATATTTATGATCCCACTAGCTTGTCTGGTCTTCCCTAAAAGGTTATATTACAGTAAATTTGGGAAATATCCTGCTACTTTGAAATTAGAAAAGCATAGGTAGAAAGAAAAACACATCAAATTTCCAGCTCCACTGCCATTAAAACCAATAAGAGCTTATGAACCACTTTAATGGCAATAGCTTTTTTAAGTGTAGAAAAAGTATATATAAATATCTGAATAAATTAAGGCATTCACCCTTCATTCACCCCTCCAGTTTCACTCACCCCAAAATAAGTTCATTCGCCCTTGGGTGAACCAGAGTGGGCTAGCATATAATGAGCGTTTGACAGCATTGGGCCTCTACTCGCTGGAGTGTAGAAGGTTGAGGGGGGACCTCATTGAAACTTACAAAATAATTAAAGGCATAGATAGAGTGGACGTGGAAATATATTTTCCACTGGTGGGAGAGTCTAGGACCAGAGGTCATAGTTTCAGAATTAAAGGGTGCTCTTTTAGAAAGGAGGTGAGGAGGAACTTCTGCAGTCAGAGGGTAGTTAATCTATGGAACTCATTGCCACAGAGGGAGGCCAAGTCAGTGGATATTTTAAAGGCAGAGATAGACAAAGGTTATGGGGAGAAGCCAGGAACATGGGATTAGGAGGCAGAGATCAGTAATGATTGAATGGCGGAGTAGACTTGATGGGCCGAATGGCCTAATTCTACTCCTATAACCTGCTCAATGTTTCACACCAGTTGACTTTCATGGCGTGTAAAATCTCATCTCTCCACAATCAAGCCCACTTAAGACTTGCTAGATATAATAAAAATTGAATCACCAGTAACAAAGCTACTCACAAGCTCAAATCGTCTAGCAATATTGGAAAGATCCTTTTCCAAAAAGAGTTGCCAAACATCTTATTTTTTGGGAATTGTAATAATATTTTTGCCAGTCTGGTGTCTGGAAAAGGATTTTAATGATTTAATTCAATTCTCAACATTGTTACTTGCCTCTCTTCCACCAATGATTATATCCTCCCAACCCCCTCCCCCCCTCCACTCATGAATATATCACGCACATTTCCCATTTTGGGACAATGCACAATGGTACATGGTTTCCTCGTACATATCAGGACTCTCTAGAAACCTACTAATTAATAAGAACAATTTCATCTCTTAAAGATATGTAGGGGAGGAAACAAGACAGCAGGTGGGGTTTGTAAAGCAGAGAGTAGGTACTGAACTACCCAAGTGAGACATTATCACTTCAAAGCCAACAGCTGGCTGAGAATTCTCAAACCGGATGTGGGATTAAAGTCTGAAGTGCATAAATTTATATGCAAATTGAATATTTTAGGAAGTGCATTTATTCTATTTCATTTTATGTTCAAAAACACAATTTAAATAAGCTAATCAAATTTCCAATGCACAAACCTTCCAATAATAAAATAATCATTTTAAATTTCTTTAGCTGCACAATTTAAATACACAAAAAAAAACTAAACTGTGAGGCAGACCTCTAATTGACTTGCGGATACAACAAGGAGCAATTAGTTTTTAATTGATCCGCAAAGGCAGAGCAACTGCTTCACGCAGCCTTTACAGTCATCAATCTATTTAGACTACCGTTTCCTTTATTCCATCTCCTCCAAAAATTCTTCACCTATATTTCATACTCCATATTGAAATGGTTTAATGTAATCCTTTGTCTTGCCTGTTTTTCTCCATCTCACTTCATTCACAATGTCCATCGGTTAGCTCACAACAATTCCTATTCTCTTCATCTCCAATTTAAAATATTCATCCTGGAGATAATATCATGTTGAAGCCAAATCCTTTCTTATCTTTATAACCTCCTCCAGCCCTGCAGCCTTGTCAGAATTCTGTGCCCTTACAGCTCCAACTTCTGAAACTTGCCATTCCAATTTAGTTTAGGATAAGACAATTTAGTTTAGGATCTCAAAGTAAAAACAAACACAAAAGCTGTTTTTTTATTATTTAAGAGAAATGAGGAATGGCAGATGCTAGAATATTGAGTAAAATCTTGAGTAAAACACAAAGCACTGGAATAACTCAGTGCGTCAAGCAACATATCTGGAGAACATGGATAGCCATGTGAAGAAGGGTCTCGACCCAAAATGCCACCTATTCATACCTTCCTAAAATACTGTCTGACGTGCTGAGTTACTTCAAATGCAATTGTAAATTAGGCCCTTTTAAATTTGCTACAATACCGTATACAGATTAATGGATATATCTTCGCTCAGTTTAGTTTAGTTTGGAGGAATGAGTCAAATCACCCACTTCATACCAATATCCTCTGGGCTGATGGGATAATGGGCAACCAGTCCAAATTGGCCCACGTCAAAAGGTAGGAATTGCTATCTCAGTGTTGCAAGCACCAAGCAACTTTGTTAAACATACATAATAGGTCCACCAAAGGGAATACGGAATTACATTGCCACACCAGCCAAACACCCTCTACGTGGAGCATCATGCAGTATTGTTTACTTAAGTGGAATTGATTGTAGACTTCAGGAGAGCTCCCCCTTCCCTCACCCCACTCACCATCAACAACACCACAGTCACATCTGTGGAGTCTTTTAAGTTCCTGGGAACCGTCATCTCCAATTTAAATGGGGGGCTACCATCGCATCCACCGTCAGAAAGGCACAACAGTGGATGTACTTCCTACGGCAGCTGAGGAAGCACAATCTGCCACAGGCAATGATGGCCCAATTCCACATGGCCATCATAGAGTCTGTTCTCACCTTCTCCATCATGGTCTGGTTTGGCTCAGCCACCAAGCACAACACCTGGAGGCAGCAGCGAATCGTCCGATCAGCAGAGAAGGTTATTGGCTGCAACCTTCCCTCCATTGATGAACTGTACACTGCAAGGGCCAGGAAGCGAGCGGCCAAGATCATCTCTGACCCCTTTCACCCGGCCCACAAACTCTTTGAATCACTTCCCTCTGGAAGGTGACTCCGGACCGTCAAAGCTGCCACAGCCAGACATAAAAACAGTTTTTATCCACAAGTAGTTGCTCTACTCCAGCCAAAAATCTGTAACCTCCCTTTGATCTGGTATTTGTTGGTTCACATGCTTGATCAATGGTGTGTTTATCATTAATGTTTTATTATTATTAATGTGTAGTGTTTTCTGAGTCATTCGTAACTGTCACTGTATGTCATGTTGTTACTTGTGGGCGGAGCACCAAGGCAAATTCCTTGTATGTGAATACTTGGACAATAAACTTACTTACAATGAACTGTGAGAATCATTACAATATCATAACATACCCAAAAACAAATGGACTTGGTTTACAATGCGGTGCAATGGAATTACTTATCTGCTCAATGCCTCAAACCAGTGTGGATTTTCCACTAATTTGTATTAAGGAGAACCTTGCAAACTCACTTCAAAAATAACAAAAATGGCTGCTCATTTGCTCTCAAAGCAACAAAGCGCTGATAAAGAACATGATCGATTTCATGATTGTGGTTATGAGGCAATTTAGTGTGCTGGAACTTATATTAAATCAATCCTTTGGCATCACGATTGTGCTATATTGGGGAAAAAAAATGAATTGGTAACTATTAATGATGTTGTTTATAAACTAAATTACAGCTACTTGCTATCTCCCTTTACAGCTGCTCCGATTCACACGATTGGTGGTCATGCATATATTACAGTCCTATCAAAGTGATAATTCCCTTCCTATTTTTAATTTCTAATTGTATGTTCCACCCATATAGCCTCACTGGATGATCTCCCCAGAATATCCTCTCTAAGCACTGTAGTTATGTCCGCCTGATGGAAAAGGCAAACCCCTCCCCCTCCTCTTACCTGCATCTCTATCCACGCCTGTAGCTTTTATACCCTGGAATATTGAACTGCCAGTTCTGCCCTTCTGTTTCTCAGCCACATTTCTATTATGGTCATAATATCCCAGTCCCAAGTTAGCTGCCTTACCTGTTAAGCCACTATCATTAAAATAAGCACAGTTTAAACCATCAGTCTATTATCTTTCTTTACCAAGCAACTGCCTGTTCTCGTCCACTAATCTTGCTCTCTTTGACTACAATATTTCACCCCAACTTTTCATCTGCCTCCTTTCTGACTGGGACATTCCCCTCTACAAATCTCCCAGCATATTGGACCTCTTCCAATTCAGGTGAAACATGTTGCTTCTGCCCCAGGAGAGATCCCAATGATCCAAAATCCTGAATCCCTGCACCTGTTCCCCAACCATGCTTTCATCTGTTCCATTTTCCTTTTCCTACCCTTACTAACTCATGGCAATGGGAGTAATTGAAATAATACCACTCTTAAATGTCTTCTTTTTAACCTTGTTCCCAACTCCATATTTTCATTTTACAGCATCTCATCCCTTTTCTTACCTACTGTACGTTATTGGTCCCAATGTGCACAATGACTTCTGACTGCTCATGCTCTCCGTTAAGAATGTTTTGCAGCCGTACCGAGACATCTTGAACTCTGGCACCAGCAAGCCAACACACCATGCTGGAGTTCTCTTTGCTGCCACAGAATCTCCCCCCCACCCCCCCCCCCCCCCCTCCCCTCCCACTCTCAACCATATCCAAACAGGCATGTGTTTTTGAGGTAGAATGATCACAGGAGATTCATGCACTCTCTGCCTACTCCCATTAGCCTTCCTGGTTGCAACCCATCTACTCTCTGCCTGCAGCTGAGGAGTGACCACTTCACTACATCTATCTATGACTCCCATCTCAGTTTCCCAGATAATCCCGAGGATATCCAGCTGCAGTTCCAGTTCCATCACTCGCTGAGTTACTCCAGCATTCTGTGTCTATACTCGGTCTATCAGGAGCTGGAGCTGGATGCCCTTCTCACACATGTACTTTCCCTACCTTCCCACAACCTGCAGGAGGAGCACAATCAATGCCCTAACTACCATCCCAACTGCACTTAGACCAAACAGGAAAGTTACACAAAGAACACCTTAACGTCACCTTCCATTCAGCTTTCTCAGCAAAGACCACAAGACATAGGAGCAGAATTAGGCCATTCAGCCCAGTCTACAGGCGCCACACGATCATGTTTTTCCCTCTCAAGCTCATTCTCCCTGGAGACTTTGACACCCTTACTAATCATGAACATATCAATCTCCGCTTTAAAAATATGCAATGTCTTGGCCTCTGCAGACGTCTGTGGCAATAAATTCTGGCAGAAGAAATTCCTCCTCAATTCAAAGCTGGAACATACAGCCACACCCTGTAGGCAATTCTGCTCTAACTTCACTTCTTATTAGTTACTATGCCTCTTAATGAGCCAAAGAGTGCTATTTTAACCCTCTGCTGCACCTCCTGACTAGAACTCCTGACTAGAACTCCTGACTAGAACTCCCTAGATTTGCCAAGCGTCGATTTTCTCAACAAGTTTCACAAGGTCTTTTCACAGTCTTGAAAAGAGACAGTCTTGAAAGGAGAATATGACAGTCTTGAAAGGAGAATAGTCTTGACATTTGACAGAGTTCAAAGGAGAATAGAATAACAATTTATATGGAATCCAGAAGCAGTAAAGGATGAGGCAGGCACAGAAAATGCAACAAGATTATAAATTGTACTTCCAAACACAATCAGAACCAAAAATGCCCTGTGTGTCTGACAGTAAATCAAAGCTGTATAGATTTATTCTGAGAAATTGCTACTCCATACTGACCAAAGCCAAACAGACTCGAGAAGTATAAACAAAGAGCTGCAGATGCTTGTTTATACCAAAGATAGATGCAAAGTGCTGGAGTAACTCAGCGGGTATGAGGAAGGGCTCCGACCCGAAATGTCACCTATCCTTCTCCATCAGAGATGCTGCCTGACCCATCGAGTTACTTCTGCACTTTGTGTCGTATCTCGGGCTCGAGATGTGTTGCAGGTATGCCCTAGTGCTTGGTGATTAATATGGCAAAGGGGAAATCCATCTAAATCACAGAGTAGTGAGGCTGCAATGTAATCAACTCTGGGTGAGCTGTTAATGAGGCTTGCATATATCAGCAGGCAGAACAGATATGTGAACTCGCAGCACGGGGTGGTTATATATGTCAGCGTACCATGCAGTACAATGCCAGTAAATGGTCAGTGCTCATCCAGATCCTACAGTTGCACACTTACTCATTTTCGACACAGAGAAACAGAAATCCTGCAGTTGTGCTGAATCATATATGATACGTTTTGTTTCAATATCCTCATAACTTACCATGATGCATTATAAAACAAGATATGAGTGTAGAGGCTTGGTGTGTATGAAAGGAGAATATATAACTGCAGAAATGTTTAGGTATTGCTTAATAATACTAAGTGGTTAACATAGACAAATCTCACTCACATCTGGCAATTCAAGGACTTTGGACAAGTTAATTTTCAACCATACTCGAGAAATCAAATACCACCAAGAACAAAATAATCTACTTGATAAGCAGTTTTGCTGCTTATCTAAACACCCATCCATTTGACCACCAATGTACCAGGCCTCCAGCATTCAATATCTGAAGGTTTCATTGAATTCTTCAGCAGTATCGCCCAATGCAAGGATAGGCAACATCCTATAGACAATAGATGATAGACAATAGGTGCAGGTGTAGGCCATTCGGCCTTTCAACCCAGCACCGCCATTCAACGTGATCATGGCTGATCCTCCATCACAATTCTCAATATCAGTGCCTCGCAAGGCTGTACCCTCACCCCGTTACTGCACTGCCTATAAACCCACAACCAAATGCTGCTTCAACTCAATTTACAAGTTGTTTCAGAAGGAACTGCAGATGCTAGTTTATACCGAAGATAGACACAAATTGCTGGAAACCAACATTTTGGGTCAGAACCCTTTTTCAGAATAAAGAAGGGTTTCAAACAAAAATATCACCCACCCTTTTTCTCCAGAGATGCTGCCTGACCTGCTGAGTATTCCAGTACTTTGTGTCTATCTCCCATTTACAAGTTTGCAGATTACATCATCGTAGTGGACTGGATCTTGAATAATGTGAAACAGAGTACAGGAAGGAGATAGAGTTTTGTAACATGGTGTGAAGGTAATAACCTCTCTCTCCAGGTCACTAAAATTGAAGAGCTGGTCATCATCTTCAGGAAGTGGGGATAGTGCACACACCCTTGACAGCGCCAACAGTGTTGAAGTGGAGATGGTCGAGATTTTCAAGTTCCTTTGCATAAATAAAACTGACATTGTCCTGGTCCAACCATGTTGACACAACAGCAAAGAAAGCACAACAATGCCCTTACTTCGCCAGAAGGCTAACAAAATTTAGCTCGTCTCTAATGACTCATCCCAATTTCCACAAATGCACCAGAGAAAACAAAGCTTCCTATCAGGATGCATCACAACTGGTCTGCCCAAGACCAACATAAATTGCAGAGTTGTGGATGTTGCCCTGTCCATCATGCTGACCAGTCCCGCCACACACATCGAATCTGCACCATGCTTCTTTGTGAAGACAGCCAATATTATCAAGGACTGCATCCCAGTCATTCCCACGTCCCCAACTCCTGTCAGGCAGAAGAAGCAAAAGCTTAAAATCACAAACCACCAGCTTCAGGAACAGCTTCTTTCCTGCTGTTCTCAGACTATTGAATAGACCTCTTAGAAGCTAGGAGTGCAGTCTCGACCTCTCAATCTACCTTGTCGTGGCCCTAGCACTTTTTCTCTTTATTGCTGCACTTACCCTGTAGTTGTAGCACTGTATTTTGCACTGTTTATTTTCTCTTTGCACCTGTACTTGTCTATGGATTGGTTGTACTCGCATCGAGCACGGTGCCTTTTGCCTGGGCAGCACGCAAAACAGGTTTCACACTATCTAGATATACATGACAATACTAAATCAATACCAATAGCAAAGATATACCACTCGCACCACATGTGAGAACTAGGGCAATGGATGCCTGGGGGCAACGTCATTGTGAAATTCAATGCTATTGTGCCTTGCCCGTATGCCAGTAACAGCTTCCATGCATATTACACTTTTTCCATGGAAGCATTCCAAGGCTCGTGCACAAAGAAAGGAAAATTTGGCAACAGGCCAAGTTAAATATCAATTTCAGTGATAACTCTTTGGTCATAGTGCATGGCTACAAAAGCACCAGGAACATACATAATTCATCAACTAAACATTGCACTGTCCACATTTACCTCTGCTGAGCAATTTGCAACGTACAAGTCACAAAATGCTCAAAAACACATTAACAGGTTCATTGGCACAATCACGGTTTCTCTATTGAGAGTAGTTTTAAATTTTACTTTAATTTTTCATATCTATGTTCTTTATTAAGGGGATGTTAACATGAAAACAAAATATAGAGAAGTGGATGAGGGCTCCCTTTCATGGAGTTTCTCCCAAGGGAGATTGCCACCTGTGTCAAAACGGGAGCAGAGAAACAACAAGTTAATAATTGCAATGACTGTGCAATGACTCGCATGCTTGGAGACGGATTTCAATCCTTCCGAAGCTGAATTTGGATTGATCTAATAAATGTGACAGAGTTCAAAATATGTCAACAATTCCAGTGAGAAAATGTGTCATTGTTCTTTCCTGGAGATATTAAAAGAAGATTGTCACTTCATATCGTTCCTCAGCTGGAAGTATTAGAAATGCAATTCTATTGCCATCGAGGAATCAGTTCTTCGTTGACTATTGATCTCCTTCAACCTATCACAAACAAAGTGCAAAACCCACCGAATAAGTTACTACTGCAGTGGTTAGCATATCTGCTGCATTGAAACAGACTTAAGGGGCTGTCAGACTGTACGAGCTAATTCAAGTTTAAAAAATAAACTAAAAACTCGTGGTAAGCACATAGAATGTACGTAGCGGGTACGTTGGAGCTCGGGACGTCTCTTAGCTGCTCGTGACGCTAACGGCAGGTACTCGGGAAACGCAGTAAGCTCGTGAAGACTTGTAAGGATTTTTCAACATGTTGAAAAATGGTCACGAGAGCCCCGAGTACCAACAAGAGGCTATTACCGTACTTCTCCGAGTTTGAATCAGGGGAAACTCGGGAGAACTCTTGAATTAGCTCGTACAGTGGGACAGCCCCTTTACTGAGACTATTTCTTCAAAAATCTCCCTGTCGTTAAGCAAGCTAGATAGGCTAGCCTGTTACAGGGTCGTAGGGAGAAACAGCACAGTAACAGGCCTTCAAGATCACCACTCCAAACATCTCCTAAGCACGTACAGTATATGTCCTGGTATCTTTTAAATGTCATAAATTTGTCCACGTCTACCATTGAATGTCCAGTCTTTTACCCAGTTGGAGGAATCAAGAATCGGTGGGTATAGGTTGACGGTGAGAGGGGAAAGATTTAATAGGAAACTGAGGGGCAACTTTTTCCATACAGAGGGTGGTGGGTATATGGAATAAGCTGCCAAAGGAGGTAGCTGAGGCAAGTACTAAAATAATATTTAAAAAGGCATTTGGACAGGTACTTGGATAGGAAAGGTTTAGAAGGATATGGGCCAAATGCAGGCAGGTGGAACTAGTGTAGATGGGGCATCTTGAATGGCATGGGCAAGTTGGGCTGAAGGGACTGTTTCTGTGCTGAAAAATTCTATCTTTTCTAGCTGCTCATGCCATATAGAAACCTTTCTGTGTGAAAAAGTTGTCCTTCAGGTCCCTTTTAATGGATCACCTCTCACTATAAACCTATGCTCTCCACTGTTAGACACCCCTTCCCAGGGACAATCATTTTATAAGCCTCTGTTAAGGTCTATAAGTTATTCAACACACTCTAGTATTTCTTTAACCTCAACTGCAGTTAGCTGGTTTACCGAGAACTCCAAGGCAGATATTATGTGGTTGAATTTAGTCCAACTCATCAAGTTTATTCTCAAGAAATTCAAACTGGAACTTTGCTTCTTAAGGTCTAAATCCAGAGTTCCTTTCCCAAGTTGTACTGAAATTACATTGCAAATTTACTTTAAGAAAATTTAATTTTGTATTTATAATAGTCGTACAATATTTCAGTCTTTCAGCAGAATGCTTATCAAATAAAGTGTAATGCCAGGTGTCATGAGGAGCCAGCAGAACAGATAATCAACAGTTTAGGTAAAGAGCTAGGTTCTATAAAGCTTCTGAAGGGAACAGTAAGATTTTGGGAGGGGGGGGGGGGGGGAAGGGATAGAATTTATGCCCCAGGAGAATGCAGCGCAGGCAGCCACAGGCATGCAAACATAACTGGGGATGGGTGATAGGCCACATGTACAGTATGGGAAGCTTGGAGGGCAATAAGACAGGAGCAGGCTGCAGAGAAAGGAGGCATGAGGAACTTTGAAAAGAACAATGAATGTTTTCCACCTGAAGAAAGTGCAAGGCTTACAGGTAGGTAAATTAAAATGGAGGCAACAAGTTTACATAGGGTGGAGGTAGGCAAAAATGCTGGAGAAACTCAGTGGGTGCAGCAACATCTATGGAGCGAAGGAAATAGGCAATGTTTCAGGCTGAAACCCTTCTTCAGACTTACACAGAGTGGAGGGTGGTTTGCTGCTGGAAGTACAGGCAGGTTTAGGAGGTATTGTTAACTTGGGATGAGGGATTCATTGTAGAGAAACTCAGATGGAGATGGGTGTCATGGCACCAGTGGAATTAAGCAGCCTTTGAAGAAAGCAAACTTATGTTGGACTCGAATCGGCGATTTGCATTAAAATACATTGAAGCTGGGTAAAAAACCTATTCAAAAATAATATGGGAAAGGCTGGAAATATGAATCACAAGGAGAAAACTCTGAATAGAACCAACCTCTGATAAGGAAGAGATAAGGAGGTTCTGTTTGGACCGATCTCACGAACAGGCATTAGTTCAGACAGAGTATGTCTTATGTCTCCAAACCTACTTTACAACCAACGTTGGAAAGGTACACTGAATTAGCTTGTACAGTGGGACAGCCCCTTAAGGCTAAATGCAAATTGGAGGAACAGCATCTCACATTTCATTTGGGAAGCTTATAGCCCAGTGGTACGGATATGGATTCTCTAACTTCAGATAGCATTGGCATTCCCTCTCTCGCTAGCCCTCCCCCACCCAAGTCGCACTAGCTTCTCGTTTTCACCCAACAAATAGTTAACAATGGCATGTTTCCTTTATAATCGTTACTTTTTTGCATATCTTTCATTCATTGTTCTTTATCTCTCCACATCATCGTCCATATCTCTTGTTTTCCTTATCCCTAACCAGTCTGAAGAAGGGTCTTAACCTGAAACATCACCCATTGCTTCTCTCCTGAGATGCTCCCTTCCCCGCTGAGTTACTCCAGGTTTTTGTGTTTATCTTTGATGTAACTTACATTGATTTGTTACTTTAAAAAAAACATCGAACTCCCAATAAAATAGAGACTGCTGAGATGGTGGACAGTGTTAAGGAGAGAAAATTAATATTTAAATACCTATCTTCGAACTACTATGCATCTTTTGCTTGGCATTTATAATTTCCTCTCTAATTAAATGGTGTGCCCTTTCTTTGATATAGGGATGGTTAAACAAGTTCATTATCAGCGCTATTTAAAGTCATTACAAATGATGCAGAGGAAATGGCTGGAACAGAATATATTTAAATTACTGAGGTTAATTCCTAACACTGGCTGCGGAAGGGGTAATCAATTATAGTATCAATCTGCACGTTACATTTCACTTTCCTGACATTATCCATTCACATATAATGCCTGCTCATTTCTTCAGCTAATGAGGCTCCTAAACACATCCATAGAACCTATTTTCATTGAGCCTACAAATTCGGAGCTAACTTTCCTAATATTCACAAATTGCATGCATTTTCCTCAATGCATTTTCTTTTAAGTTGAAACCAATTTCTACTGCCATTCCATTATCCATCTTATGCTCATGAGCTATCAGAAATCCTTGTCCATGCCTTTGTCTTCTCCAGGTAATTATCTGTCTTTTCCTCCATCATTTTAATCTTAAATCAACAGCGCATATCCTATTATCCCTTCTTTATTTATTGACTTCCTCTGGCTCCTGCTTCCAAAATGACAGACATTTAAATCACCCTTATGGGTTTATCAGTTCTTCATCGTAGCCTTATGCACCCTGCTGATGCATATATGTGCATATGCAATCATCCCTCCCTTTTCAGATAGGACGGTACAGAAGTATATAAACGCACACCTCCAGATTTCTTCCCAGATGTTATCAAGCAACTCAATCATCCTACCACAATTAGTGAGCTGTGCTGAACTACTATCTACCTCTTTGGTGATCCTCGGACTATCCTTGATCGGACGTTGCTGGCTTATCTTGCATGAAACATTATTCCCTTATCATGTATATACACACTGAAAAGGTCTCGATTGTAATCCAGTCTTTCTGCTGATTGGATAGCATGCAACAAAAGCTTTTCACTGTACCTCGGCACACATGACTTTAAACTAAACTGATTTTCAGTTGTGCATTCAACTGCTTGGCCCCACGACCTAGGAATTCTCTCTGAACCATTCTGCCTCTCAATTTCCCTAAAATTCTTAACATCACTTTTTTGGCCAAGTTTCGCTATTTCTCAACAGCCAGGGATCATCCAAGTTAGCAAGCCCGCATCCAAGGGTAAAGAATTTGCAGATCACATTGGCCGTGCCACGATTCACACAAGGTAATGGAAAATTCCCCAACAAAGGCATCACTTACCATGTCATCTAATTTTTATTCTTCACCTACATGCATTTGCACAAATGCACACAACGTTGCATGGAAATGTACACTGACCGACCCATAACAGCATAAGATAAAGGAGCGGAATAAGGCCATTCACCCCCACCGAGTCTGTCTGCCATTAAATTATGGCTGATCTATTTCTCCTTCTCATAGACACAAAATGCTGAAGTAACTCAGCAGGATAGGCAGCATCACTGGAGAGAAGAAATGGACATGTGGCCTGTCCCGCTGAGTTACTCCAGCATTTTGTGTCTATCTTCGGTTTAAACCAACATCTGCAGTTCCTCCCTCATATTTCTCCTGCCCCATCACCGTAACCCATTAACACACTTACTAACCTCCATGGTATTGGGGATGGGGTGTTGACATGGATAGAAAATTGGTTGGCAGACCGGAAACAAAGAGTAGGAGTGAACGGGTCCTTTTCAGAATGGCTGGCAGTGGCGAGTGGAGTACCGCAAGGCTCGGTGTTGTGGCTGCAACTGTTTACCATATATATTAATGATTTGGAAGAGGGAATTAGGAGCAACACTAGCAGGTTTGCGGATGACACAAAGCTGGGTGGCAGTGTGAACTGTGAAGAAGATGTTAGGAGGTTGCAGGGGGACCTGGACAGGTTGAGTGAGTGGGCAGATGCAGTATAATATTGATAAATGCGAGGTTATCCACTTTGGCGGCAAAAACAGGGGGGCAGATTATTATCTCAATGGGGTTAGGTTAGGTAAGGGGGAGGTACAGCGAGACCTGGATGTACACCGGTCACTGAAAGTTGGCGTGCAGGTACAGCAGGCAGTGAAGAAAGCTAATGGAATGTTGGCCTTCATAACAAGAGGATTTCAGTATAGGAGTAAAGAGGTTCTTCTGCATTTGTATAGGGCTCTGGTGAGACCACATCTGGAGTATTGTGTACAGTTTTGGTCTCCTAATTTGAGGAAGGACATCCTTGTGATTGAGGCAGTGCAGCGTAGGTTCACGAGATTGATCCATGGGATGGCGGGACTGTCATATGAGGAAAGATTGAAAATACTAGGCTTGTATTCACTGGAGTTTAGAAGGATGAGGGGGGATCTTATAGAAACATATAAAATTATAAAAGGACTGGACAAGCTAGATGCAGGAAAAATGTTCCCAATTTTGGGTGAGTCCAGAACCAGGGGCCACAGTCTTAGAATAAAGGGGAGGTCATTTAAGACTGAGCTGAGAAAAAACTTTTTTACCCAGAGAGTTGTGAATTTATGGAATTCCCTGCCACGGAGGGCAGTGGAGGCCAAATCACTGGATGGATTTAAAAGAGAGTTGGATAGAGCTCTAGGGGCTAGTTGAATCAAGGGATATGGGGAGAAGGCAGGCACCGGTTATTGATAGCGGACAATCAGCCATGATCACAATGAATGGTGGTGCTGGCTCGAAGGGCAGAATGGCCTCCTGCTGCACCTATTTTCTATGTTTCTATGTAACCAATAAACTTCAAATGACAAACACATCTTGTTCCTCTCCAGTTGTACATCCAGACCAAAATACATATGGGTGTTCCTTGATTATAGCCGTGTTAATACCTTGACTTGCAAACAGAACTATTTGCTCTTTCGGTCTGAAGAAGGGTCTCGACCCGAAAGGTCATCTATTCCTCCTCTCCAGAGATGGTGCCTTTCCTGCTGAGTTATACCAGCATTTTATGTCTATCTTTTAAAGAAAACCTGTTTGGACAGCAGGTTGTTAAAACATGGTTGGTGCAATGCTTGGAAAAAATCTTCTATTCGGTGTTAAAGAAAGGTTCCTTCATGGTCCCAATGCTCCCAGAATTTCTCGTATGCCAAATAAATATATAAAATAATACCAGGACACCCTGATGTCTCAAAGGCCTACTGTTTGTAGATGCCAAGAAAGGAATTTTATCCCCATGTCAGAATTTGTGAATGAACACTGCCAGCACATTTCCTATTAAAATAACTCTCAAGACTTGCTACTAGCAATCAGAAAGGAAGAGCATCTTGGACACCAAGACCATGACAATGGGACTGAAAATGATTACTGGGACTAGGTGCATTGTGCCCCAACAGGTTCAAGTGTCTTAGGAAGATAAGATGCATAATGTTCACAGCCCAATTGCTGGTTCACTTTCTTCACTGATTATGGCTTTGACTGTGCAGTAGATCTAATGAGGCCTTCATAATATCCACAGAAACCCAAACGGCAGATGATCAGATGTTTTTACACTCAGAATCTGAAGGGTCTCGACCTGAAATGTCACCCATTCTTTCTCTCCAGAGATGCTGCCTGTCCTGCTGAGTTACTCCAGCTTTTTGTGTCAATCTTATATAAAGCCAATGGCCAAGGAATTTTGATTCTGTAAGCGAGACAGACATTGCATCCAAAACCTTCCCTTGGGAGTGGAGGGGGATGGAGGGGGGGGGGGGGGGGGGGGGATGTCTTTTAAAACTCATAATTGTATGTGCTACTTTAAGCTTCCTCTGGAAGCTCATTTCAGATGTGGAATGCATCTCTGAGAGTTAAAGGGTACCCTGAGGTGTCTCCTAAATCTCTCCCTCTCTCAAGTCTATGCCCACTAGTTTTAGATTACTCTAGCATGTTAAAAAGACTGAGTCTCTTCACTTTATCCATGCCCATTCTGAACTTGTACATCTCAATATGGTCACTCGTCAACCTCCTAAGCTCCAAAGAAAAACCTCCCAGCCTATTCAGCCTGTAACCCTATAAACCTAGATAATATCCTGGTGAATCTCTTCTGCACTCATTCCGACTTAACATCCTACCTACAGTAGGGCAACCAGAAATGCATATATTCTGCATTCTATACCTTCCCCTTTGCTCTATCTATTGTACATTACTTTGATTTGATTATAATTTTGTATAGTTTTATCTGATCTGTTAAAATGCAAAATGACGCTTTTCGCTGTACCTCAGTATACATAACAAAAATAATCCTAAACCTAAAATATGTCAAGCGTTGTCTACTCAAATAATTATCTAGTATCTGGTGCAGTTTCTCTTACACTATTGCCATGAAATTCTTTTCCAATTCAAAGTCTCAAAAAGTTTGTAATCTATGTTGAAGATAGACACACAAAGCTAGAGTAAGTCAATGGGCCAGGCAGCATCTCTGGAGAAAAGGAATAGGTGAAGTTTCGGTCGAGACCCTTCTTCAGAGATTTGTATTGGTGTTTAAAGACATTGGGTTTGTTCTCAGGCCAAGGATTCTGTTGGGTCTTCCCTGCAGTTTTGTAAGAAAGAGCTGGGATTTTTCCCCTTAAATGGTGGTAAGTCCCAATCTTACTGACCATGCTCTGCTGGCCTTGGAGTATAAAGGGGCTGTCCCACTTGTCGACCTAATCTGCGAGTTCTGGCGAGTTTGCCCTCGACTCATACTCGCAGTATGGTCGACACGAGGTCCTAGGAGGCCTTTGTAACTCTCCTTCATGCTCGAGAGTAGTCCCCGTGTACTCGAGGCCTCAGCTAGGTTGCGGTGTATTTTTCAACATGTTGAAAAATGCCCGCAAGTAATAAAAGGTCGCCATGGAAAAAAATCGATGCTTTTTTACTCGTAGGTTTAGTCATAGTACGTTGGCATGTTAGTCGTAGGTAGTCATAGATAGTCTTCATCATAGTCGAAGGGAGGTCGAAGGAGGTTTGCTTGACTCTCCACTATGCGGTGTCCAATTTTTTGCAGTTAGTCGTAGCTAATCGAAGCTAGTCTTCAACATAGTTGGTCTTCTACATAGTCGAAGGAGGTCTTCAACATGACATTTATTCAAACTCTCCTAAACTCGCCAATTAGGTCGCCGCAGTGGGACAGCCCCTTAAGGGTAGGCAGGATCTGGTTGTAATCCTCCAAAAGAACATGGGGGGAGATTTGCTTTCTAATTCAGCATTAAGTTAGACCAGATGAATGAATGAAGACAACAGCGCCGCACGGTTTGAATGAAGACAATAGTGCCACATTGAAGAAAGGGTAAGATACAATATGAGTATCTTATTAGTTAGAGATGCAAGAGACTGCAGATGCAGGAATATTGACCAAATAGCAAAGTACTGGAGATATTCAAGGAGTCAAGCAACATCTGATGAGGTAACAGACAGACAATGTTTCAGGTCAGGACCTATTCTCAAAGTACTTAATTAGTTGTGCTTTGTTGGTCTTAAATATTTTAAAGTATCTTGTGTTTATGATGGTTCTGTTGATTTTGTATTTAATAATTTAAACTTTATATTTAATTTCTTTGAGTTGGTAACGGCTTCTGAAGGTCAATGCTATTTCTGGCAAGTATTACAGCCAGCTAAACTGGGGTTAGAAATAATGACTCCACTGTTGTTCAAAACTCTGATACAACATAAGACCATGCAACCTGGTCCCAGGATAATCAAGGTAAACAAGATTGTCCTCTTACATGAGTTGGTCAGGTCAACGGCTAGCATGAAGGGGGCCAATGTTGGGTTGTGCCCAAAAAAGTACAACGTGGAGTTTTTTCAAAAATCCTTGAATACTTAACTCAAATTTGGACAATAGGAACATTTCAAGGCTGACATCACCATTTCCCAAAATCAGAAATTTAGGGGAAAACAAAAAAAATAGGCAGAGCTCTAATAGCTTTGATCTTCATTCCTCTTACATTGTGATGGGATTTCCCCCCAGAAATTGGGAACTGGACCCATGCCTGTTCCACATCTTGCTGGAGTAATGAAGTCAGCCATTCAATTCACTTTTCCTGCAGCAATGTTAAAGGACCTTCTCATGAGAGAGGAGATCCCTGAAGAAAGTGTATCTGTGCATGTTTGGACAACAGATTAGCAAGATGGTTTGGTGCCACATAACAGCTCTCTACTCCATTTCACTTCCTTACTGTGTGTTTCCAGGCTTCGCCAGGAAGTGGGACGAGGCCATCTTAACATAACTTACATAATACTGTTTTGTTCAGCATTATGAGATTGAAAATCTATTTACTCCCAGGTGAATATATAACAACCATTGCTTTACATCAGTCCAAAAAATGGGCCAGGCTGCCACACATCAGCAATACATGGGATGACAATTTTCGCAGGCATTTCTCTTTTTGGAATATTACCTGGAAACTCAAGACTAAATTATCCCAATAAATCAATGAGAAATTGGGATCTCTACAGTTATTATTTCCTTTTCTCCCTTCATTAGCCGTAAATTGTCAGGGCTTCGAGTATAAGAGTCTTGATGTCATGTTGCAGGTTTGTAAACTTTGGTTAGCCTACATTAGTTCTGCTCACTCAGGAAGGATAAGTTTTAAGAGGGCACAGAAGATGTTTACCAGAATGCTGCCTGGATTAGAACGTATTAGCTATAAGAAGAGGTTGGACAAACTTGGATTATTTGCTCTGGAAAATCGGAAGACCTGATAGAACTATTCAAGTTGCATAGATAAGATACAGTCAGAATCTTTGTTCCTCAGGATAGAAACATCATAGACTGGAGAGATTAACTTTAAGGTGAGGAGGGCAAAATTTGAAGGAGATGCGGGACACAATTATTTTTACTTTACACAGAGGGCCGTGGATACCAGAAACACGCTGCCAGGGGTGTTAGTGGAAACAAATATAATAGTGGTATTTTAGAGGATAGGCAAACACATTTACAGGAAAGGGAGGAATATAGATTACATGCAGGCAAAATAAATTGGTTTAACTTGACACCATGTTCTGCATGGACATTGGGAACTGAGGGACTTGTTCCTGTGCTATAATATTCTATGGTAAACCACTGAACACCAACCCCAGCCATTCTTGGACAACCCCATCCACTCCTCCTTCAACAACCAATTTATAAATCATCCTACAACAATCAGAAAGCAGTGCTGAACTACTATCTACCTCTTTGATGACTCTCAGACTATCCTTGATCGGACTTTGCTGGCTTTACATTGCACTAAATAGCATTTCCTTATCATGTAATGGATCAATCATAATCATGCATTGTCTTTCTGCTGTCTGCTTAGCACGCAACAAAAGCTTTTCACAGTACCTCGGTGCACGTGACAATAAACTAAACTGACACTGATAAATATACCTGATTCTCACCCAAGGCCACCAAAAGCAGCAATGCCTCTGATGGAGAATCCTAATCTCTATCCCCAGCCATCGGTCACTATCCCCATGATCACTGCCCATCCAGCAATCCTCAACCCTTGATGATGATCCCCTTAAACGCCTGAGCCAGTTCAGTGTCCCAGGCTGCGCACCCCCTTGCTACAAGTATCAGATTTCATCTCAGGAGAATGCACAAGGTCCATCATGCATGCATGAGAATCTCTCGGCCTCTGAGCTTATTCAAATTCCGAGACACAGTTGACCTTCAATATATGTGTCTGTGGGACACCAAAATATCATAACGATTCTACATTTCTTGTGGCGTAAGTTTTAGAATCAGTTTCTTCTTCTTGTCAATTTGTAAACAGTTTAGAAACCAGTTCGTCATTAGATTACTATCAAAATGAAAATGCAATGAAAACTATCATATACCCATTTCCAGGTCATTAGCCAAGACTACAAAACAATATTTTATTTAATATGTACATTATTAACACCATAAGGCTACATCTAAGTAGAAATACTTTGATTTTTTTTGAAGGAGGGCTGAGAAGGGGAGGAGAAAGTAAGGACTACCTGAAATTAGAGGTCAATGTCATTGGGGTGCGAACTGGCCAAGCAAAACCCACTGGCTCCACCTCTTCCTTTCTTCTACCCCCAACCCCCCCCCCCCCCCCCCCCACCCTCATATCAGTCTGAAGAAGGGTTTTGGCCCGATACGTTGCCTATTTCTTTCGCTCCATAGATACTACATTGATGCTACACCCGCTGAGTTCCTCGAGCACTTTCCTCTACCATATAAGTAGAAATGTTCTGTAAAATCACTACCCATTGTTCGTGGTCTGTATTTATAGAATTGCTACAAAGATAGGGTGCAGGAGTACCTCGGGCCTTGGTAGGGGGGATGAAAAACTATCGGGTTGGTGGATTCCTTTTGAGTGATATATAATATAGTAACTGGCTTTTTTTCTCTTTGTCTCTCTCTCTCTCTCTTTTTTCTTCTTCTTTTCTAGGGTCTATCTCTTAATCCCCTTTCTCTAATTCTTTGACCAAGGGTTTGTTTTGTTTTTTCTCCCCTTTGGCACGCTCTTTCACTTTCACAACTCTTTTCACCTACTTCACTTTCTTTCTTTCTATTCTTCTTTAAAAGCCATAAAATTATGGGGTACAATGATTGTAACAATATATATGTGATGTACACTAATGTATTTACCTCTAATAAATAAAAATATTTAAAAAAAATCACTAACCATTGTTAAATTTGATCATTTTAAAGTTATGTAATCACAAAACATGATTTCAACACATGTGAAATCTTTCAACTACACACAAGTTCTCCCAAGAGTTAGTTTCTGAGCAACATTACAAAGAGAGAATGTCAGCAGCAAGAATATCCTGTTTCAGCTGTAGGGCAGTGAATGTACCCACCAGCTAGCTCCTGAGGTCAAGGAAAGAGCATTCACATCGCGGCCCTGGTTTCCACCAATCTTTCCATTACTACACACAAGCGCAAGATGCCATTGTATGCAGATGCCGAGAAGTGTGTTCAGCCCTGGCTGAACAATTTCTAATCTTCAAGAGTCAAGAGAGCTTTATTCTCATGTGTCCCAGATAGGACAATGACATTCTTGAATTAATTAAATGCTTCTTCTTATCGAGTCCACATCAAAAGATTAGAAATTGTTCACAGTCGTGGTGCTGTGACGTGCATGCTCTTTCCTTGACCCCAAGAAGAAGCTAGCTCCTATTATTTCCCTGTCTGTGCCCACAGCCCCTTTCCCTTCAGGCTAATAAGCTCTAGGGTCACAGACTCAAGATATAAAGACCTTGAATAAACTTTACCCTTAGCACATGTATATGACATCCACAAAGCTGATGTATTCTTCTACCAGTGCCATGTACACAAACTATGTGCAAAATTCACAGCTGAAATTTGGAAAGAAAAGTGGTTTTCACCCTTAGCCTAGGGTACATTTCATTGTCTTCACAGTGATTGAGTTATCACTGTCCTGGTAATGAGATATGGAATGGAATACTTTAGTCACGTGACAAGGCACAGTGAAATTCTTTGCTTGCATACCCAAGGTATGCAAATAGTCACCACATACGGCGCTGACAAAGTTACAAAGTATCCGCGCCAGGTCCCCCTTTGTTCCCCCCCCCCCCCCCCCCCGCACCTCACAGCGATTCCCCCACACCGGGTGCTCCATTGTTCTTCGCTATCCCCCAATCACGGCGTTACACCCGCGCCTTCATCGACGCCGACCGTGGGTTCATCGGCTGCGAGTCTCACCGCCGGCTCCGAGGCCCCACTGCCACCGCCATTAGATACCATTGGTATCTACCACCATTTGCCAAATTCCCACCATTCTTCTGTGATCCAAGGAGATTTTGATTGACTTCAGGAAGAAAAGCGGTACACACACCCAAGTCAACATTGATGATGCCAAAATGGAGATGATCAAAAGCTTCAAGGTCTTAAGGATAAATATCACCAAGTCCTTCTGGACCAGCCACATTGAAGCTATGGCCAAAAAGCACATGAATGCCTCCACTTCCTTAGAAATCTTAGGAGGTTCCGCATGTCCCCAACAACCCTCACAAACTTCTACAGATGTGCCATAGAAAGCATCTTATCGGGATGCATCACAGCCTGGCTTCCAGACCATCACACAAACCAACCTCCCTTCCATTGACTCCATCTACGCTTCACGCCACCTCGGCAAGGTCACCACTGCTTAATCAAGGAGGAGTTGCTCCACCGCTCTCTCTCCCATGAGGCAAGAGATACAGAAGTTTGAAAACACACGTCCAGACTCAGGAACAGTTTCTTCTCAGCTGTCATCCGGCAACTGAATGGTCCTCTCACCAGCTAGAGGGCAGTTCTGACCTCCCATCTACCTAATTGGAGAGCTTTGAACCATTTTTAATTGTCAGACTTCACTGTTACATCTTGCACTGAATGGTGTACCCTCTATCTGTGCACTATGGGCAGACTTGATCGTATTCATGTGTGTTTTTTTTTTTCTCTGACAGGATAGCATGCAAACAAAAGCTTTTCACTGGACCTTGAGACAAAAGCGTTTCACTGGACCATGTGACAATAATAAACATCAACTAAACTATTTGACTCTGAGAGGATTCAACAAATGAACATGGCTAAACCGAGCTAAAAATCCCCCAAAGCAGGCATTTGAGTAATGTTGATTATGTTTCAGACAGAACAAGTACTAAGAAGACTCAGGATCTTCCTTATTGGATTATCAGGATAATCTCTGCAGTATCTTTACTTTCATTTTGTGACTCGGTGAGAAATCAGCATATGCTCTATGTACTTCCTCCTCTCCATCTGGCCAGTGCCACTAGAGTGCACGCTACTCTCCAGGCAACTCCCCTGACCTTTAGTAATACTGTTGCCATAACATTTCAAGTCAAGCAGCTGCCACTCCCACAGCTGAATAATAAAGGACGAAGGCTACGCCAAGCTGCCATTAATCCCATTGCTGCAACATTTCTCCCTGCAAAGTGGCCTCCATGTTAACTTTACATAACACATTTAGCACTCCCCACTCCCACCCAGAAGGATTTAGCTGTCAAACTGAAAATAAAAACATAAGCACTATGCTGGAAAACTGAGCAAAAAGAGTCAATACTGGAATAATCTAGCTGGACAGACAGTATCCGGGGAAAGAGAAACAGTCAATGTTTAGCGTCTGGAAGATTTGAATTCCCCCCACCCCCCCCAACATTTTGGTGCCAAATTGTCTTTCCACTGGTGGTGAATGAACCAACAAAGGGGGCAGAAATACAGCTGCTCGACCACTTCCTCACTACTTTGCTTGTTAAAACACCCATAGTGTGTTGGTAAATGTGATCATCACACGTCCCTGTAGCGAGAAACTCCTACATTTACACTGAGCGCATCCTTCATCATGTTGCCCAGTACTACAATCATATTAAATGGATGGGCTCAAAAAACACATTAGAATTTCCTCCCATGTTCCAAAGACGTACAGATTTGTAAGTTAATTGGATTTGGTGAAAGTGTAAATTGTCCCTATTATGCGTGGGAGCTAGTGTATTGGGAATCGTTGGTTGGCACAGACTCAGTGTGCCTGCCCCACGCTGTATCTCTAAACTAAATGAAAGGTGAGTTCTAAAGGCTGAAAGATTTGCAAACATATTCAACTAAAGATGTTGGGTGGGAAGATACATCTCAGCTCCCTCGCAAAAAGCCCAGGATGGTCAAAGCTGGTCTTCAGCCTTTACAATTCAATCCACATCATACACTTCACTGGACAATGACTAAATTGCCGAATACCTGATACTGTTGGCCAAGCAGTACAAGACTTTTATTTTTATTTACTCAGTTTTGTGGGATTCTGGTCACTGTTGGCAAGGCCAGTGTACATTGCCCATCCCCAATTATTCTTGAGCAAGTGAAGGTGAGCCACCAATTTGAACTTCTGCTGCCTTTCAGTTGCTGTTGAGTAGGAAGTTCACAAATACCTCAAACATTATCAACTATTTATAATGATGATGTTTAAAGTGATGCAAACCTATCATTAATCTCACACTTCCAAATATGTTTTCCCTTAAGAGTGGCCCCTCATGTATAATGTTATATACTATATGCTGCCTTTAACTTCCATGTGACCATCTTTGTGACTACAATTATCAAATGATATCAAACCTATCTTTTTAGATTATCTGAATAGGTGGGCATACTGTCAGTGGTGCAAGTGACACACTGTCCCAATTGAGAGGTATATCGCTGATCTTTCAACATTACCAGGCCTAAATCCCTCCCCCCCCCCACTCCCAACAGCATTGGCAGAACCTTCACCAGAAGGATAGCAACATTGCCAAGAGTAATCAATGATGGAGCAGCACAGTGGCACAGCTGATAGAGGTGCAGTCGCACAGCGCCAGAGACCCGGTTCGATCCTGACCTCAGATATAGTCTGTGCGGCATTTGTACATTAATCTCCCCGTGACCTTGTACGTTTCCTCCCACATCCCAAAGACGTGCGGGATTGTTGGTTAATTGGCCTCTATAAATGGCCGAGTGTGTGGGGAGTGGAAGCAAAAGTGAGATAACTTAAAACTAGTGTGAATGGGTAATCAATGGTCAGCATGGACTCTGTGCGCTGAAGGGCTTGTTTTTGTACTGTGTTTTCAATACAATTTAAATACTGACCTTTTCATTGATACCTAGACCCTTAAAATCTTTTTTTTTTAACCATAATTATAATCCCACACTGAAAATAGACATAACCAATGAAATCGTGTCTCACAGACTATCATTTATGTTGGGACTTTAATTCAGTTTTTTTTTTAAATCCCAAAATGGTTTACAGCCAATCGAGTATTTCTGAAATATAGTCCATGATGTAATATATAAAATGTTACATTGGAACAAGCAAACTTCCAGCAAACAAGAATAACTGGATAATCTGTTCTGGTGATTTCAGTTGAAGGTTAAGTATTGGCTATGACACTGGGGAGATTCTTCCTCTATGGCCAATATGTGAGAAAACAGAGGCAATTCAGTTTAATGGCCTATCTGAAAGATGGCACCTACAACTGTACAGTGCTCCTTTAAGGGCCAGTCCCACTTAGGCGATTTTTTCAGCGACTGCCGGCGACAGTTTCAGTCATAGCAGGTCGCCGAAAAAATGACGACTGGACTTCCCCCTGCGACAAAGTCTACGGCAACCTATCACCTAGTCAACGTCAAGTTACCGACAACCGGCGGCCCATTAGGATGTCCAACTATGACCACACTTACGACAACCTACGACCACACACAGGACAACCTATAACAATTGAAGTCAACCCACATCCACCCACGACAAGCTCCGACCCCGTCAGCAACAACAGAAGACAATTCAGTCGCCGGTACCTGTCGCCGGTTGACATTGGTTGACCTAGGTGTCGCCAATGGAATTCACCGATGTCCTCAACCGGCGACAATCACTTGGTGACAACCTGTGTCATCCTGGCGACAACCTGCAACAGCACCTACGACAGAAGACAAGCTACGTCAAGCCCACAGTTGCCAAAACTTTTTGAACATTTCAAAATCCAGCGGCGTCAAGAAAAAAAGTTACGACTCTTTAGGCGACTTGAGGAGACAACTCACGACCATTCAGGCGTCACCCCGCGACCATGTGGCGACAATGTAGTCGCCGAAAAAATTGCCCAAGTGGGACAGGCCCTTTAGTAATGCACTAAAATGTCAGCCTAGTTTTATGGGCTTCATTTTGTGGAGTGACATTTTTAACTGAAAGGCAAGAGTTCTTTTGGCCACTGTAATTGCAGACTCTTGCCAATAAAGGTAGTTCTCTAATATTAGCCTACCACTTGATTTTTGGTTCTGGTTTCGAGGTACCAGAACATCACTGGTTTTCTGATCAACTAACAGTTTTTACCGCTCTGCCCTTTGCCAAGGCCATTCATCCTTTGCTGCTGCTATTTCTTTCTAAAAACGTTTAATAATTTAGTTTGGGGAAACAGCGTAGAAACAGACCCTTTGGCCCAACAGGTCCATTCCAACCATCGATCACCCATTCACACTAGTTTTTATGTTATTCCACCTTTACATCCTACACACTAAGGACAATCTGCAGAAGCCAATTAACCTACAAACCTGCACATCTTTGGAATATGGGAGGAAACTGGAGCACCTGGAGAAAACCCACGCGATCACATGGAGAATATAAAAACTCCACACAGATAGTAACCAAGGTTGGGATTGAATTTGGGTTTCTGCTGAAGTGAAGCAGCAGCTCTACCACTGTACCGTCCTTTAAAGCTTAATACTGATTATGGTGATAATCCAACCATGTTCTCAACCTAGATGATAATGAAAGTAGACTTGAGGAGATGGTAAATCCTGGGTGGTCTTTGTGGTCTGGAGGTACCAGTATTGGAGGTATGAGTATTGATAATATACTCCAGAATGAAGAACCATAGTTCTTTTGGAGTTTCCACTTAAGCAGATCCTGGCTGATTAGTGCTTGGATGGGTGACCACCTACCGGGAATCCTTGCAGCAGCAGGCATCTTGCCTGGGGAAAGAGATAATCTAACTAGCAGACCATATTCATGCCTGACAAACCTCAGCTACACTGCATTCAATAGAGGAAACACAAGTTCAGATCACACCAGGAGAGTTTACAAAGCTCTGTAATTAAAAGAAAGCCTGTTCCAGAACATGATGCTTTTGAATCATCATAAAAAATGGCAACCAGCTTACCAATATCATTTAGAGAATTCTTCTTTTTTTAACAATAAAGCCCATTGAAAAATCTTAGATTCCAAAAACAATTTTTAATTGGTCTCCAAGATGACACAAGGCATTCACAACCAACTCTTTAAGGGCAACAAGAGAGTGCAACCAGTGTCAGTCTTGCCACTTTATGCATATAGAATGAACTGGGAACAGTACCAAGAACAGAAGTGATAGAAGGTCATGAGTGATAGGAGCAGAATTAGGCCATTCAGCCCATCAAGTTTACTCCACCATTTAATCATGGTTGATCTATCTCTCCCTCCTATCTTCTCCCCATAACCTCTGACACCCACACCAATCAAGAATATATCTATCTCTGCCTTAGAAAATTCCATGGACTTGGCCTCCACAGCCTTCAGGCAAAGAACTCCACAGATTCATCACCTTTTGACTAAAGAAATTTCCCTTCATCTCCTTCTTAAACAAACGTCCTTTAATTATGAGGCTATGACCTCCAGTCCCAGACTCTCCCACTAGTGGAAACATCCTCTCCACGTCTACTCTATCCAAACCTTTCAGTATTCGGTAAGTTTCACTTAGGTCCCTCTCATCCTACCAAACTCCAGCAAGTACATGCCCAGTGCATGCAGGGAACTGTTCAAAGCTTGAGCTGATAGTAATCACAGCACAAGTTGTAGATGTAACAGGGAATTACCCCATCTCATTTAATTTGCATTGGCATTTATCTTGTAACTTAGTTGTACAATGTTATAGATCCTAAGATTGCAAAATGTTTATAAAGACCTTACAACCCATATTACTACACACATCCAAATTGAGCCATGTTGTCCTTCCCACAGAAGTATTTAGTTGTTTCTACCATCATTCTATTAGTGAAGTACATTCCAGACGTTGATAATTCTGTTCTTGATATCAGTTCCAAATTTACCAATTAATGCTTTGATTTGTTCCCCGCTTATCCAAATCCAATATTCCAGATTTATCCCTTACATAAATATTCTGAACCAATGGACTTTGAATAAGATAATCTCTCAGATGATTTCTTTAGAAAATCCCGTAATCTCAGGAGGCTTCTCCTAATTTAGAGGCCCGACTAGGTCTCAGTGACTGGAACATAACTGCTCTGACGAGATCACGACTGGACTCTGATCAGGACTTCATTTAATGGATAGGAGCCATGGCCATTAATACATGCAAACAGGTGTGAGCTGCGCACAATCACAGTGGAGAATAAATGACTGGAAAGAGAGACCAAAACATAACAAGGCCTCATCAAATCCTGTAAAACCAGAATTTGCTCTAGAGAAAATACAGAATCAAATTCTACAGGAAACCATACTGCCCACTATTCCCATTCTGTCCTTTTGAAATACATAATGAACTCTATGCTCTTTCTCCCACAGTCAATTCCCCACATCCCACATATTATTTCTTGACAGCTATTTTTCCAATAATTCATGAAATATAATAATACATTTGTTCTCACCACCCACTCACACAATGACAGCTACAGTAGAAGGGAACTAAGTTTATTGTCCATTACTAAGTTGATAGGGTCTGAAGAAACGTCTCGACCCAAAACGTCACTCATTCCTTCTCTCCAGAAATGCTGCCTGTCCCGCTGAGTTAATCAGGCATTTTGTGTCTATCTTCGATTTAAGCCATTTGCAGTTCCTTCTTACACACTAAGTTTAATGTCAAATTTACAAAAACAAATCTGCTAAAGAACTCCAAATACCCATTGAAAGGTCTGAAACAAAGATTGGACCACTCACTAATCATTCCTGTGTGTGGGCTTTACTTTAAAAATCAATGTAGCTTCACGGTGCAGTGAAAACAAAAATTAGTTGACATTCACCCATTTTAGGTCCTTGTGAAAATGTCCCATAGAAGCGGGTCTCAAATCTGCCAAAACACAGCTGCACATGTTGAATTTACAGGATGGTTAGCATGGCAAACTGCATAAAACATTGGGACTGTAGAATGATGTATTAACCACTATATGTAAATGAATAATATGTGGCAAACAAGTTAACTACATAATCAGTACAATAAAGCAACCATTCCTTTTGAAGAATGCCTCCCTCCATATTAATGAGTAAGCTAATGAAATAGTTCTGTAAGACAAGGGAACTCCTCTGTTGCACATCTAGTTAAATCACTTACTTGATCTCAGCACATCTAAGCTGGGCAAATGGATACAGGATTCATAGGAGTATATGCTCTCTCCTCCATTCAGCGCTCAAAACACATTGGCTTGGAATAAACATGTGTGAATACTGAGCAGCAGAAGACTTATGGTCAAGTTAGACCACCTCTACAGTTAGTTTGGTCTCTGAAAAACTGGGCTCAAGCACAAAGCTACTTCCCTTTCGAATCTTTCACTAATGGGAATCACTGATCACACACTAGAAGGGAGGATGTGAAATAACACATGCAAATAGAGGGCTCATAAACATTTGGTGAGGATACTTGAATGAATTTCACTAATTGAAAAGATAGTAATTTCTGTGCCCCCCCCCCTATATTGTATGGGGTATCATTAGGGAAGAGATTTTCATTGGAATTACATTCTATATATTTATCTTGATGTTAAATTGCACAGTTATATTTGATTTTCAACACAAATAAATGTGTTTTCCAAATTATCTTTCCACACATTTGATTGAAATAATGTACAGCCAGATTTGAAGCACATTGTAAACCAGTTAGTTAGAATGTACTCTGAAAATATTCACCCAATAAAACCCACACTGATTTGTGCCTTTTCCTGTCCAGTATATTTATGACTTCTCTGGGTTACATTTAGTACCGAGTGATTTAATTCTGCATAATGTCTATACTGATCTACTTCAGGCACTATTTTCAATGGGGTGAATCTCTCGAGACTCCCATCCACAACAATCATAAAATGGTTCTAATTTCCATATCTACAATTATAAAGCATCTTCCATGAACCTAGCCCAGATGATATGAACCATAATCTTAGCCTACAGGTCTATATGAATCATGGTTTAGGAGCAGAACAATCTGACCTTATCTTAAATGCATCGAAACCAAGGGATGCAGAAAGAATGGAGGCTGTGACTAGAAGTAATTAAACATCTTTCCTCTTGCAATAAAATAGAGAGTTCAAGGCACACGATATCAAGAACTATCTAAGCAGAGAACCATTATCAAGGAACTAGTTTAATCTGCTACCATGCTCGAGACCATATTATGCATTATAACTTAAAAATATATTTTGTATCAGTACAATTTAACCGGTAATTTCATCCTCAGAGTACCTGAATAATGAATTACAGCTAATTATGAATTCCTGCAAGGGTGAATATTTAATAAATTCCAGGTGCTGACCTGACTACAAAAAAAAGAGACTACAGTATTTACTAAGAATTATGATCATATAAAACCAGGCTACTACATTTAGAAAAATAAAATCCATTATTTATGCCAATGTCAGTCATTTATATAATGCAGGACCATATTTGTGGCCAAATTAATTCTAATATGTATGTTCTTTCTGAAAAACAATAAAGGTTATGGCTTTTATTTGCATATTTATTTTGGAGATGGCAATAAACGACACTGGAACAGTTCTGCATTTATCTGCATTCCTTGAATTCCACTTTATAATATTTAGCTGCAGGCATTTCATCGACTGACAGCGCTGTGGAGGCAATGAATTAGAAAAATTGCACATCCATTTTTTTTAAAGTGACAAATGGCTTGGCACTCAAAGAGTTACATGACCGTAAATTAATAATGAACCCCATTTGTGTGATGGTCTACAATCTTTAAATGGGAGTTCAATACAGAACTGCATTAATATCATCACAGACATTGTGCCCAAGAAAAAACAAATCCAGGCCTAACTATACTGCATCATCACTTCCAAAACTAAAACATAACATCTATATTCATCTTCCAAAATTATAAATAAATACAATTCTTTCTGGCACACACCATACATCCAGACCAGTCAGAATTTGATGTGTGCCGGTATCTGCAGTTCTCATCATTGCTGCTTGCAACACAGGCCCTGCCCAGATTCACTGCTGTCACAGATACACTGGCATTAGAGGACACGAAAGCAAACAGAATGACATTATTTTCTTTGTCTTTATTCTAAAGATGCCACAGTAGTTCTACATTTCAATGAAAATAGGAAAACTGATGACTGCAGCAGGAGTCAAGGTAAATTTTCTGGGCACCGTACATAACAATTCACTGTTAATTCATTGCTCTTACCTAGCCACACTGTCATCCTTCATTTTTAACCTTCAGTGAAAAAAATAAATAATTAAAACCTTATTCCCTAAAAATATAATAAATTAGGAAAAGCTACTCACCATGTGTATGTCCACTGAAGATAAAGGCCTAGAAAGCTTGGATCTAAACACATTGCCTTCTCAGATCACCAGCAGCTGGGCTGTCTGCTGATGCTAATGAACCCACCCTCTCCGGAGAGAATGAGCTCATTGATAGCCTCGAACTGCAGTTAGATTTTCCCTCCTCTCCTCACCATAGGAGTGGTCTCATCGCAGCAAAGACAAAGGAAAGAAGCAGAGGCTACGGTCAGGGGACCAACACCGATAGAGAGAGAGAGACCAAGATGCAAACATCCACATTCTTAAAGCGACAGCTGTTCTTTTTAAAAGTAAAACAAATGCTTATTATTTGGTCACGTGCTTTAAAATGTTGAACAGTTTACCATGTGACACCTACCAAGTTTGACGTATACCTTGCTGGAGGAGCTTACACAAGTGCCGCAAGTTATATTTGTTCAATAGTTTAAAAAAAAATCTATTTTCATAATTAATTATCATGTAATGTTTATGTAAGTGGGAATGCTGTTTTGGGGTGAATTGTGACCTTGGTTTATCTGTTTTAACATAAAGTTACATATAATGTATTGCATGGAAATGGAGCATTGACTCAAATGTTCTAAGATGGTGCTTATGTTCCTCAAGCCTCCTCCCACTCTATCAAATCTGATCTGCATCCTCTTCTATCCTTGATAGACACAAAAAGCTAAAGTAACTCAGCAGGTCAAAGAGCATATCTGGAGAAAAGGAATAGGTGCTGTTTTGGGTCAAGACCCTTCTTCTATTCCTTCCCTCCTTCTGAAAACATCTACTGGCAGTCAGAGTTGTTGACGACTGCGAAGTAAGAACCTGGATTAAATTGGACCCACTGCACCTGCTCAATGATTGCTTTCCATCTAATCTCCAATAGTGGAGCCCATACTTACTGGAATTCCTCAACATTTTGCTAAGTAATCGCCACCGGGATCCTATAGCAATTAGCCTTGTTCACTTTGGTGAGAATTCTTGGCCTGTGCAATGAGGGCAAACTGAGTGATTTAATTTTTTTATTTAATTATTTGCAGATGATGTTCTGAAATGTTGATATTTTTAAAAATTAGTTAAATTTAATCCTTTTCAAATGTTTGCAAGCATGAGGGACATTTAAAAAAAATTATTATTTATAGCCTTGATAGAAGACTGTTCCACCTAAGGCCAACTCACCGAGAACTCACTTACTAGATGCCATCAGCATCCAGAAGTCCACCAACAGGTTGCTTATGATTGTTCAAAAATCCTTTAATAAAATGGAATCTTGTTGCGGTCCCTTTAAGAGACCTTAATTAGGCCAATGAAGATTGGGTGCGGGATGTGCTATAGCAGTGATTTGGGTTGGTAAGCACAGTTCTGAAAGATTTTCCCCATTTATTCCAGTCATTCCTCGTTGTTGTATTAAACAGTTCACATCTGAGACCATTACTTTGAATTCACCATTGGATTGGATTTATTAATGACTATCTTCTATTTTCACCGCCTCAATCTGGATTTCTCATGAATTGGAAATGTCTTTTCTACACCTTTTCACATATCTTTATAGTTTATCAGCCTAACACTAGGTCATGCCTCATTTGTCTCTATTGTAGAGGAAAACACACCAGCCTTTTTATTTATTCCTGGTAGTAATGGCCTCTCTGCTCTGATATTAGGGATCTTTTCCCATGATCACTGTTCAAATCAACCTGCAGTGACAACTCCCAGCAGGCAAACAGATATACAACATTCCTTCAATAGATGCTTTTGCATATATTTTTGATATAGAAATACGTATATGCCATCAAAGAAATCAACGGTGAATATTTCTGATGAAGATCTTTTCATTAAGTGTTATTCAGGTTGCTGAAAGGAAGTGAGAGTATAAAATAACGGATGAGTGATCAAGAATTAAAAGAAGACAAGAAACTGCAGATACCGGAATCTTAAGCAAGTACAAAGTGATGCAGGAACTCAGTAGGTTAAGTAGCATCTCTGGAGGGAATGGGCAGGCGATGTTTCCAGTTGATACCCTTCTTCAGACAGACAGATGATGGCTGGGTTTGGTACTCTTTGCCAGAGTCTGAATAAGAGTCTGGCCCCAAACGTCATCTGTCCATTCCCTTCACAGATGCTGTATGACCCCCTGAGTTGCTTTGGCACTTTGCGTTCTGTGCCAGAATTAAAATAAATTAGGAAGAAGGAAAAGTAGAAAGAGATAGGAATTGCACAAATATAGTATGGTATAAGAAAGAAAGAAGGTGAGACTTTATTTTACTCGGGTAGAAATATCAAAGGCTATAGAGTATTGTGTTAAGGTGAGAGGGGCAAAGTTTAAAGAAGATTTGTGGGGCAAGGTTTTTACACAGAGAGTGGATGGTGCTGGAACACACTGCCTGGGACGGGGACAGAGGCAGGTCAGAAAGCGGCATTTAAAAGGCATTGGGAGAGGCCCATAGATATGTAGGGAATGGAGAAATATAGATCAGATGCAAGCAGAGGAGTTTAGTTTATCTTGGCATCATGTTCAGCATGGGTGCTGTGGGCCAAAGGGCCTGATTCTGTACTGTTCTTTGCTCTATGTTTTACATGAAAAACCCAGTTACAGTCCAGACCAATATAAAGAGGACAAAGTGCTTATGTTGGCAATTCTGAAGACCAGAAAGAATGAGAGAAGATGAATAACCAAACTCAAATCAACAAATTAAGGAAATGGTAAAAGGAGATTTAGAGGGAAAGAATGGAAAAAGTTCTGTCGCAAAGAAGGTACGAAGAAAGCACCATTAATACAAACAGACAGAAGAAGGGTCTCGACCCGAAATGTCACCCATTCCTTCTCTCCAGAGATGCTGCCGGTCCGGCTGAGTTACTCCAGCTTTTTGTCTAACAACAAATTAAAGAACTTTTGTGAAATCAAAGGGATTATGAGTATTTTTCATGGTTCCACAGAGATTTTTAAAGAAAATAAATTGTTGCCAATTCGGAGACACAAGGAACTGAAGATGCTGGTATCTTGTGCAAAGCATAAAGCACTGGTGGAATTCAGAAGGTCAAACAGCATCTGTGTAAGGAATAGACAGGCAATATTTTGTGTTTCTTCTTCTGACAGACAAATCGTTTTGGGTTGAGACTCATATTTCAGATTTTGGAGTCTGAAGAAGGGTCCCCACCCTAACATCATCTGCCCATTCAATCCATAGATGCTACCTGACCTGTTGGGTTCCTCTAGAACTTTTTCAGTTGCCAATCTGGAGTAGATGTTGAACAATTGTAAAATCTAACACAAGTCTGCTCTGGAGAATCAACATCAAAATTACAATCAAGTCAAGTCAACTTTATTTATCACATACACATACAAGATGTGCAGTGAAATCAAAGTGGCAATGCCTGTGGATTGTGCAAAACACTACAGAACAGAATAGAACAGAATCAGTATTTACATATTAGGAAAAAAACAGTGATTTTAAAAAGACACAACACAACAGTAAATTAGTACAGTAAATTAGTCCCTGGTGAGATAAGAGTTTACAGTCCTGATGACCTGTGGGAAGGAACTCCGACTCATCCTCTCTGTTTTCACAGCATGACAGCGGAGGCGTTTGCCTGACCGTAGCAGTTGAAACAGTCCGTTGCTGGGGTGGTAGGGGTCCCCCATAATGTTGCTGGCTCTGGATCGGCACCTTCTGATATATACATCCTGCAGGGGGGCGAGTGTAGTTCCCATAGTGTGTTTGGCCGAACGCACTACTCTCTGCAGAGCCATCTTGTCCTGGGCAGAGCTGTTCCCAAACTAGATTGTGATATTGCGGGACAAGATGCTTTCTGCAGCCCCAGAGTAGAAGCACTGAAGGATCCTCAGAGAGACTCTGAATTTGCTCAGCTGCCTGAGGTGGTAAAGGCGCTGCCTTGCCTTACTCACCAGTGCGGCAGCGTGTGTTGTCCATGACAGATCCTCTGTGATGTGGACTCCCAGGTATTTAACGCAGCTCACCCTTTCCACAGTTGCCCCATTTATCTCCAGTGGCGTATGTGTCCTCGGATGTTGTGCCATTCTAAAGGCCACAATCAGCTCCTTAGTTTTTATGACATTCAAGAGGAGGCTGTTGTCCCGACACCAGAGTGCCAGATCAGCCATCTCCTCCCGGTAGGCCTTCTCATTGTTATCGGAGATCAGGCCCACCACCACAGTGTCATTAGCAAACTTGATTATGGAGTTGGAGCTGAATCTGGCCACACAGTAATGTGTGTAGAGGGAGTACAGTAGGGGGCTGAGGACACAACCATGGGGGAATTCTGTGTTCAGGGTGAGGGTGTTCAATGTATGGCTTCCCATGTTGACTACCTGGGGCCTGGCGGTGAGAAAGTCCAGGACCCAGGCACGTAGAGGAGTGTTAAGCCCCAGTTCCAGCAGCTTCTCAGCAAGTCTGGTGGGGACTATCGTATTGAAGGCTGAACTGAAGTCAATGAACAGCATCCTCACATAGCCTCCCTTCTGGCTGTCAAGGTGAGAGAGAGCGGTGCGCAGAATCTGGGAGACTGCATCGTCCGTGGATCTGTTTGGACGGTATGTGACCTGTAGTGGGCCCATGTTGCGAGGGAGGAAGGCGCAAATGTGATTCTTGATCCACCTCGCGAAGCATTTCATGACTACCGAGGTAAGGGCCACCAGTCGGTAGTCATTCAAGCAAGCTGGAGAGGCATTCTTCGGTACAGGTACAATGATGGATCTTTTGAAGCAGGCAGGGACCACGGACTTGGCCAGGGAGAGGTTGAATATTGTGGTGAGCACTGGAGCAAGCTGAGTAGCACAAGACTTTAGTCAGAGACCTAACCTGCAATTTGAACATCATGTTTTGGTTAAGAATGCTGAATTCCTATTGTGGAGTCTGGCAGGAAAACGATCTTCATCAGAACTTACTCTATGTCTAACAGTTGAAAGCTACCCCCTCCCATGTAAAGGAAGAATAACAAATTAACAGAACAGACTTTTCAGTGCATCCCATTCACAGAAATGCAAAAATAATCTTTCAAAATAGCGGAGAGCAGGGGTGAAAACTGGGGCAAACCTGGGCTTTAGAGTTGACAGCTGCTGGGACTGTTTGGCAAGCAGCAGTCCATGTCAACAGCGGTCGTTCAGCTATGAAAATACTTCATTTGAAATCTGAGTATGTTGACTGATGAATTAAGGTAGCTGATAGCCATTGCATAGGCAAAAGGACACATGAAAACATAGAACAATGGAACGTAGAAAACTCCAGCAATTTTGGTGTCATCTGCAAACTTACTAACCAACATATCTACATTTATGCCCAAATCACACATGAATTGCAAGTTGTTTACTCTTTAAGGATTCTGCCATTTCACTGTGAGTGGTGCTGGGTACTGAGTGTGGTTCTTTTTTGTATTTGTGCATTAGCTTTTATGCAGAATGCATTGGTTAACTAAATCTAATGCACAGTTTGGTACGGGTGTCAGGGGTTGTGCGGAGAAGGCAGGAGAATGGGGTTAGGAGGGAGAGATAGGTTAGCCATGATTGAATAGCGGAGTAGACTTGATGGGCCAAATGGCCTAATTCTGCTCACTTATGAACTATTACACAATAATCAAAAAAGCCAATGGAATATAGGGGTTTATCTCAAATAGCTCGAGTATTAAAGTAGGATGCCTGTCATATCGAGTTTTATTCAGATTCCATGTGGAGTACTGCTTTCACATTTGGTAGCGAGTGTGAGGCAGGATCTATTCACCTGGTGGGTGGAGGTAGAGAGGGGTTTGGCAGAATGAAAAATGGGCTTAAAAATGTAATCTTTAAGGATAAATCATTAAAGTATGTCTTCCATTCTGTTGAGTTTAGAAATTCAAATGAAGATTCATTTGAGATGTAGAACATTAGGAATTTGACAGGATAAATTTGACTAGGTCATATAATAACATAAATAGGCCCTGTGGTTCAACTCGTCTTTGATGACCAAGACATCTATCTAATCCGATACAGCTACGTTTAATGCCAGCACTCTACACCTTTCCTATTCATATACCTGTCCCAATCTATATAATTAAAAGTCTCATCTTGACCACTTCCTGTCTGCGCTGTATATTGATTTTAGAAAAAACGCTACCACATATCGCTATAATTTTTGGCCATCTTACTCACAGTCCTCCTACGCTGAGCAGGCCCTGAGGATTTTTCCCATCGATGACAAATAAAAAAGTTATGAGTGTTTAAAAAATCTTGAATCTCGCCTGTCATTCACCATGATGAAGGTAACGCCCCTTCCGGGGGGGGGGGGGGGGGGGCAGGACAATAAAACCCTGGATGCCTGGATGAGACTCAGTCACTCTGCAAGATTGTGAGGGAGAGGCCACGACTCTTATTCTGAGCTGTGAATCAACTAAACTGTGACTCTGCAATGTACTTGCAATAAATGATTTGTTAGCCATTAATGACAATGCGATGAGTTGTTTGGCCTGCTGCCCTGCCTGTGCTTGGAACTGCAATGCTTTATTAGGTCCAACTGTATTTGGAAGGAATAAATGCTTTATTAGGTCCGACTGTGTTTGGTTCAAATATCCCGCTCATTTGGTGACTGCCGCTTAGTGGACAGGTTGCGCTGATTGCGTAATTTCCGGTGACTGCAGAGGTCGTGCTGATTGCGTAATTTCCAGTAAGTGCAGAGGTCACGCTGATTGCGGAAGTGCCGCTGACTGCAGAAGCCCCGAAGTGGAGAGGCCGAGCTCAGCCGTGTGAGTATTCAAGAAAGTTTACTGCCATATATATGGTGTGTGAGTCAGTGAGTGTGAGTGTATGTTTTTGTGAGTGTGTGTGTGTGAGTGTCTGCGTGTGTGTGAGTGTGCGTGTGAGTGTCTGTGTGTGTATGTGTGTTTGTGAGTGTGTGTATGTGTGTTTGTGAGTGTCTGTGTGTGTGTGTGTGTGTGCGGGAGTGCATGTGTGTGAGTGAGTGGGTGTGTTTGTGTGAGTGAGTGAGTGTGTGTGTGTGTGAGTGGGAGGTGGAATATTGCATTGGGGGACCAGCCCTCCCATGTGAAGCTGGGACCCAACGGGTCCCACAGTCTAGTGTATTTTAAGTGTTGTGATTTTACCCCTCTCAACCACTTTCTCTGACAACTGGTTCATATACATGCCACCCTCTATGAGCAAAGCTTGCCAGGCTGGTTTCCGTTAAATCTTTCCCCTCTCACCTAAAACTATGCCAGCTGGTTCTTTATTCTCTTACAGTGGCAAAAAGACTGCATTCACTCTATGTATGTTACTTATGATTTTATACACTGTTATAAGATTACCTTTCTGCCTCCTGCACTCCCAGGTATAAATGCATACCTTGCCCAACCTTTCTCTATAAGTCAGTCCCTCGAGCCCCAGCAACACCCTCATAAATCGTTTTTGCACTCCTTCCAGATAATGGCATCTTTTGTAAAACACGATGACCAATATGAAACACTAAACTCCGTGCAACCTCACCAATGTCTTATACAATTGCAATGTAACATCCCAACCTCGGTTCTCAATCCCCTGACTGATGAAGACCAACATGCCAAAAGCTTTAATGTGTAGGAAGGAACTGCAGATGCTGGTTTAAATCAATGTTAGACACAAAATGCTGGAGTAGCTCAGTGGGACAGGCAGCAGCCCTGGAGAGAAGGAATGGGTGATGTTTCTCAGTCTGTAGAAGGGTCTCAACCTGAAATGTCACCCATACTTTCTCTTCAGAGATTCTGCAAGTCCTGCTGAGTTACTCTAGCATTTTGTATCTATGCCAAAAGATATTCTTCACCATCCTGTACACTCTGAAATCACTTTCCAGAAGCTATGTATTTGTGCTCAGAGGTCCCTCAGTTGTACAATTATTCTCAGTTAAGTCCATCTTCTAAGGACTGTGCCTTTGGTTGCACTACAGACTTCGGTTTTACACTATCATGGCTACCTGGATTCATGCATAATAATAATATCATGGTTAATATATTATATATATATATATATATATATATATATATATATATATATATATATACTCATCTTCAGGATGTACAGCCCTATGAGGCTGTAGCAAGTAAGAATTGCATTGTCACATTACCGATACATACGACAATTAAACACCCTTGACTCTTGATATCATATTTATAATTGTAGAAAATGGTAATAAGCGGTGTATAAGTGCTCCAAAAATTCAAAAGAAGCTTGATCCCTTCTTTCCTTAGTGATTTAATTAAATATTTCACAGTCTGATCCATACCATGCCTCTACTGCCACTCAAAGAAATAATTGCTTTGGTGCATTACGGGAGAGTGTGTCAATTTCTTTTGAGGTAGCTTTTTCCTTACTCTAATGAGATTAAGAAAGATGTGGCAAATATCGTTAGAAAATAAGTGAAGAAGGATTTCTTAATATCCAAGTGTACGGATTGTAGGAATATTGTCATTTTTCTTTCTGAGCTTAAATTTCAATGATAAATCTGGTCATCAGTCTCTCAGTGAGTGGGAGTTATGGATTTTGTACATGCTGTGACATGCTGGAATTTTTAGATTTCCCATTAACTGCTGCATTAGAATCCACACATGATTTGTGGTTCTGGATTTCCTTAGTATCAGTCAGTCACAGTCCAGTCACTGCCTGGGTAACACTGAGTTTTGTAATTGCAAGTCAATTAGACTTTGACATTGTTGGCCATCATCATCATGACAAGGCTGACATGCATGTTGAGACTGATAGATCTCCGATGGCAATGTTGATATTGAAATAGTAAACTGAGTTCACAACCTTTACAGCAACATGAAATTGCCTTTATTAAGCTAGCTTTTCAAAGTAATTTTGTGGAGAACGTGCCACAAAATGTTTCACACTGTTTGTCAGGCCACAACTTTTGCAGCAGGTTTTTATTTAAGGATTTCATTATTGGGTCCCTGTCGAGTAACACAATGGAATCAAACTAATGTGCCTAAAGGGCCTGTCCCAATAGCATGAGACTGCATGCGGCTAACGTGATCTAACATGGTCGCTTGAGCCATACGGCCTCGCGGGGCCGGTCCCACTTCGATCACCAGAGGCGTTTGGAGTTGTGCGGGGCTGGTCCCGACATCGCGCGGGGCTCCGAAAAACTGACACTGTCCAAATATTCCGCGCGCCAATGGCCTGTTGGTCCGCAGCCGCATTGAGGACGTACGCAGCGTCCCGACGTCGTACACAGCGTCTTGATGGCGTATGCCTAGCGCATGGTGTTGCGTGATGACGTCACCGCCCAGCGTGCCGTTGCGTGATGACGTCACCGCCCAACACTGAGCGACGTCCAAATTCAGTCGGCCCGGCTCCTGCCCAGCTGATTGGTGAGTATGATATCAGGACCAGCCCCGCACAACTCCATACGCCTCCGCGGATCGAATTGGGACTGGCCCCGCGAGGCCGTACGCCGCAAACGACCATGTTTGGTCGCACTAGACGCATGCAAACGCATGCTAGTGGGACAGGCCCTTAAGATGCCCCCAAGTAATGTTATTAAATCCACACAAACACATTTTCCACCCTGAAATGCAATGAAAAAGGCATATTGTTAAAGTCGATCTACTGTTGGAATTCTAAGATGTCAACAATCATTTGCCTTCAATTAATTTATTTTTCCATCTCCAACTTAACAATTGTTTAATGTGTTTTTCCCCTGCTTCCTGTAAAGGCAATTAAATAGTGGCTTATGCATGGCATGGAAATTTCTTTAATGGTTCACATATAGTTAATAACTCCTTAGATAGACACAAAATGCTGGAGTAACATAGCGGGACAGGTAGCTTCTCTGGAAAATTGACTGGGTGACGTTTTCTGTCGAGACCCTTCTTCAGACCACTCCTTGTTAGATAACTCCTTGATTGTTGTGACTTAGGATGGGTCACAACTATTTGTACTGAGTTTGAATAAAAAGCTGAAGAATGATGTTAACCTGAATTGGACAATGAAAGACTGAGATAATCTCTGCTTTCTGTTGAACGGTTTTATTTTTGATAAGTGCCAGGTCAAGCAAGAGTTGCTGCCGGCCAACAACACTATTAAGCCTGGTTGTTCAACCTCACAAATGCCTCCGTATCAAGGGAACTAATTTGCCTAGTGATGTTCCATAGGAGGTATGTATGCGGATTAACATCACTGGCTGCATGTTCGAGGTGGAAAGTGTGTTTAATATGTGAACCATTAATGTAAGATGCTGATTTAGCAAGGTAATCACAAAGTCATAAATCTTCCAAAAGTCACTTGCATGAGGCTTTACGTTGTTCTAATAGTTGTAAGGTAGTGATCATTTTTAAAACTTTCGATGATCACCCTCACCAGACCACTGACACCCCAACCCACTGAACTTTAGGAAACTGTGCTCAGATGCTATTAAGTGCAAACATACTACCACTTCCTCTCTGTCCTTCTCACCTGCAGCCAATGATAAGAAAACATCCTGAAGGAATTTTTAATAACCATAGGACTGATTGATTAATTCTGAATTATCCAAGACTTTGGATGAATTGGTTACTTTGCTAAAGATCTTCAACCATGATTCAGACAATGTTCCTATTTTTTAATGTGTTTTGAAAAATAATACAATTAATGCATACTCACTATTTTTTTAGATATAAACATGCACTGATTGGTAGAATTAGGTATAGAAACAATACTGTAGAGTTTATGTTCAAGAACGAACTGCAGATGCTGGAAAATCGAAGGTAGACAAAAGTGCTGGAGAAACTCAGCGAATGCTGCAGCATCTATGGAGCGAAGGAAATAGGCAACATTCGGGCCGAAACCCACTGAAGAAGGGGTTTAAAATAAAAATGTATATTTAGCTCAAATTCTACCACTGTTTCTCTGTATTCAAATAATTTGGTTGTATAGGTGGGAGTTATTTTTGTAATGACTATATCAAATTACAGCTTGTGTTGTTTCTTTAAGAATAGACTTTAACCTTCATGGGGGGAAGAGAAATGTCAACAGGATACTGAAGCAAGGATACTACAGTTTCTTCATCTTTAGAATGGTAAGTTGCTATTTTCATAATTTCTTAAAAAGTAGCCACTTGATCCGTTCTGCACTACACACCACAGTAAGAGGGACTGGCAGTATTTCCAGTCTGTAACAGAAACAAAAGGCTGAGACGGAACAGATTACCTCATTAATCTGTGCCTATCCCTATAAAGCATTGCCTGGACACAAACACTGCACCTGTCTGCTGTTGGCACTCTTTTCCAGACATCTTCCCCCTGCCTATTTATTTTCCAGTAGTCCTGCACTGTGAAACCTGACAAGCAGATGTTGCAAATCTTATCCCAATTGCTGCCAAGATTTGGATCAAATGAAATCCTTTATCCTTGTGTTACATGACACCCGATCCTATCAGCATTATTTGTATGAAGGAACCTGCAGATGCTGGTTTAAACCGAAGATAGACACAAAATGCTGGAGTAACTCAGCAAGACAGGCAGTATCCCTGGAGAGAAGGAATGGGTGACGTTTTGGGTATCAATATTGTGTTGTATACCTTTCCCTTCTATGATTCGGTTTAATAACACATTATAAATATCCAGTTTTCACATTTGGATATGTGTGATACTTTTCCAGAAAGATTCCCATTATTGATTTCCAATGAGAATTGTTCCTCCTCTTTGTCACGTTAGGCATTAACAACAGAAATGATTTCAGTCTTTCACATTAAATGTACGTGGCATTTGCGCTCTGAGCACTCCAGAAGAGGACATTTGCTTCTTGTTGGCTGCAGTGTGATGGTAGTGGTGCAAGTGTATCATTTGCACCAGGTCAAATGTTCTAATTTTAGGGCAAGTGCTCGGCAGATGAAATGATAATGAAGAACCTATGACTGACTCTGCAAGCTTGTACAGAGCATGCAGAAGAGGCCTAAGGCAATTGGATCCTAAGTCCTTGCACTAACTATGCCATCGTACAGTCCTTTTGATGACAATATGCCTTGAGTCTGAAGTATAAATGTAATAAATTGAATGTGTCATGAATTAGGCAGAAGCTGAACCAGCCATGTCAATGCAGTGAGTCAATATAGGAGTCTGAAGATGGGTCCTGGCCTGAAACATCACCTATCCATGTTCTCCAGAAATGCTGACTGACCCGCTGAGTTACTCCAGCACTTTGTGTCTTTTGTTGTAAACCAGCCTCTGCAGTTCCTTGTTTCTACATGTCAATACAAACTCGCAGTAGCTTTGAAATTTAAAGAATGTATTTATCTTATGGTCATTTAAAACAAAGGCTCCTTAACAATGTAAGCAATACAAGTTCACAATAATTTCAAAACAATGCTAACTATAACAAAAGTCCCGCAATAGAGTCACTAACAGATGAGCAAATATTAATGTGCAATAGTCACTGGTGCTGTTTAAAACTCTCTATATATGCAATTTATTCAAGTTCAAAGTTGATCAAGTACAACTTGAAAAACTAACTAAGTTATCAACCGACAAAGCATTTCAAAATGAGTGTCAATGACATCTGTGACTTTTTTTCTTGAAAATAATGCACAACTGAGTAAATATAACCAACTAGGGTTAGAAATGTTCACTGCAATTAACCAAAGGCATACCTGCAAACAATACTCAAACAGACAGTCTGACTGACTGATTCTTCATTATTTCCAACCCTTACACTTTGTGCTTCAAACTCGTTTGACAAATACACATTACATTTAATTCACTCACTGAATTGCCACAGCACTGAAAAACTGATAAAACACAGCTCTGCATTGGTGGCAGAAGGTTGTTGGCTGGAAATGTGCCAACAGAGCCCTTGAGCACAAAGGTGGCAGTCTTCCAAGTGATGCCCATACCCGTTCCAAATCGGTTTATTGTGTCCGGCCCCTTAGATGTTTAATCCATTATTGGTCCCCTTCTTCCCTCTCAGTGCCAAAAAAAACCTTCTGTGATGGAACCGCTATCTTTAATCCGCTTCACCATATCAGCTTCACCTCCAGAAGAGATGTTAGTTGCCAAATGGATCGTCTGGACAAGGGGAAAAAACATATAGTGGCATAGCGGGAAAGTTGCAGTGCCAGAGACCCGGGTGCAATCCTGACTACGGGTGCTGCCTGTACGGGGTTTAACGTTCTCCCCGTGACCTGCGTGGGTTTTCATCGAGATCTTCAGTTTCCTCCTACACTCCAAAGACATACATTTTTGTAGGTTAATTGGCTTGGTTGTAAATGTAAAATTGTCCCTAGTGTGTGTAGGATAGTGTTAATGTGTGGGAATCGCTGGTCGGCTAAACTATCTCTAAACTAAACTGAACTAAACTATGTTTTGAGTGGGTCATGTAAAATTTGGTCGGCTAAACTATCTCTAAACTAAACTGAACTAAACTATGTTTTGAGTGGGTCATGTAAAATTTGGGCAACTTTCAATAGAGCACTAACAGCCAAAAGAGATTTTCTGCTCAAAACCATTGTAGCAATAAGGGTTAGTAATGGACGGAGCAAAGGGCAGAAAATAGACTACAAAAATGCGAGGCTTTAAAGTGATTATGTTTCAATATTTCCCTTTTATATATACAGGACGTTTGACCTTTTCTGCAGATTTGAGAATGAGTAAGAATCATATCATACAATGGCACCAGATCTCAAATAATTAATGTTGAAAATGTTATGTATCATTAAGTAGTTTCTACTTCCTCAAAGACCATGAGATCGCTGAATGTAGTTTCTACCACAACTTCTGAGTTTCAGATTGCATTAACCCTTCCTCCAGAATTGAATGCAAAACAGGCGTGGTATCCATGACTTCAAGGCAACATTTGACTGTTACTGTTGTAAGGAGTCTAATGAAGACTGTCAAATCAAATTAAAATGTTCAATGTTTTTAGCTGATGAACAGAAACTTAAATGTAATTATTGAAAGCCAATCATTACAACTGAAATGAACCTTTTCTAAAGTTACTAATGTCCCCATGTTCTGTGTTAGCCCAAACATTGTTCTCCCACTTGTGTTTCCTTTCAATGGCTCCACTGTCCAACCACATCCCAAAGATGTGCAGCTTGATAGTTTGTCTGCTGTCTAAATTGTGAGGAGTAAAAACTGAGGGCGAGTTGAAAGGAACACACTGATAATTAATTGCCATAGAGGCTGTGGAGGCCAAGTCAATGGATATTTTCAAGGCAGAGAAGATAGATGCTTGATTATATATAGGTGCCAGGGGTTATGGAGAGAAGGCAGGAGATGGGATTAAAAGGGAAAGATAGAATTGCCATGATTGAATGGCGGATAGATTTGATGGGCCGAATGTCATAATTCAGCTCCTATCACAGGAATTTATGTAATTGGGTTAGTGTAAGATTATTGTAAATGGATGTATGGTGGGTTGGTGACAGACCAATAGGCCTGTAGAACCCTGTAGAACTACTGCCTTACAGGGTTCAATCCTGACTATGGGTGCTTGTCTGTATGTAGTTGGTATGTTCTCCCCGCGACCTGCATGTGTTTTCACCAAGATCTTCGGTTTCCTCCCACACGCCAAAGCCATACAGGTTTGTAGATTAATTGGTTTGGTATGCATGTATAAATGTAAAAATGGTCCCAAGTGTCTGTAGTGTAGTGTCAATGTGTGAGGATCGCTGGTCGGTGTGGACTCTGTGGGCCAAAGGGCCTGTTTCTGCACTGTATCTCTAAACTAAACTAAACTAAATACTGAGAAACATTAGTTTCTAATTACAGAAATTCTGAATTGATTCAATGCTTATTTTTAAATTATTATCTTCTACATTTACACATCATACAACATAGATTGAGCCAACGATGTTTCCGATAGTGAAATAGTTCAATCCTTGCTGAATGGTTCAAAGTCCAGCTGCCTATGTTGTGTTGAACATTTTTGTCACAGAGCATGAAGTGCGATTATTCAGTCGTCTCTTCACAGAGAATTAAGTTTGCACCACATGTTCAGAATCAAGAAGAGTTGAACGTAATTTTCTAAAAGCAGTAATTGCCTTATGTGTTATTTATGGGATAAAAATGGTGACCCAGTGGTGTACTTGTTCTGCTTGTTAGTATAATGGACAGTACAAGATACAAGATACATGTATTTGTCACATGTGCCAGATGGCACAGTGAAATGTGATCACCATGCACACGATATATTTAAACATAAAACATCCCCACACAGCAGAATCAAAAGTTTCCCACTTTGAGGGAAGGCACCAAAGTCAGTCTCTTCCTCGATGTTCACCCATGGATGGGGCCTCCGGAGCCCGCCGCAGTTGCCGCTACGGGCAGCCTGCCACTCAGGCCCGTTGGCCAGGATGTTGGCTCTCCGACATTGGGACTGGAGGCCAACCTCAGCGGCTTGGACCTCCAAAATGGCTGCTTCCCACCGGAGTCCGCAGCTCCCGACGTCCCCAGGCCACACCGGGTGGAGACTCAACACTGGCGGCCTCGGCAAAGGGCCCCAGGACACCGCGATGTCGGTCAGGGCCGCCCACGTTGGGAGCTCCTCGAACCACAGCTCCATGATGTCGATGCTGCAGGCCCAACGCTCTGGAGCTCCAAATGGCGATCCAGGTAGGTATCGCCCGCTCCGCAGTGAATCCAGCGGCGCCCCTGTAGTAGCTCTGGTCCCCGGTCTCCGGTAGGAAAGGCCACTCTGATCCAGCTGGTAGGCCGCGAGGAGGGGGGGGCAAGGATGCGACTCGGAGAAATAGGCGCATCCTCGCCAGGAAGCGACTAAGAAACAGTTTCCCCCTTACCCTGTCCCCCTCCCCCACATAGAAAAGTTAAAGTAACCCCAAAACAAACAATTTAAACAAACTAAACAATAAAAAGAAGGGAAAAAAATGGACAGGCTGTAGGCAGAGGCGCCTTCAATGCAGTGCCCCTAGTGAGGAAGGATATGTAAGTTGTGGCATTGGGGATGATGCCAGGTTCAGCTGTGACCACACTGACATTCGCCATAAGGTGAACTCACGTGATATCATTTATTTACAGTGGTAAGAAAGTCCAGGAATGCATGTGAGCACTGTCCCTCACCATCAGAGAGCAGGTGCAATGATGCTACCGATCTCAAGCTTGTCCCAGCAGCTTAGTACTGGTCTTCGAAGGAGGAAGCTTGGCGATCACATCCTTCGTCCTGCAGTTCACCCCTGCCTCAAGAGGAGGTGCTGATGGTACAGGTTTCATCTAGGCGGGGAGGTGGGTTTGTGCGTGCATGCGCATGCGCGAGTGCATGTGTTTGTGAATTTGTGTGAATGCAACACCTCACATTTCTCTCCATTAAATTACATCAACCATTACTCAGCCCACCTGGCCGACTGATCAAGATCCTGCTGCAATATTTGACAACCATCTTCACTATCTACAATACCACCTACGCTTGTGTCATCTGCAAATTTGCTAACCATACCATGTACGTTCTCATCCAAATCATTGATATAGATCATTGATATAAATGACAAACAGGGACAAGCATCAGACATGACAATAAAACTCATTTGACTCTTGACTTTAATGTTATAGCTACTCTACAGACATGGAAGTTTCTGTTAAATTGAGACACCTGTTGGTCATAGTGTCACAGAGTCACACAACACGTAAACAGTTCCTCGGCTCATCCATGCTTACTAAAATCCCCATTTGCCTGCATGTGGCCCATATCCCTTCAAACCCTTCATGTATAAATGTCCTTTAAATGCTGTTATTGTACCTGCCTCAGCTACTCATCCTCTGACAGCACATTCCATATGCACACTACCATCTGTATGTAAACATTGCCCATCAGGTTCTTATTACATCTTTCCACTCTCATCTTAAACTTATGCCCTCTGGTTCTTGATTCCCCAACTCTGGGAGAAAGATTCTGTGCATTCACCTTATTTATGCTTTAATTTCAGGTCATCCAAGTAAGATTGTTTCATAGGGTACACAAAATGCTGGAGAAACTCAGCGGGTGCAGCAGCATCAATGGAGCGAAGGAGATAGGCAACGTTTCTGACCTCTCTGTCCTGGGCCTCCTCCACGGCCAGAGTGAACAACACCGCAAATTGGAGGAACAGCACCTCATATTCCGCTTGGGGAGTCTGCATCCTCTTGGCATGAACATCGAATTCTCTCAATTCTGTTAACCCTTGCTGTCTCCTCCCCTTCCTACCTCTCCCTCAGCCTTGGGCTCCTCCTCCTCCTTTTTCCTTTCTTCCCCCCGCCTCCCCCCACTATCTCCTTCGCTCCATAGTGCTCCAGCATTTTGTGTACCCTCGATTTTCCAGCATCTGCAGTTCCTTCTTTAACAAGATTGTTTCATATTTGTTTCAGAATGATTCAATCTATAATAACTGAAAATTTCATTCACTCTTAATTTTTAAGAAAGTTATGGGCTTTGTCCTTGATCACAGCTTTTGAGTTAAGTCAATGGAAAAGCAATAGGAAACAAGATGCTAATTTCCGAGTATGAAAATGGCCATAACATTTTTAATACTAAAGATATGAAAGTGAATTAGGTGTCAAATTAAACATTTTTTAATGCTTTATCTGATAGGATAAATTGCAGGCTTAATTTTTAAAATCTCAAAATTTTGTAACATTGCTACTTTACATCAGGGATGTGGGGTGGAGTTTGGTGCACAGAGCCATTCCATGCAACAAATGTGTGAGCCGGTTAATGCACTCTTCGTCTGCCTGCAGAATCTTCTTGCAGGATGAGTCTATGCACCACATGTACATGGGATGCGTCAGGTTGCAGCACCACTTTGAAGATTTGAAAGGGCTGCTTCTGAAATTCTGGTTACAGTTCAGCCGTACTTTGACACCCAGTGTCAGAGGGTGGGTGGATGAGGGGATCGCTTGGTCAATTTGCTGCTGGGCCTGGTCAAGCTAGCCATTCGTGGGTCATGGTGGAGTCCAAGGATTTGGGTGCGCAGGCCAACTGTCTGCTCCTCTTTCGGGCTTGTGTCCATGCCAAGGCGCCCCTGGAGAGAGAGCAGTCAGTGTCCACGGGCACCTTGGTCCCTTTGCAGGATTGCTGGGCACCGCACCATGGATACATAAATATACGGGTGTATAGTGTGTGCTTTTTGCTGTAAATTGAATGATATCTCCTTAGAGCACAGTTTTAGTTGACATTTTGTACCTGTTATAGGAATGTGCAATAACTCAGAATCCATACATGAGTATAAGTTGTTTATATAAAAAAGCACACAGAGCAGAAATACAAAGGTGTTGTAAGCTCAACCTCTGTCGAATCTAACCAGAGGCTGGACTAACAGGCTAGATAATATGAGACACTCAACAATAGCCGTTTATGTGTACAGTGGTATGCAGTAAAACATGACATGGATCAGGTCAACTAGTAATGACTGATCTACACCTGTAAATAAAATGTTGTAAACAAACATGTTGTGGCCTCACCACTGCCTTGTACAACTGCAACAGAATGTCTCCACTTGTACAACTGCAACAGAATGTCTCCACTCAGATCCCCGTCTGATGAAAGCTAGCAGGACAAATTGACTGACATTTTTTTGATCAGCCGAGTTTATTTCTGGGAACATTTCAATAAGAAAGCAGCATTGACTCGTCCTTGAAAAAAAAAAAAAATCATACTTTGACAGGATTACCACGTAATTGTTATGGTCTTAAAAGCAAAGTTAATCATAGTTTACAAAAATTGCTGGAGGACAAGAACAAAGTGGAATGCTTGTACTTAATTCATTACTTTATTAATACAGAGAGCAGCGTATCAATTTGCTTCGAAAATTGAACCTTCATTAAACACAAGGATTTCCAGAATAGATTCTGAGCCACATTGATTTTATCAGCGAGTTCAAATTCAATGAACTAGCTAGAGTTTCCATATTTATAGGCATTAAAGAAATGTAGATTAGCCATTCCAGGGCAAAATTTAATTAGTCCGGGTGAATGCCGTATAGAACAGCTGTTACAATGTCTGTGGTGAATATTAAATGGTTTGATTTGCATTGAACTTATTTTCCTCCAAAAGTACATGCATAATTCTACATTTCTTAATATCCTTCCATTGAGAACCACCTTTGTACTCCATTAAAGTAAAGACACAAAAGGCATACAAGTTCGAGGCGTTCAAGGCGTACCATGGCCCTATCCCCAAACTCTACCTCTGCTACGTCAATGACTGCATTGGTGCTACCTCCTGCATCCACACAAGAATCACTGACTACATCCAGTTCACCACTAACTTTCATCCGGCACTCAAATACACCTGGACCATTTCCGACATATCCTTACCATTTCTGGACCTCACTATCTCCATCGCAGGTGATAGACTACTGACCGACATCTACTATAAACCCACTGGACTACACTTCTTCCCACCCTGCTTCCTGTAAGGACTCCATCCCCCACTCCCAATTCCTCCATCTACACTGTATCTGCACCCAGGATGAGGTGTTCTACACAGGGCATTGGAGATGTCCTCATTATTCAGGGAACGGGGGTTCCCCTCTTCTACTACAGATGAGGCTCCCACCAGGGTCTCTTCTATGCCCCGTAACTCTGCTCTCACTCCCCATCCCCCCACTCGTAACAAGGGCAGAGTCCCCTTTGTCTTCACCTTCCACCCTACCAGCCGTCACTTACAACAAATAATCCTCCGACATTTTTGCCACCTCCAATGGGATGCCACCACTGGCAACATCTTCCCATCTCCTCTCGTCTGCTTTCCACAGAGACTGCTCCTTCTATAACTTCCTGGTCAATTTGTCCCTTCCCACCCAAACCACCTCCTCTCCTGGCACTTTCCCTTGCAACCGCAGGAAATGCTACACTTGTCGCTTTACCTCCTCCCTTGACTCCATTCCAGGATGCAAGCAGTCTTTCCAGGTGCGGCAGAGGTTCACCTGCACCTCCTCCGACCTCATCTATTGCATCCGCTGCTCTAGGTGTCAGCTGCTCTACATCGATGAGACCAAGCGTAAGCTTGGTGATCGCTTCGCCCAACACGCCCGCTCGGTTCACAATAACCGACCCGCTCTCCCAGTGGCTCTGAACTTCAACTCCCCCTTCCATTCCAAATCCGACCTTTCTGTCCTGGGCCTCATCCATGGCAAGAGTGAGGCCCACTGTATACTGGAGGAGCAGCACCTCATATTTCGCTTGGGCAGTTTACACCCCAGCGATATGAACATTGACTTCTCTAATTTCAGGTAGTCCCTGCTTTCTCCTCCCCTTCCCAGCTCTCCCTTAGTTCACTGTCTCCGCCTCTTCCTTTCTTCTCCCCACCCTCACATCAATCTGAAGAATGGTCTTGACCCAAAACATCGCCTATTTCCTTTGCTCCATAGACTCTGTCTCACCCACTGAGTTTTTCCAGCATTTTTGTCCACCTTCGATTTTCCAGTATCTGCCGTTCCCTCTTAAACAAAGGCATACAGGAAGTGATTTTCCTGAATTTCAATGTAAGGTACTCAAGTGCTGAGCCATGCCACAGGGGTGCTGTCTCTGCCAGCAGTTGTTTGTATGATGGAGTGGTTCTGAACACATATCTTCGGACTTTTGGAGCTCACCTGCACTGAATATTCCTCAGAGTATATCACAGATTAGCCAGATGTTCCTGAGCCTTCCTGCTAATCACAGGAATGTCAGGTTTGTTCATCTTGCGGCAGCGTTGGGAGGTGCATTGTGTTAAAGCCATCTCTGATTTACACACCAACAATATTTGACCTCCTCTGTGGTCATGCCAGCAAGGCAAAGATTACTTTTGCAAACCAGGAGGTTCGGAAAACGGGCTTATCTCAAGTGTACACACAGTGATCTCAGCTGGTTGGTGAACAAAGAAATGGCTGTTCCTTATTAATAAAGTACCAGGGCTAGAAGGAGGCCAACACAGCGTCCACTCATTTCCTGAATGCAATGGTGAAAGAACAATGGACACAAGCAACATGTTGCTTATGCTTGTCGACATTCAACAAATTTCGCAAGCAGAATGACCAATGATTACTGGCTATGATGAGTAGACAAAAAATGCTGGGGAAACTCAGCAGGTGAGGCAACATCTATGGAGAGAAGGAGTAGGCGACATTTCGGGTCGAGACCCTTCTTCAGGCTGATATCGGGGGGGGGAGGTGCGGGAAAAAGAAAGTAGACTATGTGGGAGAGCTGGGAAGGGGGAGGGGAAGGAGGGAGAACGCAAGGACTACCTGAAATTAGAGAATTCAATGTTCATACCGCTGGGGTGTAAATAATAATAATAATAATATATTTTATTGTCATTACACATAAGTGCAACGAGATTTGGTTTGCAACTCCATCCGATGTCATAACTTAAACGACTAATAAAATTTAGGTTTAGATACCCCGAGAACAAGATTTGTGAAAAGAACATTAGAACAGTAAAACAGTCAAAACCAAAACAGACTAAAGTGCAGATGTGTCTGTGCGACGTGACCATCCGAGGGAGACAGTCCGTGGGGGTGGGGGGCACTCAACAGGGCCGGTTCAGAGCCACTATAGCTCTGGGAGCTATAAACTACCCAAGAGAAATATGAGGTGTTATTCCTCCAATTTGCGCTGGGACTCACTCTGGCAATGGAGGAGTTCCAGGACAGGAAGGTCAGATTCAGAATGAGAGGGGGAGTTGAAGTGCTGGGCAACCGGGAGATCGGGTTGCTTAGTATGGACTGAGCGGAGGTGATCTCTTCTTGAGATATCAGTGTTCAAATGGTTTGTTGAATTGAAACATTGTATGCAACCCTGCCAACCATAAACTCCCTGCCCATCAATCAAGCATTAAAACATTGTGTTAGATAAGCAGTGTTTTTTATTGCTTAAAACAGAGAAAATAACTTCTGAAGGAATTCCATGGGTCTGACAGCATGTATGTAAAGGATGTGGACAGATGACATTTTGGGTTGTGATTTCTTCAAGTACTTTAAATATTAATTGATGTGATAACTAATTCCTGGTTATATTATTCTGCACTGGCTGAGAAAGACATCCTCTACTTAGATAAGTAGAGGACGTAATCTAAAATTTAAGTTTTGGTGCATATCAAGGGGGATTGTGGCTACACAATAGACTACAGATGCTGGAATCTTGAGCATAAAACTAAGTGCTGGAGGAACTCAGTGGGTCAGGCAGTATCTGTGGAGGGAAATTAACAGACAACGTTTCGAGTTGTGTCCCTTATTTAGAGTGATGGAGTAGGGGGCTTGTGGACAAGCATATGTTCGGACCAGGGTGTTGGGAATAATGGGGAAGTTACCCAAGCCGATCCAGAAACCAAATCCATAAAATTAGCTGGGTCAGACATTCAGTCTGAGCTCACGTAATCTATGGCAAGAGTCACAGTTAATGGCCACAAAGCATGTCCAAAGATACGTGCTTGTTTAAGATAAATTTTGGTTCAGGGAAGAGAAACAACAGAGGCAGACCGAGATTTCCCACCCCTACAAGCGCAGCACTGTGGTAGTTGCTGCCTTATAGCGACCCAGTTTGATCCTGACGTTGGGTACTGTCTGTACGGAGGTTGTACATTCTCCCTGTGACTGCGTGAGTTTTCTCCATGTGCTGTGGTTTCCTCCCACATTCAAAAGACGTGCAAGTTATAGTTAATTGACTTCTGTAATTGACTCCAAGCGATCTTGGAGAATTTTCAAAAACAAAAGTTTTATTTAAAAAACAGCTCCAAGTTTTTGACAACCAATGCATCAACAGACCTAGATTCAACAGAAGTTTTTAATTTGGTATTGTGTATATATGATCGGAGAGTTTTAAAACACAGAACTCCAATTCCCAAAGTTAAACTATGGCTTCACAGGATAGACACAAAAAAGACGGAATAACAGCGGGTCAGACAACATCTCTGGAGAAAAGAACTAGGTGACGTTTTGGTGAGAGACCATTCTTCAGACTGAGAGTCAGGGGAAAGGGAAACAAGAGATATAGAAGGTGATGTAGAGAGATATAGAACAAATTAATGAAAGATATGCAAAACTGTGTCTATCTTCAGTTTAAACCAGCATCTGCAGTTCCTTCCTACACATCTCTGGCTTCACGGGGATTGATTTCAGAGCTTGGAGTTCATGGGCAATGAACCAAAAGATTTGGCAACCTTTCTAAATTGAGTGCTAATCTCTGCTCATTGTAGTATTAGCCAGCTGGAGATTGTCCCAGAATGGATGCCATCCAGGTAATCCTGTGTTCTACTGAGGGACTGCAGTAACTGTCAATGAAATCACACTTTGCACTGTAATGTCAAGTTAATTTTCAGTCAGTGTGGACCCATCTCTTGACTCTAAATTGCCCAAATGTGCATTAAATCAGTTCTTTGCAAACCTAAATCCCATCAACTTCTAAGTTTAACACGGTACTGAATCATAACACAGCACATTTCCTGTTGGAAAATGATTTTTGAATTCAAAATAATATGAAGTGGAGTACTTAACTGTTGAGATGATCCTACTTGATTTAAACGTTATTAGTCTTGGCTTTGGGTGACCCCTAGGGACAGGCGGGGTTAAAGTGACATTAGGAAGCAGAAATATATTCATAGGCTTGCACTCACTCATTCATTGACCCAAAACATCACTCTTTCCTTCTGTCCAGCGATGCTGCCTGTCCTACTGAGTTACTGTAGCATTTTGTGTGTACCTTTGATTAAAACCAGCATCTGCAGTTATTTCCTACTCACTCAATTTTAGATGGGTAGTTCAATATGTAGGCAAAATTGGTGCTAGCTAGTCTTTAATATTTTAAAGCACATGTATTAAATAATTTGGGGTGAATCAGTGGTGCAGTGGTAGACTTGCTGCCTTATAGTGCCCGAGACCCAGATTTGATCCTGTCTACAGGTGCTGTCTGTATGAAGTTTGTACATTCTCCCTGGGACCTGCGTGGGGTTTCTCCGGAAGTGCCAACACTCCAGAGACATAGAGGTTTGTAGGTTCATTGGTTTGGTGTAAATGTAAATTGTCCCTAGTGTGTGTCGGATAGTTTTAGTTTGTGGGGATCGCTGGTCGGCGCGGACTTGGTGGGCGAAGGACGTGTTTTCGCACTGTATGTCTAAAAAAAAGAATCCCTGAACCATTATAATAAAAGTGGAAGCAGAATTGTCACTGTGCCAGAATCCCAGATCTCCTGACCCAAATCTCTTGTGGAGCACTTCCACCAGATGGACTGTACTGGTTCAAGCAGCTCACTATCTCCTTCTCAAGGGTAACCAAGAATGGCAGTAAATGTTGGCCTTGCCAGCAGTGCTCACATCTTATAAATGAATTAAAACAGACATTGATCAGTGGCCACTTGATGGAACGTTTTCTGTTTGATGTGTGGAAATTATGCTAAAATAAGTGGCAAATAAAATAATCTGGTACTATTTGGTATTATATCAGAGTGCAGCAACGTTCCAAGTAGGAGATAGCAAAGAAAATGTGTGTGTTTCTGTGGGGTATTTTTCAAAACCACAGCTGTTCATGCCCAACAAAATACTTACTTAAAATGCAGCTATGGTTGCAATGGAAGTACAATAGTCACAATGAAGCTCCCGCAAACAGTAATGAAATAAATAACCAGATCGCCATTTTTTTACGGAGATTCACAAGACTGCAGATATGCTTAAGCAAAAAGTAAAATGCTTTAGGAATTGAGCAATTAAGGCAACATCTGTGGAGGGAGATGGTAACATTTCTTCTTGGGACCCTTCTTCAGAATATATAGTAACCATAACTATATTTTTAATAAGTATGGGTGGCACAGTGGCTCAGTGATATCGAGTTGCAGTGCCAGAGACCCAGGTTCGATCCTGACTACGGGTGCTGTCTGTACGGAAAACAAAAACAATGTTCTCCCCATGACTTGCGTGGGTTTTCTCCGGGAGCTTCCGTTTCCACCCACACTCCAAAGACGCACAGGGTTGTAGGTTAATTAGCTTGGTAAAATTGGAAAATTGTCCCTAGTGTGTGTAGGATAGTGTTTATGTGCAGGGATCACTGGTCGACATGGACTCAGTGGGCCAAAGTGCCTGTTTCCGTGCTGCATCTCTAAACAAAACTAAATTAAGTAGCAAAAATTTAGTGTGACCAATTAATCTGCCATCTCTTACATCTTTGGGATGTGGGAGGAAATTGGAGCACCTGCTGGAAACCCATGGGGTCACAGAGGGATATTTAAAACCACAACACAGATAGCATCTGAAATCAGGATTGAACCCAGCTCTTTGGCACTGGTTGAAATGGCACTTCCAGCTGTGCCATTGTGTCATCTGAATTATCTGAGCCTCAGGCAAACAGGCACATGGTCAATAGTACTGGACTGATGAATATGTGGCTGAAAGATTAGCTTAACAGAAAGTGAGTTTGATTTAATGCACTCCGACCTCTGAGTGGGGATAGAATGGCAGCAGGCTACATTTGGAAGCAAAATTATCACAGAACCAGGGCAGGAAATAGGGTGTTAAACTAAAAAGGGAGAGTCCCATCAGAGAGAACGAGCGGCACACTGGTGTGCAGTAGAGTTGCTGCCTTACAGCACCAGAGACCTGGGTTCAATCCTGACTATGGGTGCTATCTATACGTCCGTACGTCCTCCCTGTGACTGCGTGGATTTTCTCTGGGTGCTCCAGTTTCCTCCCACACTACAAATTTGTACAGATTTTTTTGGTTGGCTTTGGTAAGTTGTAAATGTGTCCCTAGTGTGTGTAGGTTAGTGTTTGGGGTGATCGCTGATCGGTGTGGACTCGGTGGGCCGAAGGGCCTGTTTCTGCACTGTACCTCTAAACTCTATAGTCTTAAGTCGTAAGTAAAGAAAGCAAGAATGATAAAGGCAAACAGAATACAATGTAGCAGGTAGCAGCACAGGAATATGATTGTTTTAACGCTCTGTTTCTTCCAGGCACAATTTGACTAATAACACAAAGTGCACAACTAAATGATAAGAAAATATGGTAACACAAAAATGGTTAAGATATCCGAAAACATATAAATATGCAATCTAACAATGCTTTATTTTATTCATAAATAACATAATCTAATTAGCAGCACATTGAGAGATAGGTAGATGCAATTTGACTGTCGTTAAAAGGTGGCCAAGGCTGGCAGATGAATGTACAAGCTTATTCAGTACTTAGGAAGGAAAGACAAAAGGGAAAAAGGTTCTGGGGGCGTTGTCAGTGTAGGATGAAAACAGAGCTGGAGTGGGAAAGAATGTTGGTTCACAAAATCGAATCAATCAGTGTGGGGTTTAGAAATAAACCAATGAAGGGAACTATTTGTAGGCCTCAAAACAGTGGTGGTAATGTAGGGAACAGCATCAAACAGGAAGTAAGAAATGCATATAAAAGGGAGTGAGCTTAATTTATAATAAGTTTATAATGGTACTAAGGACGATGTATTTCTGAATTAGATTAAGACTTTTCTTTGCCTTGTACATTGAGGAGCCAATTGCAGATAGGCTCTATTAGATTGGGAATTGTGCAATGAGCAAAGATTAGTTAGTCATCTTATTGCAAGGAGAGAAAAACATGATAGCATTTTTCATTAAGATGAAAAGTGAAGTTCTTCATTCTGAAACTTGGATCCTAAATTTAAAGGAAACTACGGAAATATGAGGAGTAAATTGGCCGTGGCAGGCTGGGAGCATCAGTGAGGGATATGATGGTGGATATAGACAATGGCTAGAACTTCAGGTACAAATGCAGAAAATGTAAGGTATACATTTCCTTTCCCAGAGCAAACCATAAAGAAGAAGCAACAATAACATGGTTTACAAAACAGGTTAAGGGCAGTAATTAAGCCACAGATAAAGCATTTAAAGTTGCACAAAAGATAAGTAAGCCTGAAGATTGGGAGCAGTTTGGAATTCAGCAAAATTATTTTGGTAAGTGAAGAAAAATAGAAACATAGAATAAACTGCAAGGAACATAAAAGCAGATTTTAAAAGAATGCAAAATGAAATAAAAAGATTAATGAATGCAAACATATGTCATTTACAGTCAGAAAAGGTAAAATGGTGACAAGGACCACAGAAATGGCAGAACACAAGCAAATATTATGCTTCTGTCATCCCATAACACAAATAACTTTCCTGAACTGCTAGAATTAAATGAAAAGAAGGAATTAAAGGGAAATAGTATGAATAAGGTCTGGAGCTGCAGAAAGTGATAGGATTGAAAACCAACAAATCTCTCGGACGTGATTATCTGCATAGAATTATACAGTATAGAAATAGGCCCGTCAGTACAACTGAATTATACCAACCAAGATGCCCATCTACGCGAGTCCCACCTGCTCGCATTTGGCCCACATCTCTCTTAGCGTTTCTTATCCAGATGAAACAATATTTCATGGGCTTGTTATTCAGTAAAAATTGGGATCCAAAAATTAATTTCCTGTCTGTTGTGTCAACTGCACGAAGAAGAACCAGCAATGCCTTTTAGTCCACTTCCTAAATTTGATTACATTGATTAAAATTGAACTGAATATAGGGAGCAACGTTTCATGTGCACTCTGTTCTTTTTAGTCGGTTTTTGACTGGGATAGATATATAAGCAATTTAGTTTTAAAACGCATGGCACTGCACTGTTCATGATTGAAAGTGAGATTGTTTGGCAAAACAGATTTGCATTCTGTTATCATCTGCGAATTAATAACCTATTAAAAATGTACCTATTAAAAGATGCAGTAACAGGATGTAAGAAAGTCTTAAATATTTAGGTCCAATAAAATTGGTTCAAGGGATATGAAGGGAATGGAAGCATATGGTTTATTTGTGGACAGATACGAGTTGGCCTTGGCATCATGTACATTAAAGACATTGTGGGCTGAAGGGCCTGTTCCGCTGCTGTACTATCCTATGTTTTTAAATTGAGGTGGAGAACTCGTCAATGGCAGTTGACTCAAGAATGGCATTGTAACGCAGTGCTAGACATGCTGCCTTACAGCGCCAGAGACCCGGGTTCGAACTTAAATATGGGTGCTGTTTGTACGGAGTTTGTACGCTCTCCCTATGACCTGTGGGGGTTCTCCCTGGGAGCTCGGGTTTCCTCCCACACTCCAAATCCAATTGGCTTTGGAAACAAATGATAAATTGTCCCTGGTGTATGTAGGGTAGTGTTAAGGCACGGACTCGGTGGGCCAAAGGGTCTGTATCTCTAAACTAAACTGAACTAAACTAAGCACTAATTACTAAAATGGACAAACACCTTGTTAAATCTACAATAAAGCAGATTTTTCAAACAACGTCAGCAAAATAACAAGGTACTTAACATTATTAGTTTCTGGCAATTGATTGCTCCAGCACTATAATCCAAATAGTGTATTTCCTTTCAGTTTGATGAAGTGTAAAGCTGGTTAGTCATAACACAATGCTCCCACCTAATGCATTTCATTATGCCTTCCCATCTTGGGAAAAACATCTGCCCCCTCATTAATATAGATAGAAACCAGCTCCTGTGAGAAAAGCTTGGGTGTAATCAGTCTGTCATTTGGAAATGGCATCAAATGACAATTTTATTACATATAAACCACAATGCCAGCTGTTATGCACAAATGCTGACATCAATAGGAAACAGAACGTAGATAAGTCATTTAAAAAAGTCCACTAAGCATATTTATTCATGAAATAAATTTCACTTCAGAAAATCAAAGACTACTTTTCTCAGATTGTAACATATTAATATATTAACACGATTTTATAAACTTAAATCAAAATTATCGATGACAACTACCAAAAACACATTAGTGAACATCTAACCCAGATACGCCCTCTTCTCCCCTCTCCCATCAGGCAAGAGGTACAAAAGTGTGAAAATGCACACCTCCAGATTCAGGAAGAGTTGCTTCCCAGCTGTGATCAGGCAACTTCTTCTTGCTTATGGCGTGCACAGCCTAAAGTTGTAGGCCAACTTGTTCTATTTGATCTTATTTGATTGTGCACACCGGGTTGATTGCATTCGTCGAAACAGGGTGGACCACGTGAAGGTTGCAATCTCCCACCCCATCAGGCAACTGAACCATCCTATCACCAATTGGAGAGTGGCCCTGAGTTACCATTTACCTTACTGGAGAGCCTCAATCATCCTTTCATCTGATTTTTCTGGACTTTATAGACACACAATGGTGGAGTAACTCACCTCTCAGGCTGCACCTCTGGAGAGAAGGAATGGGTGACGATTTGGGTCGAGACCCTCCTTGAGTCTGAAGAAGAGTCTTGACCCGAAACGATTTAAACCAGCATCTGCAGTTCCTTCCTACACATTTTCTGGACTTTATCTTGCACTAAACATTCCCTTTATACCGTATCTGTACACTGTGGCCATCCTGATTGAAATCATGTATAGTCTATCCACTGACTGGTTAGCACACAACAAAAGCTTTTCATCGTACCTTGAAAAGGTACTGGTCCTGAGGATTTTAAAAGGAAGTCAGGAGACGTGACAATAAACTAAACTAAACAACAATATGGCACCCTCAGGACTTTGGCAGTGCCAGATAGACAGAATATCTTGACTATTCAATATTACTTCTATTAATACGCCAACACAAATTAATTTACTATTTTAGATATAATCCAGTAGCATGATGTATTTTCCAGAGAGCTCAGTAAGTTTAAAGGAAGTGTTGGCACAGAATATGGTGAATTTAAAGGGAGAAAGGGAAATTATGCCACGGGGATTTTAAAAGGAGTGAAGGAAAGTTGGTCCTGAGGATTTTAAAAGGAAGTCAGGAGACGGGAGATAGCACCCAATGAGCTAGGTGCCAAATATTGTGAGCACAGATATTTACTGTATTTTGTTCACATTTGCCATTGAAAGTGACAAGTGCTCATGATTGTATTGGGGTTGTGTTATCAAGTTAATTAACCTACTTTTCTTCTCCCGCTGATTTGAGAAGCAGGTTTTGGAGCCCACGACCCAGATCAGTTGTTTGGAAAACTAGTTCATATTTTAATGCGTAGGAAGGAAATGCAGATGCTGGTTTACACCGAAGACAGACACAAAATGCTGGAGTAACACAGCGGGAAAGGCAGCATCTCTGGATAGAAGGTGAAAGGAGGAGAACTTCTTCAAAGTAGGTATACCTTGAGAAGATTTCGCAGTGGACCATACAAAATGTGAAATGTCTGAAGAAGGGTTTCACCCAAAACGTCATCCATTCCTTCTATCCAGAGATGCTGCCTGTCCTGTTGAGTTACTCCAGTATTTTGTGCCTAGCTTCTATTTTAATGCATTGGAAGTTGGTGCAAAATGCAGATATGATTTGACGGCAATACAGCACCAAGACACAACCATGCAAATATTAATCTGCAGCCTATGTTATCCTGTGTAAATTGTTTCAAATACAGCACTGGGCTCTATTTACAGAAATGCAAGATGTTGAGTATTTCTAGACACCCTCTACATGGGTGATTTTCTCTCCTGTCCCCTCCGGTGGTTCTTGAAGGCAGTTACTGATGTAAAGAGAGACAACATGGATGGCTGCTCTGACTTTTGACTTTAAAACACAACGCAGAAACAGGCCCTTTGGCCCATTGAATCCACGTCGACTAGCGATCACCCCGTACACTAACACCATCCTACATACTTGGAACAATTTACAGTTTTACCAAAGCCAAATAACCTACAAACCTGTACACCTTTGGCGTGTAGGAGGAAACCAAAGCACCCGGAGAAAACCCACATGGTCACAGGGAAAATGTGCAAACCCTGTACAGATAGCATCATAGTCAGGATCAACTCTGGGTCTCTGGCGGTGCAAGGCAACAACTCGCTGCGCTACCATGCCACCCAATTCCTAATTAATTTCTCAAGAGGCCACGATGGCGATGCAAGGCCAGCCTCAAGCCTGTCTGTCCCAGGCGGCATTTCCCACAGAGCTACCGTTTCCCATAGGGTGGCAACGTGTACAAATAGCTAACAAACCTAGAGGAGAGAAAGCATCACCAATGAAAGAGAACCGATAGAATAACAACAGTATGTCAAAGATGTGGCCGCTCTGTAAATAATAAGACTGTTATAGATCGGGTAACAGGCTAGTGAACTGGCAGATGCCAGGAAAGAGACACAACGGACGGGTTGGTCTATTTAAGAAAGCAGTACATCAACGCAGGCATATGGCAACTGTCGAGGGATGTAGAGAATCTGATAGGAACAGGAAACATGATTGATTACTCACCCCTGATGCAATCATCCTGAGTTCAACCAATTTACCCTTGAATCTCATCCTAACCAACTTTCCATCAATCAGAGAACTAATAGGGAACCTTCTCTGAACTCTGTGGCTCAGCAACACACCATGTAGTGCAATTAGCCACCACACCACTGGATATAAATAATCAATGGACATGATTGTAACCTTAGCTGCCTGGAAGAAACCTCGGGGAATTTGGCAGTTTAAAATGACCCGAGTACTTACGGAATGCGAATATAGTATTGACTTATTTTAACTAGTTCTACCGTGCAAGACACAATAATTCCCACCCACAAACAACAGGCTACTTCTGTCAGATTCCAAAGCTATATTTCAACCTGGTGTAATTTGAGCTGGTCTGGAAATATGATGGAAACTAGCCTGTCTTTAACCGCCAACACACAGAGTGACTAGAGAATGGACGCTAGCGGAAGTCCAAAGAGGCCATTTTAGTCATAGAGTCATACAGCATGGAAACAGGCCCTTCAGCCCAACTCGCTCGTGCTTACCATGATGCCCCCCATATGTTCACACCATTTGCCCGCACTTGGTCCATATCCCTCTAAACCTATCCACCCACCTGTCCAAGTGTCTTTTTACATTTTAATTCCTTTTCATTGGTGGTGTGGCACCTAATAGAAAGCTAGGGCCTTAATTATCATGAACGTGGAACCTGCTTGAGATGGTCCACATTGGCCACATTGCGATGGCCTAGCTTCTGAGGGCGAAATGATTTTCTACCCTTTCCTTCCTGGAACAAGGGATGAATTGGCTTATCAGCCCTTGCTGAGGGGGTAGGAGTGAAAATCGCCAAACTCATTTTCATGCCCTGCCCAGGTGAAATCAGGACCAGTAGTCTAGAATAGTAAGATTAAATGAGAACTTACCAGTTCGAAGTTTGATCCTTATTTTATGAGGAGTTGCGATGAGGGATTTTGTGAAGACCCTGCCAGCACGCATGCGCGACATTCTTCAAAGCAGCGGTGTGAAATCACAGATAGTAGAGTTGACTGAAGATAGTTAGATAAGGGAACTAACATACCAGTTGACCTTATAATAGAGGGTTGGGAGCGGAGGGCACGGAACTTAAAATAGTGTCTGTAGATATCCCAGGCATGGCCACAGGTTTGTCATAACCGCTGGAAGTTGTTTCATTAGACCAACCCGCCGTTACAAGGGCGTGGCCCATGGGACTTCCTTCATCCTCGCTGCACAATGTAGCTGCAGTCCTGATAAAATGAGATTTAAAATATCAGTGTCCACCCCTGAGTCATCTTATTTTTACTATTTTTATTAGAAGCAATGCATATTGTCTAAGGTACAACAGTTCTTCAAATACAAATTAGACTTGTCACAAAAATTGTACAGATGTTACGGAAGAATTTATGTATGCTTCTGTTTTGTTTTTTTAAGAAAGTAACGGAGTGGTAAAAAAGTAAAAGTATAGATCAATAATCAAGAGATGGTGATTAAATAATAATGATTATATAAGAAAATAAAAAAATAAAAAATAATTTAAAAAAAAAAGAAAAAATTATAAAAATGAACAAATTAAAAAAAAACAATTATTATATAATAAAAAAATAAGGAATACATCTTAACAATGAATGGAGCAATTTCACATAACAATATCTATAGAGACGTGTATACAAATCCCTGAATACATCTTTTCATCTAATCCTACACCAGGGTACTTATTGAGTTACAATGCTGAGCTCAGCTACCCCTTTAAATAATCAATGAATGGAGACCATATTTGGTCAAAAAGTTCGTATTTGTCCATTAGGACAAACCTAATTCTCCAGATGCAACGTCTCTGACATTTCCACAGTCCACATTTTGATTGTGGGGGATAATGTTCCCTTCCAGAATTTTAATATTAATTTTTTTCCAATTATCAAACAGTAATCAAGAACATTTATTTGACTTACTGTTAATATTAAGCTTGAATCAGCAACTCCTAATATTATTAGCTTTAGATCGGGGTCCAATTTAGTTTTAAGAACTTCAGAAATGATTCTAAAAATATCAGCCCAATAACTATTAAGTTTTATGCATGTTACAAAGTTATGCGTTAAGTTAGCATCTAAATTCTGACATTTACCGCAAATAGAAGAAATGTTTGGAAAAATTCTATTTAATTTCGTTTTTGAGTAGTGTAATCTATGTAATACTTTAAATTGTACCAAAGTATGTCTGGCATTTAATGAGCATCGGTGTATACGTTGTAAACTTTCTTCCCAAGTGTCTTTCATTATAGTTAGACCTATTTCATTTTCCCATGTCTGTCGATATGATTCTGTTGTTGGAACTTCCCTATCCAAAAGAGTATTATATATGTACGCTATTAGTTTTTCTGTATTTGGATGCTTGTTAAGCCATTCATCCAGTAATCCTTGTTCTCTATTCTTATAGTCTTGCATGTTTGACTTGATATAGTCTCTAATTTGTAAATACCTAAACAAGTTATTTGGGTGTAATCCATAGATATCTTTTAACTCTTGAAATGAGAGAAATTTTCCTTTCCTGTAAAGGTGTTCTATCCTTATAATTCCTAAATTTTTCCAGTGTCTAAATCCCTTATCCAGTATAGAAGGTTTAAATAAGGGATTATTCATAACTGGTAAACAGAGTGACATATTATCCAAATGTAAAGTCTTAACTATTTGTTTTCAAATGCATATATTGCTATAAATTATAGGGTTTTCCCCATAAGTTTTTTTTTGTACTTCACTTGGAGCAAGCAGAATCGAACTTATATCAAGCAGTAAACAGTCTTCCTTTTCCATCTTTAGCCAAGCTGGTTCCTGATCCATTTTTACCAACCAAAAATTCATATTCTTAATCTGAACCTCCCAAAAATAATATAAAAAATTAGGTAACGCTAATCCTCCATTTATCTTCGATTTACATAAGTGTTTTTTACTTATTCTGTGATTTTTATAATCCCAAATAAAGCTGTTAATAATAGAATCGATAAAAAAAAAAGTTTTAGAGAGGTATAAAGGGATAGCTTGAAATAAATATAATAATTGTGGTAAAAAGATCATTTTTATAGCATTTATTCTGCCAATCATTGATATTGGTAGTGTTTTCCAGTATAGAATATTATTTTTTAATTTATCCAATTACGGAGGATAATTTAATTTGAATAAAAAAATATAAGATTTGGATACATTAATTCCTAGATATTTAAATTTATCCGTAACTATTTTAAATGGAAATTGTTGTAATATGTTTAATTTTATTCCAGTTATAGGCATAATTTCACTTTTATTCTAATTAATTCTATATCCTGAAAATGTACCAAACTTAGTTATAACGTTAAGTAGATTAGGAATACTAATCTCCATTTTGTGATATATATTAAAACATCGTCTGGATATAAAGATATTTTATTCTTTGTGGTATTAGTATTGTATCCATATATTTCTGGGTCTGATCTAATCCTTTCGGCTAATGGCTCGATTGCAAGAGCAAATAATAAGGGTGATAACAGGCATCCTTGGCTGATAACATTTGATTTGTTAGTATTCTTGCTGTTGGGTTGGAGTATAAAATTTTAACCCATTTACAAAATCTATCCCCCAGTTGAAATTTCTGCATTATCTTAAATAAGTGAGGCCATTCAACCTGGTCGAATGCTTTTTCCGCATCTAGTGAAATGACAGCTAATTCAATATCATTAATTCTTTTTGATATATGATATTGAATAATTGTCTCAAGTTATAAGTGGAATAACGTTTGGGAATAAAGCCTGTTTGATCATGATGTATTAGTTTATTAATCATTAAACTTAACCTTTGAGATAAAATTTTAGTTAATATTTTTAGATCAGTATTTAGAAGAGCAATTGTTCTATATGATCCAGGATCTTCCAGATCCTTAGCTACTTTAGGAATGAGTGTGATTGTAGACTCATTTAGAGTTTCTGGTAACTTTCCTTGTTCATAAGCATATTTATATATCGCTTGTAAACGTGGGGAAATCAAGTCGTGAAACTTCTTATAAAATTCAGCACTTAGGCCATCAGGGCCAGCAGCTTTTCCATTTTTCAACTATCTGATTGATTCCTCAATGTCTTTTACTGATATTTCAGCATCTAACAAGTCTTTGCCTTCCTGATCTAAACCTTTAATATGACATTCATGTAGGAATGTTTCCATTCCATCCGATTGTCCCGTCAGTTTAGTTGAATAAAGTTTTTGATAGTAATGCAGAAATCTGTCATTAATATCTTTTGGTAAAGTTAATTTCTCCTTGTTTTGATCTGATTTTATATATCATTTTTTCCTCATCTGATTTTCTAAGCTGGCGTGACAATAATTTTTGTGGTTTATCACCAAATTCAAAATGTACTTGTTTAGTCTGTTGAAAAAGTTTTATAACATGATTTGAGTATATTTTATTTAGTTTATATTTTAATATTGCAATTTTATTATGTATCACCTTAGATGGAGATAATGCATTTTCAATATCTAATTGCTTTATTTCAGTTTCTAAAGTGTGTTGCATCTTTCAGTTTTCCTTATTAAGGTATGCTTGCGCAGATATTATAGCACCACGCATAAAGGCTTTAAATGTGTCCCAAAGAAGTGACGCTGAAATTTCGGGTTTGTCATTAGTCTCAAAAAACAATTTAATCTGTTTTACCAGATAATCATAACAAGCCTTTTCATTTAAAATTTGAGGGTTCAGTCTCCATTGAGAGTGTTTATTAGTTATACCATTTAATTTTATCTTAAATGTTAATGGTGCATGATCCGAAATAATAATATTATGATATTTCGAGTCATACGTAAATGGAATTAATTTTGAGTCTATTAAAAAATAATCTATCCTTGAATAGGTTCCGAATACAGGTGAGTAAAATGAATATTCCTGACCTGAAGGATTATCAATTCTCCAGACATCCTTAACATTTGCAGTATTAATAAAATAATTTATAAATTCGCTTGATTTCGATGTAGCTTTTCTTTTAGTTGATGATCTATCTAGGTAATTATCTAGATTTTACAGTTTAAATCACCCCAAATTATTTGATTATGTTGTGTAGGTACAGGAATAGTATTAAATATTTTCTTAAAAAACAACGGATTATCAAAATTAGGTCCATATACGTTCATAAGAACGACTTTCTTTGAATATAATTCACCCGTAATTATTATATATCTACCCTCAATATCTTCTATTAGTGAGGTATGTTTAAATGGTATGCCTTTACGTATAAGTATTGCAACCCCTCTAGAATTATGTGTAAATGAAGAATGATACACTTTAGAAATCCATTTTGCTGTTAGTCTATGTTGCGCATCCTTTATAAGGTGTGTCTCTTGAAGGAAGGTTATGTCTAAGTCTATTTAAATGAGCTAAAACCTTACCTCTTTTAATTGGTTCATTAATTCCCTTTACATTCCAACTGCAGAAGATGATTCCATCACCCCCAGTTTTTGTATTAATGTCTTGCATTCTGTTGTTAAGGTGAATTATAATGGAGTAGATATCTCAGCACATCCATCCCAACCTCATACCCGTGCTTCAGATCGATGAGTTTTAGTACTTGTAACTTTATCTTACATAAATATCTCTTCAAACAAAATTCATAATACCATTCATAACTAAAAGTATAATATAGTACATTATATAAAACATAAAAATAAAAATAGAAATAAAAAATGTTAGTAGTGTTAGTAATGTGCAGAGAGGAAAGGGTAACTACAGCTATTTTTAGTGCAGTTAGTGTTAGCCACACTAGCGTGACTATTAATCTAACAACTTCCGTTGTTAAAAAATATATTAATAGTTCCAGCTCCAAATTTTCTTTAATGGAAATTTTTTTATTGCCTTAAGGGCTATTTATATAGGGGTGGGGGTGCTAAATTTGAATGATTGTAAATATAATATCATAACACTATTTTGGGAGGGATAGCATACAATTTTAAGTGATAGTTAATACTAAACTATTCCTATTATATGTTATTTTTTTTAGTAATCCTTCAAACCATCCTTAACCAATGTATTTAAGAGTCCATTATTCTTCCTCCTTCTCTATGGATATTCGGTACCATCAGGTAAATGTTAAATATAGTTCAAATTCACTGTTATTCATCCTCGTCTACTTCTTCCTCTTCTTCCTCTTCATCCATCTTCTTGATGTTCCGAGCGAATTCTAGTCCCTCTGTGTGCTTGATGAAGTGATGCTCTTTGTTTTTATAGGTTTCTCTTAGCGTTGTGGGATACATCAGACCATATCTCAGACCCTTTATCTTCTTAAGAATGCCTCTTGTTTCTGTAAATAGAGTTCTTCCCTTGGCGACTTCCGCAGGGTAGTCTCTTATCTCCATCGTAGATGAGATTTCTCTTACGAATTATTATCTTCATCATATCCTCCAAGACGTGATCATAAACCACTTTCACAATCAATTGTCTTGGCGGCGCGTCCTTCTTTGGGAGGCGTCTCAGTGCCCTGTGTGCCCGACCAAGCAGGGGCTCTTGATCCAAATTCAAAACTTTTTTTAAGAGTTCTGCAGCGAATTCTCGAGGGTCTTGATCTCCCTCTCTACCTTCACGCACACCGACAATTCGTAAGTTCTGGCACCATTGACGTCCCTCCAAGTCAATATGTTTCTCAGTTATTTTGTTTAATAAATCTGATAAACGTTTGTTCTCGGAGAGAAGTTTCTCATTTGCCTTAGCACTTGTATCGGCAATACTAGACAGTTCCTTTATTGCCACATGTTGTTGATCAAGTGACGTAAAATAGGGTCTAGCTTAGTATCAACCACCGACTCCATCACATCAAATTTAAGATTTACCTCATCCACATGTTGCTGCAAAGCTGTATCCGCCTGTGTTTTCCATTCATCGAGCATAGTCTTTACTGTAAGTATAACTTATTTTTTTAATTCATCTTTCACTTGCTCTTTAAACACTTGAAAATCTTCTCTAAGGATCTTTAAATCCTCTTTATAATCCTTTTTCTTCTTTTTCAGCTCACCCATGATAGTTTTTGTTTCTGCAGAAACAACATTTTTAAGTTCTTCCATCTCAGATTTCCTCCTTGAGGTTTTCCTGGGAGGCTGTCAAACTCAAGCCCGAGGCTTCAATCGGGCCTACTTCCTTTTTCAGTGCTGTTTGTTTTCGTTTTGGGGGGGTTTGCTGCATCGACATACCGTCGGTATAGTCGCGCGCCTGATGACGTCACGCACCTTTTAAAAGCAGCCGGTGTCGTTCTCACCCATTCTCCTCCGGTAAGTGACTTTAAATCTCCCCGTTTTTCCCTGTTTTTAATTCAATTTTTAAGGAGCTGGTTGGCGCGAGTTCCACCTACTCCATAGCGCCACCGGAAGTCACCCTGAGTCATCTTGATATGGTCTGCACGGCACTCTGTGATGAGGATATTTGAACTTATCAATAGAGCCATGTCCGTTCCCCTGAGACTATTGGTGACCTCCAGTTAATGTAGGAGGTGGTTCACTATGCATAGGCGTCTATCTACGGGATAAGCCAGGAACTCCAATTTGAGGCCAGATGACCCAGGCCTGTTTTGTTTAGGTAAATCATAAATGTGAAAGGTTACTTTATTTTGAGATGTTACATGGTGTCCAGTCTAGTTTATGCAGAGACTGGACCTGCTTTACAAGTGTCATCAGCATCACTATTTTATACGTGTTAGTGAGAGGGACGTGGCTGGTGCCCAATCTCTGAATAGGTCAGGACAATGCCAATATCCCAGGTCCGGGTATATTGAAGCCTGGGGATTTTTGTGTTAAAATCCCCTCATGAGTTTTGACACGAGAGGGTGAGATACTCCTCCATGGTGTTCTAGCTCCTGTCCCAGGTATGAGGATAGGGCACCGTGTGCAATTGATGGTATTATAACTCAAGCCTTCATCGAAGTGTAGACCTACCAGGAACTCTAGCACAACCGCGATGGTGGCTGTGTTGTAAGCTGTGTCTGACCTGGTATAAAATACCTCCCATTTTTTGATATGGGTGAGGTTATGTTTCCTGGTGGACTCTCTGCATGATGCCGCAATGATATTCATGGTTCGGTCTGACAGCCCAATTCCAGGAGAGGTCTTTCCCAAATTTTGCACCCAATGGGTTCATTCGGTCTTGGCACAGATGACTCTCCCTTGTCATAGGTGTACCAGCAAACTCAGGCGTGTGTAGGTCGAAATCCATTGCTCTTACTATGTCGAGTCCCACAGGGTACCATGGCTAAGTAGGCTAATTGGGTACTCCCAAATACCTGATGCGGAGTCTTGTTGAATTTTCCGCAGGACCCGACTAATGAGGCTGGAAAGGGGGGAAAAATGCATAGAAAAAAACAATCCCCCCTCCCCAGTGTAGCGAGATGCGTCCATCGCTCCTGCTCCAGGGTCTGATTCTCATGCAACATACGTTGGTATCTGGTGAATAAGTCTTGATGCAAAACAATCGATATCTGGCATTCCATACTGAGCTATAATGTCAGTAAATTGGTGGTCCAACATCCATTCGGTGTTATCATTGAATTTACGTGACCCGGAGTTGATATCCAAATGTTTATTTCTATGCACCAGTGCCAGATTGTATTGATCAATTCATCACAAGATATCGACTTAATTCCACCCATATGATTAATGTATATCACCACGGTGGTATTATCAATTTGTAGGCGAACATGCAGATGATGCATGTCTGAAAGGTAAGCCCGAAGTCCGTGAATGCTCCCAAAACCTTATGATGATTGATACCCTGAAGTAAGGTTAACTCATGTGTATTCAATCTACCACCGCAACTGGAAGTGATATTGGTTGCTCCCCAGCCGTGAGTGCTGATGTCAGTTTGGCCCTTTCTAGATTTTAGTAATGTAAGGGTCCAAATTGTGGCTGGAAAAAAGGCAGCCACGAGCTTTCCAATTATCCTGGATATTTGTCGAATAGATGGTTTACTGACGCAAACAAGGCTGTTATATGCCTCTATCAAGTCTGTTGCTTTGTCCTTTGGCAAGGTGACAGACATATGAACAGAGTCAATCATGAATCCCAAATTCATAGTCACCGGAAGGCATTTAACTTGGATTTGTCTGGATGGATAATAAACCCCAATTTGAAATAGGAGCTTGGAGGCTGAGACAGCCAATTTAGCCAATTCCAAGGTTATCCCCACAATAGGATGTCATCCAGATATGCCATGATAATAAGTTTTTTGTTTCCGAAGAAACGCCAAGCTGGTTTCAATATTTTTGGAAACAGTCTGGGCTGATGTTAATCTATGAGGCAGCACTTTATACTGCCAGAGCTCCCATCCAGATAAATATCTGCGGTGATCTTTGCCTATTGGTTCTGAGTAGTATGCATCTTTTACGTCAATGCAGCCATGAAGCACCCTTTGGAAACTAGTTGTTTTAGCAGTAACAAAAGTTTTCTCAATTTTTAAGTGGTGTGCTGCACAAAAGTATTCAGTTGTGTCAAATCAAATGATGCAGCATCCGCCATATTTTTTGTTTTAGGTGAAGATGTTTGATACAAACTCAAGAGACTCATGTTTTGGTTTCTTCTATTGCTCCTTTTGTATATAGATTTAACAGTTCCGCATGACCTTCCACTTTCTCTTTTTTGTGAAAGCTCAAACTTTTGGTTAGGTGCATGTTGAACCGGAAAGGAGGATTTTGTCAACAAATTCAATTTTGTATCGCTGAATACTGTGCAGTATGAAAGATCAGAAGTTATTCCCTGTACAAGTGTAACCTTCCCCCAACCTATGAAGAAGTTACACACGCTATGTTCCGAAGGCAACCAGACCCACCTACCTCCATGGTTACCGGTGGTGCTCTGTTGGTTTTCTCCTTCCTTGGTTCCTGGGAGGTGGAGGCGTTGTGGTGTGGGGTTGGCGCATCTTCCAGGAAAGCCATTCAGGGACATGGCCTGAAAAAGACCTTTGTGTAGGTTGTACGGCCTTCGAGCTTTCACCAGCTTTTCTTTCAGTGTGATAATGCAGCCTGCTGGTGGATGCGTAGGGGTGCTGCCGCCAAATATGTGAGGACCTGGTAGCGGCCGGCACCGTAATCATGCTGACGGCTATTGGTACTTTGTCGAGGCCTTTTGCCTTTTTGGGCAAGTTGTCCCTGAAACAGAGTAGGCAGCTGTGCACTGGTGGTTCTACACAACCCTGCGAACTTGGGGTTTAGTGTAGGCCGGATGGCATTCTTCCTGAAGTAGTTGATCTCAATTTACCATACTGGAGAGTGCCAGAGCTTCCTGTTGCTCCTCTGACATATCTTCCATCTACTGACCTGGTAAATCTGGTAATACCCGAGGCCAGTAGTTTGAGGATTTGCCACAGGCACATTGAGGGAAATACAGATTCCTGGAGCTAGATAAGTTGTTGAGTAATTTAAACTGGCTGCCTGTAGCCCCTTTTGTGAGGGCATCGCAACGTGGATGCCACCCCGAGTAGCTCCTCTTCTTGCACCCCTAGCATGTTGTGTTTCTTCTGCCAACACCCCCTCTTCAGAGTCAGCCCAGACCCGACTCCTTATGCTCCCCTGCGAAGAGGGTGAGCATTTGGCAGCCCTGTAAAGGGTACTGCCGTGGGTCTGCAAGGAGACCCAAGGTGACCAGACTCCTGCTTGAGTGGGTCACGTTGGAGCTAGTGCTCCCCATCCGCTCCATGCGGGATTATCGACTGCCGTCGCTACCCGCGAACGGCGAGTCTCTGAGCTTCCGGGTCTGTAGAAGTTCTGCCGCCGCTGATTGCGTGCGTTTCCGCGGTCCGCAGTCAGTCTTTCGAGGCGGCCTCTTGGTGGGTTACTCTGTCCCACAGAGTCCCTGAAAGAAAGAAACGACCTCAGGTTAGTCGTTCCTTACCTGCAGGTCCGTTCCGGTGCAGGAGCGACCCTCCTCCCTGCCTGTCGCTTCGCATGCGTTCGACGATATGTCACACATGCGTGCTGGCAGGGTCTTCACGAAGTCACTCACGTGACTCCGAAGTGAAATTGAGTATAAGGATTTGAGTATAAGAGCAGGGAGGTTCTACTGCAGTTGTACAGGGTCTTGGTGAGGCCACACCTGGAGTATTGCATACAGTTTTGGTCTCCTAATCTGAGGAAAGACATTCTTGCCATAGAGGGAGTAGGGCGAAGGTTCACCAGACTGATGGCAGGACTTTCATATAAAGAAAGACTGGTTAGACTCGGCTTGTTCACGCTAGAATTTAGAAGATTGAGGGGGGATCTTGGAGACTTACAAAATTCTTAAGGGGTTGAACAGGCTAGATGCAGGAAGATTGTACCCAATGTTGGGGAAGTCCAGAACAAGGCGTCACAGTTTAAGGATAAGGGGGAAGTCTTTTAGGAGATGAGAAAATCATTTTTCACACAGAGAGTGGTGAATCTGTGGAATTCTCTGCCACAGAAGGTAGTTGAGGCCAGTTCATTTGCTATATTTATGAGGGAGTTAGATGTGGCCCTTGTGGCTAAAGGGATCAGGGGGTATGGAGAGAAGGCAGGTACAGGATACTGAGTTGGATGATCAGCCATGATCATATTGAATGGCGGTGCAGGCTCGAAGGGCTGAATAGCCTACTCCTGTACCTATGTATCTTTGTTTCTAGAAGTGTAAGGCAACAGTTATACTCACAACCAGAGGATCTGTTGTGGCCAGAAGTTAAGTAAGATTAAAAATACCAATGGGGACGTGGTGGAAAATATCAAGTAGATTTGTCAGCACTTCACAGTGTGAATGTTTCACTTGGAAAATATTCTGCTCTTGTATAAATCAGATAATTGATAAGCAGTTGATATGATTAACTTACAGCCTATGTGTACCTCATAGTCGACTGCGGTCGTGAGCTAATCATATGCTGCCCAGAAAACACACTGAAATGTATTTACTTGAGAGGAATTAGGAGGAACTATTTAAATCAGATATAACCATATAACCATATAACAATTACAGCATGGAAACAGGTCCTCTCGGCCCTTCCAGTCCGTGCCGACCATTTATTTCCCCTAGTCCCATCTACCTGCACTCAGACCATACACCTCCATTCCCTTCCCGTCCATATACCTATCCACTTTACTTTTAAATGTTAAAATCGATCCTGCCTCCACCACTTCTGCTGGAAGCTCATTCCACACAGCCATCACTCTCTGATCTCCATCACTATCAGATACCGGTAAGCAACTAATTCCAAGAATTTCCTCTGATCAATTTTTGTGACTCCATTAACAATACCATTCAAGGATAATTTGCATGTAATGACTGGTTTCTTTATGAAGGCCATATTTAGTCACATTCTGATATTAAATTATTAGTTACAGTCATGGAGTCAGTTAGCATAGAAACAGGCTTGTCAGTCCATCGAATCAATACCGGCTATCAGTGAAAACTTATTAAATATTTTATTTGCCAAGTATTTGCAGTGAGCACTTTTCCAGCACTTGGACCCTCATCTTGGATATGTTGGCAATGCAAGTGTTTGCCGAGATGTTTCATAAGGATTCTGAGAGTACCTGCCCCCACATCCACTCAGGTAATGCATTCCAGATTCTAATCACCCTCTCGGTGAGAAAAGATCCTCTAACCCCTTAATTCTTACCCTAAACCTATGTCCTTTAATTCTAAGCACTTCTACTATCAGGGAAACCTTCTTACTATTTAGCCTATCTATGCCACATGTTTTGTATCTTTACAACATAGTATATAGAACAGAACAACCCAGAAACAGGTCCTTTCTGAACCTTCTGAACCTTCTGAATTTTTTAGTCGAGAGGGCAGTACTCTGCATATTGCCAACTTGGACAATTTAACATTTCTATCAAGCCAATTAACCTACAAACCTGTACGTCTTTGGAGCGTGGGAGGAAAGCAAAGATCTCGGAGAAAACCCACGCAGATCACGGGGAGAACGTACAAACTCCATACAGACAGCACCCGTAGTTGGGATCGAACCCGGGTCTCTGGCGCTGCATTTTGCTGTAAGGCAGCAGCTCTACTGCTGTGCCACAGTGACTGCCCTTTGGCCCACAATGTTTGTACTGAACATTATGTCAAGATAAGCTGCTTTCATCTGCCTCTATATAATCCACATCCCTCTATTCCCTGCACTTTCATGTGCCTATCTAAAAGTCTCTTAAATCTCCACCATCCCAGACAATGTGTTCTAAGCCACAACCACTCTCTGTGCATATTTCCATTAAATTTTCCCCCTTCTTACTTTATAACTCTGCCCTCTCCTGTTGGGCATTTCCACCTTGGGAAAAGGGTTCTGGCTATCTATCCTATCTTTTCCACTCATAATTTTATAAAACTTATGTCAAGTTTCGACTGAATCTCCAATGTTCCAGAGAAAACAATCCAAGTCTATCCAACCTCTCCCTGTAACTAACACCCTCTACCTCTACCGCTGGCAGCATCATCAAGGACCCACACCATCCTGGCCACACACTCATCTCCCCGCTACCTTCAGGTAGAAGTTACAGGAACCTGAAGGCTGCAACGACCAGGTTCAGGAATAGCTACTTCCCCACAGCCATCAGGCTAGGAAACTCGGCTCAGACAAAACTCTGAACATTAATCGCCCATTATCTGTTTATTTGCACTTTATCATTTTATTTATTCATGTGTGTATATATTTATATAATGGTATATGGACACACTGATCTGTTCTGTATTCATGCCAACTATGTTCTGTTGTGCTGAAGCAAAGCAAGAATTTTATTGTCCTATCAGCGACACATGACAATAAACTCTCTTGACTTGACTTTAATCCAAGCAGCATTCAGGTAAACCTCCTCTGTGCACTCTGCAAGGCCTCCACATCTTTCTTATACAGTAATTGGATGACCAGGACTGCCTGCAATATTCCGAATGCAGCCTAAACAAATACCTATAGAGGTACATCATGACTTCCTGTCTCCTGTATTCAATGTCCCCAGCAATGAAGACAAGCATACCTCAAGGCAGCACAGTGATACAGCAGTAGAGATGCTGCCTTGCAGTGCCAGAGAACCGGGTTTGATCCTGACTTTGGGTGCTTGCCTGTGCCTGTTTTCACTGGGAAGCTCTGGTTTCCTCCCACAGTCCAAAGACATGCACGTTGTAGGCTAATTGGCTTGGTATTCATGTAAATTGTCCCAAGTGTGTGTAGGATAGTGTTAGTGTGCGGGGATCTCTGGTTGGCATGGACTCGGTGGGCCGAAGGGCCTGTTTCCGTACTGTATCTCTAAACTAAACTAAACTACCATAAGCTTTCTTTACCACCCTATCTACTTGTGCTGACACCTCCAGTGAGCCATGAACTTGGACTCCAAAATCACTCTGCACATCACTGCTCTTAAGGGTCTTGCCATTAACAGTATGCTCTCCCTTTCCATTCAACCTCCCAGTGTAAAAACAACTCAAGCTTGGACTATCTTTCTGCCAGACCCCTGTTCAACCACACCACTCCCTTTCCAAACTCCCTTCTCATTGAGATGCTCCAGCCCAGGCAAAATCCTGGCAAATACCCTCTAAAGTGCAATCAGGTCTTTCTCATAGGGTGATGACCAGAACTGCACCCCATAAACCAACTGTGGCCTAACCAATGTTTTGTAACATGGTACCATTCCTTCATGCAGGTTAATTGGCCTCTGTAGGGAGTGAATGCAAAAGTGGGAAAACATAAATAGTGTGAATGAGTGACCCATGGTCAGTGTGGACTCAATGGATCGAAGGGCCTGTTTCCTTGATGTATCTTTCAATCATTTGAATCAATCATTACTTTCTTCATGGTGTATTCCTTGAAAAACTCTGTATTACTGTAATTGAATAGATCGTGCATCGCAACTATAGATCCACATATTACTATTAAGTAAAGAGCATATTCTTTATATAATGATGGAATCCTCATCAGCATAAAATAAAGCAGTGGTTATATCAGTTTTGGGATGTATCTCACTTGGAAGAGCTGGGACCAATTTTCCAAGAGATGGGATTTCACCTGGCAATGCTTAAAATAGATAGTAGAATCATAGTCATACAGCACAGAAACAGGCCATTCAACTCAATTTGTCAATGGCACCCAAAATGCTCCATCTACAATTGTCACACCTACCCATATTTGGCCCATATGCCTCTAAAACTTTCCAATCCACGTACCTGTCCAAATTTATTTTAAATGTTATTACGGTGCCTGTCTCAACTATCTCCGCTGGCAGCTTGTTCCGTATATGCACCACCCTCTGTGTGAGAAGTTGCCCCTCAGGTTTCTATTAAATCTTTTTGATCTCACCTTAAACCTCTGTCCTCTTGATTCCCCTACTCTGGTCAAAAGACTCTGTGCATTCACCCTATCGAGTTTATATGCCATATTACGATCACCCCCTCTGTCTCCTTCACTCCATGGAATAAAGTCCTAGCCCACCCAACCTCATCCTAAGGATCATGCCCTCAAATCTTGGCAGCATAGTCGTAAATCTTCTCTGCACTCTTTCCAGCTTAATGACATTCTTCCTATAGTAGGGTGACCAAAATTGAACACAATACTCTAAATGCAGCCTCACCAACGCGTTGTACAAATTGTAACTTAACATCCCGACTTCTCCACTCAGTACCCTGGCTGATGAAGGTGTATGAACTTAAAGTCTTCTTGAGCATCCTACCTACCTGTGATGCCACTTTCAGGGAACTATGTACCTGCACTCCTAGATCCCTCAGCTCTACAACACTCCCCTGGGCCCGACCATTCAACAGAATGGCCTGCTCTGGTCTGACTTTCCAAATGCAGCACCACGCACTTATCTGCATGAAACTTAATTTATCATTCCTTAGCCCACTTGCCCAGCTGATCAAGATCCTGCTGTAATTTTTGATAACTATCTTAGCAATCTACGATACAACCACTTTTGTGTCATCTGCAAAATTACTAACCATGCCTTGTACATTCTCACACAAATCTTTGAGATAAATCACAAACACCAACGGGCCAAACACTGATACCCGAGGCATAGCACGTCACAGGCCTTCAGTCTGAAAAACAAGTCTTCAAGAACTCAATCAGATCCTCTTTAGGAGACATGATCATCCCATGTATCTCAGCCTGGGCTCCTGCAATGTTTTCTCTCATTGTATGTCGTGCAACATTTCAACACAGTCGGTCTGAATGGACCTTCTCTATCCAATATCTAGGCGAGAGTTTGCTCCATTGCAAAAGTACTGGGTTACCCATGGTAAGCCTTAAAAGTGTTTTTCAACTCGACACTAATAAAAATGAACAATAAAATCTCCTTTAGAAAACATAACAAAATAATACTAATATTTGCAGGAAAGAACTGCAGATGCTGGCTTGAAGGTAGACACAAAACTCAGCAGGACAGGCAGCATCTCTGGAGAGAAGGAATGGGTGATGTTTAGGGTTGCGATCCTTCTCTCCAGCATTTTGTGTCTACCTGGTACTAATATTTTATTGCTGTATTCAAGTTGAACCCTTCATTGCTCAGTTACAGATCTGCTGAGTTCTGGGTGTAATTTATCTTTACTGCTGTAATATATTTCAGAGCCATACCTCATCCCACAATTCCTGTTTATTTCTGGTTTGAAACTTTGATAATATTTGATGTATTTTCTAATAAAACTAGTTACTTAACTTCTTAATAGTTTAATGTAAGAATCCTGTCCAATACTATATTATATGTTTCTCACTTATTCCTTCCATTTCCATTGGAGTATAGTTCCTCAATTTGTAGAAATTTGGTTTAATCCTTGTCCTGTCAAAAGTGATAGGAGAAGGTTTAGGCCATTCAGCCCATCAAGCCATTCCATCTTGGCTGATCTATCTCTACTTCCTAACCCCATTCTCCTGCCTTCTCCCCATAACCTCTGACACCTGTACTAATCATTCACAGGTGAGAGGAATGATGAGCAATCTGTTAATTGGCTTGGTAAATGTAAACATTGCCCCTAGTATGTGTTGGATAGTATTAATGTGCGGGGATCGCTGGTCATCGTGGATCCGGTGGGCCGAAGGGCCTGTTTCTGTGCTGTATCTTGAGACTAAAAAGTCCCAATCTCCCAGTCTTCCTCAATGTGGTCCATGGATTAGATTGTTGGAAACTTGCAATGTATTCTCTGGAATGCTGAAGGTTGAGGGGAGACCCGATAAAAGTAATTAAATTATGAGAGGTATAGATTGGGGCATAGACAGTCAGTATCTTTATTCCAGGTTGTTATGTCAACAATTAGAGGGCATAGCTTTAAGTTGAGAGAGGAAACATTTAAAAGAGATGTGCGGGCAGGTTTTTTGTACAGAAGGCGGTGGGTTCCTGGAGTTCACCAACTAGGGTGGTGGGTGCAGTTACGATAGTAGCATTTAAGAGGGTTTTGGATAGGCTCGTGGATATGCATGAAATGGAGGGATATGGATCACATGCAGGCAGAGGAGGCTAAGTTATCTTGGCATCGTGTATGGCATATATGTTTTGGGTTGAAGGCCTGTTCCTGGGCTGGTACTTCTCTATGTTCAGCTGGGATGGCTCCTTTGAAACATATGGCTTCCGTCTTGTTTAAATAGTTAGGAGAATTTTTGCCCCCAGTACGGGAGATTGATATTGTCCCTCAGAACATGTGTTAAACAATATGGCAAAGGCTGTGTACTGATCCCTGCTCCAAAAATGTATTCCACTGAAGGCAAAAGGAACCAAATTTGGGGTTGGTGAGCTAAATATTAGTGCACGTGACTGGGGACAATCTCCCGCACCTTTAGGTTCGTTGTATCTCACGTGATCCATTCTCAATGAATAATCTAACTGATTATTTTGGTCCACATCTGATTCATCAATAAAACATTATTAACATTTCCATATTGTTCTGTTCTTCTTTAGAATGATCACTCGTGTCCAGTGTTGTTCTGCCTCTTCCCCCATGTAGCCAATAAACATTCACAGATTGTATATCAACTGGTAAAGGAAGGAAGCTTTGCATTTGAACTTGGTTCTCTCCTTACCTAACTTCCATTCCTCACACTTTGCACACAGCCCCCTTCACCACCCACACAGACACACACACACAAACACATGCACACCCCAACACTCACACAGGCAGACACAAACACATATTCTTACACACACACACAGACGCACACAGATACATACGAACACACACACACGCATACACGCATACACACGCAGACAGACATCTAAACACACCCTGATACGCAGACAGATACCCGCCCCCCCCACCACATACAAACACAGAGATACACACACTGTCATGCACTGTGGCTGCTTAGCTGGAACCAAGCACTGAATCAGTTTTGAAAAATGACGAGATCAATTTTCATCTTTTATGTTCAATTTAACTCTGAACCATGTTTGAATCCCACAACGTAACCTTTTCAAAGAGCACCTCCCTATCTCTATAATCTCCTGACCTGAAACGTCACCTATTTATTTGCTTCACAGATGCTCCTGACCCACTGAGCTCCTTCAACACGTTGTGTTTTCTTTCTAATTATGTTTTTGTACTGATGACTTATTTTGCTCAGTCATTTTCTTTTCACTGTCTTGTATTATTTTTGTATGATTTATGTTTTCATGTGCAGTCTGAGTATGTGTCTGTGTTAATACTACAAGCAGGTTTTTCATTATACCTGTATCTCCCTTGCATATATGACAAAAACATCTATTTAACTTGGTTAAATGGATTAGCATCAGAATGCACTGTACATCTAACAACTGAGAAATCTCCAGATTAAAACGTGATGTCCATCATTCTCCATGTTGTATTTCAATTCATCCCATCAATGTTCAATGGCAGGAGAAAGTAATGCAAGAGAACAGTGTCCCATTTGTTCAAAGTTGGTTAAGTGTGTTCATATTTACTCCAGAAACTAACTTACTGATGTTACATAGGAAGAATCCAGAAAATGCTGAGTCGCATATATTTCCAATCCGCTTTCCACCTCATTTATATCTGAAAAACACAAATACTCTCGGCAAAATAAAATGAAAAAAAAACCTTATTTGCAAAATGGTATTGCATTTTCCTGTGATCCCATTGACTATGCTAACCAAGCTGTGTCTTATTGCAAATTACAAGGATACTCCATAATTTGTGCATAATCAGAACTGTTAATTTTTTGAAAGATTGGCTCTGGTCTGATCGTATTAAAACAAGGGCACAAAAAAGAAAACTAATTTAAAAATTAGCTGCAGTCTTTTCAATGAAAACAGGAAATAATGCAAATGTTATTTAAAATACCAATCTTTTTTCTTTAATAAGTGGATCTGCACTTCAACCATCTTGTATTTTCATCTCTGTGCTTTTTGCTATTTTCCCTGTGAACAAAAATGCAGGGGAAGTTATTTTACCACAAAAATTGAATAAGATTTTTTTTTAAATTCTATAATAAGCTCTTGTGGTTACGTGCCAGCTAATTACTGTTACTGAAAGAAATGCAAAGATTGCAAAGTCCCTCTGAATTTCCAATTCAGGCTCAATCTTTAAATTTCCAACAATTCAAATGCATTTGTATTTGTCTCAAACATGAAAGGACAATTTCACTCAAAGTAATCTGAACGTTTATGTGGACAGATATTCAAAAATTCTCCTGAGCCCACAGTTATGAACTATAGTAGATATCTTCTGTTCTTCATTCTGCCATCAGTTACATCTTTAACCTAATGCACTATCATTTCTCTTCATAAAAAAAGCATTTTATTGCTTGTCAAAAAAGTCATATTACTTTCCCATACTTTGACACACATCATTAACTTGCATGATTGTTTTAAAAGGTTTACCAAGCAATTTTTTCCCACAAAGACCATGCTCCCTTAAGTCTGTTGATTGTAAACGGAACATTAAACTTGATTCTCCACCCAACTCCCACTCTGATAACTCACACAATGTGTCGACAGAAGCTCAAGGAACTGAGCTTTATCTCACTATCAGAAACCATACAGTTTAAACAAGTCGGTAGGAGGGTGGGGCCCAAAACTAGTGTTGCAGATGACAAAGTTGAGGCAAATATAAAAATTAAAGTGAGCAGCTCCAATTCTCAGGACAGACAGGCCCATTTTTTTAAAATGCAAGAAACCTGACAAGTAATCCAGATAATCCCAGGGTGATACATGGGATTGTGACATTATAACTATAGAGGGAAACATGGGTGTGGGACGGGTGGGAATGGCAGCTCAATATTCAGGGGTATAGATGCTACCGGCATGATAGAGAGGGTATTGGAGGGGAAATCCAATGAGACGTTATGGGTACAATTTAGAAATAATAATGGGGTTGACACTTTGATGGGATCGTACTAGCGGCACCATAACAGTCAACAGGAATTTGAGGAGCAAATAGATCACAGATACAGCAGTTGTAGTAATAACTAGACTTGGGTCCCATGTTCACATGGGAGGGATGGTCCCCCAACGCAATATTCCACCTCTCCACCTATTCCAATGTTGGTGGCCAGTGGTGGGGGGGGGGCTTTCTGGAGCGCTAGTATGGGTATGATGAGCCAAATGGATTCTTGGGTGGCAGCTCAGTCACTCAAGCCTGATGTGCTGGCAGCTCACTCACGGATGGTGGGCGAGCAGTTGACTCATGGCTATTCCTTGAAATTCCATTTCAAGTAGGGTGCAATGCCACCAAATTCAAATGCAGTTTCCTACCATTTCAAGCAGGGTGCAAGGCCACAAAATTCAATTGCAGTTTCATACCATTTCATGCAGGGTGCAAGGCCACCACATTCAAATGCAGTTTCATACCATTTCAAGCAGGGTGAAACCACCATAAAACCACCATAAAACCACACAAAACACCACATAAACAGCACACTCACAGTTCAGTAGACATTCAGTGTGTTCAGTTGATTCACAGCTCAGACAGAGTCGTGACCTCTCCTTCTCCCATCTTGCAGAGACTGAACCACACCCACACTTCTGGATTTTATATTCCCTCCCCCCTCCCGCTGGAAGGGGCGTGGCTTTAATGACGTGATTGACAGGAGAGAGATTCTCAACATTTTTTTAAACACTAATAACACTTTTATTTTTCATTGATGGGAAGAGTCCTCTGCACCTGATGAGCGGAGGGGGACTGAGTAAAAATGGCCAAAAATCACAGCCATAAGTGGTAGCGTTTTATTTAAAATCAATATACAGTGCAAACAGGAAGTTGTGCAGTTACCACCACCTACAACCATTTGCAATGCAGCATTTCAAAGCAATTACCACCACCAACAACCATTTGCAGTGCAGCATTTCAAAGCAATTACCACCACCAATAACCATTTGCAGTGCAGCATTTCAAAGCAGTTACCACCACCAACAACCATTTGCAGTGCAGCATTTCAAAGCAGTTACCGCCACCAACAACCATTTGCAGTGCAGCATTTCAAAGCAGTTACCCCTACCAACAACCATTTGCAGTGCAGCATTTCAAAGCAGTTACCACCACCAACAACCATTTGCAGTGCAGCATTTCAAAGCAGTTACCACCCCCACCAACCATTTGCAAGGACAGTGTGGTAGCTGTTGTGTATGTGGCCTTCAGCAAGGCCTTTGACAAGGTCCAATATGGTAGGTAGGTCAATAAAGTGAGATCTAATGGTATCCAGGGTGAGCTAGTCAAATGGATACAAAATTGGCTTGATGCAAGGTGTCAGAGAATCATGGTGGGAAGTTTTTGTTTTGATTGGAGATCAGCAACACGTGGTGTGCAGTGGGGGATCAATGCTGGGCCCCTCTTGATTGTCCAATGCATTAATGATTTGGATGATAATGTGGCGTGGTAGACTATGAAGAAAGTTATCTAAGCTCACAACATGATCTGAATCAAGTGTGAAAGTAGGCGAAAGAATGGCAATGGGAGTTAACTCAGACGCGTATGCAATGATAAGCCAGGGAATGATATACACAGAGAATGGCAGGGCTCAGTGGAGTGCTGTAGTGTTGTATGTTGAGTGTTAAGATAGAAAATGTTTTGAAAAGACTCACAAAAATGGTCCCAGGGCTGGAAACCTTTAGTTATAGGGGGAAACTGGATAGGCTGGAACTGTTTTGCATGGAGTGAAGGAGGCGGAGGGGTGCCTTTTATAAAAATGTTTATAAAATCATGAGGAACAATAATAAGGTGGATGGTCACAGACCTTTGCCCAGGGCTGGGAACTCTAGAATTGAAAGGCATATTTTTAATAGTGAGAGGGGATAGATTTAAAAGGAACCTGAGGGGCAAGTTTTTCACACAGAGGATGTTGGGTAAGTGGAACTGCTGCCAGAGGAAGTGGTAAAGGCGGGTACAATTGCAACGGTTTTGGGGGATATGGGCTAAATGCAGGGAAATGGGACTAGCTCAGGAAGACACATTGGTTAGCCAAAGGGTTTGTTTCTGCGCTGTATAACCTTTTACATTCAACATTATTCCAGCAACTTCACATCAAAAGTGATGCATCCATGTTTTTAGACAGCGGGTGCTGGTGATCATTTTACAGGACAGATCATATGTTTGTTCACTTTTCTCATTACCAGCTCCTGTTGCTATACATTAAGGCCTATGTCATATAATATCTCCTGTAATCATGGACCTTCTCCTTTCTCCACCCCCTCCCACCATATTTGTTTAACACCACTGACATCTCCAACCTATTCCAGCTCTTGCAAGAGTTCCAAAGGTTCATTTACGTTTTCTTTTGCCAGATTGCTTCTCACCTATGGAGTATTTTCAGCATTTTCTCTTTCGAGAAGATTACATTTGATGATCGTATAAGTTGAAAGGTGACTTTCAAGCAGCCATAAAGTCGTTTAATGTGTAATTATTTTAAATTCACTCCTCCCTTAGACCTTCTGTCAAGGTGTCCTTGCTTCTATTCCAACAGTATGACTATAACACATTAAGGTATTTAAATTGAATAATGGAATTTATGTAAAATGTTCAGAAAGTCCAAAACATTCCTGCAATATCAGAGATCAGGGTATTGCCATGCAATTTTTATAACTCCCCGGATTGCTGTCTGATTAAGTCAGTGTACCGTGACTCTAGTACTTTTTGTCAGAACAAAAAAAGGTTTCTACTGAAACTACAGTTCTTATTTTTAAAAAGTGACTGAACATGTCTGTTCCAATGATAATGTTTTCAGGATTTCCCCGAATCAACCCACGGAGTTTACAGACAGGAAGCTTAAATATCAAATGATCAACCATTACTTCCTTTTTAGGTGCCGTGCCGTGGTGTTCTCAGAATTTACGTCTGACCTAATGCTTTTCAAATGAAATTATGACTCCTCTTTCCTCGTTCATTTTTAATAGAACTTTATTCTTCGTTTCTAATAAAATATAAAGTAGCTCTGTGGAATTGAGTAATCTGTGTGTGAAAATGTATTATACAGGCACTTTAATCAAAGGAACGTTAACGGCATCGAGCCATGAGCTTCAAGAGATCGGGATGCAAGGGGAACTTCCCACAGCTAAAAATGTATCAAGACGTGTGAATGGAATCCACGCTTATGCAAATTACCAGCACATTTTCCTTTATATACACAAATGTTTTTGATCTGGCCATATTTCTTGTTCATAGTAGGTGTTCAGTGAATGAAAATAAAGATGTAGTCATTTATTAATTGATATTAGCTCAAAAAACTGATGTGTAATGTGTGGCTGTGTGGGAGAGGAAACTGCACAATCATCCCGAGTAAGTTTCAGAAGTGAAGTTGGAACAGAAAACTCAAACTGTATGCGAGGCATACACTGACTATGTGAGAATGTGTCACTGGAAGTCCTGCAGATGGAAATACAGCAAGGTAATTGATTTTTTTTTCACACACATAAAGCTGGACCAGGTCTGCCACTTTTAATTCATTATACCATCCCAATGGTTGATGCACAGATTGAGAAGAAAGTAAAATATATAACTATAAACATTACTCTCTTAATTTGTTATCTGCTTATAATTAGGTTTGTAAATCTTTTAACTCAAATAAGAATTTACTATTGGGCATAATGTACAAGGATTCAATCTGAGGAAAATGCTGTAATGTTATAACAATGTATGTACTGTTTATTGAACTGTTCAAGTTAATTTTGATACAGAATATTTCTAAATTATGGTGGTATAAATCTTAAATTGTAAATAGTTCCACATATGTCCAGTCATTTTAATTGAACATATACATATGAAGCTCATATTACACTTTGTAACTGTTTGTAGATTTTGATACAAAATATTTCAGATTTAGGGTGGTATAATTCTTAACTTGGAAATAGTTCCACATATGTCCAGTTAGTTTACTTGAGCAGGTATATATGAAGCACATATTTGTCTTTGTGACTGTCTCCTTCACTCTTCAAACTTACTATATACAGTGATCAAAATGAACCAGTCAAATAATGCCTACAAATTCACTACTGACAAAATATATTAATATTTTTGGCTACAAATAATATTTGAAATTAGTAAAAAATAAATAAATTTAAATTTATACTCAGAGTCGTTTACCATTTCATCATATTCCACTTTCCAGGATTAAAAATGTGATTCATTAAATAAGGTCTACTTGTAAAATTATGTTCCCCCATATTTAAATTTCTACAAATGATTAGAATTAAAAATGTTCGATAGATGCACAGCACACCTTTTAGCTGATGACAATAGACAATAGGTGCAGGAGTAGGTCATTCGGCCCTTCGAGCCAGCAACCAAATTCAATGTGATCATGGCTGATCATCCACAATCAGTACCCCGTTCCAGCCTTCTCGCCATATCCCTTAACTCCGCTATCCCTAAGTACACCTCCAAGAAACATTAATTGGTTTGATGCTTAATTGTCTTACCCTTTTAGTCTTCAACAGCCTAATTTATGCAGATTGATTAAGCACATACTTTAAACACATGTGCAATCCCAATGTTTAGATCTCTGTTAATAAATGTAGAATCAAACGTGTTTTCCTATTATGCCTCACACTAAATATTTGTAATTTTGCACTTCACTGTGTTTCAATAAGGTCTGCCCTGTTACATCACTTGTCGCAGAATGAGTTCATTGGTGGTAAAATGTCCAACATTATAATGCTTGTACTCTTGCCAAAACAAAATAGAGGGTTAACACCAACCAGGCAACAACAACAGCAGCAATGAACTGGCTAAATAATAGGATTTATTTGTTTTTATGTTATTTGCAATATTTAGCTTCACATAATTTATAATTGTTAGATACATGAAAATAAAAGAACACTTAACCTCACAAATATAAGTTCTTCACTTGGAATATTACGTCCACATTTTTGCAAGAATTTTGTCAAATTGCTAGTTTTTAATTATATTTCAATTGTAACTTTGCAAATTTGTAACAATCTAAATCATGTAAAAATGGTATGTTTTTAATTGCCTCACACGGGAAACCCCCTATAGTTGGATTCTACAATACCCTTATAATTCTCCAATGCTCCAGCCCACCTTCAAAGTTTATGGGCGATTTTACACATACAATATTTTATGTTAAAGATTCAAGATTCAATTTAATTGTTACATGTACCAATTAAGGTACAGTGAAATTTGAGTTAGTAGCTGGCAGGAAATTAGGAAGTGCGGATTTGGGTATAGACTTATAAGAAATCGGCACTGATTATTTAAAAAAATCATGTTAAATGTCCACGAGAAAAGAAGTGAAGTTTTTAAAAAGTGATATAAAAAATGACCTCTCCTGCATTCCTTACATAAATACCATCCGAACAATAACAGTGTTCAGAAGGAAAGCTATTATAGAGTCCCATGTCTCCTAATTTACATACGCAAAATGGTTTAAGATGGAGGTGCAGTTTAACAACTGGTTGCACTTCACATATTAATGGAATTAATGATGATTTAAAATTCCTTGTTATCCCCACCACAATTCTCACCTCAATATCTATTCTCCATAATTAATAATAAGCTAATAATATGGCATTGTGAGGGATTGCCATTTTGAAAAGATGTGTTGCATCTTTCCGTTAACTGATTATTAATTATACAGTAAAAGAGACACTTTCTTCAGATGACGGAGCTCTATGATAATTTGTTTTGTAACTATGGAATTTGAATAAGGTCATGAGAACAAGCGAAACAACTTTTTTTATTTTACCATGGAATCAAACATTTATTGTGGTTTTGATTCCAAAAATGTCAGTAAATATAATATAATCGAATACACATTTTCTTTAAAATAAATTGGCAGAGTTTGAATTTGCTCTAGAATCATCATTTTGAAAATCAGAACGACGATATTTAAAAAAAAACATATTCACAGTAAATTTGCATGTAAATGTCTTTATTAACTAGGTTCAAATTAATGTTCTAATGTAATAATCACCAAATATTGTAAGTTATCCAATTTAAGTTGTCACACCTTCGTCAAACGAAATAGTTCCTCACTTCAACAGTCATGGATGCAGACTGGTATTATTAAATTATTTCAGGTTCTTGCTGCTTTCAGCGTGATTTATATCCCATGCTAGAAGTCTACAGTAGAAGCTTTACATTGACTACATTGGCCTTACCATGAGTTCACATCACTATATGTTAGATAAATCTAACGTTTCCAGCAAAATCAACAATATTACCCTTTGCTTGTTAGGTTATTAATCTTCAGAATACCGATAATCAGATCATTAATGCATTGGAACCAAAAGGATTAGGCATGGAGTAGATTTTCAACTTGACCTCATCACCTTACTTTCTTCTCCTGAAAATTTGTGAACCATACATTTAAAAAAATGTACCAAGCTGAAAATCTTAAACTAGATTACCTTCTCAAAGACATTTGCATTACTCAGTTTATAATATTGGCTCAAACAAAATATTCTTTAAAACGTTGATTTAACATGGCACAATCAGAAGGACCAAATGTCTACCTGCTAACCTTGAACTTGAAGAGAAAGAGTTACATTCAAAGTCACTTCCTTTAGCAATAGGTGATTGGTGGCGCCTACCTTATGAAAATACAACAGCATTTTGCATCTATAAAGAGCAAAGATAGGTTAGCAATTTAGAATGTAATATTTTGGGCGATAGTCCCATCTTGTCATTTTTTGGATCTTGGGTAACTTAAAACACATTTTCCAATGTACTGTTTATATTTCTGATTTCTGGCATTCCTACTTTTATTCTCTTCCTGTCGTAGATATGTTTAACTAACACAGATTCCCAAAACACAGAAAAACCCATTCTCCAGCTTTTTGTGTACCCCTGAAAGATCTTATGCCCCTTGGTTGCAAAATGTCTCCCACCTGATGGCAACGTGGAAGACTTTAAGAAAATGGAACTAACTAATGGTACAACCCGACACAACTTTCATTATGGTTTCCTTTTGAATATCAGTTTTACTAAAAACAAAACAGAAACAATTTTTGCAAAATTTCTGAGTAGTTATTGTTAAATACTCTGTTTCTTAGGACATTTGCTGCTAATCAAGTTTTGGCAAACCCAGCAATTGCTGCCCATATATTGTTGCTCTTGAGAAGACAATGATTTGTGATAGAGCAGAAAGAATTGTTAACACCTCTCCGAGAGTTGATGAAAGTCAATTATTTTGGTATTGAGCTGGAGTTTTGTGTGAACTTTTCAAATTTCCAATGTTCAGATCTTTGATTTAGTATAGTACTCATTTTCAATATTTTGAAAAAGTTTAAAACAATGTTTAAGAAAAAGAAATATATCTATGTTTATAGTCTATTCTTTCCTATTGGAAGACGTCAATCTCACTAACTTACTTACATTTCTGCTATAATAAATGATGTTCCCACAGTGACTTTTCTTCAAGTGTCACCTTGTCAATTATGAATAATCAATTTAACTATTATTTTAAGAATATTTTTATACCTCATGTGTGCCATGGCAACAGAATAATTGCAAATTGCCTAGCAATATTCTTCACCCCTTCCACTTCTCTGCATTCAAAACATATTTGAATTCAATCCTTTACTAGATCTGTTGAAAGCTAACTGACTTTAAACATTAACTCTTTAAGAAAAAACTGCAGATGCTGGAAAAATCGAAGGTAGACAAAAATGCTGGAGAAACTCAGCGGGTGAGGCAGCATCTATGGAGCGAAGGAATAGGTGATGTTTCAGGTCAAGACCTTTCTTCAGACTCTGAAGAAAGGTCTCGACCTGAAACGTCACCTATTCCTTCGCTCCATAGATGCTGCCTCACCCGCTGAGTTTCTCCAGCATTTGTCTACCTTCTTTTAAACATTAACTCTGTTTTTTCCGAAGATAGACATAAAATGCTGGGGTAACTCAGCGGGACAGGCAGCATCTCTGGAGAGAAGGAATAGGTGATGTTTTGGGTCGAGTGTCATTCCCAGAGATGCTGTCCCGCTGAGTTATTCCAGCATTTTGTGTCAATCTTCAGTTTAAACCAGCATCTGCATTTCCTTCCTACACAACTCTGTGTTTTCTCTCTAAATGTTGCCTGACCTGCTGAATGTTTCTGGCCGTTTTTATTTCTCGCATCTTTTGTGGATGAATATTTATTTTTAGTGTCCTTGTCGCCGCTTAACCAGGATGATATTTAGTTGTGATAGTACTTGCAGCCAGTAATTGTACTTTCACTGTCGCTATGCTTCATTCATAATCATTTTGCATTGACGTTAGACCTGAGATCAATGCAGTCCTCATTTGAGTCCCGAGTGTTGTATCATTCCAACTAGATAAATATCTTCATAGAGTTATATAGGACTGAAGAACCTCTTCAGACCAACTTATCTGTGCCAACCTAATGCTTACATGAACTATTCCCTATTGCCTACATTTGGCCCGTATCCCTCTGAATCTTTCCTATCCATCTAACTGTTGCCCTCTCATTGCCCTGTCAATTTAAACATATTCCCTCTTATATAAACTGTGATTATTCACTTTACCTATGATCCTCATAAATTTCTATGCCTCTATAAGATCACTCAGCCTCCAAAACATCAGGGAATAAGTGTCCCAGCCTATCTAGTCTCTCCTGATAACACATGCTCTCCAGGCCCAGCAACATCCATATGATTCTTTTCTTTACCTTTTCCATCTAGTTAGGCGACGAGAACTGCATGAAATACTCCGTGTGATCTAAGTAACATCTTGTACATTTGTAACATGACGTCCAAACCTTGTACTCAATGTCCCGACTGATGAAGTCAAGCATACCAAACACCTTCTTCACCACTCTGTCTACCTGTGTTGCCACCTGCAGGGATTTTTGTACTTGTGTCCCTAGGTTTCTCTGCTCTACAACACTCTGCAAGTGCTTGCCATTTATAGTGCACAAGTCCTGCCCTAACCTTTCAAAAGCCAACAGTTCATACTTGTCTAAGTTTAATTCCATTTGCCATTCACTGGTCCACTTTCCCATGTAGTTTAGATAGTTCAAATGTGAAACAAGACTGTGATTGGGAGTGAAATCAATGTTTGATAATTTTCCTAATCCTGAAGTTAACAATATCCTAATCAAGGTTAACAAAGCAAAATTAAAACCTAACCTTGTGCCATTTGTCATATGATGTCAGAACTCATTTCCAAAGGGTTAAATGTTCAGACACAAGATATAATTTCTTTTATGGGATATAGTCATCGCTGGCTCATTTATTGACCTATACAGGAAGGACATGGAAGGCAGTAAAAGATGTTTACCAGGACTGGATTAGAGGGTATTAGCTATAACGAGGGATTGGACAAACTTGGACTGTTTTCTCTGGAGTGAAAGACGCTGAGGAGAAACGTTTCTAGCATGTCGAGTGACATCGAGCAGATGTCAGAACTGTATTTCCCAAGGGCGGATACTTTAAAGACACGAAGCCTTTGCTTTAAGGTCAACAGGAAAAATGTAAAGGAGATGTGCAGGGCAAGTTAATTTTACAAACATTGGTGGATCCCTAGAACATGTTGCAAGCGAGACATGTGGAACCAGATACAATAGTGGTGTTTAAGAGGCTTTTGGATAGACTCATGAATCGGCTGAGAATGGAGGGATATGGATCGCAAGTGGGAGGTAGAGATTGGGTTAAATTGGCATAATGTTCGGCATAAACATTGTCTTGTCCTATGTTCTAGTCCTAATTGTCTTTGAGAAGATGGTGTTGCAATCCTCTCATGAAGCTTCTCTCATGAAAATGCACCCACAATACAATTGGGTAAGGCGTTCTCAGAATAAAGGGGCTGTCCCACTTGGGCGACCTAATCCGCGAGTCCAGTGTAGTGTATTTGACCTTCATGCCGAGGGCACTCGCCTGGAAAGCCTCGAGCTGGATCGACCGACCACGTCGAAACCGCGAGCTGGATCGGCCGACCGCACACACACAAACACATTGCGAAGGTGAGGGCCAGGGAAAGCGGGGGAGTGCTGTCTGAAATTCACACCCGCGATGAAGAAGGTAAAACAGCTGCACAGTTATGGTAAGTCCTTTAGAGAGCCCGGAGAGGGGAGGGGGAGAAGGGGAGAGAAGGAGAGAGAGGGGGAGAGAAGGCGAGAGAAGGGGAGATAAGGGGGGGAGAAGGAGTGGATACACTTTTAAGAGGTACTAGGCTAAATGGGACCCATTGGGTCCCAGCATCACATGGGAGGGATGGTCCCCCCAATGCAATATTCCACCTCTCCACCAATTCGAATATTGGTGGCCAGTGGGGGAGGGGGGGGGGGCTTTCTGGAGGCTAGTATGGGTGTTGTGGGCTGAAGGGACTGATTTCCAGAGGGCTAGTATGGACATTGTGGGCTGAATGGATTACTGGGCTGGCGCTCAGTCACTCAAGCCTGTTGTGCTGGCAGCTCAGTCACCCACGGCTGGTGGGCTGTCAGTTGACTCACGGCAATTCCTTGAAATTCCTTGAAATTCCATTTCAAGCAGGGTGCAAGGCCACCAAATTCAAGTGCAGTTTCTTACCACCAAACAGGGTGCACGGCCACAAAAATTCAAGTGCAGTTTCATACCATTTCAAAGCAGGGTGCAAGGCCACTAAAGACAGTGAGTCGTGACCTCTCCCTCCTCCATCTTGCAGAGACTAAGCCACACCCACACTTCTGGGTTTTATAGTCCCTCCCCCCTCCCATCAGAAAGGGTGTGGCCTTCATGGTGTGATTGACAGGAGAGAGAATCTCAACATTTTTAAACACTAATAACTCTTTTATTTTCCATTGATCTGAACAATCCTCGGAACCTGATGAGTGAAGGGGGACTCTGAGTAAGATGGGCAAAAATCACAGCCAAAGTCGTAGCGTGTTTTCTAAAATCAATATAAAACGCAACCAGGAAGTGGTCAAGATTAGACTTTTAATTATGTAAAGGGCAAGGCAACTTTAATTAGGCAAGGCAACATTAATTAGGCAAGGCAACATTAATTAGGCAAGGCAACATTAATTAGGCAAGGCAACTTTAATTAGGCAAGACAACTTTAATTAGGCAAGGCTGGGTGGGAGATTGCAACCTTCACGTGGTCCACCCCGTTTCAATGAATGCAATCAACCTGGCGTGCACAAACAGAAAATCAAACAGAACAAGTTGTCTTACAACTTTAGGTTGTGCACGCCATGCGCAAGAAGAAGAAGAAGAAGGGAAGGCAACTTTAATTAGGCAAAGCAACTTTAATTAGGCAAGGCAACTTTAATTAGGCAACACAGCTTTAGCATTTCCAAACCAAAGGCAACACAGCTTTAGCATTTCCAAACCAAAGGCAACACAGCTTTAGCATTTCCAAACCAAAGGCAACACAGCTTTAGCATTTCCAAACCAAAGGCAACACAGCTTTAGCATTTCCAAACCAAAGGCAACACAGCTTTAGCATTTCCAAACTAAATTTTCAAACCACATTAAGGGTACTGACGGGTCAGTAAAACCACTCACAGTTTAGTAGACATGTGTTCAGTGTTATTCACAGCTCAGACTGAGAGACGTGACCCTCTCGCTCCCCCATCTTGCAGAGACTGACAGAGGCACTCAACACATCCGGGTTTTATAGTCCCTCCGGAAGGGGTGTGGCCTTCAGGAGATAGAATCTCAACATTGTTTAAACACTAATAACTCTTTTATTTTTCATCGATGGGAAAAATCCTCTTGTCCTGTGCAGCGGAAGGGGACCCTGAGTAAGATGGGCAAAAATCACAGCCGTAAGTGGCAACGTTTTTTCTAAAATCAATATACAGAACAACAGGAAGCAGTCAAGATCAGACTTTTAGTAATATATAAGATTATAAAGTTTAGTGGGCATTTTACCTACTGGTAGGTCTTCCTTAGTCCCAAAAACTCCAATGAGCCAATTAAAATGCCCGGTGAGCGATGGAGATTGATGGTGACCCCACTCCACTACACTACACTACAGTACATAGTGTCATTCTATCATCCTGTCTACTAATTCCTCCACCTCCGATTGCTCCAAATAGCCATTTATATTTAGCCAGTGTTAAAACTTAACAGCCCCATTCTAAAGTAGCCTTGTTCCACACTGCAGCCCTTAGAGCAAAACATAACTCATTGCTACAAAATCAATATCTGCTCAGAGGTTGCTCATACACAAAACTACTTGTAAAAATATGTTTGCTTATGGAACAAACAGGTCTGAACTAATAGCACCGGGCAAGGAATAAATGAAACTATTTCAGCTGATGATTGCACATTGAGACTCATCTGTTCACATTCAGACATTAATAAAGGTTTCCGTGCCAGTAAAAATGTATATAAATTCTGATAAACTAGAGAGGAAGTCATTTGTCTTCAGTGGTAATCTAAGTGACTGTTTGAGAGGCCTCTGGGGAAAAGAGTGTTAAGTTAAATATATACTTTATGCTGCTATAACAAGGTCAATGCATTTAAAACTTCAACACAACATAATGAAACAAAAAAGAAAAGAATACTCTGTGAACAAATCATGAATCACAATATGACACACCCTTAGTCAGTAAGATTTGAAGTGGCCTCATTCATGGCCATGACCTGGGCCTCTGCTCTGGCTTCTCATTCTCGCTTCTACCAGTGTAACATTATTAAAGAACGCTGTGCTTGAAATTATCTTAGGGCGAGCAACCGGGCCAGATGTGGTTCCAGCCTGCAGGTTATTTCTTTTAGAAGGATAGAGATAAAGAGAGCGATAGTGCCAGCGTGCAGAAGTCCTAAGTAGACATGGGCAAACATATTGCAGGAAATTCACAGACACATGTTCCTCTCTCTCTCTCTCTCTGCCTCTCTCTCTGCCTCTCCCTCTCCCTCTCCCTCTCCCTCTCCCTCTCCCTCTCCCCCTCCCCCTCCCCTCCCCATCCTTTCACATGTCACAATCCCCAGCCCAGGCAGTGCTGGAAGAACCGCCAGTGGAATAACAAATATAGCACAATGTTGAAGAAACACTTACTCATGATATCATACTTGCTGCCACTGTGCAACTTCTTCTTCTTTCGTGTGGCATGCACAGCATACAGTTGTAGGACAACTTGTTCTATTTGATCTTCTGTTTGTGCATGTCGAGTTGATTGCATGTCAAAACAGGGCGGACCACGTGAAGGTTGCAATCTTCCACCCCACAGTGCAATGATTTTACACATTTAAACCATTTTAAATGTGTAAAATCTTTAGGACAGGTCAGGTGCAGGACCAGTGGATGGTGAGATGGGTGCAAGGACAGTGACAAGGGTGGCACAAGTGTGAGATTTCCTCACGACAGGGAGTGAAAAGCAAAGTAACAGAGAAGTCGGCAATCTGAAGTAAATGCAGAAAGTGTTGCAAATACATAGCACGCCAGACAGCATCTAGAGAGACAGGAATGGGTTAACGAGTTTTTAATGAAACTAGGAAAATATAGAAGTATTGTAAGGTGCAGAGAGATGGGGAGAACACAGTGAATGTCCGCAGTCGGGTGGTGATCAGAAGAGACTCACTGACACAGCAAGGTTGGCCGAGAGAGGGTGGGTGAATGCTTGTGAATTATAACGGATATGCCTGGAGGTGATGAAAAAGGACAGATAGAGGGAAAACTAAGCAGTGCTGGGGCTGAGAAGTACGAAATAAGGTACGAGATCGGAAATAAAAGAAAGTGTTGGAAAATCACAGCGTCTGGAGAGAGAAAGATGTCAAAGAGCTTTCATTAGTGCTGACCATTTCTGACTTAACTCACTAGAAGTGGAGAACAATGATGGTTAAGGGCCTGTTTCCATGCTCTATTGATCCTCGACCCAATACTCTGAGACATTATATACTTCTTCTACAAGGTCATTAAAATTTATTCTACCAGGTTATATTTATTATCTTTTCAACAACAATTTTTTTAAGGCCTAATTTCTAATGCCGAAGTATCCACTATTGTTGTCTCCCAGAAGCCTCTGAAAAGCGAAAGCCTCCTTTCTCTTTACTCATGAGATACCACAATGGTATGCAACAGTCTTTACTCAATGGCATTTTGCTTCGCACAACTAAGGAACTGAGCAGAAATGTGTGGATGATTGGGGGATCAGCAAAAGGTGGTGCCAGGGAGGAGCTTCAGTTAATGTTCAGCCCATTCAAGAACTGTACCAGTACTTACATATCTTTCTCTACATATCTTTCTAAAATGGGAGTTAGTCTGGTACCACTCCTGCCTTCTCCCAATCTGATCAGAAAGTTAAATTCCACAGCAATGTCAATAGGCATTCTGGCCACCAACAAGTTTCCAGCAGGAATACTCTGTTTCATTTTGATTATTACCAGCTTCGAAACCAGAATTAGATCAAGAAGATCTAATCCCATTATGTCCTACTAACTACTAAGAAATGTAAGTTATGGAAACCTAGAGACCTAGGTTCCAGGCCTACGGGATCACAGATAGGGCCATAAAGCCATTCAGCACAAAATCAGACCCTAAAGTCCAACTCATCCATGCTGACCAATATGCCCCATCTTAGCTAGTTCCAATTTCCTACTTTCGGCCCATATCCCACTAATCCTTCCCTATCGGTGCATCTGTTCAAGTGTATTTTCAATGGTGTTATAGTCTCAACTATCTCCTCTGGCAGCTCTTTCCATATACCCACCACTTATATTCACACTCATTCCATATAACCTCCAGTTTGCCCCCCCAATGTTCCAATTAAATCTTTCCTCTCTTACTTTAAACCTATGTCCTCTGGTTCTTGATTCCCCTATCCTGGGTTAAAGACTTTGTACATTCACCCTATCTACTCTCGTCGTGATTTTATACAGATTTATAAGATAACCCCTCAGTCTCTCTAACTCCAAGGAATAAAGATCTAACCTGTCCAACCTCCCCTTATAATGCACGCCCTCGAGCCCTGGCCACATCCTCATAATGACATCCTTCCTACAGCAGAGTGACCAAAACTGAACCATAGGAAACCTGAACTCCTGTGCAGCAAGGAGCTGCAGATGCTGGTTTTAAGCCCAAAATGCTGGAGTAACTCAGCGGGACAGGTAGCATCCCTGGAGAGAAGGAACAGGTGACATTTTGTGTCTGAAGATGGGTCTTGACCTGGAAAGTCACCCATTCCTTCTCTTCAGAGATGCTGCCTGTCCCGCTGAGTTGCTCCAACATTTTGTGTCTATCTGCAATCTTGTGATATCTCTTCTTCTGTTTCAGACCATCCTTTAATTTTACTTAATCTGGCAGAATTATCACAAGTGATAAGTGCTCAGATCAGTTGCTGCTGGATCTACTGCCGTTGCAGGACCAGATGATCTCATCTTCCCTATTCATATTCTGCCTGGGAAATAGAGCAAGCTTTCAATGATGAATTTTGTAAGTTTCCTTTGAAGTGAATAGAACCAGTGATCCCACACCAGCAAAATGAAACCGCACATTAAAATGGATAGGTCAGGAGGATTGTTCACCCGTCTTCGCCCAGTTCACAATGAGCACTGAATAAAACATGTATCCTTTCCTTTCACCATTCTTGCCGGCAGATTCAGATTGCAATTGGGGACGTTCAAATCAAGTGCAGTTGCAGCTTTCCAGTGAGATCCCTTTTTTTGTTAAGGAACACTCTCTTCACAGTGTGCTGACAAGATCTGCCAAACCCATCTTGCTGAGTTCAGGGGTCACCTGTTCCCATCATTTCAGGCACTGGTAGCCTTTGAGATATTTGGAATCTCATTTACCCAGACTTGTGTGGTGAATAATTGCAGTAAAATCAATAGAGGATTTGCAATAATTGGGACAACGGATTTATATTTTTCAAAGAAAATCAGCAAGCTGGTTATAAAGGCAATCCACCACAATAAGGCAAATGGCCAATTATCTTTTTGTCAAATAATATTTCTCTGTTCTCACAGCTACCTTGAATTGCATTATATAGCAACCCATGCTCATCCATTGCTAAAAGAATATTTAGACCGCAGCTTGGTTTCCAAGCTTGAGTCAGACGGATCAAACTTCATGTCAGGTTTGGGTCAGGTCAGTCTCAAATGACAAACAATTTGTGAGATTGAGTAGGGTTCAGTTAGAACATAGAACAGCGCAGTACAGCACAGAAACAGGTCCCTCAGCCCACAGAGTCTGTGACGAATATGATGTCAAGACCAAATCTTATCTGTCTGCACATAATGCATATCCTTCCATTGCCTTCATATCCATGTGTCTGTTCAAACGTTTCTTAAATGCCAATATCGTATCTGCCTCCACCACCTGCACTGGCAGCACGTTCCATGCACTCATCAACCTCTGTACAAGATTGTACCCTGCACATCTCCTTTAAATCCTGAATGTTAAAACACAATATTCGGGGCGGCACGGTGGCACAGCGGTAGAGTTGCTGCCTTACAGTGCTTACAGCATCAGAGACCCGGGTTCGATCCCGACTGTGGGTGCTGTCTGTATGGAGTTTGTAGGTTCTCCCCATGACCGCGTGGGTTTTCTATGAGATCTTCGGTTTCCTCCCACACTCCAAAGACGTGCAGGTATATAGGTAAATTGGCTTGGCGAATGTGTAAAATAATTGTCCCTAATATGTGTAGGATAGTGTTAATGTGCGAGGAACGCTGATCGGCACGAACCTGGTGGGCCGAAGGGACTGTTTTTGCGCTGTATCTCTAAACTAAACTAAACTAAACTAAACTCTGAAAGGGTCATTGCTACATATATTTTAAGTGATTAGCTTGAATTTACTTCAAAGTGAACAATTCACAAACTCCAGTGATTAATTGATTGAAAGGCATGGCATGGAAACTGCCTGGGGCAATTTAAAGAGGCCAATTAACCTACAAACCAATACGTCTTTGTGATGTGGGAGGAAACCGGAGCACCTGAAAGAAACTCACATGGTCACAGGGAGAACATGCAAACCTACACAGGCAGCAACTGAGGTGAGCTGATGGCAATCCTATCCAGTTTGAGGCCAATTTGCAATATTTCACCTTCCAAAGCTTAACTTAAGGATGAAGAAACTCATCCTGATTAACGCTCTGCTGCAATAGCCAAGGAATAGGCATTAAATATAGGATTAGAGCATTAAAGAAGAATCTAATCACACCTACATCTCAGGATGTCTAACCTGAGGAACTGTTGTAATGGAACCAGAGGCTCTCTTTTCAAATGTACCCCTAACTACCGTTACCTCTGGTATACAAAAGATCAGCAAATCCATTACATACCCCCTATGCCTTCCTGATCTGCAAGGTTCACCAAGAAAAACCATGCTGAGCATAGTTTTCAAGAAGCACATTTTCCCCAATGCCTGCAGTGAACAGCATAGAATTCAATGATGGCCATTGTAAGTCAACTTCTCAACCTCTGCGATCCCATTTGCTACAGGAAAAATAGTCAGGAAAAAAAAAATGAACATCCCAAGTTTCAGCAGACAAGATACCCTAAGGCTGTTCATTAAACAGCAGACATGATTAAATAGTACCAGAAAAAGATAGCAAATTAATGTTTTTACACACCCCATTGCAACATAATCAGTATTCTGACAACTGATAAGACATGTTATACATCACCTCTACAATTGTTCTTAATTAATATGAAACAAAATATTCTTTAATGAAGGAGCATTAGTTAGTAAATTGTAGTCAATAAGATGAACTTTGATTATTTTTCAACCTGTATCTGCATTATTTAAACTCCTGCAGATTAGATAACAGGGTATATAGTCACCTTTTATTTTTCACATGTCACATATTTTACTTTAAAACGATGGAGGCTGAAGATCCTGTGCCTTACAGATATGGTCTAAGGGAGCTACCTGATTTCTTCTGTATTTTTGTTCCCTACGAACAAAAGTCAGAGTGTTGAAATCTGGCAAATAGTTCCTCAGGTCTATTCTTCCACTATCACAAAGGTTTCACCATTAGATATGTAGGAAGAAACTGCAGATGCTGATGCTGAACATCGGGCCGCCCATAGCGGCGACAGCGGAGGGCTCGGGGAGGCCCCGACCATGGGTGAACATTGGGGAGCATCGGGAAGAGACTGACTTTGGTGCCTTCCCTCACGGTGGGAAATTTTGATCCTGCTGTGAGGGGATGTTTTATGTTGAATTTCTGTCTACTCTGTGTTGTGTTCTTTATTTTTGGCTGTATTATGACTTCATTTCACTGTGCCAATTGGCACATGTGACAAATAAAATCTATCTGTATCTGTATCTGATTTACATAGAAACATAGAAACATAGAAACATAGAAAATAGGTGCAGGAGTAGGCCATTCGACCCTTCGAGCCTGCACCGCCATTCAATATGATCATGGCTGATCATCCAATTCAGTAATCTGAACCTGCATTCTCTCCATACCCCCTGATCCCTTTACCCACAAGGGCCACATCTAACTCCCTCTTAAATATAGCCAACGAACTGGCCTCAACTACCTTCTGTGGCACAGAATTCTACCTTCTGTGACAGATTCACCACTCTCTGTGTGAAAAATGATTTTCTCATCTCAGTCCTAAAACACTTCCCCCTTATCCTTAAACTGTGACCCCTTGTTCTGGAGTTCCCCAACATCGGGAACAATCTTCCTGCATCTAGCCTGTCCAACCCCTTAAGAATTTTGTAAGTCTCTATAAGATGCCCCCCTCAATCTTCTAAATTCCAGCGAGTACAAGCCGAGTATCCAGTCTTTCTTCATATGGAAGTCCTGCCATCCCAGGAATCAGTCTGGTGAACCTTCTCTGTACTCCCTCTATGGCAAGAATGTCTTTCCTCAGATTAGGAGACCAAAACTGTACGCAATACTCCAGGTGTGACCTCACCAAGACCCTGTACAACTGCAGTAGAACCTCCCTGCTCTTGTACTCAAATCCTGTTGCTATGAATGCCAAAATACCATTTGCTTTCTTCACAGCCTGCTGCACCTGCATGCCTACTTTCAATGACTGGTGTACCATGACACCCAGGTCTCGTTGCATCTCCCCTTTTCCTAATCGGTCACCATTCATATAATAGTGTACCCTCCTGTTTTTGCCACCAAAGTGGATAACCTCACATTTATCCACATTATACTGCATCTGCCATGCATTTGCCCACTCACCCATTTGCCCAGTCACCTTGCAGCCTCCTAGCATCCTCCTTACAGCTGCTCCCCAGCTTCGTGTCATCTGCAAACTTGGAGATGTTGCATTCAATTCCCTCATCCAGAACATTAATATATATTGTAAATAGCTGGGGTCCCAGCATTGAGCCTTGCGGTACCCGTCACTGCCTGTCATTCTGAAAAGGACCCGTTTACTCCCACCCTTTGCTTCCTGTCTGCCAGCCAGTTCTCTATCCACATCAATACTGAACCCCCAATACCATATGCTCTAAGTTTGTATACTAATCTCTTATGTGGGACCTTGTCGAAAGCCTTCTGAAAGTCCATGTATAACACATCCACAGGTTCTCCCTTATCCAATCTACTAGTTACATCCTCGAAAAATTCTATAAGATTCGTCAGACATGATTTACCTTTCATAAATCCATGCTGATTTTGTCCAATGATTTCACCACATTCCAAATCTTTAAGAACTGACTCTAGCAATTTCCCCACTACCGATGTTAGACTAACTGGTCTGTAATTCCCCGTTTTCTCTCTCCCTCCTTTTTTAAAAAGTGGGGTTACATTAGATACCTTCCAATCCTCAGGAATTACTCCAGAATCTAAAGAGTTTTGAAAAAGTATCAGTAATGCATCCACTATTTCTGGGGCTACTTCCTTAAGTACTCTGGGATGCAGCCTATCTGGCTCTGGGGATTTATCGGCCTTTAATACATTCAATTTACCTAACACCACTTCCCGGCTAACCGGTTCCTCCATCTCATTTGACCCCCGGTCCCGTGCTATTTCCGGCAGATTATTTATGTCTTCCTTTGTGAAGACAGAACCAAAGTAGTTATTCAATTGGTCTGCCATGTCCTTGTTCCCCATGATCCATTCACCAGTTTCTGACTGCAAAACACCTACATTTGTTTTAACTAACCTTTTTCTCTTCAAATATCTATAAAAACTTTTGCAGTCAGTTTTCTTTCATCATCTATTTTCCCTTTCCTAATTAACCCCTTTGTCCTCCTCTGCTGGACTCTGAAATTCTCCCAGTCCTCTGGTAGGCTGCTTTATCTGGCTAATTTGTATGCTTCATCTTTAGTTTTAATATTATCCCTGATTTCCATTGTTATCCACGGATGCACTACCTTCCCTGATTTATTCTTTTGCAAAACTGGGATGAACAATTGTTGTAGTTCAATGCAGTCTTTAAATGCCTTCCATTGCATATCCACCGTCAACCCATTAAGAATCACTTGACAGTCTATCTTAGCCATTTCACATCTCATACCCTCAAAGGTACCTTTCTTTAAGTTCAGAACCCTTGTTTCTGAATTAACAATGTCACTCTCCGTCCTAATGAAGAACTCAACCATATTATGGTCACTCTTGCCCAAGGGGCCACGCACAACAAGACTGCTAACTAACCCTCCCTCATTACTCAATACCCAGTCTAGCATAGCCTGCTCTCTCGTTGGTTCCTCTACATGTTAGTTTATAAACCATCCCGCATACATTCCAAGAAATCCTCTTCCTCAGCACCCCTGCCAATTTGATTCACCCAATCTATATGTAGATTGAAGTCACCCATTATAGCTGTTTTACCTTGTTGCACGCATTTCTAATTTAATGTTTGATGCCATCCCCAACTCCACTACTACTGCTAGGTGGCCTGTACACAACTCCCACTAGCGTTTTCTGCCCCTTAGTGTTTCGCAGCTCTACCCATATCGATTCCACATCCTCCAAGCTAATGTCCTTCCTTTCTATTGAGTTAATCTTCTCTCTAACCAGCAACACTACTCCACCTCCTTTTCCTTTCTGTCTATCCATCCAAATATTGAATATCCCTGGATGTTCAGCTCCCAGCCTTGGTCACCCTGGAGCCATGTCTCCGTGATCCCAACTATATCATATTCATTAATAACTATCTGCATATTCAACTCATTCACCTTATTATGAATGCTCCGTGCAAAGCCTTCAGGCTTGTTTTTACAACACGCTTACCCATTATACAATTATGTTGAAAAGTGGCCCTTTTTGATTTTCGCCCTGGTTTTTCTGCCTGCCACTTTTACTTTTCACCTTGCTTCCTATTGCTTCTACCTTAATTTTACATCCCTCTGTCTCTCTGCTCATGCTCGCATCCCCCTGCCACATTAGTTTAAATCCTCCCTGACAGCACTAGCAAACACTCCCCCAAGGACATTGGTTCCATTCCAGCCCAGGTGCAGACCGTCCTGTTTGTACTTGTCCCACGTCTCCCAGAACTGGTTCCAATGCCCGAGAAATTTTAATCCCTCCCCCTTGCACCATTATTCAAGCCACGTATTTATCTGCAATATCCTCCAATATACACCAAAGAAAGACACTAAAGATCAACTGGACTTATATTCACTGGAATTTAGAAGGATGAGAGGAAGTCTTGTAGAAACGTATAAAATTCTTAAGGGATTGGACGAGCTGGATGTAGGAAAAAATGATCCAGATGTTGGCGGTCCAGAACCAGCAGTCACAGTTTAAGAATAAGGGGTAGGCCATTTAGGACTGAGATGAGGAAAAGCGTTTTCACTCAGAGAGTTGTGAATCTGTGGAATTCTCTGCCACAGCAGGCACTGGAGGCCAATTCACTGGATGTTTTCAAAAGAGAATTGGATATAGTTCTTAGGGTTAACGGAATCAAGGGATATGTGGAGAAAGCAGGGAAAGGGTACTAATTTAGGATGCTCATATTGAATGGCGGTGCAGGCTCAAAGGGTCGAATAGCCTACTGCACCATTTTCTATGTTTCTATCTATCTAAAATGCTGGAGAAACTCAGCGGGACAGGCAGCATCTCTTGAGAGAAGGCAAGGGTGACATTTCGGGTCGAGACCCTTCTTCAGTCTGAAACGTCCTAAATAACCGGGTGGCGCCAGCAATGGCTGCCTCATCAACAGTCGTCTGTCCCTTCCTTCTTTGTTGTCCTATAGTATGTGTTAAATGTATGTTTTAGTGCTCTTTAGCTTGTTTTATGTGTGGGGGAAAGGGGGGGGGAAACTTTTTTCGACGGAGATGCGATTTTTTTCCATATCATATCTTCGTACGCACTGCGTCCTAACATCGAGGGGTTAGCGGCCTCTGCTGGGAGCTCCAACCACGGGAACGTGCGGGACTTACCATCGTGGAGCTCACGATCCCTTTGCCAGGGATCGACATCGCGTAGCTCGCGGTCTCTGGTTAGCGACCGGCTTCGGGAGCTCCATGCCGCAGGAGCTACGGCCACCCCAACGCGGGAACATCGTTCGCACCGACTGCGGATGGTTCGACTGCCCCGACCGCGGGAGAATAAGGAGGAAGAAGCTTGGACTTTATTGTCTCCCATCACAGTGAGGAATGTAGGAAATTGGCTGTGGTGGATGTTTATGTTAATTTTTATGTAGTTGTGTGTCTTGTTCCTTTTTTTGGTATGACTGTATGGTAATTCGAATATCACTGTACCTGAATTGGTATACGTGTTATTAAAATACCTTTGAAACCTTTGAACCCTTTGAAACCCATTCCTTCTCTCCCGAGATGCTGCCTGTCCCGCTGAGTTTTCACCATTTGATTTTGTACTTGCACAACATTTTCTTCAAAAGATCAGTTTTCGTTTAATGCCAGTCACCCTATTTAAGTGTTTCATATTAAGTAATATTCAGCAGTAATGCAGAGACAAATAGGCTAATATAGAGTAAAACCCCAATAATCTCCACTCAGAGAACTTTGGTGCTAGACTGGCAGATATTCTCGACTGTTAGATATTAGTCCGAATAAGTATCCAAATACACTTTGGTCTTTTTTTTAATATTACACAACGCAAGTATTCTGCTAAAATGTGATTGTTTTGTTCCTATGAAACTTTGTCATATTAAATCGGGTGAGGAAAAACAATTGCATTAATGAGGAATAAGGGTTAGCGGCTAGATAGGGGCTAGGGGCTAGAAGGGAAATTTTTCACACAGGATTTGCAAAAATAAAGGTCCTTTCCTCAGCACCAAATTCTCTATCTTTTGATCAATTCCCTACTGCGCTTGCTGATGCTTTAAAACTTCAGTAACCCGGGTTCAATCCTGATCTCCTGTGCTCTGCATTGGAGTTTGCACAATCTCCCTATACTACTGTGGGTTTTCCACTGCTTCTCAAAGTCATGGTGGTAGGTTCACGATCCCTCTGCTGTACATGTGGCAAAAAGAATCAAAGGAGATTTTATTGAAATGTGCGAGAGAAGGAGTTGCAGGAAAATAAGTCTTGAGGTAATTGGACTAATGGGATTGTTCTGCCAGGACAAATTGCCAGTGATATTTATGCCTTGGAACTTAAAGCTCTCTGTTTCGGCAGCATTGGTGCTGACTGCACCTTGGTATGCATGAAGCACTGTAGCAGCATCGTTACAGAAGCACCCGTGACAAAAACTGAGTGTCGCTCAGGCAGTTTGCATTAACCTCCTGCAACTACACAGAGCCTCCAGATCTCAGTGCAATTGACCACAGAAGTGTGCAGATGTTTGGGTGGCGCTTGAAAAAGCATGGCTTCAATGAATATAAATTATGGTTGCATTTGAATGCCCTGCAATACTTATAAATCAAAAAATTGTTTCAGCAGACTATGTTGCAAACAGCCATTGCATGACAGACGATGTCACTTTATTCTCGCTATGTGTACTAAAGAGCTATGGACCACTACATCCAGAAGGAAATTTTAAAACTGTTTCTTCATGCAAAGAAACCATGCTTTCAAAATGTATGCTTAGTGCATCAAAATTCAACCAATTAAAAAAAACACTGCTGCTCAACTGAACTTTCAGCCATGAATAATATCTTAAGCAATTTGTGAAACAAAATTATATATGCACCCATTGTAATGAGAGATGGTGTAATGAAAATAACAAGGATCCTTAGAGACATGAAGAAGAGTTGTAAACCATAGTCCAGTCGGAGGAGGTTTGTGAAAAGCTGTAGATAAGATTTGCTTCATAATGAAGTGCATCATTTATTTGGCTTGTGGGAACAAACATGTACTACTCAGGGTCAAGAATATTAAAAAAAATCTTGTTATGGTTCATTATTCCGAGCCAACATGATGCACATTTTAACTATTTTTAGTCTGTAAATGCCTCATGGTCAGGCATGGTGTGGTACAACATTAGGCAAAGCGCATCTGTTGAAGTAAAGGGGCGGCACAGTGGCACAGCAGTAGAGTTGCTGTCTGTACGGAGTTTGCACGTTCACCCTGTGATGATGCAGGTTCCGGTTTACTCCCACACTCCAAAGACGTACAGGCTTGTAGGTTAATTGGCTTGATAAAATTGTAAATTGTCCCTAGTGTGTAGGATAGTACTAGTGTACTGCGATCGTTGGTCAGTGTGGACTCATGGGGCCAAAGGGCCTGTTTCCACTCTGTATCTCAAAAGTCTAAAGACCAAATTGTATTGATTAATATGGAGATGAGACCGTGTATGATGTTGGTGGGCATATTTGATGGAATAGGTTCAAGGAAAATAATTTTCCTTTGGAATGTGAATGATGGGAATTGCAAGCTGGCAGAGGCTTGATGGTCTGAATGGTCTTCTTCTGAAAATATTAAATATGAACTAAGAGAGATACTGGTTTGAACAGTGATCAGCCACAAAGGGTTCATTGTGCCTTGGACTTCTGCAGGTGCAAAATCACATATGGAATCTGAGGGCAAGGAATAGGTCAGCTGATGGTGCAAGAACACTGCAATCCATTGCTGAGCACATAATTGATCCCAGTGACACAGCAGTAGTGTGGCATAAAGAGGGGCCTGATCCACTTCACATCTGTCCCTCTACTTTACCCCAGGGAGGCCTGGCATCCATTACCTCTGTTCATTTGTATGGATTTGCTCATTCTATGGAGAAAGATTAAGTGCTTGACTTACTTGATTTTATATTAATGTTTTTAATTATTTGTTGGTATTTTGTTATTGCTTCATGAAAAACTTATTGAAATCTATTTGAATAGTTTGTATTTTACTTTGTCAAGGACTGACACACAAGGCCTTGTCATCATTTAGGACCCCTCTACCTCAGGAAATGCCTTGGGAGTAGATGGTCACCCTGCTTGATCCAACACACCCAGAAATAGCAAGGGTTGCTGGAGATGATGATTCTTGGCAAGGGCATGGTCCTGGGCAGCACCATTGCACCTTAGGAAGGTTCAGGATGTTGAGTTTTAAAGAATACTGACATACCATGCTCGTGTGATACATGCAAGAGCAAATATCACACCAAAATACAAGTATTTGCATGTATTCCCTATACTAGATACATAGACATAGACACATAGACAATAGGTGCAGGAGTAGACCATTTAGCCCTTCGAGCCAGCACCGCCATACAATGTGATCATGGCATATCATCCACAATCAGTACCCCGTTCCTGCCTTCTCCCCATACCGCCTTGATTCCCCAAGCCATAAGAGCTCTATCTAACTCTCTTTTGAATGCATCCAGTGAATCGGCCTCCACAGCCTTCTGAGGCACAGAATTCCACAAATTTACATCTCTCTGTGTGAAAACGTTTTTTCATCATCTCAGTTCTAAATGGCCTACCCCTTATTCTTAAACTTTGGCCCCTGGATGTGGACTCCCCCAATATTGGGAACATGTTTCCTGCATCTAGTGTGGCCAATCTCTTAATAATTTTATATGTCCTTCCTCAAATTAGGAGACCAAAACTGCACACAATACTCCAGGTATGGTCTCACCAGGGCCCTGTACACCTGAAGAAGGACCTCTTTGTTCCTATACTCAACTCCTCTCGTTGTGAAGGCCAACATGCCATTAGCTTTCTTCACTGCCTGTTGTACCTGTCTGCTTACCTTCAGTGACTGATGCACTAAGACACCCAGGTCTCGTGGTACTACCCCTTTTCCTAACCTGTCACCATTTAGATAATAATCAGCCTTCCCATTCTTGCCTCCAAAGTGGATAACCTCACATTTATCCACATTATACTGCATCTGCCATGCATCTGCCCACTCACCCAAACTGTCCAGGTCACTCTGCAACCTCATAGCATCCTCCTCACAGTTCACACTGCCACCCAGCTTTGTGTTATCTGCAAATTTGCTAATGTTACTTTTAATTCCTTCATCTAAATCATTAATGTATATTGTAAATAGCTGCGGATCCCAGCACCGAGCCTTGCGGCACTCCATTAACCACTGCCTGCCATCCTGAAAGGGACCCGTTAATCCCTACTCTTTGTTTCCTGTCTACCAACCAATTTTCTATCCATGTCAATACCCTACCCCCAATACCATGTGCTCTAATTTTGCCCACTAATCACATGTGTGGGACCTTATCAAAGGCTTTCTGAAAGTCCAGGTACACTACATCCACTGGCTCTCCCTTGTCTATTTTACTTGTTTCAATCCTCAAAAAATGCCAGAAGATTTGTCAAGCATGATTTCTCCTTCGTAAATCCATGTTGACTTCTAATTCCTTTCACTGCCATCCTAATGCACCACTGTTACATCTTTGATAATTTACTCCGACATATTCCCCACCACCGATGTCAGGCTAACTGGTCTATAATGCCCTGCTTTCTTTCTCCCACCTTTCTTGAAAAGTGGGATAACATTCCACAAGAACTGATCCAGAATCTATAGAACACTGGAAAATTATCACCAATGCATCTACAATTTCTAGAGCCACTTCCTTAAGTACCCTGAGATGCAGAACATCAGGCTCTGGGGATTTATCAGCCTTCAGTCACATCAGTCTATGCAACTCCATTTCCTGACTAATGTGAATTTCCTTCAGTTCCTCCGTCACCCAAGGTCTTCTATCCCCTAGTACATCAGGAAGAGTGCTTGTGGCCTCCCGAGTGAAGACGGAACCAAAGTACCTGCTCAACTCATCTGCCATTTCCTTGTTCCCCATAATAAATTCGCCTTTTCCAGTCCTCAAGGATCCAACTTTAGTCTTAACTAATTTTTTCCTCTTCACATACCTAAAGAAGCTTTTACTATCCTCCTTTATATTCTTGGCTAGCTTACTTTCATACTTCATCTTTTCTACCCGTATTGCCGTTTTAGTGAATACTGAATGTAATGACATTAATGACATAGGAAAAAATGTTGTGCCAATACACAGCCTTTGCCTGAGGGAAGGACAAGTTCTTTATTTGATCTAATGTCCTCCCATAGTCTTTGAGCATGAATCATAAGTGAAAAATAGCTTTATGGAATGATGAAATGGCAGTTTACTAAGAACACGCCATAGATTTTTTGAAAGAGATCAATATACTTTTGGATATCTAGAGAAATAAAGGACAGTGGGTCTGTACTGGAAAGCCAAGCTTGGATAATAGGTCAGCTATGATCATATTGAATATCAGAAAAGGCCAGAAGGCTAAATAGCCTTCTCCAGCTTTTATATTTCATGTTTTTATGTCCTTACATTCTCATGAAGTAGCTTTGAAAACACACCAGAAGTTGAAAGCCATTCCTCAAATGCTTTGATCTACAGCTGCACGGGATTACATGGTACCCGTCCCCCACCCCCGCCACGGGTACCATGTAAGCCCGTGCTACCTGCTCCATGATCGAATAGTCGGCGACTAAACCGTCTCCCCAACCTGGGCAACTAAACCAATTTCTTGCGCTCCAATAACCATCTGCCAGGAATTATCACACAGCAGCATTGAAATCTGCCTGAAATCAACTCTGGATCTTGAAAATGTTCAAGGTAAAATATAATTTCTCCTCCAATACCTCCAGTTGAAAGGTTACTTCACTTTAATGAGTCATTTTTCTTACAGCCAGAGCAAGTGAACTCTTGGCCATAGTTCCAATGCACTATCTAGTAGGCAACATACCAGCAAGATAGATTGAACCTGATTTATATAGGTAAAACATTCATAACATTCTGGTTGTGAACATATTTGCATCACAAGCTGAACACAGGTTTTAACAGCTTTTGTCAAGCTGCAGTTAAGGAATATTTACAAATGATTTTACATTTGCGAGTAGACCCATAACTAATGAGCTAGAAGATTGTTGCCAGCAATTTACAAATACGCTCCAATATCTAAGCATCATTGCACAGTTATTTCATCTCCAATTAAAATAATCGCATTCAATTTGAACCAATTTGTCAGAGATCAGAGGACAGTGTGAAACTATACATCTCCATGATTGGTATTCTTAAACTCACAGTCTATCATGATGCTTTTCTCACTATTCTGCATTTTATTATTGAATCTTGGACGTCATATTCTTTATTCTTGCCACACCTAACCAACCAGAATAAAATAATGAAGATCAGGTTCTTAATAATATTGGCTTGCCAAGAGTCAATGTATTTATCCTGACGACAGGTATCAACATGTGATTGGAATGCTTTATATATAAAGCTAAGATACGCTTTCAAAGGATAATTAGTAAGGGATTTTGTGACAATCAGAAAAGTTGATTTAAAGATTGCTTTAAAACATTAATGAACAATTTATGAATAGGATATATTATCGGCACAGTGTCATAGCTGATAGTGCTACCTCACAGCATCAGAGAACTGGGTTTGATCCTGACCTCGGGTGTTTTCTGTGTGGAGTTTGCATGTTCTCCCTGTGACCATGTGGGTTCCCTTTGTGTGCTCCGGTTTCCTCCGATATCCCAAGGACGTTCGGGTTTGCACTCTCTAGTGTGTAGGGAATGGATAAGGAAGTGGGATAACCTAGAACTAGTGCGAATGGGTAATCGATGGTCGGCGTGGACTTGGTGGGCCAAAGGGCCTGTTTCCGTGCTGTTTCTCTAAACTAAAACTAAAGAATACATTTGCCGAAAAATAGTGGCTAAACATAAAGGAGTCTTCTACTTTGACACCAAAGATTACTGATGGTGACTGTAAGCAGTTATAGGCTTGAATTGAAAATGAAAATGTGGAGCCTGTGGACTCTGGAATCCAGCGAATCAATGAACACCCACTCTAAACAAAAACACCCTGCAACATCATACCATCTTTTCAATGTCAAAGGATAAACATTTATGACCAATCTTAAGCAAAGTATTAATATGTCTGGAACAATATATTTGATTGCATGCGAGGACCTCCTGCTGGTTCTGGGAATTAATGTAGGATGTGTGTAAGGCCAGATGCACAACATCTGGATGCTGCAATGAATCTGTCTCGCCTGTATCAGCAAGTAGCAAACAGTCCATAACTGACATGTTGGCATTTTGCCTATTGAACCTGAACCAAGTTAGATCTTGTATACAAGTCCATGTGTTTACAATACGATAAAACTTTTTTTATCCCAGGAGGGAAATTGGTCAAATTGAAAGTAATAGCAGAGAAGAAAAGAGAGAAATATATATGTCAACACACTTTTTTTAATTAATTGAGTTTGCTTTAATAATGTTTTTTTGTGGAAATAAGTTTGTATGTTAAAGTGATTTAATTTGACTTTTTAATCACCTATTTTATTAATGGTAATTTTTAAACTCTGGGTAGTCAGAGACATTCATAATTATTTTAGGGTATTGCTTCGCCAACCATTATGCCCATGTGGCTCACTAACTCACCAACATAACCAGATTGCATCCCACAAGTGGTGCTTTGCCATTTTGAAGTGTGATGCATTTACCAACAAGTCAACATCTAGCGACCTGCAGAAAACAGGTAGTTTCCATGTAGGCATGCTATTGGCTGGTATAGCTGGCCCGGTAATATCTGACTTGTCCTACCCATTTCACAAGGTAGCTCAGCAATATATTTGGATTGTTAATTGTGGAATCTACTCCGAGGATCGAGATCTCTTCCAATATTTTACTTAACTCATCAGGTCATAATCCTTAAGCTGCCCATCTTTGTCCTTGTACCCCTTTTTAGACGTGCATTCTCTGTAGCATCTTCGCATTCTCCCCCCCCAAAATGTAATATTTTGTAACATTACATTTCACCAGTAATGATTCCAGCACTGACCTCTGGGAAATTCAATTATACGTTTTCCTCCAGTCTGAAAGGCAATCTTTCATAGATACAAAAAGCTGGAGTAACTCAGCGGGCCAGACAGCATCTCAGAATAAGAGGAATAGGTGACTTTTCGGGTCAAAACAGTCCGAAGAAGGGTCTCGACCTGAAACTACGCCTATTGTTTTCTCCAGAGATGTTGTCTGACCCGTTGAGTTACTCCAGCTTTTTGTGCCTATCTTTGGTTTAAACCAGCATCTGCAGTTATTTCCTACACAGGAAATCTTTCAGGACAGGTCCCTATTCCCTCTAATTGACTTTTTAGCTAAGCTGCTATAACACCATTTATTCCATGGGCTTAAGTGATAAGGATGTCTGTTATGTAATTGCTTTTTGAATAATCAAACTCAGTGCATTTTCTTTATCTATCCTCTCTGTAATTTTGTCAAAAACATGATTCACCGTTAACAAATTCGAGCTGGCTTTCTCTCATTAGTCCACATTTGATTAAGTGAATAATTCTGCAATTGCTTTTTGTTTCTAGAATTTCCCTCCGCATCAAGAATAAACTGACTGGTCTCTAATTACAGATTTTATGACTGTTCTTTTTATTTGCCAACAATGTGATATACGTGGACCACCCTTGAGCCAATCCATTTTTGCTAGATTTTGGGGATAACTTCCCTCAGTAATCCCGGAGCCAACCTGTCTAGACCAAGTGATTTACCCACTTTAATAGTAAGATTAAACGAGAACTTACCAGTTTGAAGTTTGATCTTTATTTTATGAGGAGTCGAGTTGAGGGACTACGTGAATAGAAGCCCGTACAGCTGTTGGTGCGTCAATCTTCAAAGCAGCGGAATGAATTCACAGCTAACAATGACCGAAGTATAACGGTAAGATGATAAAACTAGAACTACCAGATGAGATCTATGAGGGTGGGAGCGGAGGGCACGTAGTCCCTCAACTCGACTCCTCATAAAATAAAGATCAAACTTCAAACTGGTAAGTTCTCGTTTAATCTTACTATTTTACTTCGGAGTCACGTGAGTGACTACGTGAAGACTTCAAAGCACTGTGAATTCACGCCGCAGACTCAAATCCGACGTTCACACTGCCTGGATTGACTCAAAAGTCGTTAACAATCAATCATGCATCAGTAATACATTTGTTAAATGAAATAACAGTTTATTTACAAACAAATCATAACAAACCCCTCTAACTCAGGGGAAAAATGTAACAGTACTGACACCAGAATCAGCAAACACCCCGAGCCTTGAAATCGGCTTGTGATAAAACCTCTGAAAAGTTAGCTCACTGGACCATCCTGCGGCCGCGAGGACCTTGAAATCGTTTGCACCGACACCTTACTGTGTGGTTTTTTGTGACTAATAAACAAAGCCAACTCTGTTCCTCTCAGAGGTTTAGTAATCTCAATGTAACGAGATAAATGTGAGACTATACAGAAGCGATCATCTGCGGGGTATGCTGAAAACACAATCTTACATCCTGTCATGCCTCTTTTATTATGTTTAAGCAAATCATAGACATAAAATATAATGGCATCAGCCGACACATGCATTCTATCTAGCCGTAGCTTTTGCAACATTTATACAGGTTGAGCTGAAACCAATGCCATAAGCATGACCACCTTCATAGATAATTTGGCTACTGATAGGCTTGTAACCGGAGCCCACTGGCGAAGAGCCATAAAAACCTCACTCACATTCCAAATACCGGCATACCTGGGTTTAGGAGGATTAAAATTGAAAAATTCCCTTCATGAATCGTGAAACTAACGGATGTGTCCCTACTGTATGCAATTCTGCATCCATAGGTAAATAAGACGACAGAGCACTTCTGGCTGAATTAATCGCACTGTAACTTAATTTTTTGGTCAAAATAAAGAGTTGACAAATTCCAATACATCCGTGATCCCTGCAGTGTGATATACAATATCCTGCTGTAGGCAGAATTGCTCCCACTTCCTTATATAGGTGATATATTGCTGCTGTGTACTATCCCTGCAGGCCGACGTGCGAACATCCACCGTCCGATGAGACAGTCCTCTCCCCAGGTATGGCCTCCTTAAAATCTGCAAATTAACAGATCAATACGATCCTATAAAGGATGTTGATCCCCAGTGACTGGATTTACCAGTAGATTTTTATTCTTGGGCATAAGCATGTAAGGCTCCCTAGCCATTTGTAATACAACGGGAAACCATGCTCGTGTAGGCCAATCTTGTACTACCAATACCCCTGAAGCGGAGTCCTCCTTGATCTTTTGCAAACATCTGCTGATGAGACAGAATGAAGGAAATACATACACAAACATTCCTCCCCCAATGCAGCGAAAATGCATCCACTGCCACTGCCCCAGTATCTGGTTACCATGAAACATATCTAGGTAACTGATGATTTAATCGAGATGCAAACAAGTCAATATCTGACAATGCATACTGATCAATCATTTGGTTAAATACATCCTGATTTAACATCCATTCAATGTTGTCATTAAACTGACGTGACCTCTTCCTGGCAAATAAAGTGCTGAAAGCCAGATATTTTGGTCAATACACCAGCTCCAAATCTGGTTAGCCAGTCTATTTCAAGACTGTGACTTAACTCCACCCATGTGGTTTACATATGCCACTGCTGTGGTGTTGTCAATCTGACCTGCACATGCAGATCCCTCCTTGTAGAACAATAAGCTTTGAGCCCATACCAGGTGCCCAACAACTCTAAATAATTAATCCCTCTTAATTGAGGAAGCGATGTCTCATCCACATTCCATCTGCCTCCACAACTAGAAGACATATCTGTTGCATCCCAACCCAGTGCACTTACATCAGTCTGTAATATCAGTGACGGTGATTCCACCAAACCTTCCTTAAATTTTTTGAAACATGTACTATCCACCATTGTATGTCAGCAATCGCCCCAGCTGACAACTGCATAGGCCTATCAAAAATGACCCCTTTGTATTCTCAGTGCCTGTTCCTTTGATGGTTGTAATTGTTGATAATGCAGAGGACCATACTGCGCAGCTGGAAAAGCTGCAACAACTTCCCAATAAAACTGGCTACTTGTCTAATCGAAGGCCGTTGTTCTCCAACGAGATTAACACAGTCCTCAATTAACTGATTCAATTTATCCCTGGGCAAAGTTACCAACATGTGATTGGAATTAATGGTAAATCCCAGATAATCAATAATTTGGACTGGTGATAATTTAGATTTATCTGGGTGAATAACAAATCCCATTTGTTCAAAAGTGATTTTAACAACTGAAACTGATGATTGAGTTTCAGCATGAGTCTTTCCAACAATCAGAATATCATCTAAATAGGCCATTACCACATGCCCCTGAGCTCTAAGTAATGCTAACACAGGTTTTACCAATTTAGTAAATAACCTAGGAGCTGAAGTTAATGCATTCGGCAATGTCCTGAATTGCCACAGCTCAGTCATCCAAATAAATTTCAAATATCTTCTATCATCACCATGAATAGACACTGCGTAATACGCATTCTTTAAATCAATGGTTGCCATATAATACCCTTTGGACACTAGATGCTTGCCCGTGGTAAAGGTCTCCATTTTGAAATGCCTATAACAAACAAATTTGTTCGATAAATCCAGAATAATTCTACATCCCCCAGTCTTTTTAGATCTGGGAAATATACTTGACAGAAATTGTTGACCTTGATAGACAGAAGGCTCAATTACCCCTTCTTATGTAATGACTGAATCTCTGCTTGAATAAGCACATTTTCCTCATCTGAAAAATAAGTTTATGACTAGGAAAATGTTGATTAGGTATACTGTCCTTATAGTAAAATCCAATTTTTCACCCCTTCAATACACTAAGTATGAACAAATCTGATGTCAACTGCTGCCATTGTTTGAGAACAATTTTAACCTTCCCCAATTTGAACAGGAACATCAGTTAATTCATCATCTGTCAATGTTATATTCCTTACCAGCATCTTTCCTTGCGGCCTTGTTGTCCTCGACTTCTTGTAGAGAACCTTTTTTGCCTTGCTTCCAGCTGGCTTAATGAGGGCCATGGTTATAACAACCTCATAATAGTCTTTGACCCTTTTTGCAAGGTTACCACCAAACAACAGATTTCGTGGTGGTACACTGGTCGGTTTGCACAACTCACCAAATTCGGGTTAGCACTGGCCTAATAGCGGCCCTCCCGATATTATTAATTTCAAAATGCATTACAAAGGAGTCCCAGTTCATCCTGGTGTGCTTCAACCATATCATTTGTATCAATAACTTTCACCACAGCTGTAATACCTGCTGACAACAGTTTAAGCACTTTTTTAAAACTTCATCTCCTGGGCCCTAGCAGGCAAACCCATCTATGCAAATTTGGTGATTAACCACCGGTACCTTCAGGAGATCACAATTAACAGGAGCTTTATAGTTCTTTGCTACTTCATCCATAGCTAGCTCCTGTAACTGGTGGGAGAGCATATGCTGAATGGCTTCGGCCAATTCTACATCAATCGCCTTTCCTGCCTCTACACTCAGCAAACTTCCCAGCAAGGTTCGGAATTACCTCCAACCGAACACCTTTACTGCTCTCCCCCAGCATAGAAACAGTGTCAGCAAACTGCCCTGATAGAACATCCTCCTCACAGGCAGGATAGTTCTGCAGCCCTGAAACAGGTGCTGCTAGCACAAGCTCTCCATCAGCCTGGCTTGGGCACCACTCCTCCTCACGGAGCTGGAACATCCTCCTCACAGGCAGGATAGTTCTGCAGCCCTGAAACAGGTGCTGCTAGCACAAGCTCTCCATCAGCCTGGCTTGGGCACCACTCCTCCTCACGGAGCTGGTCCCTGTCGAGCATTCTTTTGAAATAGAATCTCGACGTGGGAGAGCCGTGAGCAAACGGACTCTCCTATGGAGGGTATAACCTCCAGGCCCGACTCATCTACGGGCCACAGAGACTTGCCAGTGGCCTTCCACCCTACTGACAAGCCTCCACTGCCCCCCGGCAGTGGGTCCGCAACCACTGGCTGTGTAGTCAGCACCGGACCAGGTGTACCAGACGGGCCTCCATCCTCAACACTCTCCTGCCACTTTACCTTTCTACCCCCGGAGCGCCTCGCCGACACCTTCTTCACTTTCTGCAACATTCTCTACCCAAACCGTCGCAGAAATTGAACATGCGGTAAAATTTAAAAAAAAAACCATACCTCTTTAAACTTGTTTAACGAAGAACTGCAAATGCTGGAGAATCGAGGGTGAAGTCTGAAGAAGGGTCTCGACCCGCAACGTCGCCCATCTCCTTCGCTCCTTAGATACTGCTGCACCCGCTAAATTCTCCAGCTCTTCATATAACCCGCGGTTTAAACTTACCGCTCGGAGGAGCGCTGCTGCTCCAAACGGCCGACTGCACCAGCGTCTGACGTCATGACGCACCAACGGCTGTACGGGCTTCTATTCACGTAGTCACTCACGTGACTCCGAAGTAAAATTGCAGCTAGCCTTTCAAGCGCCTCCTTGTTTATCAATTGCAAGCCGTTTCCAGAATCTCAATTACATCTTCCTTTGATGAGACATCAGCAGTATCCTCTTTTATCCAAGTTCTGATGAAAAGTCTAATTAAATTAACTCTGTTTCTCTTTCTACAGATTGCTGAGTGTTTCCATCATTTTCTGATTAAATTTCATATTTGCAGCATCTGCAGTGTTTTTTATTTATTGTTACAGGCATCTTCTTCCTTGGTCAGGTATATATTTAGAATTTTAGCCATCTTCTTCTTGCGTATGGTTTGCACAGCCTAAAGTTGTAGGACAACTTGTTCTGTTTGATCTTATTTGATTGTGCATTCGTCAAAACAGGGCGGACCACAAGAAGGTTGCAATCTTCCACCCCATCTTAGCCATGCCCTCTTCCCTAAGAGTGCATTTCCCCTGTGGTGCCAGATTGGCTCCAATTCCTTTCTTTTACACTTGCGTCTGTTGAATGCTCTTTTTCTCTGCTTTGTTTTACTTCTTTTAGGTTTCTGGGCAGCTTAAGGTTTAATTTCCTTGTGTTTCTTATCATGGGAAAGTTCCAGAATCAAACTGAAACACAGACGTTGTGGGAAGAGAAATCATTTCAATCAAAGACCTTACTCTGAAATTACGCATCCGTATTTTCACTGCTCATTTGCTTTTTTAAATTTTTTTTTTTAAAGGTTTATTTAAATAGGGACAGATACAAAAACATAGATACATTTGAAACAGTCATCTGATGTATGCATCATAGTGTTTTTAGCCAAAGCTAATTCGCAACACTTGTCCCTAGTAGGGCTTTTGGTTAAAAATGATAATACAGATTAACATTATTAAAAATAGGAAAATGGAAATGGAAATGAGATAAAAAATGGAAAAGAGAAAAAAACATACAGTCTTCTCAATATCCTTCGCAATGGTCAGCAGCCATTGGAATTATCCCAGCAGGGTAATCACACCACTATTGTTTCCTATAATCTAATCAGGTAGATTATATCACTGACCATTGCAGGACATGCTCTCAACAGCACTGCACTATCTTTAATCAATACTGTCCCTCCTTCCTTCTCTTCATTATCTAACCTGAACACCTTGTACCAGAAGCACTTAACATCCATTGCTGCCTTTTGTTGAGCTATGTCGCTGTAATTGTCACAGTATAGAGATCCCAGGTGGTTAACGATATCTGCAACTAAAAGGCCCGTCCCACTTGGGGCGTTATTTGCACGTCATTTATGCAACATCATTTACGCGTGGCGCGTGGTGAGACGTGGTGGCATGGGCAGTGACGCGCGGTAGCGCACAGCGCCCCAGGGTTTGGGGATTCTCAAAATCCTCGCTCGCCACCTGCGTGATGCGCAAATGACATCCGAGTGGGACAGGTCCTTTACTAACCTTGTTACTTAGAGACACAGGAGACTGCAAATGCTGAAATCTTGAGCAAAACTAAACTGATAATCCTGCTTAAAAACATTCTGTATCTCGCTTTGGTGCTATTTAATCTCTTCCAATCCTTTTTGTACTTTTTTCCCCTTTCTTTTCAATGTTACATTTCTGTGCCCTGCCTCGAAGCAAATTAACAAACTCCACTTCATACCATGTCAAAGGGTTTGTTCCCAACAACCCCTCCGGCCTGCACTAATCTCTCCTCCATCAGAACTGTTCCCGTTGCTGAATGAATCTGCAGCTTGTACCCTTTCCAGCCAGGCATTTATCTGTGCTAACCTTGTATTTTCATTCTCACTTGAGCTTGGCACAAGGAGTGAAGATTACCACCTTTGTGCTTGGCTCCTTAATCACCTTCCTGACTGCTTAAAACCTCCCAGTAGGGGTCGGATCCTTACCTGAAATGCTGCCTGATCTAATTCCTCCAGCACTTGGTGTTTTGCTCAAAATTCCAGCATCCAGTTTCTTGTGTCTCCTTTAGGACCCCATTCCTCTTTCTATCAATGTCCCTTCCCCCAATATGGACCACAACCTCTAGCTGTTCATTCTCTCCCGCCTGGATTTTTGGCACCTGATAATAAGATCCAAAACTCTGGCATCAGGGAGGCTGCTATTGAGGAATCATGTCCACCAACCAGCAATGCCTGTATGTTCCCTTCACTCTGGAATCCCAATTACCATGGTTTTCTTGACCTTTCTCTTCCTATATGCTGATGCACCAATGTGTTATCCTCCAATACAGAGAACGATTTTCCTGATCTGCCTGCCTTCCCTTTCTATATTTATGTGTCTGGTGGTCACCTAGTCCCTCTCGGCCTGCATTCTCTTGAGCTCAAGAGACTACCTCTTGAATGGTGCTGTCTATGAACACTTGGCCTCAAGGATGAGCTGCCAAGATCACTTTGATAGAATTCATGTAGGCAAGTCAGCAAAAATAGAAATACAAAACTCTAGGGATCATTTTAGTCCGTTCATATTGAACATTTAATCCTAGTGAATAGTAATTAAGAGAACAACAAAGAGATCTGCAAGGCTGAAGATGATTCTGGTGAATATATTGATCAAGGGGAGTCAGCATGTAATGTTTCTACTGAGAGTCAAATTCAAAACCGAATGGAATTCCGAAAATATCTGATGACTTTGTAATTTCAACATAAGTAACATAAGCAATGCTGCAATGATTAAATGTGCAGGAGCTTCTAAATATGTAACTAATTTTAGTTTTTTTTGAGCTATCACTGTTCTCAACCAGTATCATCCAGTGGTATATGTGATATTGGTTGAGATCGCTGATAGCTATGTTGAGCATGTCACTGCCTTAAGGACTGTGCCATGTAACAAACTGCTTCCTACACCAATTTTTGAAAGAAAAGTTTCCGTGAACAAACCACACTCGTGATTTGAGGCTTCACAGGCACACTGAGAAGAGTTACATGCAAACTCTCTCAAATTGTAACGTTGGGGTTGAGAGATTTAGTAAAATCCTCACAGGAATGATGCACAAAACTAATGTAGGTCTACTGACTGAAGTAATAATTTTCTTCCAACCTTGAAAAGGAACTTCTGCTCCAAGTTTGAGAAGGCACCTTGACATGAAACAGAAAATGTTTCCCTTTTTTTATAATGGATATGTTGTGGGAATATTTATAGCAACATTTGTGTTAAATATGACTATGCAGAGCAAGTTTAAGAACTCATATTAATGCTGATATAGCCAAAGCCAAATTTTATACAGTCTTGGATCTACACCTAGGGTAGCTCAGTAGTGCAGCAGTAGAGTTGCTGCCTTACATTGCCAGAGACCCGAGTTCGATCTTAACTACGGTTGCTATCTATCCGGAGTTTGTACATTTGCCGCATGACCGCGCGGGTTTTTTTTCTGATGCTCCGGATTCCTCCCACTTTTCAAATCGTGCAGGTTTGTAGGTTAATTGGCTTCTATAAATTGTCCCTAGTATGTAGGATAGCACTTGTGTGGGTGATTACTGGTCTGTGTGGACTTGGTGGGGCAAAGGGCATGTTTCAACGCTGTATCTCTAAACTAAACTACATAGATTTCTATGCAAGAACTGTATCTCTTCCACCCATAAAATTTGCATGGCACATTTATGCACATATAAACATTTATTTTGGGTACAAGACAAATTACTGTTTTCACCAATAATTGAATCTCCTGAATATGTATTGAAAGAGCTCCTTCCAGTGTGATTTATTCACAACACAGTCAAATGAGATTATGCCCCAAAACAGTCATTCCAAACAGTCAAATACCATAAGCATTTTATGCCTAAAAATAAAAATAATAACTATTGGGGAAGATAATCATTCTGTTATTGAGGTATAATTGATATATGTTATTATTTTAATATAAACAAATCTTCATCAGAACCAGAAATATATGGATATAATACCAAAACTACAACGAATAAAATATCTCTATATGCAGATGACATCTTAATTTATATCACAAAAGCGGAGATTAGTATTCCCAATCTATTTAATGTTATAACTAAGTTTAGTACATTTTTCTGGGTATATAATTAATTGGAATAAAAGTGAAATTATGCCTATAACTGGAATAAAATTAAATATATTAGAACAATTCCCACTTAAAATAGTCACGGACAATCTCAAATATCTAGGAATTAATGTATCTAAGTCCTATAACTGTCTATTTAAATATAATTACCATCAATTATTAAATAAACTAAAAAAACATTTTTTATATTGGAAAGCACTACCTATATCAATGATTGGTAGAATAAATGCTATAAAAATGATTTTTTTTACCATAATTGTTATATTTATTTCAAGCCATCCCTAAAATGTTTTAAACAAAAATAGATACTTTGGTTAATAGTTTTATTTGGGACTATAAAAACCATTGAATAAGTAAAAAACATCTATGTAAACCTAAAATAAATGGTGGACTAGCACTACCAAATTTCTTATATTATTTCTGGGCAGTTCAGATTAAGAATATGAATATTTGGTTGGTAAATTTAGATCATGAACCAAGCTGGCTAAAGATGGAAAAGGAAGACTGTTTGCCTTTTGATGTAGGTTTGATTCTTTTTGCACCAAGGGAAGTACAAACAAAAAATGTATGGTGGCAATCCTATAATTCATAGCAATAGACGTATTTGGAAACAAATAGTTAAGACCCTACATATGGATAATTTGTCACTTTGCCAATTATGAATAATCCCTTGGTTTAGTCCCTCTGTATTGGACAAGGGGTTTAGACACTGGAATGATTTAGGAATTAAAAGGATAGAACACCTTTACAAGAAAGGAAAATTTATTTCATTTCAAGAGTTACAGGATATCTATGGATTGCAGTCAAATAATTTATTTAGGTGTTTACAAATTAGAAACTATATTAAGTCAAATACGCAAGACTATAAAAATAGAAAACCAGTATTATTAGATGAATTGTTTGATAAACACCCAAATACAGAAAAATTAATAGCGTATATATACAATACTATTTTGGATAGGGAAATCCCAACTTCGGAAATATATCGACAAACATGGGAAAATGAAATAGGTTTATCTATAACGAAGGAAATTTGGGAAGAAAGCCTACAACGTATGCATCGTTGCTCATTAAATGCTAGACATATATTGATACAATTTAAGGTATTATACAGATTACATTATTCAAAAACAAAATTAACTAGAATTTATCCTAACATTTCTCCTATTTGTGATAAATGTCAGAACTTGGAAGCTAATTTAACGCATAGTTTTGTAACGTATAAAACTCAATTATTATTGGACAGAAATCTTTAGAGTTATCTCTGAAGTTCTTAAAATTAAACTGGACCCAGATCCAAAATTAATAATATTAGGAGTCCCAGATTCAAATTTAATATTAACAGTAAACCAAAGAAATTTCTTGGATTACTGTTTGATAACAGGGAAAAAATTAATACTGAAATTTTGGAAGGGAACATTATCCCCCACAATTAAAATGTGGACAGTGGAAATGTTGGAGACGTTGCATTAGGAAAGAATCAGATTTGTCCTAATGGACAAATACAAACTCTTTGAACAGATATGGTCTCCATATACAGAATATTGAAGGGGTAGCTGTTCTTGGCATCACAACTCAATGGGTACCCGGCAGGATTAGATGAAAAAAAATTTTTTTTTTTGGATTTGTATACATGTCTCTATTGATATCGCTATTTGTAATTGTGTTATTCACTATTAAGATGTATACTATAATCTCTTTATATATATATATATATATATATATATATATATATATATATATATATATATATATATATATATATATATATATATATATATAATTTGTTTTAATTAAATATATATAACAAGAATATATACATATATATATTTTTTTTCTCTCTCTTCTCTTTCTCTTTCTATATAATCAAAATTATTATTTAATCACTATTCTTATGGATTAAAATCTATTCTTTTATTTTTCTACTTGTCTAAAAAAATAGAAGTTTATAAAAATTATTCGTAACATTCGTATACTTATTGAAATAAGTTGGTTGTGTATTTGAAAAGTTGTTATACCGTTGTTATGATGGATTACTTCTAATAAAAATATTATTATTAAAAAAAAATCTTCATCACCTTATTTCAGTCCAAAGGCATCAAACGGAATCAGTGAACGCAATCAATTTGAAACCCACGAGTGGCAAAACCAAAGCACTTAAATCATTTTTAATAATTTAAATAATTCTTGATATAGACCATAATCTTAAGTTTCAGACTTGAAAATATTTTCAATTTATCTACTATCATTAATGTGGGGAAATGATTAATATGTTGACAATGCTGGACAACATTCTTGAAAGTTACTTGCAAATCTGATTGAATCACATTGCAAATCCATGTAAAATAATTCCTGGTGAGACTATTATTGCTTTAGGAGTTTGGAATATTTGCCTGGTATGTCAGCAACTGAATTGGGCTTTGCTGCTCATTTCCTCTTGGTTAGTCCTGAATTCATGTCAATCAGTATTTAAAATGCTTGAGTTGACTTCTCTTAAAATAAGTGGTAGGGAATTTAAAATAAGTGTAAGTACAAATCATATACTGCTTTAACAACTGCAACAAGCATGCTTAAAAAATTATGACACATTATATTTCTTTTATTTATTATTATTTTTTTAATAGATAGAAAAAATAAAGAAAAATAAAAAAAAACTTAGAAACATAAAATAAACTATCCATAATACAACTTAGGAGGTAGGTCCGTAGGTAAGAAAATAAAACTATTTGTCTAGTCCTGGGTTCAAGCTTCCATCAAGCCTTAGCACTGGCCCATTCTACCCCTTCAAATAATCTATGAACGGCGACCATATTCTAATAAATAATTCTGGTTTGTCAATTAAGACAAATCTAATTTTTTCCAGATTTAAGGTCTCCGACATCTCCATAATCCACATTTTAATTGTAGGGGATGCAGGGTTTTTCCAAAATTTTAATATTAGTTTTTTCCCAGTTATTATACTATAATCCAGGAAATTTCTTTGGTTTATTGTCAGTTTTAGGTATTGTTCAGATATGCCCAATATTATTAATTTAGGATCGGGATCCAGTTGAATTTTAACCACTACAGAAATAATTTTAAAAATATCCACCCAAAATATTTTAATTTTTATGCAATTTACAAAGGTATGGGTTAAATTAGCCTCAGAGTATTGACATTTATCACAGATAGGAGAGATATTAGGAAAAATTCTATTTAATTTTGTTTTAGAATAATGCAATCTGTGTAATATTTTAAATTGTATTAAAGAATGTCTGGCGTTTAACGAACATTGATGTATATGTTGTAGACTTTCATCCCAAATATCTTTCGTTATGGGTTGAACTAATTCATTTTCCCATGCTTGTCTATGTGATTCCGCTATCTAACAGAATGCGGGATTCTCGCTATCTAACAGAATATTATAAATATATGATATTAATTTGACTGTGTTGGGATATTTATTCAAACATTCATCTAGAATCTCTGGCTCTCTAATTCTGTATTCCTGTGTATGTGATTTAACATCATCTTTCAATTGTAAATATCTAAAAAAAATATTTGAATGTAATCCATAATTCTGTTGTACCTCCAGAAACGAGAGGAACACACCTTTTCTATAAAGATGTCCCATCTTTTTTAATTCCATAGTTTTTCCATTGTGTAAAGCCTTTATCCAATACCGAAGGCTTAAATGAAGGGTTATTTGCAATAGGGAGCGAAAGTGATAAATTATCCAAGTTTAATATCTTTTTTATTTGTTTCCAAATTAGAATACCGCTATGTATTATTGGATTTTCACTATAGATCTTTTTATTCGATTTTGTAGGGGATAGGAAAATCGGGCCAATTTCAAATGGCAGACAATCCTCCTTTTCCATCTTTAACCAGTCTGGTTGTTGATCCATATCTTCCAACCAGAAATTTAAGTTTTTGACATTGACTGTCCAGAAATAAAATAAGAAATTTGGTAAGACTAATCATCCATTCGTCTTAGATTTACATAAGTGTTTTTCTACTTATTCTGTGGTTTTTATAATTCCAAATAAAACTTGTTACAATAGATTAAATTTTTTTAAATAAATTTTTAGGGAGGTATATTGGAATTGATTGGAAAAGGTATAGAAGTTGAGGAAGGAAAATCATTTTAATTGCATTAATTTTACCGAGCATTGAAATAGGAAGCGTTTTCCAATATTGAATATTCTTATGTAATTTATTAAGTAAAGACACAAAATTTGATTTAAATAAAGAAGTATATTTCTTGGTCACATAGATTCCTAAGTATTTAAATTTTTCATTCACTATTTTAAAAGGTGATTGTTGCAATATATATAAATTAGGTTCCATTATTGGCATAATCTCACTCTTCTTCCAGTTGATTCTATATCCCGAGAATAAACCAAATTGAGTTATAAGATTTAACAGGTTAGGGATACTAATTTCTGGATTTGTAATATATATTAATACATCATCTGCATATAGAGAAATTTTATTAACAGTATTAACTGTATTTTTAGTATTATTTGATTTGTCATTATTCTGGCTGTTGGATTGGTATACAAAAGCTTAACCCATGTACAAAATTCTCACCTAATTGAAAATTTTCCATCACCGAAAATAAATAGGGCCATTCAATTTGATCAAATGCTTTCTCAGCGTCTAGCTATTCGATTTGAGTATATAATGTTGAATAATCGTCTCAGATTGTAATATGAATAACGTTTTGAAATAAAGCCAGTTTGATCAGGACACATTATATTTCTGATGAAATTACGTGGAGAGTCAAAGAAAATTAATAAGGAAATGTTCAATGTTTCTTCCATTCTCTTGGACTAAATTACCCAATTTTCTTTATCCTGCATTCCTGGTATTGGGTCAAGGTAGCTTGCCAATGATGTAAATGATACTCTTTATCAAAATAAATTAATTTTAGATGTTGCAAATGTTCTTTCAAATCAACTCTATCCTAATTATAGCTGTAAATGTTAGATGCTTAAATACTAATTACGTTGTCTCATGTGTGACAAAATGAGGGAAGGTGAAAAACAATAATTGAATGACTCAGTAGGTTAAAAATGCATGCTGCCTCTGTCTCTAAATAGTGCTGTTTGATGAACAAGTGATAGGATACCAACCAGATTTCTGCTGCTTCTGGCAGCAGTTTTGAAATTTCATGCCATTTGCTACCTGTTTGTTAAAAACACTGTGATTACAATTGCAATCTGATTTCTGCTTGGAGGAAATAAACACAATATGAAAGCTCAGGAGAACTCGCAGCCTGACTGGATGATTATAACCATCTTTCCTTTTCACTCGAGTAAGTTACACAAGGGATTTTCTCCTATGAAATCTTATTTTTAATCTTCACGCGTTGACAGGGGGCATAATATGATGATGTTATAAATGAAACACAAGGTAACATATAACTAGCAGATCCCCATATTTATTTGGAGTGTAATTTTCAATAACTTTCTTTTAGGAAATGTGCAGGGGCAGAAATGATCACAAATGTAAGATGGCAGGCAGTGAACATATTAAGCAGCATTGCTTCTTGAAGGATATAGTGTGCATGTGCAAATTACCATCTATGACTGACTTGATATCTAATCACTAAATCTATTCTTGTGAACTTTATTCTCTTCCAAGTCCCTCAATTATGTAACGAGATAGACTGTAGTCTGGAAAGACAGTGACATTCATTAAATCAAATTTCAAATGCAGAGTTCAGGTTCAGTTAAGTTGATTTTATGCACAAGTATGGTGCGGTACAGGTACAAAGAAAATCTGGCTTGCAGCAGCATCAGTCTCAGACAATACACAAAAACATAAATTATACATGTTACACATAAATTCCACAAGATAGTGCAAAGTAAAAGACTGCTCAAATAATATTGGTACAAAAATACACAATTGGAAAAACAAATCCATGGTAGTATAAGAGGTGGTTCATAGTGTTCTGTTGTCAAGGTAGGATTGGGGTTGTGCAGGTTGGTTCGAGGACCTGATAATTGTAGGAAAGTAGTTATTCCTGAACCTGGTGATGTACGACTTCAGTTTTGTGTACCTCATGCCCGATGGTAGAAGCAAGAAGAGAGCATAGTTCAGATGGTGGGGATTCTGGATGATACAGTAGATGCTGCCTTCTTGAGGCAGTGGCTCATGTACAAGCTTTCAATGGTCAGCAGAAGCTTTCAATGGCTTTGCCCCCAAATGGACTGGGCTGAGTCCATCAGTCACCGCACACTCTTTCATTCCTGTGCATTGGAATGATCATGTCACAGGCCATGATGCAACCAGTCATGATAGCACTGGGAAGAAACGCCATCTTGCAGAAAGCATGCAGAAGACTTGCCTAATCACACAGTGACCTTTTAAAGCTGCAATCAACAGCCAGAGGTACTGCAGCTCATACAATCACATTTAGTATATACAACAAAAAGTTAAATTTCTCAAGTTATTTCGTTATACCACACGTGGTATAGATAAAGGTTTCCAAGGAGAGAAATTGAGTTCTAGTTGTTTTTATCCAGGGATTTGGGAGAAGGGAGGAAATGCTGGGGAAGAGAAATTTAGCTGCGCTGGATCTTTTAGTTTAGTTTAGTTTAATTTAGAGATACAGCACAAAAAAAGTCCCTTCGGCCCAACGGGTCCATGCCGACCAGCGATAGCTGCATATTAACACTATCATACACCAACTAGGGACAATTTTTAGGTAGACACAAAATGTTGGAGTAACTCAGTGGGTGAGGCAGCATCTCTGGAGCGAAGGAATGGTGACATTTCGGGTTGAGACCCTTGTTCAGATTGATGAAGAAGGGTCTCGACCCGAAACATCGCCATTCCTACCTCACCCGCTGGGTTACTGCAGATTTTGTGTCTACCTTTGATTTAAACCAGCATCTGCAGTTCTTTCTTACATATTAGGGACAATGTTTACATTTACCAAGCCAACTAACCTACATACCTGCACGTTTTTGGAGTGTGGGAGGAAACCAAAGATCTTGGGGAAAACCCACGCAAGTCACGGGGAGAATGTACAAATTCCGTACAGACAGCACTTGTAGTCACGATCGAGCCCGGATTGCATTCTTTGTAAGGCAGCAACTCTACAGCTGAGCCACCGCATCACTGTTGGTAAAGTTAAAATGATGAAGACTGTATATTTATAGCTGTGGGGTCAGATAACAAGTGGATGTGGTGCTGGTGTGGAATGATGAAGGGTTTAGAAACTTAATTTGTCCTATTGATGATGTATCCCCAACCAAAACGGACAGATTTTATGTAACGGGTGGCTCAAATTTGTAGTGGTGGTGGTGAATTTTGACTATAGCTTTCAAGGGGAATTGGATAAATAGTTAAAGGGGAGAAGGAAATGCACCAGGGGAGAGCAGCAGAGAAGGGAACTTCACAAAGAATGTTGCAAACTCAGTGGGTTGAAGGACCTCCCTTTATCCTGCCATGCTCCTTATGAAGAATGTTCTGATGATCTGGTGGAGAGATACCTTCAAACAAACATTAGATCACATTGCTATGGTGCCTTGCACAATTACACCTCAAAAGAAGAAATTAGCAGCAAAATAAATGACCATGGATTATTTCACAGGGCTCACTTTCCCTACATTCTAAACTTCTAGTTCAAAATGTTTTAAGTGTTTCACTAAAATCAAACAAAATCCCCAACTGTGAAACCCATGGCAAGTAAACATCTGCCCCTGACTATTTTTTGACCTTTGCAAAAAAATATCATCTTGCATCAAAACCATTTTAAGATTATGCCTCTGCAGCAGTATTCGCCAAGCAAAATCAACTTAATATACAAAATTTGTATGAAACAATAATAGGTTATGTACATGGTTAAAAGTGCAGAAATATTGACTGAGTCAGCATGATGACTCGGTTGCAACAAATTGCGAGTAAGCATTCAGAGGAAATCAATGCTCTTAGGATGAGCAAACTAGGTCATTTCAGTAGTACAATCTTCAGGATGCCTCTAACCACTTTCAGCATTTTCTCCCACGCTTAGGCAAGGGTGATGGTGTTCGCTGGCTATGTTGTACTGCTTTAGTAAATTAAAATCAAATCAATAATGAATTTGAAGGAAATCTGAAATAAAAATAGAAACAGAGTTAATAATTCAAGTGAGTGACCCAAATTCTGACAGAGGATCCTGGATGCGAAATATTAAATCAGTTTCTCATTCCACAGATGTTGCCTGACCTGCTGGGTTTTCCACCATTTTCTGCTTTTATGCACCAATATGCGAGTATTATTGTGCTCCACAATACTCTTGGCAGTGTTTTCACGTGCACTTTAGTATTTCACCTGACTTGTAGCAGAAACTGGTGCATCATTTAAATAGGTATTCAATAAATGGATCTACTTTCTTTAAATTAGGTTTAGGTTTATTATTGCTGCGTGTTCCAAGGTGCAGTGAAAAGCTCTGTTTTGCATGGTATCCAAACAGATCAGATAATACCATACATAACTACAACAAAGGCAAAAGAACAATGAGTGAAAGGAAAAATACAGTGTGAATATAGCTCTCAGCATTACAGCCCAGCAGTTCCAAAGGCAAAGTGCAATATCCACAATGAGGTCGAGGAGAACTGATCTGTACCCTGGCTTTTGGAAGGATGGTTCAGAATTCTGATAACAGGGGGGATATAGCTCTTCCTGCGTCTGGTGGTGTGCACTTTCAAGCTATTCTCAAGGTCATTGCATTCAAGGCTATACATGCTTTGTGTTCATGAAGAGCATATTCATTAACTGACCTTGCAAGAACAGATAAATTAATCACAATACCTTGAAGTTATTTATCTTTCACTTTGATTCCAATAGGTTGCAGTTAATTGAGTGGAAGCGGTGTTTAAACCATGGAAAGAAAAGATTAAACAAGACACAAACTCTTGATGGACAAGGAATCGGATTGATGGAAGAAGCCCCCAGCTGTGAGAACTGAATTCCATGTGTTGTTCAGGTACAATGTGTCAGCCCATGGTACTCAGTTCTGCAGCTTGGAAGCATCTTAACTTCAGGCACCCACCCTTCTTGGGATCAAACTGGATACACTGATGGAATAAGCAAGAAATAAGAAACCTTTTTATTAAAACATTAAGTAAAACAAAATGTTACACCTAACTTACATCATGCAAAATAAATTAATTAAGGCAAGTAATGATTCACAGAATAAGACATTTATTGTTTGTCAATTTAATAGACTATTTTCTTATGCAATGTTTGTGCTTGAGCAGTGGGAGAGTCCAAGCAGTAACTTAAGTTAATATTTTCCCTCACCTTGTGCTTATTGCAAAGGATTCATTAATCATGGGGGACATGTAGACATAATGGCCAACTTACAAGATAATTTCACGGTTTGAGAAAACCTCCTTCATATTGCTGGTAAATGGAGTGGGAGCAAAACACTGAATCATCGCACAGTGGCCGTGGACTTATTTAACTAATGGTCAAGCAGAGCTAATTATATGTAATGCAAAGTGTGATGGTAAAGGGAGTTACAAGAAAGAATGGAACCCAGCATAGATATAACGAGAAGCAAAATCCTTAAAGCTAATGAGGAGAATGTGGGATCGCGAGATTTGTGGCATATACTCCCATTAATTTGCTCGTTGTTTGAAGTATATCCAGCCAACAGTCATTAAATGTATTCTATTCCAAAATAATAGAAATTGTACATGATTATTAAATTGTTTAATCCACTTGGTTCATTTAAACTGGAAGAATTCTAATTAGTAAAACAGAAATCAGATAAGCAAAATCTATTGACTATATTTAATTTTGCAGAATTCTTATATATTTTTTTGCATTACTCTTGATTTTATTTTAACCATCCATTCCTTCAATCCAAGGAGATATTTTAACCTTTCCAATTTCAGACCATATTACACCTTGTTACTTTAATATATCTAAAACATCTAAGTGAGATTTTCATGTTGGTGCAAGCTATTCTCAATAAAATATTCCTTGCAATGTTGCTCTTAAAAACACTTCTATTCCTTCAAATTTGTGGAAATTAAGAAAATGAATAAAGAAATAAAAAAGATTAATGGTGAACTAATATGTGCATGAAAATTTAAGATGAGTTCTGCTTTATTTTTGACTGGCCGTTGTAAATAAATTACCTCTGACAATATTTTCCAGCTTTTTCCTTTTCAAATGTTTTCTTGCCCAGCTGCATTTGTTGAATTGAATGTGACCAAAAAACACTGCAAATTATAACTATGCAATGTATTTGTTTCTGTGGGTAAAAGTGTTAACTGGTTTCCTAATATCCTTGTTTTAGCCAATTTGTTGATTTTTTCTAAATGCTGCCTGCTAGAAACAAAATCTCAGGAGTTCAAATGATAAAAAAAGAAAATGTAATTTATGAATGGTATAAAGCTTGCAAGCAGATAAAAACAATCAATCATTTCAATTGAAATAGATAAAGTGTGAGTCCAAATACCATATCTAAATACAAAAAAAAATGCCAATGCTGTAATGTTGTTTCAGAGCTCTATATATATTAGGCATTAAGTTTGTTTAGTCGATATTTATTCCTTACCAACACCACTAAATCCCTTCAGCCATAAACTCAGCGCAGTTTAAAACACTTGCATGAAACACCGTGCAAGTGAGTAGCTACTCCTGTAAAACAGCAGCAATTCATCATTGACTTAGGTCACCCTGAAGTTATGAAATCTGTACAGGAGCAATAGAGTGTTATTAACTATTGAGTTCTTAATAAATTCGGTCTACCGAGGTCACAAGCAGCTTTCCACAATGTAAATTGCCATGACATAAGATAAAACAAATTGCATTTAAAATTTATAAAAGAACTGGAAGTCTCACAGAAAGTTTGAAATTGCCACAAGTAGTCCTATTACCATCTGTGATAGAGTGGATTGATGTTTAGTATAGAGTAGTTTTATAAGCACATGTTCAATGAAGCTATCTCCACTACTGAGAGATTTGGCCTTGCAGACACCTAACAAATCAAAGTGCACCTGTTTCATGTGATGCTCTCGCCAAAACTTCATGAGCAACTAAACTTGAGAAACCCTATTCGGAAGGGTGGCAAGGTTACTGTTGTAATAGTATGGATTTGGTAACATTGCACTTTCTAAATATGAAATATACCACATAAAGTGGAATGAAGTTAATTATCTTCAAGTATGTGACAAGAAACCCCACAATACCTCTGCCGTTTCCTGTAATTTGTGGACTAACAGGATTCACTCTGGGGCTGGACAATTTAATGCCATACTCAATAAGATAAATAACAATGCAGCATTTGAGTGTGATGATGTCTCCCAGACAGCTGAGAACGCCCTCACAGGTGCACTGCACCTGCAGATCCAGTATGATATTTAATTGGCTATGCTACATTAATGATGTTTAGCTGGGGTAATACAGTAAATAAGAGAGCAAGAGAAACACAAGCTCATTCTCACAAAACTGATATATTATATGTATTTTCAGGTGCTGATGAACCTAGAGCAAGTCTGAACATTTACTGTTTTGGTTCAAAGAACATACGACATGCACTATTATTTCACTGATAAGAGTTTCCCGTTGTTTAAAGTGGAAGTGTTTACAAAATCATTCAGTAAATTTGAAAATTCCAGATGACAGATTAAAGAGGAGCTACTAAATTAAAATCTCGGAATTCAGTTGCTGAAATCCATTTGTCCAAAGTGATTGGGAAGTGGTTTACTTTTCAAATTTTCTTTTCAAACCTTTGGAATGTTGTCAAAGTAAATCACAGATATAAAAAAAAATTGGGTTAGAAATAAAACAAAATGATAAAGCCCCTGTCCCACTTTCACAACCTAATTGACGACCTCTGCTGAGTTTGCACTTGACTCATACTTGCAGCATGGTCGCCACGAGGTCGTAGGAGGTCTTCGTAACTCTTCCTCATGCTCGTGAGTGCTCTCTGCGTACTCGTGGCCTCAAGTAGGTCGCGGCGTTTTTTCCAGCCTCATAGAAATTGTCCACGAGTAAAAAAAAATTGGCATGGAAAAAAATTGATACTTTTTACGTAGGTAGGTCGTAGTAGGTCATGATGGTAGTCGTAGGTAGTCGTAGATAGTCGTAGGTGGTCTTAGGTAGTCGTAGGCTGGTAACTGGCCCGAGAAAAAAAATGGAAAAAAGACATCATTTTATCATGTGATCATTTTCCACTCATAGCTAGTCGTGGTTGGCCTTAGTTGTGGAAGACTGAGGTCAAGGGAGGTCTTAGGAGGTTGTAGACATAGTCGTAGGAGGTCGTAGACATAGTCGTAGGAGGTCGTAGACATGGTCGTAGGAGGTCGTAGGAGGTCTTTTACTTCGGCGAGTCAACACGACCTTGAAATTTCTTTCAACTCGTCTATGGTCTTCTAAACTGATGGATTAGGTCGTCCAAGTGGGCCAGGCCCTTTACTCATTGGTATTAAACACTTACATTATATATCTTCAATAAATAGATTGAGCCTTCGTGAAGCCACTTTTAGAATGCCATGATAATTTAAGTACTGTTTTCTATTATTTACTGACATTTCTCAAATTGCTTAAATCGAAGTTCACATATCCTAAATTCCCATTATTAGTTTGCTATTGTACTGGTCCAGGACAAATTGTGGTGAATATGCAAATATTGTTGCAATTGCCAAAAATAAAATGAAAACAACGTTTTAAGAGATGTGCAATACAAAGGGTTCCACAATTATTTATGTTACTTCGGATTTCTTCTGCTCATACAATTGTTCATAACTTCAGGTTACATTTAGAATTGTTTAAAATAGATATTGACCATTTTATATTATTTGTGTGGCCTGATAACAGACCCTTCATAATGTGGGAATAAACTGGCTAAATAAAGCTGAGAGTAATATCTCCTTCAATACTGCTGTATTTCCTATTCAGCTCAATTCATACATTCTTTGTTTCAACGGTAATTCTATCTACTATTGTTGTACATAGTACCATGTTTAACCAACTGTACACAGAATATTACACAGTTCATTTGAACTGAACATCTTTAAGATTAATCAACACGTGATGTCGATTTGGGACACATGGGTAAGAATGGTGTGCATTACATTAATTATCTGGACATATCTAACATATTAAAGCAATTACATCATGCAGCATTACAATTGGCTTCATCATCTCAAACTATGGGTGAGGATGGGATCTGTGAGGAGAAATTATTATCACATGCTGAAAAGTGTGCCCATGAGGATGGACTTATTCCACTGTCAAAAGTTCCACTTACTGAACATGTGCATATTAAGAGAGCAGTTTGATCTTATTGCATCACATACTGGCTGTTGGAAATCATGGACCATGCACACAGTTCGAGGAAAGGAAAAACAAATCTTCTTTATACAAAAAAGACAAGTAGATTTTTTTTCCTATCCTCGAGCTGTGAGCAGGTTCCATGATTTTTCAACTGCTAGCTTTCGATGAAATGAGATCTAGCAGCTCTCCTCTTACTGTGCTCATGTTGAGTGAGTGCAATATTTAGCAATGGAATAAGACACTTACCTTGTGCATCTCCCTGGTACTGAAGGTTGGACATCCCAATACCCTCTTGAACAATTATTGGAAACATCAAGTTTCGATGTATCAAGGTCACATGTGCCACTATAAAGATGCTCACTTTCCCTGGGTCTCCTCACAGGGAAGGAAGAAAAATTATATACCAGCTCCAACCGTTCATTCTAAAAAATAATGATCAAGTGTCCTAGGGAACAGATCAAGGTACAGATCTTAAACCTAAGGTTTAAACAAATGTTCTTCAAGTTGTATAGAACTTTTAGCAACAGACATTTGTCAATCAGCCAACTGAGGCAGGTTCCATTGTACTTTCCATTGCCCTGTGTAGTTTCTGTTGATATCTAGTATTCATGCCACTTTGCGTTATCTTGATTTCCTTAAAAAAATACTAATTTGACTTGCGAGTTGTATGACTTGACCAAATGGGCAGTAATGTCAGTGAGGGACACACCTGTCAGATTCTGGAGAATCTACATGATTGTTCTTAACATTTAGCCATGTTTCTTTGCACACACAAACATTCATCATGTTGACAGGAATGTAGTCTGAAAATGATCTTGTGAATTCCAAGATTCGGAGCACAATTTAATTTGTTTCATACTGTGCCTCCGTTGGAAAATTAATTACTTTGCTCCCGAGTTTCATTAATGAGACAGTTCCTCTTTTCAAAATTTGATGTTATGATTACTTGAAAGCAAAATAATACACATCAGTTACTATGTTTAATAATCAATTGAAAACCTACTACAATTGAGTGGCACCATTTTACCAAGAAACACTGAACAACATGAGTGAGCAGTATTTTGGTATAAACGTCCTTGACTTTTCTTAATTAAAGATATTAAATTTAGATTCCTGTCTATTATGGAAAGCACAACTGTGATTTGAGACACATGCAGGTGCGGAAAGTGTCAGCTATAGTCTAAACAGTAATCTCATTGTTGCTCTCTCAAGAGTGTTTCGATTAGATATTTGCAATATTACCAGTCCTTGCCCCTCTCCCAAGGAAATTTCCTCAACTACTGTCATATTCCTACTTCACCAATTTGTTGAGTATTGTGTCAAATCGTGCAGGATGTAATCAATAGACAATAGACAATAGACAATCGGTGCAGGAGTAGGCCATTCGGCCCTTCGAGCCAATACCGCCATTCAATGTGATCATGGCTGATCAGGGCCAATCAGTACCCCGTTCCTGCCTTCTCCCCATACTCCCTGACTCTGCTATTTTTAAGAGCCCTATCTAGCTCTCTTGAAAGCATCCAGAGAACCTACCTCCACCGCCCTCTGAGGCAGAGAATTCCACAGACTTTCCACGCTCTGTGAGATAAAATCATGTGCTGAAAGATAGATTCCATCACTTAACTGCACTTCACCTGCTAGACACCATGCATCACCAATGTCACAACGCTGTCCTGTTGGGTTCCCCATCATAATGCAACCCCGGTGACCTTATATCATTCTGACCTAATATATGGTGGGAGTTCATTTGTTTGAATAGAAATTTCCAATCTGGTGATAAGGAGGAAACCAGTAAGTTCTTTATTTTTACTTTTTGAATTTTTTTTGTTTAATAATTTATTAGATTGTGCATTTTGTATTTTAATTAATTTTGTGTTCATTTCTTAGTTTACCGAGTTAAAATCATCGACATTTTTTATAGCGGAGACACAAAAATTAAATAATCTTAGGTCCTGATAGATACAAAACATTTGCACCACCCATCCCTACCCTTTTCTCTCAGCTCTACCGGCTGCCCAAGACTGTCAAATTCTACCACTCACCAACACATGAAGGGCAATTTACAGAGGCCAATTAACCTTCCAACTTGCCGTCTTAGGGATGAGGAAAGAAACTGAAGCATTTGGACAAATACATACAGTCACAAGAAGAACAGGTAAACTCCTTACAGATAACACCAGAGGTGAAGATTGACCCCAAGACTCTGGTGCTTTTAGGCAAATATTCAAAGATATTTGATTTGGTTAAAGTGAAAAAAAACCCTTCTGGAGGAACAATGAGGACAGCATCTGCGGAGGCAAAGGGTTGGTCGACGTTTCGGCTGGAGACCCTGCATCGGGACTGAGATTGTAGAAAGGAGATAGGCAGCACAAAGAATGGAGAGCGAGATCAGTGATGGCGGGTGATAAGTAAAAGGAGACAACCACTCAACCACCTACCGGCAATAAGTTGCCACCCACACTTATGACATTTATGCTCATTTGGAGTAACAGTAGTAAAGTGAACTAAATTTAATTGGAATAATACGGAGACTCATTTTACCTATCACCTACCAGTCCCTACCTTACACCCCCCTCTCATCTCTTTATACTGGCTTTTTCCCATCTGTACTCTCAATTCTGATGCAGGGTCTTGACCTGAAATGTCAACTCTCCCTGTGCCTCCACAGATGCTGCCTGACCTACCATTTTCTACTTGTCGTTGTCATTTGTTCTTTTTACCAAAAAATATTCTCTTAAATATTTACTTTTGAATATTTGCCGAATGTATTCAAAAGTGCATGCGTAGCAAAATGACCATAAAACTAAAGAAGAAATGCAAGTAATCTACAGCTAGGTTTATCAGTTAAATATTTAGAGCATAGGTCAACTACAGACTCTGTCTGTGCAGATCGCAAATGACTATTTTCAACGATTGTCACCCTGACCTGAAATCAAAATATTATTGACATTTTAAAGGGAAAAACCCGATGCTCTTCGGCTGATAAAGCAGGTTATGCTTCTGCAGCCACTGAAATGAAGTTTGTTGCAAAACTTAAGCGTTTGGCCACGATCAAACAGCAGCCTCGCCTGCAAGGAATGATTCACCGATATGCATCCATGCACTTTGATAGAAAGCCGCATTTGACCCGCAAGATAAAGGCTTCTGTGGGAGTTGTTGCTTTGTGATTTATCGAGCAGTAGAGCTATACAATACGGTCCAATTTGACCGTGCTGAACAAGTTGGCATTCTGGGCCAGTCTCATTTGCCCACATTTATAGAGTCATAGAGTTAATTTACATTCTGTCCACAGCATGGCTTCGAATCTAATGAGAATATGTTAACAGCAAAGCCAAAGGCACGCCATATTCTGCACAGTATGTGGCCAGTGCAAATCACAGTATGATCATTATGAGGGAGAGATCACCACATCACAAAATGCAGTTTTTAAAGCAGCAAAGTGTGACATGATGCTTCACTTGAATATTCAGCTAATGGCATTGCATATTTCTCACAGTATGAAGTCAATTTTATTATCGGTATATTCTTCTTCAGTGAATTAATGCTCCTATTGCAGTTGACAAGTCAAATGTTATCAGATTATCGCAAATGCAACAATATTCAACTTTAACAGAGCAAAAGATAGGTTAAAGATAGAACTACCAGGGAGAAGTTCCAGCTGTCAGCATGGTTGGCTGCAGAACAATCCAAGTCATTTCATTAAATAAAATCATAACATGATTCCAATGCCAAGCACAGTACTGTACCTAAATATTGTATTTTTATCTGAACTTTTAATAATCATTCAAAATTTCCCAACCCTTCGTCAATGTTTAGCACTCAACCAACATTACTATAATATTTTTTTAAATATATAGCGCAGAAGGTATTTCCTTTATTTCCTTGTTTTTTGTGTGGAATTTTTCAGTTAATAAACTACAGCCATATTTCAAAAAGGTATGCAATTGTCTGTGAATCCCATGGAGAAAATGGAAACAGTTGCATGGTTTCAAATTACTGCACACAGCTAAAGATGAAAGCAATTGTAATAGACATTTTTTTATTGTCACTGCCTTCCCAGATTATTAGCTAGTATGTCTGAGGGACAGATATAATGTATTATTCAAAACTAAAAAGAAGGTATAAAAGAGATTTAAATGTTTATAAAGACAACAAAAGGTCCATAAAAATGTTACAATGATAGATATTGAAATATGTCATTTAAAATTAAGAAACAATTCAAACCTAATGTCATATTTGATGTCAGCATAATGCCTTTATGATCATTTGACTGCTCACATCAATCATTATGCAATATGCTTCATGTTCAGTAACAAAGTGCTCTTACGAATATTGGTGGTCTTAGAAATGCACACACAAAGGAGAAGGGAATTTACATCAAATTTGTAGGGTGTTAAAAAAATCTCCATGATAGCCGAAGATGCAGGATGATGTGGAAGGAGGACAGTTGGCCCATCGAGTTCATCTCATCTCTCAGGGCAATCCCACAGCTTCATAATTCCCTCATTATTCCCTGAGATCCATTCTCTCACACATACCCTTTAGCTCCAGCTTGATTCTCCCACCACTCACCTACACACTCGGGGAAATTTACATAAGCCTCACAGATAGTGGCTGATGTCAAAATCAAACCAAAATTGTTAGAGCTGAGAGCAATTAGAGCAGTCCTGCCCACTGGACAACACTGGCTTATTTATCTGGCATTTCCTTTTAAGAAGCCTGGTTGTCATGGTTTTACTGCTGGTGTTTTATAAAGCAACTTTTGAAATACATTCTAGGATACTGTCAAGACCTCAAAAACCCAGCCAGAAGAAGTGCAGTACCACTTGCTACAAGGGTGAGAAGGATAAATTGGACCACTTCTCTGAGCAGGTTGAGGGCACTCATTCATGGCCTCCCACACCTACACGTCAAGTACTATGTGCAGCAAACTATCTGTCTCTTCTCTTAGTCTTTGAGCAACGCTGAAACGTGCTGGTTTGTTGCAGTTGAACAATGAACTGAATGAACCTTTAGTAGGATTGAAAGTACTGAGCCCACACACACTACTCAACAAACTGAGCATGAAAGGTTGCTTCACTAATCTCCAAGCAAGTTTGAATTGTGGTTATGAGCAATTCAGACCAAAAGTGCATGCTAAAGTAAGACTTGTGTCATGGATGTTAGAATGCAGCATTTGCTCTCACCCTTTCCCCAAAATAAACTGCTGGAGGTGTTATAAAACAGTACAGTGATTGCAAAACCCTATGCAAACTTGTTCAGAACGCAAAGTGCAAAAGGGTCTCAATACTGTTGAGGTATTACTATGAGATCCTCAGGAATTCTGTTATGCTCCATTATAATTCATCCTGCCATTGACTCTATGAAACTCACATGGATTATTTCTACCTTTTTTGTGCATAGTTGTCAAAGGTCATACTAGTTTAATTAGTATTACATGTACTAAAGTTGTCAGGATAGCTGAGGTGAATTCAGCGCCAGGTAGTAGAAATGACACTTCACAGTTCTTATGTATTTCTTGTTAATTTACTGACAGAATATCTATTTGTTCTTTATCAATATCCGTGTCATTTATATATGCTGCCTTAATCCTAAAAGTTAAGGGCCTGTCCCACTTAAGCTATTTTTTAGGCGACTACAGGCGACTAGGCTGTTGCCACCTGGTCGCCAGGGTGTGTCGCCTGTATGGTCGTGAGTAGTCTCTTCAGTGGCCCAAAGAGTCGTAACGTTTTTTTGGTTGCCACTGAATTTTCAACATGTTCAAAAATTGTCGGCGGCAGTGGGTTGACACCAATGAGCATACCTTAACATACGTCAACCGGCGACAGGTACCGGCGACTGAATTGACCGCCGACTGGGTCATAGCTTGTCATAGCTTGTCATAGGTTGTCGCCTGTTTGGTTGTAGGTTGTTGCCTGTGTGGTCGTAGGTTGTCATAGTTGTGGTCATAGGTGAACGTCCTAATGGGTCGCTGGTTGTCGGTTGCTTGCCGTAGCTTGACGTCGATTAGGTGGTAGGTTGTTGCAGCTTATTAACGGAAGGGGTTCCAGTCGCCGGTTTTTCGGCGACCTGCTACGACTATGACAGTTGCCGGCAGTCGCCTAAAAAATCACCTAAGTGGGACAGGCCCTTTACTTCTCATTGAATTTAATGCTATCCTTAAACACAAATGATTCAATTTCTTATTGAGGTCTTTATGCAACCCCATAAGTTCCATCATGCTACCTGAAATAGGGACTATTCATTCCCATTCTCTTTGTGTCCATTAAGCCCAATAGGTTCATGCATTATTTCCTCTCCATGAACCTTAATCTTGTCTCAGAAACTTTTCAGTACTTTAACAAATTTGCTATACAATAGTTTCACGCAGATAGTGCGGTTTCACAATAAATCATCAAGATCCTGTTCTATTTGATTCATTAGTTTATATCTTGCACATCTTGTGAATTGACCTCTCATCTAGAGCTAGCTTTATTTTAATTAACTCTGCCTTGCAATCTAAGCACTTTTCCACTCTAATTACTGAACTGGTCTTTTCTAAAGTAATCTTTACATTACCTGTACTAAGTTTAGCTGATTTCCCATCATCTTCTTTAACCACTTAGATTAAACATATTACAAACTTTCTGCAGGATGATTTTGATTGCTGGTGATTCCTCCTTCAAAGTGAGAGGTACAAGTTTTAGCTGGAGGGTGTTACAGGATAGCTATTACTGAAACATGCCTACAAGACGGCTAGGAGTCCAAAAATACCTGGTTACAGGGCTTACTGAAAATTATAGCGGAGGAGAATAACACTCAGTGAAGCAAAACTTCATCAAGAAAAGCAAATGCAATGAAAGATAAGTAGCCAATGAAGACATCACAGGCGCATTTTTTTAAAAAAATTGAAGCTAGAAATGAGAATAGCTCATCGATTGTATAAGCAGTTGTGTATTCGTGGAAAATAAATGCAGAGCGAAGACAAGCTTACAACAAAGGCATTTTGGTTTTAATGAGGATTTTACCTTCCATGTAGCTTGGAATAAGCCGACTAAATCATGTCTGAAAGATAATTAATTTAAATGTTGTCAATATTTTTTGCAAAAGTATGTCCCAGAACCAACAAGGGGCAGGTCATGACAGATTTACTATTGTGACACAGTTGTAGTTAACAGCCTAACTAGTCATGAACATCCATCTCATAAGAATCATAAAATGAATGCATGGCCAATCCATTTGTAACAAGCATCAGATATGGATGAATCAGGCAGGCAGAGGACATCAGATAAAAATATAAAAGCAATGGGTAATTTTTTGCAGTACAGGCACTCCGTGACTAATGTAATAGGCGACATGTAAACTCTGACTTACATAAAGAATTCTTTAAGCCTATTGATGCCCACGTGGTCTCCACCTCGGAGCTCGCACATGGTCTCTGCCCCGGAGTTCCCACGTGGTCTCCGTCTTGGAGCTCCTTCGTGGTCACGCCATTGGAGCCCCACATGGTCTTCATGTCGAATAGTAAATTTACGTGTGCACAGTATTACTTCTGTTTCGACATGAACATCCTGGGGCATGCAAGAGTCAATGGGTCGTAACCCTTATGAAAGTTGGAGAGCATCTGTACCTGCATCGATCTGGCCGAACACAACTTCAGAGGGAGAATTTCTCATAATTATTTTTGAAGAAGTATGAGAAACTTTAAAACCAATTAACAATAAAACATTCAAGGAAATCTGCGTAACATATATAGAAGTTTAAAATCAGCTTGACATTTACTCACCTGCCTTCCTCCGGCCCCAACTCTCATCCCTGCCGTGTGTTCACCAACCCCCCCTGACCTCCCCCTCTCCGACACCGAACGGTCAGTCCTCAGCAGAGGCCTTACTTTCGTCCCCCTCCGTCCCCACCTCAATGAGTTCCGTGCCCACCATGACTTGGAGCTCTTCTGCCATCGCCTCCGCCTCATAATGTTCTTCCATGGGAAGGAGTCCTCGCCCCCTATTGATGATCTCTTTTCCCATCTACAAAGAACCCCCTCCTCGTGGACCCCCCCTCATGGCCTTCCGCTTTAGACATTTTTATTCAAAACTGCTGGCGGGACATCAACCGCCTCAACTTCTTCACTCCCCTGTTTCACTCCAAACTATCCCCCAATGAACGTACAGCCATCGACTCACTCCGCAACAACCCAGACTGGGTTATCAAACCTGCCAACAAGAGAGGTGCCAAGGTAGTCTAGCGCGTCGATCTCTACAAAGCTGAGGCCATGCGCCAACTCTCGGACACCTCCTCCTACTTACCCCTGGACCATGACCCCACAGACGAGCACCAGGCCACTATCTCTAAGCACCATCACTGATTTCATCCACTCCAGCTCCCTGCCCCCCCCCCCCCCCCCCCGCCCTGCACGGCCTGATTTTACCATCTCCCCAAAATCCACAAACCTGACTGGCCTGGTAGACCCATTGTCTCTGCCGATTCATGCCCAACCGAACTTATTTCCACATACCTTGACTCCATCCTATCCCCCCTGGTTAAATCCCTCCCTACCTATGTTCAAGACATCTCAGACACTCTCCGTCGTCTCCGGGCATTCCTTTCTCTAGGCCCCCATCCCCTCATCTTCACCATGGACATCCATTCACTCTACACCTCCATCCCCCACCAGGATGGTCTCAAAGCCCTCTGGTTCTTCCTCGACCGGAGAACCAACCTATACCCATCCACTGATACTCTCCTCCACCTAGAGGAGTTGGTCCTTACCCTCAATAACTTCTTGTTTGACTCCTCCCATTTCCTCCAAATACAAGGCGTAGCTATGGGCATGTGCATGGGCCCCAGCTATGCCTGCTTCATTGTATGGTACGTCGAACAATCCTTGTTCGAGGCATACCAGGGCCCCACCTCCAACCTCTACCTCCGCTACATCGACGATTGCTTTGGTGCTACCTCCTGCACCCACACACAACTGACTGACTTCATCCGCTTCACCACTAACTTCCATCTGGCACTCAAATACACCTGGACCATTTCCGACACTTCCCTGCCATTTCTTGACCTCACTATCTCCATCACAGGTGATAGACTTCTGACCGACATCCTCTATAAACCCACTGATTCCCATGGCTATCTAGACTACACTTCTTCCCACCCTGCTTCCTGTAAGGACTCCATCCCCTACTCCCAATTCCTCCAACTACACCGCATCTGCTCCCAGGATGGGGTGTTCCACACCAGGGAATTGGAAATGTCTTCATTCTTCAGGGAACAAGGGTTCCACTTCCCTACTATAGATGAGGCTATCGCCGGGGTCTCTTCCATACCCCGTAACACTGCTCTCTCTCCCCATCACCGCACTCATAACAAGGGCAGAGCCCCTCTAGTTCTCACCGTTCACCCCACTAGCCGTCACATACAACAAATAGTTCTCCGTCAATTTTGCCACCTCCAACGTGACCCCACCACTCGCCACATCTTCCCATCTCCCTCCCGTCTGCTTTCCGCAAAGACCGCTCCCTCCGTAACTCTCTGGTCAATTCTTCCCTTCCCTCCTGCACGACCCCCTCCCTGGACACTTTCCTTTGCAACCGCAAAAGATGCTACACTTGTCCCTTTACCTGCCCCCTCGTCTCCATTCAAGGACCCAAGCAGTGGTTCCAGGTGCGACAGAGGTTCACCTGCACCTCCTCCAACCTCGTCTATTGCATCCGCTGCGCTAGATGTCAGCTGATCTACATCAGTGAGACCATGCATAGGCTTGGCGATCATTTCGACGAACACCTACGCTCGGTCCGTATTAACCAACCTGATTTCCCGGTGGCTCAGCACTTCAACTCCCCCTCCCATTCCGAATCCGACCTTTCTGTCCTGGGCCTCCTCCATGGCCAGAGTGAGCACCACCGGAAATTGGAGGAGCAGCACCTCATATTCCACTTGGGCAGTTTGCCTAGCGGCATAAACATTGACTTATTCAATTTCCGGTAGCCCTTGCTGTCTCCTCCCCTTCTCAGCTCTCCCACAGCCCTCGACTCCTCCTCTTCCTTTCTCCTTTATTCTCCCCGCCGCCCCCCACCCCACATCAGTCTGAAGAGGGGTTTTGGCCTGAAGAAAGGTTGCCTATTTCCTTCGCTCCATAGATGCTGCTGCACCCGCTGAGTTTCTCCAGCAGTTTTGTCTACCTTTGACATTTAGAAATATATTTTCACTGCATATTCCAAGTGCAGATTAATATTTCTATAACCATCAAAGGCCAAATATATTAAAAAACAGAAATCTTTTCACAATCCATTAATTGGTTCTCCTGAAAAGGTGCCAAATTCGTACTCTTGTCAGCGGAAACACGTGAAGAGCCCTAAAGCTGAACAAAGAGATTTATAAAGAATACAAATTTATAAGAATAAATATTTATGAAGGGATTCCCTCTGTGGCCTACAGTTTGGGATTAAAAAAATGAATGTAGTATTTGGTGGAGCTACTATGAACTAATATATTCAGACTTTAAGAACATTGAAGTTCCTTTAAGTAAAATACTCAAAATATATATCATCTTAAAAACTTTGAAGCAATATGTTTTCATTCAGTGGTATATATCTTAAAAAGTGTAATATTGACTTCCAGAACAATTGTGAAAACTTTCAGCTCAAACCACCCCTGTCACGAAAATTGACGAGACACTGCTTCAGAGACTATGATATTGAGAGCACACTGCTCCTTCTGCCTTCAGGTCAAGGATCGACAATATTAGTGGAAAGAATAGTAAACCTAATTTATTTCATTGCACTAATATATTTATCTCATATTTGCCTTAATGTGTAAAGATTTGGAATTGGTTAATTACCATTGTGTACTGACAATTTATTCAAAGTAGGTACACACTCTCATTACAGTGCTTATCCCTCTGAAGTGCTGGAGACATACAGCTCCTCATCTAAATGGATGGTTGTATGACATTGGCAAGACAAAGCATCACCAGCTTGCTATTTTTCAGATAAAGTGATCACAAATCCGTGACAATAAACGATGTCATAAAAATGTGATATTGTGCATTAAAAAAGGACCAAGCAAACAAAAACATACAGGTTAAAAACACAAAATGGAGAAACAGCCAGCAGTTAGGCGATCGAGTCAGCCTTGTACTCCTTGTTGCAATGATAACCCACAGACAGCAGATTAAGGAATTTGCAGAACAATAGGCTTTTTCTATTCTTTGTTTTCTTGGGTGCTAACAGAGTTTACTTTGCTTCCCTGCAGGAAATCAGTCTCTGAAGAATCTTCCCCTTGTGATTTAAACTGAAGCTATGTAAAGCACAATATATTCAGTTAGTTTCACCTGACTAAAGAAGAATTGAATGGAGATGTTCAGGCAGACATAGTTACACCTGGAGAAGCAGAAATTGGAAGACAAGGATACAGTATAGAATCAAAACTTAAACCATATATCGTATTGGTGATGCAAATAATAATGGATTGTGTGGAATACATGCCCTATACTTTTGACAACATTTCTGATTTGCATCTTGTAAAATATGTTACTTAGTCACCATAGACTGGCAATCGATTTGTCTATCAAACACCCGTGCTTACATGGTTACAGTTTCAAGATAGCATTTACAATTAAAGGAGATTGCGCAGATGTCACATTCATACTGCGCACCTGTGGTCGAACTATGGAAAGACAAGTTTGCAGAGGCTAAAGGTGTCCTATAATGATGCCATGAGAACACTGCTAAGGAAACCTAGATGGTGTAGTGCTAGTAACATGTTTGTGGCTGCAGGAGTCAGTACTTTAGAAGCTATCCTAAGAAATCATATGTATAAATTCATTTGCAGGATAAATGACTCCAAAAATGTAATTGTCGTGGCCTTGTCAAACATAAGGTTTAGCACTACACGAATCTCAGTTGTGGAGACACTGGTATCGTTATCTCGTTGTAGGACATTGATCATTCTTTTTTATTCTGGAATTTAATTCATGTATTGTGTGTTTTTTAAAAATATATATAATTTATTATGCTTTTATGTGATATACTAAGATTTTATATGTATTTTATGATGTTTTTATATGCAATGTATTTTTATGTAATGTCCCTCAAGTGGACCTCGAGTCCGAAATAAAATTAATTATTATTATTATTATTATTATTATTATTATTATTATTATTATTATTCAAATACCACATGGTTGCTCATCCAACTAATCACAAGAACCTAGGACATACTCCCCAATGCATTTAGGAAGATCCTGCCTTCTTCAGTAAGGAACGAGCAACAAAGGAAAACATTAAAGCAGTGCAGCTGCAAAACATTATCAAACTTATGATCCCAACACTATAGCAATGCATACATTCGTCTGCCAAGACAACTATTGTCTAGGTGTTCTGCGTACAAATTAGAGTTAAGGTACCCTCCAGCTAGAATCATTTAAGTTGACAATGCATCATATGGTTCAAGATTCCCCATTTCATATATCACTCATATTTTGCTCCTCAAGAAAATGCTTTTATTAAGCCAACAGATGTTTATTGTGAAGCAGGATGCTCCTCAGGGTTTGTTTACTTTGCTGTTTACATTGTTGACTAGTCATGCATCTGGCTTCTCCTCTGAAGGCCACTGTTGAGAAGACAGGAAAAGAACATCTGCCAGTAATACTAATGCATTATGGTAGCTGAGCTGAACATGTGTCTAGCTTTCATAGAAAAAAGGCTATTCAGGACCTTATTTGTTGTTAAGTTAAACCTGCACCTCAATTCCTTTCATGTGCTTCAGACCCCTTCATCTGAAATCAGGTAACAATCACCACCTGATTTCTTGCAATTACTTGCAATCACCACCTTTTTCAGAGAACGAAGGTTGCCTAGCTGGTAAAGTGCCTCTCATTCATTCCTAATTGGTCTGGCTCCAATTTTGGAACTCTATTATTTTGAGTTTCTCCATGAGAGGAAGTTGTTTATCTGGAATCCCTAATTCTGTTGCAATTTTAAATTCTTCATTTGGGAAAACAAATCACACAATAAGAAACAGTAAGTGACACCTTCAGCATTATAATATCATGACCAAACTTTTTAAAATCAATTCCACTGTCCCAGCTGTGCTCCTTATCTCAGAGTCACTGTAAAGGGGCCGTCCCACTTGGGTGACCTAATCCGTGAGTTCCAGCGAGTTTGCCCTTGACTCATACTCGCAGCATGGTCAACACATAGTCGTAGAAGGTCTTTGTAACTCTCCTTCATGCTCGAGAGTAGTCCCCCTGTAATCGAGGCCTCAACTAAATCGCGACGTGTTTTTCAACATGTTGAAAAATGCCCACGAGTAAAAAAAGGTTGCCATGGAAAAAATCGATACTTTTTTTACTCGTAGGTTTAGTCGTAGTAGGTCGTAGTAGGTTGGCATGTTACTCATAGGTAATCAAGTGTAGTCGAAGGTAATCAAAGGTAGTCGAAACTGGTCGTAGATAGTCTTCATCATAGTCAAAGGGAGGTCAAAAGGAGGTCGAAGGAGATCGAAGGAGGTCGTCTTCACTCTCCACCATTCGGTGTCCAATTTTTCCGAAGTTAGTCGTAGCTAGTAGAAGCTAGTCGAATCTAGTCTTCAACATAGTCAAAGGAGGTCGAAGGAGGTCTTCTACATAGTCAAAGGAGGTCTTCAACATGACATTTTTTTTAAACTCTCCTAAATTCTTCTAAACTCACCAATTAAGTCGCCCAAGTAGGACAGCCGTTTAAGTTTATTGATTTCACTCTTAAGCATACTCACTCTGAGAAGGGATCTGTTTGACATTCTGCACCACAATTTCCTTGAGATTAAAGTCAACATTCCACTAGATTTCTCGTTATCTTTTTGCATGAGAGTAAGAAATTGTGGCAATTAGATGCGCAGACACGTTTAGAGATATTAATGCAATGAAAGTAATGTGCAATACTTCCCAACCAAAATAATTTACCAATACTATTTCCATAGATACAATATTCTAACTAAGTTAGAAATCACAAAACATATTTTTGGAGAGCGAAGAGACATATAGTGTGGATTGTTGCAGAACATGTACCTAAAACTTGAAAATAAAATAATGATTTTATAAACTTTTATGAAATCAGGCTCCTGAACTGACTTGCACATAGAAATCATACAGTTATAGTATGGGGGCATCTAGTGGCAAACTATTGTATTGAAGTTTGGAAGGTGATTGCATACACCAGGTCTTTAAATAGAAGTATTACTGCAGACCTCAAGAATCTGTCATTTTGCTGTGTCCTTTTGCTTACTTTTCCTTACACAAATAACCCGTTGTGAGAAAATATTTCTAAGCTAAAAAAAAAGTGCTGGAAATTCTCAGGGGATCAGAGAGTGTCTGTAGAGAGAAAAAATATAAACATTTCAGGTTAATGACCATGTAAAATAACTGTTGAAAGATGGAAATTAAACGTGTATTTAGTTACAGAGAAGGGGAAGGAGGAGAACATGAATTAACATCTGTGAGAGGGTTTATGTCAAAAGATTGTATGATACAAGTGTTGGTGCAGACTGAGCAAGAATAGTGGAGATTTGTTATTCAAAGTTGATCCATCAGGAGGTGATGCAAGTCGAACAAGTTGAATGGGGATAGTGGAGAGAGAAAAATTAATATTGGAACAGTAGTATACAAAACACTGTACCTTCAGGAGATGAAAGAGAATGCTGGAGATATTCAACACTTCAGACATCATCTGTGAGAGAGACAGGCCTGAGATAACACTATAGTTTGATGACCTTCATCGAATCTGGAGCACCATGGAAAAGCTGACAATGTTGAGTCCTGAGAACTGTAACTTATTCTGTAATTTTTTATTAACTTCCTTCTCCCACACTCATACACAATCTATATCCCCTTTACTCTAATCAATGGCCTTGTAACTGAACAACTCTCCCCTCCCCAGGGCATAGCTTTAAGGAGAGATGGCCAAAGGTTAAAGGAGATGTTTATACCAAGTTTTTACACAAAGGGTGATGAAAGTCTGGAACAGTGGAGGTTGGAGGTGACGGTGAAGGCAAGTAGTAGGATTTCAGAAATATTTGGATAGGCACATGGATATGCTGGGAGTGGAGGGCTATGAATTATGTGCTGGCAGATAAGAGTTGGTCCTGGCATCCTGTCATTCTGCTTACGACAGACATTGTGGGTTGAAGGGCCTGTTCCTCTATTGTTCTGTGTAACACTTGGGAACAAATTGTGATACGGGTGAACGACTTAAATTTGGGAAGCAAACATCGCTATCCTGTTTCCAAACATCAGAGTGTTCCACCATTTTGTAATGGATGCAACTGATTTAGAATTCAATGTTTTAGTAAGATCTCATGTAAAGTTAAATATAACATTAAATATAAAAAACTCAAATAAAGCAGGTGAGTTCAGCTCTCGTAGATTGTGGAAAATAAGTATTCGTGAATTTTACTCGGTCTTATCATTCGTATAATGATCACAAGTTCTGTACTTTGCATTTCATAGAAAAAATCCCAACAAAATTCATTGTTTTTCTTTAATTTAAAAAATATATATATTTATTTTATTAGAAGCAATTGTACAAAGAGAAAGTAATCGACATAACAATTATACAATTTTCGTACTGCTTAAATTTAAACATTTTATAAACTAATAACTAAATCGGATAAAAGGGAAAAGGAAAAAAGGGAAAGAAAGAAGAAAAGAAAAAGAAAATAAAGAATTTCGAGAAAGGACACGAAAAAGAAAAAAAAAAACCCAGAACTAACGAAGAATTGAAAGAAATGGAGATATATCCCACTACCCTTCCCTACGCCCGGCCCTAGCGTCGGTTTTGAGTTTCTGTTCAACCATTATGTTGTTGAAGAAATTCAATAAAAGGAGACCATATTTTGGAAAATTGATCTGGTTTGTCACTCAAGACAAGCCTTATTTTTTCGAGATGTAGTGTCGGTGATTTCTGTGATCCACATCTTCACTGTGGGGACTGTTATCTCTTTCCAGAATTTAAGTATATGTTTTTTCGCAGTTATTAAACCATAGTCAAGGAAGCTTCTTTGAGGTATCGTTAGATTAGGGCAGACCTCTGACATTCCTAATATTATTAGTTTTGAATCTGGCTCCAATTGAATTTTAAGTGTTTTAGAAATGATATTGAATATTTCCATCCAGAAATTTTGTATTTTTATACAGGATACAAAAGAATGAGTTAGGGTGGCTTTTTGAAAGTGACATTCATTGTTACAAACGCTAATCTGTTACAGGCTCGGGACCTCAGCTATTTTCAGTCTCACAGATTTTTATGGAGTTAACTAGACTAAGTGGGACCCGTTGGGTCCCATGTTCACACGGGAGGGCTGGTCCCCCAACACAATATTCTCTACCAATTCCAATATTGGTGGCCAGTGGGGGAGGGGGCTTTCTGGTATGGGTGTTGTGGGCTGGAGGGATTGGTTTCTAGAGGGCTAGTATGGACATTGTGGGCCAAATGGATTCTTGGGGTGGAAGCTCAGTCACTCAAGCCTGATTTTCTGTCAGCTCACTCATGGCTGGTGGGCTGGCAGTTGACTTATGGCTATACCTTGAAATTCCATTTAATGCAGGGTGCAAGGCCACCAAATTCAAATGCAGTTTCATACCATTTCAAGCAGGGTGAAAGGCCACCAAATTCAAGTGCAGTTTCTTACCACTTCAAGCAGGGTGCAAGGCCACCAAATTCAAGTTCAGTTTCATACCAATTCAAGCAGGGTGCAAGGCCACCGAATTCAGGTGCAGTTTCCAACCACTTCAAGCAGGGTGCAAGGCCACTGAATTAAAGTGCAGTTTCCTACCTCTTCAAGCAGGGTGTAAGGCCACCAAATTCAAGTGCAGTTTCATACCACTTCAAGCTGGGTGCAAGGCCACCAAATTCAAGTGCAGTTTCAAACCAACCACCACCAACCGTTTGCTGTGCTTTATTTCAAACCAACCACCACCAACCATTTGCTGTGCTTTATTTCAAACCAACCACCACCAACCATTTGCTGTGCTTTATTTCAAACCAACCACCACCAACCATTTGCTGTGCTTTATTGCAAACCAACCACATTTTCATTTTCAAACCACATTAAGGGCACAAGGTCAGCAAAGCCACATTCACAGTTTAGTAGACATGTTTTCAGTGTTATTCACAGCTCAGACTGAGAGACGTGACCCTCTCCCTTCCCCCATCTTGCAGAGATTGACTGAGGCATTCAACACTCCGGATTTTATAGTCCCTCAGGAAGGGGCATGGCCTTCAGGAGAGAGAATCTCAACATTTTTTAAACACTAATAACTCTTTTACTTTTCATCGATGGGAAAAATCCTCTTGTCCTGCACAGCGGAGGGGGAATCTGAGTAAGATGGCCAAAAGTTACAGCCATAAGTGGCACCGTTTGTTCTAAAATCAATGTGCAGGAACAACAGGAAGTGGTCAAGATCAGTAATATAGATTGCACATTTCCCTAATTTATCCTTGGATAATAACAGGTCCAGGAGACTAATAATACATCTACTTTGGTTTATATTGTGCTCTTTGAGTATGTATTATTTTGAAAGTGTTGAAATGAAAACAGTTAGGCGTACAGTATGTTCAGACAGTATCTCTAAAAAGAGCAACAATTAATATCTCAGTTCAATCACCATTAATTTGAAACATTAACTCTCTCACCATAGATATTGTATGACCTACTGAGAATTTTCAGAGTTTACTTAAAATTTCCAGCATCTGTAGTATTTTTCTCTGAGATAGATTGTGGCCATTATTTTTTTCAATTGTAAGAAGTGTCTCCACCGGGTGGTGCCAGCAATGGCTGCCTCGCCAACAGTCTGTCTGTCCCTTCCTTCTTGTTTTTAGTGTTCTTTAGCTTGTTTTATGGTGGGGGGGAAACCTTTTTCTAATCTCTTACCTCGACGGAGATGCAATTTTTTTCCGTATCATATCTCCGTCCGCACTGCGTCCTAACATCGAGGAGTTAGCGGCCTTTGCTGGAGACTGATTTTGAGAGCACCACCGTGGGTGCCTGCGGACTTACCATCGCGGAGCTCGCGATCCCTTTGCCTGGGATCGACCTCGGAGCTCCAACCGTGGGTTCTTGCGGACTTAACATCATGGAGCTCACGCTCGCTGGTTAGAGACCGACATCGGGAACTCCAGGCGACAGGAGCTTCAACCGCCCCGACGCGGAAGTTTCGATAGCCTCGATGCAGGGGCTTTCGATCGCCCTGACGCTGGAGCTTCGATCGCCCAAACGAGGGAGGTTTGATCGTCCCGACGCGTGGGCTTCGACCACCGGCTGTGGGAGCTTCGATCGCCCCGACGGATGGTTCAACTGCCCTGACCGCAGGAGAATAACGATAAAGAGGAAGAAGATTGGACATTTTTTGCCTTCCATCACAGTGAGGAATGTGGAGAATACGCTGTGGTGGATGTTTATGTTAAGTTTTATGTATTTGTGAGTCTTAGTCCTTTTTTCGTATGGCTGTATGGTAATTCGCATATCACTGTACCTTAATTGGTACGTGACAATAAAAGACCTTTTAAACCTTTGAAGTGTTATGTAGTGTACAACTATGCAGAGTAATAGATTTGAAACCAGACCTGTTAAGTTCATTAAATATAACTTACTTACATTGTCCTAAACTCTCTCTTTTATTGAATTACTTCTCATGCATTTAGTTTAGCGCAGAAACAAGCCTTTCGGCACTGACCAGCGATCACTGCACATTAACAATATCCTGGGGTGGGAGATTGCAGCCTTCACGTGGTCCGCCCTGTTTCGACGAATAAAATCAACCTGGCATGCACAATCAAATAAGATCAAATAGAACAGGTTGTTCTACAACTTCAGGCTGTGCATGCCATATGCAAGAAGAAGAAGAAGAAAAACACTATCCAACACACACTCAGGACAATGTACACTTATACCAAGCCAATTAATGTACAGACCTGTATGTCTTTGGAGTGGGAGGAAATCGAAGATCTCGGGGAAAAACTCTGTATAGACAGCACCCGTAGTCAGGATCGGATTCTGGTCTCCGGCGCTGCAAGTGCTGTAAGGCAGCAATTCTATCATTGCGCCACCATGCTGCCCACTTACAAAAGCTCTGGTCTTAATGTCATCTTTGGTAACTACAAACATCAGCTATGGCTCCCCCTTTCAGTTTATCAGGAAATGCTCATGCTTCAAGTTGAATGGACCTGTGCTTCCATGAGAAGAGCTGTAAATAAGTAAATGGTTGAGTTTCAGACCTTCACGGGAATAACAAATGTTATGTTTGTCTGCACCTTTGACACGTTGAAATCATAACTCTCAACATTCAACGCAGATGACACCTTAACGCTTCTCTCTGGTGATCACCATTTCCAGTCATTTCTGTTTTACTATTGAATACTTATTTTCAAAAATAGCCCACGTGCAGGACAACCACAAAACACATAAATTCGACCTTGCTTTTATTCTGAAATTCCACCTGAATAGAACAATGAAGCAGAAAGAACACAGAATTTAAATACATTTTCTTACAGTTTTCAACACCACAGCAAGCAATAACTTCAAAGTTTTAGAAATTCTGAAAAATAACATTTTATTAACTACTCTTTCTGGTCTGATATTTCCAGATAATGCTTATAACTTTCTTCTCCACGCTTGATTACTTCCATCTTTTCAGGAGAACTACAGCATATAATCAAGTCACACAGCAGGAGCTGTGTCTGCACTGAAATACAAAAGAGACAGTAAAGATATTAATTATTTGACAAGAAAAAATCATGCATAATTTGTAATTGAAGGATTGGAAGCAACGTTACCAAATAAAAATCATGTTGTATTGCAAACAATGAAAGGAATATGGAAGCATTCTGAACTTTGCCCATGATATGTTCTATCTATAGGTTGCACAGCGGCAGGTTACCAAGGTTATTCCAGCAACAGCGACAAGTTCAAAATCTCGGTTATCAAGAACTTGACAAAAGAGACTCAGAAACATCGAGTGCAGAACCAGGGGCCACAGTCTTAGAATGAAGGGGAGGCCATTTAAGACTGAGGTGAAAAAAAACTTTTTCACCCAGAGTTGTGAATTTGTGGAATTCCCTGCCACAGAGGGCAGTGGAGGCCAAATCACTGGATGGAAGAGAGAGTTAGATAGAGCTCTAGGGGACTAGTGGAATCAACGGTGTATGGGGAGAAGGCAGGCACGGGTTATTGATTGGGAACGATCAGCCATGATCACAATGAATGGCGGTGCTGGCTCGAAGGGCCGAATGGCCTCCTCCTGCACCTATTTTCTATGTTTCTCTCATCATGTCCATGATATCACACACTAAACTATCATGGACACAAATGTAAACAGCCCTTCTAGGTGAGGTAGAGATTCACTTGAACCATCAACTTTGTCCATTGCATTTGGTGTTCTTGATGTGTGCTCCTCTACATCAGTGAACCAATGTGACCATTTTGCCAAGCACCTGTGTCCTGTCCACCATGGTCACTTGAAGCTCCCGGTCACAAACGATTTTAATTCTCCGCCAGATTCCGCCACCTACCTGTCTGTCTTCTGCCTCCTCCACTGCCAAGGTGAGGCCAAATACAAACTAGAGAAACAGCACCTGATAATCCACCTGGGTATACAACCCTATGGCATGGAAGCTGAATTCTCTAATTTCAGGTAAGCTCTGCCCCTCTGTCTTTTCCTCTTCTTCTGATCAACACTGGCCTCTCAGGCACATCTTCCATTCCAATCCCTCTCCCGATCCACTATTACCTAGTTTCTCTCCCCTCCCCTATCCACTTCATCTGTCCATCATCCACACACTCCGCCTACTGGCTACCACATCCCTCCACTGTTTCCACCTGCCCTCCCTAACTCCCTTAGATGGTTCCATGCATCATTTTGCTCTCCTATTTCAATAAATCATCTGCAGTCTTCTGTTGCCTCCATCTATCACCCCCCAGTCTCTGTTGCTTCCTCTTCCCTTTCCACCACCACCTGACCCCATCTACCCCTCCTCATCTGGAACCACCTATTGCTTGCCAACTCTTGTCCCCCATCTCTTTATACTAGCTATCTCCCCTCTATTCTTTCAGTGCAGATGAAGGTACCGACCTGAAAAGTTGACTGTTAACTTTGCTCCGCAGATGCTGCCTGGCCCACTAAGTTCTTCCGATAGATTCTTTTTTTTTGTTTTGCACAAAAATTACTGTTAGTTCATTGTCACTAATTCAAAATTCTCTTTTTTTTAAACAACATTGCAGGTAGAAAATCAGCACAAGGGAACTAGCATCACTTATCTGACTTTCTGAAGGCAATAATATAATTACACTGAATAGCAGTTTTCATATCATTTTTGAAAATAGTTATTTTGTATGAGCAACTATCAGTTAGAATAAAGCTAAATCCACTTTATAGATTACCTAAAATTTTGAGGAACAATTGGATTACAGAAGACCAAATGAAACTCTGTTTGATATCAGTTTTCAAGATGTGAAGGAAAGGCTAGATAGTTTCACCATTTATAGAATAGGATCACTAGATCTATGATATGCCTCTACTTCCTTAGAAGGCTTAGCAATTTTGGTATGTTCCCAACAACTCGCACCATCTTCAACAGATGTGCCGTAGAAAGCATTTTATCGGGATCCATGGTTAGGGAACAACTCCATCGAAGACCACAAGGAATTGCAGATAATTGTGGACGCAGCACAGACCATCACACAAACCATCACACAAATCAACCTCCCTTCCATTGACTCCCTTTATACCTCAAGCTGCCTCGGCAAGGCCACCAGCATAATCAAGGATGAGTTGCACATGGCCATTTCCTCTTCTCCCCACTCTCATCGGACAAGAGGTATAGAAGTATGAAAACATATACCTCCAGATTAAGGGACAGTTTCTTCCCAGTTGTCATCAGGCAACTGAACCATCCTACCACAACTAGAGAGCAGTTCTACCATCTACCTCATTGGAAACCCTCAGCCTATCTTTGATTGGACTTTACTGGCTTTATCTTGCACCGTTATTCATGTTAGTGCCTTTATCGTGTATCTATACACTGATCTGTTGACTGGTTAGCACGAAACAAAAACTTTTCACTATCCTCAGTACATGTGACAATAATACTGAACTCAAACTCAATGATAAGATGAAAATTTGACTATTGGCTAAGTCTAGGATCATGAGTAAGACATGGAAATCTCCATTTTATTATTCACCGTGATCTTTCACTGAATACATACAGGAGGCAGATTTCTCTGTCCTACCTAACATATTAGTTCAAAGATGTTGAGTGAGAACCAGATTGTGTTTCACTGTGTTGCCCTCACACCTCAAATAACCTATGATTTGTCTTAATTCAGATCATATAGGAACAATGGTGATTGGAATAAATAATGAAAGGAAAAGTGAACTGTAACATCATTCTGATGAAATCAGTCAACAGTTTTTAGATGTGAAGATGGTAAATATTAATAGAGAAAGTAATAAGCATGGGGAATAAAATTTTTCATCCATTAATTGAAAATATACAATTTCTTCAAAAATATACTTAATAATTTTACTTCCTACATTTTTCGATTAGTATCATTGAATAAATCAATTCATGCCTAAATATACCATAGTTACCATATATATTGTCCATATCTTCCGACATTATTTCTAAGCATTTAATAATTTCTTCAAGAACGTTTTTATTTTCAGCTACGCAACGGTTATTCATTAATTCCTTCTGCATCTAATTTAAGAAATAAATGTAAATGATTACCTAAAATAACAAGTCAGTCATTTTACTTAGTAGCAATTCTGACAAAAAAAGAGAAATTTTAAATATCAGAAAAGTGACAAAATACACATTGTCATTTTCCACTGCAAATCTATGGGTCTAAATCTAATACATTGACCTGATAACCACTCTTCTTCAGTGTGGAAGGGCTTGCAAGAAATCACCAGCTACAAGAGGAAAACCCCCCGCTTCTTAGACAATCATCAGCTGACCAATGACCATCTTCTTCTTGCGTATGGCGTGCACAAACTAAAGTTGTAGGACAACTTGTTCTATTTGATCTTAATTGATTGTGCACGCCAGGTTGATTGCATTTGTTGAAACAGGGCGGACCACATGAAGGTTGCAATCTCCCACCCCACCAATGACCTAAATGAGTTATTTTACAGGTTTGATAGACAGAAACATAATCTCGATACCCCCTCCCTCCCTCATCCACCCATTCCTCCCCATCACCACTTCACACTTACTTACAGCCTGACTCCAGTCTGCAAAGACTGGGACCTTGTCCACTACCCACCCCCTCCTTGTTGCCCAACATCAGTCTGGCCATTTCTCCATCACGAACAATAGCAATTGTGGAGGTGGAAAAGCTATTCACGAGACAGAAAAGCCAGAAATCTCCAGGACAATGTTTCCCCCTCTAACCTCAAGCTCTGTGCTGAACAACTGACACCAGTCTACACGGACATTTTCAATCGGTCACTGCAAACCTGCACTGTCCCAGCCTGCTTGAAAGTCTCCACTATTGTTCCCATACCCAAAAAGCCAAGGAATACTGGTCTTAATGACTACAGGCCTGTCGCACTGACCTCTGTAATCATGAAGACCCATGAAAGACTTGTGCTGGCCCACCTGGCAAAATATCACAAACCCCCTACTGGACCCCCTGCAGCTTGCATACCGGGCCAATAGATCAGTGGATGATGCAGTCATCCTAGGCCTGCACTTCATCCTCCAGCACCTAGACCGCCAGGGGACCTATGGAAGGATTTTGTTTGTGGATTTTAGCTCTCCATTCAACACCATTGTGCCAGAGCTACTACACTCCAAACTCTCCCAGTTGACTGCGCCTGATCCCCTCTGTCAGTGGATCACCAACTTCCTGACAGACAGGAAGCAGCATGTGAGGCTGGGAAAGCATAACTCAGACCTGCTGACCCTCAGCATTGGCTGTGTACTCTCCCCTCCCTTTTACTCTCTCTACATTAATGACCGCACCTCCACAGACTCCTCTGTCAAGCTTCTCAAGTTTGCAGATGACACAAACCTCATTGGACTGATCCAGGATAGGGAGGAATCTCAGGAAGAGGAAGTGACAGGAAGTGACAGAGCTGGTGGCCTGGTGCCATCACAACAATCTGGAGCTCAATGCTCTTAAGACGGTGGAATTGATTGTAGACTTTGGGAGAGTTCCCCCTCCCCTCCCCCCACTTACCATCAACAACACCACAGTCACATCTGTGGAGCCATTTAAGTTCCTGGAACCATCATCTCCAGGGATCTTAAATGGGAAGCCACCATCGACTCCACAGTCAAAAATGATCAACAGAGGATGTACTTCCTGCGACAGTTGAGGAAACACAATCTGCCACAGGCAATAATGGTCCAGTTTTATACTGCCATCATAGGGTCTGTCCTCACCTTCTCCATCATGGTCTGGTTTGGCTCAGCCACCAAGCATGACATCCGGAGGCTGCCGCTCATCGTTCGATCAGCAGAGAAGGTTGTTGGCTGCAACCTTCACCCCATCAACGAATTGTACACTGCTAGGGCCAGGAAGAGAGCGGGTAAGATCATCTCTGACCCTTCTCACCCTGGCCACAAACTCTTTGAAGCACTTCCCTCTGGAAGGCGACTCCGGACTGTCAAAGCCGCCATAGCCAGACATAAAAACAGCTTTTTTTCCATGAGAAGTAGCTATACTCAACAGCCAAAAGTCTGTAGCCTCCTTGTGCTCTGGTATTTTATTTCATTCTTCACATGTGTAAATTATAATGTTTTATTTTTAATTGTCTACTGTATATCGTGTTGTTACTTGCGAGCAAAGCACTTGGGCAAATTCCTTGTATGTATACATACCTGGCTAATAAAATGTATTCAATTCAATGCAATTCAATAAAGATGCAACAAATTCAGTTGTTATATGAACATATTAAGCATTTTCTGAGTATAACGACCAACACAGATTTGTTAAGGGGTAGATTATGTCTCAATCTGTTGAATAATTTAACAGAAGCAGCACAGCAGCACTGCTGGTAGAGGTGCTTTCTCACAGAGCCAGACACCTGGGTTCGATCCTAACCTGGGTGCTGTCTGTGTGGAGTTTACACTTTCTCCCTGTGACGATGCGGATTTCCTCCAGGTGCTGTTGTTTCCTCCCACACCCTCAAAGACGTATAGGTTGTATGCTACTTGGCCTTTGTAAATTTCCCCTGGTGTGTAGGGAGTGGATGAGACAGTGAAACAACACAGAACTAGTGGGTCGGTGTGGATTCAGTGGGTCAAAGGGCCTATTTCCATGCTCTATCTCTAAATTAGATTAAACTAAAGCAATCCATGGTTAGGGAAGTCTTTATAGATTATATTTACACAATCTTTCAGAAGCCAATTTTGCATATGTTTTTATTTATGGGAAAGTGCATCATTGCAAGTGTAGCATTTATTATATTGCAGAATTATACAGAGATTAAGAGTAAGAAAATGGACTGATAACATTTTTCTGTTTGGCCAAATGTTCTCTTTCTGCATCTAGTCAATCAGTCATGATGGTGTGTGACTTGTGGAGGAATATGCAGCTGCTCGTACTGCCAAATGTCTGCTTCGCATGTCCTTCCAAGAGGTATGTGCTATAAATTGGGAAGTACTGTCAGGGCGGTCTTGGCACGAAACTGCAATGCATTTTGCAGATGGTTCACACTGCAGCCAAAATGATGCTTGGGGTGGAGGATTTGTTGCTATTCAAGCAGACAACAAGTAGGTCAGTTCCATCCAGTCAAAGCAAACTACTTGGTGGCGTTGTAAGCAGTTTAATGCCTGCACTAAATTGCAACAAGGTAATTGATTGAACAAAGGAGTAAAACTGTCACAAGTATATTCATGTTCATTCATTTGTTGAAACTAAAAATCCATTAAACCAAATACATTCTAAATGGTGAAAAACTACAAGAGCTGAGGATCTAAAAAATGGGGGAGGGGGGTGAGAGGGAGTCAGTGGGGGAGGTGAGGGGATTTTTGTCGATATATCATCAAACTGTCACAGAAAATAATCAAAATATTGAACCGAATATTGACCTTTTTTGTCAGATGAGGGAATTAAACGTAATATTTCCAAGTTTGCAGATGAATCAAAGTTGGGCGGCAGTGTGAGCTGCGAGGACACTAAGTGGCTGCAGGGTGACTTGGATAGGTTGGGTGAGTGGGCAGATGCATGGCAAATGTAGTATAATGTGGATAAATGTGACGATATCCACTTTGGTGGCAAGAACGAGAAGGCAGATTATTATCTGAATGGTGGCAGGCTAGGAAAAGGGGAGGTGCAACAAAGCCTGGGTGTCCTTGTACATCAGTCACTGAAAGTAAGCATGCAGGATTTGAGTATAGGATCAAGGAAGTCCGACGGCAGTTGCACTGGGCCCTGGTGAGACCGCACCTGGAGTATTGTGTGTAGTTTTGGTCTCCTAATTTGAAGGACATTCTTGATATTAAGAGAGTGCAGCCTTGGTTCACCAGGTTAATTTCCTGGATGGCGGGACTGACGTATGATGAAAGATTGGGTCGACTGGGCTTGTATTCATGGAATTTATAAGGATGAGAGGGGATTAATAGAAATATAAGGGATTCTTAAGGGATTGGATAGGCTACGCATTGGAAATGCAACGGAATTTTGTTTGGAATTGCGTATATCGATGTATTTCTAAATGACAATAAAGTTTGTTTGATTTGATTTGATTTGATTTGATTAGATGCAGGAAAGATGCCAACGTTGGGGGAGTCCAGAATTAGGGTCGCAGTTTAAGAATAAGGGGTAGGCCATTTAGGACTGAGATGAGGGAAAACTTTTTCGCCCAGGAAGTTGTGAATCTGTAGAATTCTGTGCCACAGAAGGCAGTGGAGGCCAATTCACTGGATGTTTTCAAGAGAGTTAGATTTAGCTCATTAAGGCTAATGGAATTAAGGAATATGGGAAAAAGCAGGAAGGGGATATTGATTTTGGATGATCATCCATGATCATATGGCTGTGCTGGCTCAAAGGGCCGAATGGCCTACTCCTGCACCTATTTTCTATATTTCTAACATAGTTATGCACAGTTGAATAAAAACACTGGCAGAAATCATGTGGCTAGTTTTTAACTGTACTACTTTCAATAGGAATGAGCAGGAGTAATTTATATTGCTGCGAGCTACTTAGTAATCCAATCCCCCATCCCGCCCATCAGCTCCCCACACTCCCACCATCCCAAAAGCTAGATGCTTCCACTGATCAACATCTGCATCTCTCAACCACCTGCAATGTACAACATTATGCCCCTTTGGCTTCAAAATAAGGGCACTGCCAGACCACAATCAGATATTCCCTATGATCAGAGCCCACTGGGAACTTCCATGCAACATTCTGTGATCAACTTAAACCCATCGACAATATAGAATGCACCCTACGACCAGCCACATATTACATATAAGCCTCCAATGACATGAAACGAGTAACTGCTAAATTTAAAATTTTACATTGCCATTGTCACAATATGAATATGACACAAATCATTCTGATTTAATATATCATTGTGAATTATTGTCATTTCAGAGAATGTAGCTGCATTAACAAGGTTGGATAGTTTTAGACTCAAGGTAGAAATTCATTGAGGTTAATTTTACTTCGATGTCACGTGAGTGATTCCGTGAAGAAGCCCTGCCAGAGCTCACGCGTCTCATTACGTCTTACTGCATGGCGCGATGACTGACTGGCAGGCAAGCTGCTCCTGTCAGCGGTAAGTTTAAACCTGCATGGTGAGTTTTAAACTTATTCCCAGGTTGTCTTTTCTTTTGCAGGATTCTCTGTTTACAGAGTCTGCTGAATTTTGTGGGCGAATTCCGGGCGGCTCGCGGGGAACCCTTCATGGACCGTGGGGAATCCCAGTCAGACCGCAGCGAATCCCGGTCATGACCTCATGGAATCCTGGCCACGGACTGCTGGGAACCCGCTACTGAGACCGCAGAAGTGCGGGTAGCGGGCGGCAGTCGACCGCTTTCGAGTCGCTGGCGGTAGAGCCAGCGGCTTCAGACTGGTGCCGGTAGCACCTAGGCAAACCCGCTTGGAGGGTTAGCCACAAAATTATATCTCCCTCTCTGAGGAGGGGAGCGTAGGGAAGAAGCCCTTTAACTCAAACGAGTCGGGCCAGGAGGATTCCTGATGGAGGATCCCCTCCTTAAATGGGTAACGTCTTTGAACGTTCTAAACCCACATGGAGCACCTGATGGAGAGGTGCTCCACAATGATATACTCCAAAGGAGGGAGTTATCAGCACGGGTCTCCTCGGGAGTCCGTGGCAGCAGCATCTTTTTCAGGGCTGCACAATGTCTCCCTCTCTGAGGAGGGGAGCATTCAGGGTCAGTTTTGTTCTGACTCTGAACAAAAATCCTGACATAGGTCTGTAGGAGGGGCCATGTCAGCGCAGGTATCCTCAGGGACTTGCGGCAGCTGCCTACGAATCCCCCTTTCTGTGGAGGGGAGTGCGAGTGGTCAGTGTGTAACTGACTTCAAATTTGACGTATGTCCGTGGAACATACTGGAGCACATGCATATGGCTTCAAGGAAATACTTGCAAACAAAAGGGTTACTGCCATGGGCAGAAAACCCGGAAGGGGCCAGACTTCCCCTCATGGCTGGCAGTGAACAGCGCTATCTGGGGTGACATTGGAGAAAAGAAACCAGCCGCCGAAGCTTCTCTTCAGGTAAGACTTATTCCAACTGGATGAGGAAGCAAAAGCTGTCGGACCAATCAAGGTACCAACGACGAACAAAGCTTCATCGTTTCGGCAATGACACACCCCACGCCTCATTGGCAGTAAGCTGTTCACTGAAGCTAATGGCAGCTTGAAAGTTGGGCAGAGGTCTTTCAGGCCAAGGTCTAAGCCGTTCTCAGGAAATATGGAATCCACACCCTACCAGTCCTACTCTTCAATTAAGGACCGGAATAGAACACACATCAGGGGCCCTTGGGCATAAGACCACCGGTAGCCATGGTGGTAGGTGGGTCTGGTTCTTCCGAAACATGGGTATGTGGACCATTTACAAGTTGGTAATATTTACGCTTGTTTTTTTGTACAAATGACAATGATAACATGAGATTCAGATTCATTGATAACATGTGATTGGTTTATTTTTGCATATATACAAGAGTTCTAAGCATGACTTGGAATTAGGGCCAGAGTTGCCTTTCCAGGCAGGCTCAGTGTGACGGCCAGGAGTGCCTTCCGAGACAAGCTCGGAAATATGGCCAGAGTTGTCTTTCGAGGCAGGCCCAAAATTATGGCTAGAGTTGTCTTTCAAGGCAGGCCCAGTATTATGGCCAGAATTACCTTCTGAGACAGGCTCGGAAATTTGGTCAAAGTTGTCGTTCGAGGTACGCACGGAATTATGGCAGGTGTGGCCTGTTCATTGTGAATGGAGAATGTTGGTTCATCTTTGATTTAACTCGTATGTGCAACAGAGACTTTTCAGAATGTGGAATCTTGTTCCTGTTAAACAACTGATTTCCATTCTCAGGGATCATTGGAGACATTTGAATGGGACAATTATAACAGTTAACGCATTGCAAAATGGGCTAACCTCAGCTCCCAGGTTATTTACCAAATTATTAAACCGGTGCTTGGACTGCCAATAGCTCAAACACACTTGTTCAGGCTTATCTGGATGGTATTCTAAACGCTGTTTCAGCTGCAAATTATAATTAAGAAATTGAGGCTCATCTATCCAGTTAAATCTTTAGTTGATACCAACTACCATTATTGATTATTGGGGTTTACCTTTAATTATTCGTTTGTCTCTGACTCCGCTCTGGAGCAAGAGATTGGAAACAATTGAAGCCTGTAACAACCTTGATGTTATGAAGCAGCCTTCTAATCATTAAGTGTAATTGGCAATTAGCAGCTGGGTTTCAACTGTGCAAATTGGACCATTGCATTATCAGAACTTACAACATGCAAAGTAGTAACTTCTCAGGTGCCATGTAGGTCATTGTTAACAGATCTATGCTATTACCAGCTGAAGCCACCAAAGTCACAATGGTGGACAAACAATATTCAGCATTGCCCCAGTAGGTTTGATCACTAAATCTTCAGTTATATTACAAAACTGATGCTGGTGCTCACAGATGAAAACATTACGAATGCCATCTCCAGTCACGGAGGCAGTAGGAATATGCATGAGTTACCAATTCTCCAGTTATTGATATCAACTATCTATAGACAGTATGTGCATTCTATGGGTTAAATGGTTATTGTGCGAATATGCATAATTTGCATGCTCAATTCCAAGTTGATACACTGTGGTGGTGGCATATGTTAGTCACATGGATGCAATCCAGTCAAAGTTCCGGTCACTAACCTCATTTGGCGCAGGTATATCATCACATAAAATCAATGGCAACATAGAATAGATGTTGGATCACAAAGTATTTTATGATATTATGCTTTGATGGAACACCAAATGTCAATATGTTTCTATCCAGGCTAATTCACCAGTTGCAAAAAATATGAGGTTCACAGTGGCGAGAGATGCATCCTCGCTACACGAGGGAGGAATGTTCTTTTATGTCTTTCTCTATTTTGCCTTATCAGTTGGGTCTTGCAATAAATTCAGCAAGATCCCGCTTCAGGGGTTTTGTACTGTCTGACAGGCCTGAGCAGCCGTGGTTCCCGCTTATATTGGGAATATAATAGAGCTTATATGGTTATTCTAAACATACAATTTGCTGGTTCAGCCTGTGCATCAGGAAATCAGCCCCTGCATGATAAAATCAATTCATTGACTTGCAGACTCTAAGAAGACTGCTCCTGCGGCTCGGGTGGTCAGACCGATCCATGTATGTGCTCACTGCAGAGTGCAGGGGTAGCACCAGAAAATCAGTACATTTCCTCTTCAGGAGATGGAAAGCGTTTTTGTTTAAATACTATGTTACATACAATAAGGCACGGATTACTGACGTCTTGGAGTTCATTTGAAATGGGTCATTGACAATAAATTAGCTTATAAAATCATTAACTGAGCCCAACGGGCCTTCTCATCATATTTCCTGCAGCAAGCGGGACCCACTCTGCCGGGTCTCATTCTCTGACATCCAGTTATAAAAGATATCTTTTACACAAGTTCTTCCAGGCCCAAGCACACGGAAGTATGGGATATTGACATTGTGTTAACATTACTTCGTCAGGGGGCTCCAGCCACATCTGTATCTTTGGCCTGGCTCTAATAAGGTAGTTATCCTCAGGGCGCTAGTCTCAGCGCAGCGGGACCACCCACTGCATAAATTGCGACTGGACAGGATGGTTACACCTGCAAATAATATAATATTTTGCATTTATGATTTAGTTAAGTAGAGCAGGCCAGGGGCGTCAGGTCTCAAACTTCTCAAGGCATCCACCATGAACCTTCGGTTATGTGTGGTCACACATTTACTACAATACGTCAAGGTCACATAGCCTTAGAGGCTCTGATACTAGCAATGTTTGTTAATTACGAAAAACCTCATAAGAAGGTATCAGTTCAGACCACCTTCAGGTGGTTAAAACGGGGTTTTGGCTTATGCAGGAGTGGATACTGATATTTTCTCATCTCACTCCACCAGGGCTGCTACAACATTGGCAGCAAGGGTTGTGTATGTTCCGCTGGACCACATCCTGGTGACTGCAAGATGGTCTAACGAATGATCTTTCCAAATATTTATAATAACCCATAGCCAGACCGGGGGTATTTGCCAACTCTATTTTAGGTTCTATTTTATAGTTTCCCCCGGATGAGAGGGTTTACTATTATTATTATTATTTGTTCATTTAAATAGCATCAGCATGTTTTAAATGCATCATCAATGTTTCACTTGTCTGTGGTCAATTTATGCAGTTGTATGGACTTTTCGACGGCATGAAATCACAGAGCTTTGAAATATTCACGGAAGCACTCACGTGACTCCGAAGTAAAAAAGTAAACGAGAACTTACCAAGTTTGAAATGTGATCTATATTTTATGAGGAGTTACGATTAGCGATTACGTGCCCACCGCTCCCAACCCTCATATCATGAAGGTCATCTGGTAGTTCTACGTTCCGAATCTTACTATATCACTTCAATTACTGTTATTTGTGATTTCACACCACTGCTTTGAAGATTGACATGCGTGCGCTCTGGCGGGCTTCGTAACTCCTCATAAAATAAAGATCAAACTTCAAACTTGGTAAGTTCTCGTTTAATCTTACTATTATATATGGCAATTATAGCTCAAGAACAGATATGGGACAAAGATAACAAATCTAAAATTCTGGCCCCAATCTCAGGAAAAGCAGAACAAATGTTGGGGGGGTCCAGAACCAGGGGGCACAATTTAAGAATAAGGGATAAGTCATTTAGAACAGAGATGAGGAAAAACTTTTTCACACAGAGAGTTGTGAGTCTCTGCCTCAGAGGGCAGTGGAGGCTGGTTCTCTGGATGCTTTCAAGAGAGAGCTCTTAAAGATTGTGGAGTCAAGGGATATGAGGATAAGGCAGGAACGGGGGTACTGATTATGGATGATCAGCCATGATCACTTTGAATGGCGGTGCTGGCGCGAGGGGCCGAATGGCCTGCTCCTGCACCTATTGTCTATAACAAAATGGAGAAACAGTTCCTGCTAAGACTACATTTTTGCCAAAGGAACATGTTAAATTGAGAGCCACACAATTACTGGTTTGATCTCAGAAAGGAGATAGGAACTCCTATAGCAACAGGACAAAACATGTAGCATTGAATATTGATAGCACCCTGAGGATTTTTGTAAATGCTTGCACCCTAAATCAATGGAATCAAGGGAAATCACTTGAACCAATATAAAATGAATGTGTTTAGAAACCAATATTATTATAGTACCTTAAAAATCTGAAGCTCTGGCCTTTTTAATCATGTAGTGTCAATATCACAGCTCAGCAGAATCTCATAAAAATTAATTGTATGAATGTGGCATGTGGACAAATTGAGTATGGTAGGAATCTGTACATGAACCTGTATTATTCACGCAGGGATTGCAGTCTTAGATTATAGGTTTGTCCATTTATAGGAAACCATGATGAATCACCTGAGATATCAAAAAAGACAATAGTGTCCACCTACAGTAAAAAAACACAATATTCTCTAGGGTTTCTCAAAAATGCTGCCATTGAAAAAGAGAGAAGCAGAATTTTCAATTTCCGTCCTAACTTCTCAATTAAAGATGCTAAAAGAGGAAAATATTCAGAAAATATTGAGCGTAAGCTATTTTCGGGGTATATTTATATACCTTTCAACCCTCTAAAGTTGCTTTCTTAAAATAGAGGCCAATAGAAAAACATGAGGGAAACAGGCTTTTAATAGCAAAAGACAAATTGCAGACAAAATACAAATAAACATTTCTATTGCCTATGAAAGCAAACACAGCTCCATCAAGTATATTCATACAAAATATTCTGAACAAGTAATTAACATAATGGAGTAGACATGTGTCTTGGCAATGGTGCACACATCAGATTTTCACTACTCATTAGATGATATTGAAGTCCTTTGGCTGTAACAAAATTAAACATTGGTTCCTCATGTAACATGCAGCTGATCCAATATCTCATGTTGTGTGTCACCACCCACAGCTATTATTTTTACTCCAATTAATCAAAAATATGGATAATGTAATCATAAATGTAACACATTATAATTGTTCCAATTAATCTTCTTTTGGCTTGTTTAAAACTTCTTTGTAGTCCTTTGAAACGGACTCTTTACAGCTCAGATATGCTTCATTCAGTCGCATCATTGATTCCACAATAGAGGGATCTGTACGCATGGCAACCATGTCATAGGTCATACAGGTTGCTTGCACTAGAAAATGTCAGCAAATAAATTAATTAGAATGCCATATAAAAAGAACTCTGACCCACAAAAATAGTTTACAGCATTGGAAACAGGCACTTTGTCTCAATTCCTTCATCCTGACCAAAATAGTTTCTTGAGCTATTCCCATTTGCCTGGATTTGGCGTGTATCTCTCTACTGTCCAAATGCATTTTAAACATTGTAATATCCATATCTGTCTCTTTCTCTGGCATCTCATTCCATTCAAATCTGCCTCTCAAATTCTATTAAACCTTTCTTCTGATCTTAAATCTATGCCCTCTAGACTCCCCTATCCTCGGAAAATGACCGTGATCCAACTTATCGAAACTCATCATGATTTTATAAAACTCTCCATGATCACCCCTCAACTTCTGTCACTTTAGGAAAAACTGTCCTGCATCCCCAGTGTCTAACTATGGTAAAATCTGAGCTGCTGGCATGGAGACAAAAAAAAAAAAAAAGCAGACGCTCGAATCTTGAGTGAAAAACAAAGTTCTGGAGGAAGTCACTGAGTCAGACAGCATCTTGGAAGGAAATTCAGACAATGTTTTGGGTCGTCCCTAATTCAGACTGATGCAGTAGTGGGAAGCTGGAAAAGAGGCAATAGTGTGGTAAAACCTGGCAAGTGATGGGTGGGTAAGTGAGGGGGGGTGATTGGCAGATGCATGGTGATAGTGACAAAAGCTAGTGGTTAAAAAGATAACAAATGAGTATCAGATAAGAAGAGGAGTGAAATATAAAGCTGGTGAGAGGGATATGGTTGGAAGAGGACACGGGAGAAACAAAAGAACAGGGACGAAAGTGAAATGGGAAAATCTGAAAGTGAAAAGTGGTATCCAGCTACATAGTGCAGTTACAAAAGGAATGCACACAACAACAAATAAATATGTCAGTAAGATAGCCATATCCTGAGTATTTTTGAAAGTCTCAGACATTCAAAATGATACAGAAGAAAAAGCAAAACACATTAATACAAAAACTCACAAGTAAAAATGTAAGAAGTTGATACTTTTCCATATCTCTTACGATCATTACCATCCTTTGAAATTAAAAGTAAAGCACATCCTACACCATATTCAAGCTGGCAGAATGTTCATGTAGATTTTGCACCAAGCTATGGGAAGATTACATTTTAAAATCCTTTGCAGGATTACATGAAGTCTATAAGTTATAGGGGCAGGATTAGGTCATTTGGCCCATCCACCATTCAATTATGGCTGATCTTTCTTTTTATCTCAACCCCATTCTCATGCCTTCTCTCCATAACCCTGGATACCTGGACCAATCAAGAATCCATCACCTTAAAAATATCTGCAGACTTGACCTCCACAGCCTTCTGTGACAATGAATTCCACAGATTCACCAGCCGCTGACCACACAAAATACTCATCTCCTTTCTAAAGGTACATCCTTTTATTCTGAGGCTAGCGCCACTGGTCCTAGACTCCCCCACCAGTGGAAACATCCTTTCCACATTCACTCTATCCAGATCATTCTCGTAAACCTCCTCTGGACCCTCTCCAATGCCAGCACATCCTTCCTCAGCTATGGGGCCCTAAAATGCTCAAAATACTCCAAATGGAGTCTGACCAGAGCCTTACAAAGCCTCAGCATTACATCCCTGCTTTTATATTCTAGACCTTTCAAAATGAATACTAGCATTGCATTTGCCTTTCTTACTACTGATTCGACTTGCAAATTAACTTTTTGGGAATCCTATTCCAGCGCTCCCAAGTCCCTTTGCACCCCCAATTTCTGAATTCTCTCTCCATTTGGAAAATAGTTTACGCCTTTATTCCTACTACCAAAATGCATGACTCCATACTTTGCACTCGGCCACAACTTTGCCCACTCGCCTAACCTGTCCAAATCCTTCTGGAGAGTCCCTGCTTTCTCTACACTACCTGCCCCTCCACCTACCTTGATATCATCTGCAAACATGGCTACAAAGCCTTCAATTCCCTCATCCAAATCGTTGATATACAACATGAAGAGTAGCAGCCCCAGCACGGACCCCTACGGCACACCGCTAGTCACTGGCAGCCAACCAGAATTGCCACATTGCCACTCTTTGCCTTCTGCCATCCAACTAATCTGCTATCCATGCTAGTATCTTTCTTCTCATACCATGGACTCTTATCTTCTTTAGCAGCCTCACATGTGGCACTTTATCAAAGGCCTTCAAAAAATGAAGGCAAACAACTGACCCGCCTTTGTCTACCCCACTATTTATATCCTCAAAGAATTCCAACAGGTTTGTTAGGCAAGATCTCCCTTTCACAAAACCATGCTGACTTCAACTTATTTTATCATGAGCTTCTAAGTACTCAGAAGCGTTATCCTTTATATTGTACTCTAAAATCTTACCAATCTCTGAGGTCAGACTCTAGTTTCTACTCTTCTGCTTCGTGATAATTGCAATTTTCCAATCGTCTAGAACCACTCCTGCCTCTAATGATTCTTAAAAGATCGCTACTAATGCCTCCACAATCTCGAAAGCTACCTTTCAGAACCCTGGGGTGCAGTCCATCAAGTCCAGGTGACCTATTCACCTGCAGACGTTTCAGCTTCCCATGCACCTTCTCGTTTGTAATAGCCACTCTACTAACTTCCACCCCATGACTCTCTTGATTTTCAGGCTTGTTGCTGGTGTCTTCCACTGTGAAGACTGATGTCAAAAACATTCAATTCCTCTGCCATTTCCTTATTCCCCATTATCACTTCACTTACATCATTTTCCACCGGTCCAGTGTCCACTCTTGCCTCTTTCTTACTCTTTATACATCTAAATAAACTTTTGCTATCCTATTTTATATTATTGGCTAGCTTACTTTTATATTACATATTTTCTCCCCATTTTGCCTTTAACTAAACCTTCGATTGTCTTTTAAAAGCTTCATAATCCTCTAGCTTCCCACTAATCTTAGCAATGTTATATACCTTTTATTTTAATATTATGCTGTCTTTGACTTCCCTTGTCAGCCATGGTTGTTTCATTCTCCCCCGAGAACCTTTATTCCTCTGTGCTATGAAAAGATCCTGCATCTTCTGAATTATTTGTAGAACTTCCTGCAATTGCTGTTCCACCGTCTTTCCTGCTAGGGTCTCTTTCCAATCAACTCTACCCAGCCCCTCTCTCATGCCTCTGTAGTCACCTTTGCTCAGCTGTGATACTGACACATCCAATTTCATCTTCTCCCTCTCAAATTGCAGGCTGTATTTTATCATATTATGGTCACTACCCCCTAGTGGATATTGCATTACATGCAATTTCAAAAAGATCCAAGACAAATATGCGTATGTAGAATCACAACATTTATAAATTTTGAAACATATCAATTTTAAATAACTGCAGAACTATTGTATGGAAACCCTGGACATGTTCCAGCAGGTAAAATGGCACTTCCAGAAGCTTACATATATCTCTTCAAGAACACGTTCAGTTACTGTATGCAGTGTTTGTGCCCAACCATACTTCAATGTTTGAAAGCTTTACAAAATCAAGAATTATAAGTGAAAATAGAACACATATGAAACATACAGCCTGGCAAACTTGACATGAGTTGTGGTATGGTGTATCACCTTTAAATTGATTGTTTAACAGGGAGTTCACATGAAGCAATTGGAGAAAGCCACCAAATATCATGAAATATATCATGAAATGCACCAAGAACCAGAAGATCCGGAAACAAATAACTCTGCAATGTCAACAGCATTGCTCAATTGTACGTGTCTGCTTAACAAAAAAAATGTTTTGTCTTATTCTAGTGCTCCTATTGATTTATTTTCAGAGCTGTCACTGTCAACTGTAGAATCCTCCAAACTAATCATGGTGTGGAAAGTCATTTACACAACCTTTAAGACCTTGACAATGTGCTGGATCTTTCTGGAACTGGCTACTGCCTGGTCTTGCTTTCTGGAGTCCTAGCCATTATGACCTTAATTCTTTTGGATGTGGAGGGTTTAATGAGCTAATCCTTTGCACTGTGATGCAGACCAGGCTCTAAACAACGAATAGGTTTCAGTTACAACATGCTCATACCCACACCTGAAACACCCTGACAGACAAAATCATTTAAATGACATAAGGAGAGTAGCTAAATTACTTGAAAAATCTCCACCATTTCTCTTGATTGAGACAACACCGGTGAAATTGAAAGTCTGTACTTCTAAATGAGTAAAATCCATATTCCAATTCAGGGAGCAATTCTTTGATGATTGGGTGGTGGGTGTTGAAAACTCAGGTGATGTCCTTTCCACAGGAAGACAGTTTGGGAGACCCATCAGTAGTTAATGCATTAAAGTTTGTTTAATTTCTTAACAGATCCAAGATGCTCTGGTATGTCTTCTCTTCCCATACATAGGAGTGAAGGTTGTAAATGTATGACTGAAATTTCTCACTGTTTATAAGATGGCATGTGGTGACCTTTAAGGTTTCTTGTCAGTTCTTAGTTAAGGCAGCAGACCAGTGCCTGATCCATTAAATATTTCTAAAATCTTCCATTTCATTTTAGACATCTGGCATCTGCAGTATATCACTTGCATGAAGTGCCTAATGACATTAATTTACTCTGTGTAACACAATTTTTCACTATTCCCAGACACATTTTTATATCACCTGATTTCAAGATTGCTTGTAAACCTTTTATTTCCTGAAATCTAATTTCTCATTTTGACTAATCTGAAAACTTCACTCACTGATGTCACCTCTTGGCTTGTTGATCCAGGATTCTCTGGATCTTTCTCTCCAATGTGACCAAAACACCCATCAGATCCTGGAAATCTCTTACATGTTTGCTGATGAAACCCACCAAATTCCCACAAAATATAATAAAATCTAATCACAGGCAGTAACAGGCTGCACCTGACAACATCTCCAACTCATTTAAATTTTCTTCCAATTCATTGCGTGTATCTCCAAGCAATTTTATGAGATCTTCATGGGTACACTCTATTGCTTCTGTTATCTATAAAAAATTGAGACCATAATATTACCAAAATAATTTTTAAATGTGGTTTTAAATAATGCACAATAACTTACCTATTTTAAACAATGACGTCATACACCGATTAATCCTAAGGATACCAAACAATACCGAAGGACAATTTCATTTCTGAAGAATTTCATCGTATTGAAATGTCAAGAAGATAGTGCCTTTAATTTATTATTCAAAATAAACAATCGAAGTAAAAATCAAATGTCACTGTAATTTCCTCCAATACCTCTGCTGAGAAAATATACTTGGAATTGCTAATTTGATGGCAAGCATACAGTGCAATAAAACTTGAAATTAATCAGATGCCTGCTGCAACTACCAGCATATGCAGAGGGTACAATTCAGCTCAGGCACCGACTACACCCAATCATAGGAAGTCTGAAAGCTAAAGGCAAAGTAATCAAATTGGGTTGTTAAGTCCCCAAATCAAATTTATATTTGGTGTCTTTCCAAAATGTCACTTGAGCACCTATGAGGGACTTCAACTTCATGGTTCAAAATTGAAAAGGAATAAAAAGTGAAAGTCACCTATCCTGCGTCCTTTTCCTGGAATGATGTGCATAATTTACGTGGTAATACTGGCCACATGCAAGATGGAAGATATATAGTAGGAAAGTTGTTCTCCTCCAGACCTATTTTGAGTTTCAGTCTTTGGAAGACACCATATTGGTGGATCTCTGTAAGGGATGGGTGTGTTTACAAGCATGTGTACTCAGCAAGCTTTAACAAAGTAAGCAAGCTTCCCAAAAGATGACATTTAGTCTCATTAATATTTTGTATGCTAAAGATATAACACACACATTCTGAAAAAAATGTTACTCGATACCTTTTCCATGTAGTATAAATAAATTCAAATGTAATACTGGTTCTTCAAAAATCTGTTGAATAACTCCACATGCCATGCATTTATGAAATATGTTCTTTCATTCTCTCCTTCCTTTCAATGCATTTAGCTTAAAATAATTTATATTTTATGTCTACTACTTCATTTGGAGGTGAATTTTAGTTCTGATTCAATAATGAAGTGTAAGCTCTAGATAGTTACAATTTCTTAACAGTTCCCAAAGAATTCAAAGCAGACACCTGTGTAACCCAAGGAATTCGACGGACTGACACTACCCAAATTTCTGTACTATCACTGGGCAACGAATACTAAAAATATAATTTACTTGTTGGACAATTCTGCCCAACAGGTAGATTGGATAGCAATGGAGAGAGAGGACTGCTCTCCTTTTAATATAGGAACGATCCTTCTCTCACGGATAAAACTTAATAATACAAGAAAAATCCAATTATACATAGTACAATACGAACGTGGAAACAAATAAAATTAACTTTCAAATTAAGAAATCTATCGCGTCTCTCTCCTATTGTTAATAATCCATCGTTTAAACCATCTATTATCGATAAAACGTTTACACACTGGGAAAGAATAGGAATTAAAACCTTTGGACAAATGTATGAAATGGGAAATCTTTTATCATTCCAACAACTACAACTTAAATATAACATGAAAAGTAATCAGTACTTTAAATGTCTTCAAATCCGTGACTACTTGAAAAAATATACAAAAGAAACATAAAACTTTGACTTCAGATATACTAGATGAAGCTACGAACAGAAACGCAGATTCTACTAATTTAATGTCATATTTGTATAATATCATTTTAAACATAGAGATAACACCGTCTGATGCAATCAGAAGAGACTGGGGACAAGAATTATCTATAAATATCTCAAAAGACAGATGGGATAAATATTTGCTATATGTACTTTCATATGAAGACTGGATAGACTCGGCTTGTACTCGCTAGAATTTAGAAGATTGAGGGGGGATCTTATAGAAACTTATAAAATTCTTGGACAGGCTAGATGCAGGAAGATTATTCCCAATGTTGGGGAAGTCCAGAACAAGGGGTCACAGTTTAAGGATAAGGGGGAAATCCTTTAGGACCGAGATGAGAAAAACATTTTTCACACAGAGAGTAGTGAATCTCTGGAATTCTCTGCCACAGAAGGTAGTTGTGGCCAGTTCATTGGCTATATTTAAGAGGGAGTTAGATGTGGCCCTTGTGGCTAAAGGGATCAGGGGGTATAGAGAGATGGCAGGTACAGAATACTGAGTTGGATGATCAGCCATGATCATATTGAATGGCAGTGCAGGCTCGAAGGGCCGAATGGCTTACTCCTGCACCTATTTTCTATGTTTCTATGTACATAAATGCTCGATAAATGTAAGACATACCTTAATTCAATTTAATATTTTACATAGATTATATTACTCAAAAACTAAATTGAATAAAATATTTCCAAATTTCTCACCCATCTGTGTTAAATGCTTATCTCAAGATGCAACTATAGCACACTCTTTTGTCTTTTGCATAAAACTTCAGAAGTTTTGGAATTAAATTTTTGAAATTTTTACAAAAGTATTTAAAACAGAAACGAACCCCAACGCAGAATTGATTATCTTTGGAACAATGGAGATTGGCTCTGAGCTGACTTCGTTCCAAGAGAGTTTCCTTAATTATGGCTTAAAACGTATATTAAAATTCTGGAAAAATGCACCAACACCAACGTTTAAAATGTGGATTTCAAACATGTCTGAATTGTTACACCTAGAAGATATGAGATTCGTCCTAGCAGGTAAATCAGACCAATTCTTAAAGATTTGGTCTCCCTTTATCGATTTATTACAAGCATATGGTGCAACATAATCCTGAAAATAAACTGTTTCAGAACCGGTGAGGGTGCGCAAAGATATGAAGTAGGTATATCCCTTTCATTTTATTTTCCTTTTATTATCTTTTTTGCTTTACTTTCTTGTTAATTTTTTTTTAAACATCTCTCCTCCTTTCTCTCTTTTTCTTGTACTTTTCACAAACTATCATTTTCACCACATTACCTAACTTTCTTTTGTAAATGAAATGTATTATATTATTCTAAATGTACCCTATTGTATATGACTGCTAATAAAAATATTATTAAAACATTTTTTTTAAATCTTATCAGTAATTAATTATTCATATTGATTACAAAAAATATTTTATCTTACAATATTCTTCAAATGTTCTTCCTTAAAGTTAACAAACATGACTGTGTAACTTAGATGTAGAGTCCTCAGAACATCCATAACCAATCTGCTGCTTATATCATAAAATGGAAGATTTCTAGGTTGAAAGGTTTGGACATGCTATAGGCAGGAAACATGTTCCCGATGTTGGGGGAGTCCAGAACTAAGGTCCACAGTTTAAGAATAAGGGGTAAGCCATTTAGAACGGAGACGAGAAAACACTTTTTCTCACAGAGAGTAGTGAGTCTGTGGAATTCCCTGCCTCAGAGGGCGATGATGGCCGGTTCTCTGGATACTTTCAAGAGAGAGCTAGATAGGGCTTTTAAAGATAGAGGAGTCAAGGTGATTTGGGGAGAAGGCAGGAACAGGGTACTGATTGTGGATGATCAGCCATGTTCACATTGAATGGCAGTGCTGGCTCGAAGGGCCGATTCGCCTACTCCTGCACCTATTGTCTATTGTCTAATATATACGCTTTCAATGGGTGAAGTGAAATCAGCCACACATTTGTTCCTGCCCTTACTACCTCAAAGGTAATTTATGACAGATGATTAAGCATTTATCACAAAAAGATGTGAATGTCACCTGTATGGCATACACTTTGCACATGCTGTGATTCATAAATTGCATTTTATTTAGTGACTAGTGGGGTACCGCAAGGTTCGGTGCTGGGACCGCAGTTATTTACAATATACATCAATGATTTAGATGAAGGGATTCAAAGCAGCATTAGCAAATTTGGAGATGACACAAAGCTGTGTGAACTGTGAGGAGGATTCTATGAGGATACAGGGTGACTTGGACAGGTTGGGTGAGTGGGAGGATGCATGGCAGATGCAGTTTATTGTGGATAAATGTGAGGTTAGCCACTTTGGGGGCAAAAACAGGAAGGCAGATTATTATCTGAATGGTGTCAGGTTGGGCAAAGGGGAAGTACAATGGGATCTGGGGGTCCTTGTTCATCAGTCACTGAAAGTAAGCATGCAGGTACAGCAGGCAGTGAAGAAAGCAAATGGTATGTTGTTAACCCTGGCTAAATTGGAGCAGCTAGGACTTCAAAATGGGCTTAAATTTCAGGGTTGCTGGGAGACTTAGTCAAATTGGAATTACTCTCTGCAGAGCTGGGACAAGTGGCAGAGAGGTGCCAGAGTGTCTCGAGCTTAGATACAATTTGCAAGCAAAGAATGGGAAGATCTGCAAATCCTGTCAATCTGGTGCAAAATGCATAGAATGGATTGGATGGCTGCAAACCAGACATACACCTTGTAAATAGTTTGTAAATAATGTTGCACACTCTGACTTGGCCAAGTGTTGATTGGATGAGGTGTTGAGCCTTGTCTGGCTTTTCTGTAAATCCGGGTGAAGGATAAGGTGACTTCCTCTCGAAGTCTGTTTTTTATACAATGTATTGAACTGTTGTATCATTGAGTTAGGGGAATGCCTGTAATGTATGGGGTTAATCGATATCTGTAATTGGGTTATTGAGAGACCACCCCCATGTGGTTTTGGCCCCTCAAGGTCCCGGGACATATAAAAGTCCGTGATCACGAGGCTCAGCATCGATATTCTGGAAGAGCACATGGGACGGTGTGAACTTCTGGAGTGTCTCTGTCTGAGCGAGGCCGAGAGGGCTTGAACAGGCAGACGCAAGGATCGAACCCGCGGTGGGATAGGTACAGTGTTTGAAATGTGACGCGCTTTCGGTAAAATAATATTTAGTTGTTTCAAGTGCTTGATTCAATGTTTTAACTGAAACAGGTCTGGGGGGAAGCTTAGAAACGAGCAATTATCATTGGGGGCTTGTCTGGGATCACAAAAGTTTGCGATCAAGGGTATTGTTAGGTATGTGATAATTAGCATATGTAATTAGTGTCTTGTGATGTCTTGTTCAAGTACGCATGTGCACGAGGAGACTCAAAGTGGCGTTCTGGAATAAAGTAGCTTGTAAGATTACTCCCGTGTCCGAGCCTTATTTAAGTCTGTTCCAAGCATCCAAATACACAACAATTGGTGACGAGGATAAAAGAACAACGATAAGAAGAAGGACAGCCAAGAAAAACAAAAGCAAGTTAAAGCTAGAGGTTGTATTTTGGAAACAAAGTAGAACAGCACCAAGCCAAAAAGAAAAAAAAGGTAGGAACGGGCAGCAATAGCTCAGGGAAGAGCTAGGAAAACAAGCAGGGCAGTAAGGGTCACCGAGCACGATGTCACCTTACCTGGAACGTTTCCAGGGCTGTGCAGCCCACAGCCAGGCCCAAGCAGCAGTTACAGACGTCGGGTGGGGGCCTAGTACTGGGAAGGCCAAGGACAGGTCCAGAGAAGCCACCGACAAAAGAGGACTGTGTAGCCCACGGCCAGCCCCAGTAGCAGCCACAGACGTCGGGTGAGGGCCTCGTACCGTGTAGGTCAGGTCCAGAGAGCCACAGACAGAAGCTGAGTCTTGAGCCCAGCTGGGAAACAGTCAGCCCGGTTGGGGGAGAAAGCAGAAAAAGCCCAGTTGGGAGCAGAGTCAGCCCGACCGTGAGCGGAAAAGTGGACAGGCCCACGAGAGAAGCCGAGGAGAAGCGGAGAAGCCGAGAAGTCCGGTCGCAGGGGACGGCTGAGAGCTGGGAAAACCCAGACGTGAAAGGAAGTCCAGCCCCGAGCGAAGAGTGGGTCCATGCGAGAGAAGCGGGGCACAGTCCCGACGCTTGGAGCAGCGGGGACCAGCAGCAAAAACTAGAAGTGTCCAAGGGAGACAGCAGGCAAGTCAGCAGAACAGCGGGTCGACTTGGCAGCGAGCCAGCGGCAGCAAAAGTAACGGTGAAGCCCGGGGGAGCCAGCAAAAGCAGCAAAGTTGGAGGTCCGGTAAAAGGATTAAGTCCAGGGCAGAAGTCAGTGTTTTGTCTGTACAGGAGATATGAGTTTTCTTATCTTGAGATAATCAGTGTTTTGTCTGTACAGGAGCACTTGAATAAAGGGCACCTGAATAGCAACAGGTAGCATGGCTATTCAAATGGCTATTCCCCAGTTAGATTCTGGGTGCCATTTTGAGAAATGGACTGAAGTCCTCGAGGCTTCATTCATTTGCAATGTATCACTGCAGAGGAGAAGAAGAGAGCATGGTTCATATGCGGCTTAGGAAGAGAGGATTATCACACCTTACATACGTTACTGCGGCCAACAAAGCCCACGGATAAAACGTACAAGGTGTGTTAGGAGGTATTAATGGCTAATTTCTCGCCAAAACCTCCAAGGGCATCCAGAGGCAAGGAGCCTGAACTAAAGAGGGCAGGGAGTCCCTCAAAGGACAAAAGTCAAGTGCAAAAGGACTAAGGCCAAGTGCAAAAGGACTAAGGTCAAGTGCAAAAGGACTAAGGTCAAGTGCAAAAGGACTAAGGTCATGTGCAAAGGGGCCAAGGTCAAGTGCAAAGGGACAAAGGTCAGGTGCAAAGGAACCAAGGTCAAGTGCAAAGGGACATGGGTCAAGTGCAAAAGGACAAAGGGCAAATGCAAAGTGACAGAAGTCAAACGCAAAAGGAAATTGCCATCCAAAGGGCAACCCTAACTATTCAAGCTGCATTCAAGGGTATGAAGGTATGGAGAGAGACCCGGAACAAACAAGGCAGCAACGGTAATACAAGCAGCATTTAGAATGCAGAGAATATACCGTCAATACAAGGCAATGAGATTGGCAGCTATAACAGTACAAAACCATTATAGGGCACACCTTCAAATGGAAAGTGATTGCAAAACTTACATGAAGGTATGCAGCAGCGTTGTGCTGCTTCAGGCAGCCTACCGATGAATGGTTGGTCAAAAGCAATTGCGGTGCATTCACATATCTGCCAAGGTAATACAGACGTATTATCAGATGCAAAAACAGCATGAGTATTTCAAGAAACTACGCTGGTCTGCCATTGCGGTACAGCAATGATACAGAGCATGCCAGATAAGAAAGGTCCAGGTGAGACAGTATAATAGTTTGAGAAAAGCAGTGGTTTGTATTTAGGCCTTATACCACGGGATTAAAGCCAGAGAATTGGTAGAGAAAATCAAGGCAGCACGCCGTATTAAGTAATTCATAAGGATGTGCATTACAAGAAAGCATTTCTTGATGCAAAAGGCGGCTGTAGTCACTCAGCAAGCTGCATACCGTGGTTACCGATTAAGGGTACGCTACCGAGCTGTACATCAAACAGTCATTTCCATCCAGAGATGGTACAAAGCATGCAAAATAGGGCATTCCCAGTTTGTGCAATGTCAGTCAACGAGGGATGCAACTATTACCATTCAGGCTGCCTACAAGAGTATGGTTGTTAAGGAGCAGGTTAAGCAAAAGAGAGCTACTGTAAAAGTGCAGTCAGTACTCCGTAGCAGTTGGTATCGAAAAGACTTAAGAAGACAAATAGAGGCACAACAAAAAGGCTGAAACAATACAAAAGGCTTAAACAATATAGGAAAGACTTCCTCAAACTGAATTTTACTTCGGAGTCACGTGACTATGTGAAGAAGCCCCGCCAGGCACGAGTGCCATTACATCGACGCATGATGCTAGGAACGGGCTGGAGAGCGCAGCTCCACCAGCAGGGAGTAAAAGACCTCGCAGGTAAGTGGTTTAAACTACTTCCCAGCGGGTATTTAGGCTCCATAACGCTAGCTTGCGAGCCAGGAGGAGCTTGTGAAAATGGAGAGCAGTGCAAGGAAATCGGTGCGTATCAAACGCGGGTTACACATTGATGCGGGTCCACAACAGTGGTCGGGAGTTCAGATAAGTGCGGAGCCAGTTCTGATACCGGTGGCCGTTATTCCCTTTGTTAATGAGCCTCCAGCTGCTCCAGTGTCACAGGGCACTGAGGCCACTACTGTAGGCAGAAAAGGTAAGAGGAAGTCTGTCAGGCCCGTTTTGTCTGACGGGTCTGATGAAGAGGACTCTCCTCCAGACAGAAAAGCAATGTGGCAAAGAATGGAACAAATGGAGAAAATGTTCCAAACTCTGATCAACCAAGGGTCCAAAGACCCAGAATATTCCCAGGCAGCCTCTGAACGAAGTCCATACTATGAATATGGTGCCTATAGAGAATGGGAATTTGACTCTCCAGTGCCTTGTTTAGGTCTGGAAGAGGTCTCCTTCGAGCAAGTCTCGGGAGAACCAGGGCAGGAGGAGACTGACCCTGAAGCTGGTGTCCCTACTCATGTGTACACACCAGAGCACAAGAGCCATGCTCCGGGTGTATTTGCTATACTGGAAGGGACTGGTGAGGCCATGGATGAGAACCTCGCTGCCAACATAAACTACTTGGTTTCTCACCAGCTCCAAGATACTGTTATGGTTGAAACAGCGGAGTTGCACAAAACACCTGTAAATTGTGCTTCGCTCAGGGTACCGACAGTGAATTCTGCAATTTTGGACACCCATGAGTGCAACGATGCGAGGGCAGGAAATGCGTTTCCAGTGTGTCCTCAAGCTCATATTAGCTGGCATCACTGCTTTTGGAAAACAGTTGAAAGGGTCAAACATGTCTAAGATTCAGAAAGACATGCTGGCGTTATTTTGCAATTCATATTTTGAAATAAATTGCATGAGGAAAATCGCCATTCGGCCCATGTTGCACCCTAGATTTGCAGGATTGTGCAGATCAAACAATACTCAAGCGCTGGATTACTTTTGGGGAGAACTTGCCAAAACAAATCAAGGACATTGATGAAGAGGCAAAAACAATTTGCCTCAACAATCCTTTTATCCCTCCTCAAAGAAAACAAGCAGGCTGGATGTGAAGGGGGTTTGATTCCGGAGCTGGAACAAGCAGAGGCAGGGGAATGGGTAGAAGTTACTATTACCCAGTACAGCCCACTATCACCCCATACATTGGAAGAAGGAGACCTTCTTGGTCATTTACCGAGGTACAAAAACTTCATTCCATCACAGATAAAACTTCTGCGGAACAACCTCCGGTTGGGGGTAGATTACAATTGTTTTATGATGAATAGTGCTGTATAACATCTGATCGGTTTATATTAGATACTGTGTCAGGTTCTACAATAGAATTTATGGAAGGAGTGGATCCACCTTGACAGAATAAACCTAACAGAGTTTTGGTGTTTTCTGCACCAGAAACCTGTCAAATAAAAGAAGTTCAAAATTTATTGAAGAAAGGGATAATTGAAAGAACGGTGCATCATCCGCAACAATTTGTGTCCAACATATTCCCCAGATGAAAGAAAGATGGGGGTTGTAGAGTCATTCTGGACCTCACAAATTTGAGTTTGTATGTCCAGTATAGGCATTTTAAAATGGACACCTTCAACACTGCAAAGCAGTTATTGTCACAAGGCTGTTATATGGCTACTATAGATCTAAAAGATGCTTATTATTCAGTGCCAATTCATCATCATTATCGCAGGTACTTGAAGTTTAATTGGATGGGTTAGCTGTGGCAATTTAAAGCATTACCTAATGGTAACTTCATCTCCCAGGCTTTTCACAAAATTATTGAAACCAGCACTGGCGTTATTAAGGGCTCAAAATCACGTTGTAATGGCTTATCTAGATGACATTTTAATTGTAAATGCCACTCAGAACACAGCTGAGGAATCAGTTTCAGCAACCATAAGCCTGTTTGAAAGGCTAGGGTTTTTGATCCATCCAACAAAATCCAAGCTTCAGCCATCCCAAACCATTGATTATTTGGGTTTGTCATTAATTCAGTTGCTATGTCAGTAACTTTGCCAACAGATAAGGTTGGGGATATTACAAATGCCTCTACTTGCCTTGCTGAAAAACCCTATCCCTCCATCCGAGAAGTAGCTAGGGTTATTGGTAAAATGGTAGCAGCATTCCCTGCTGTCGAATTTGGACCTCTGCACTATCAAAGTCTGCAAAGAGCCAGAGAACAAGCACTAAAAAAGAGTGCAGGTCATTTTGATAGGCCCATGCAGTTACCAAATGAAGCTTTAGCTGAATTGCAATGGTGGATTCTCAATGTTGCACAAGCTACTAAAAATATTTTGGTTCAGCAACTTTCAGTGGTATTAAAAACTGATGTGAGCGCTCTCGGATGGGGAGCTATGGACAGCGACACCAGCTGTGGTGGTAGATGGACTGTCCAGGATTTAATTCTCCAAATATATGGTATCAATTATTTTGAGTTATTGAGGGTGTTTTATGGATTGAAAGCTTATTGTTCTACAATGAATGACTTACATGTTCAATTACAGGTAGACAATACCACAGCTGTGGCATACATCAATCACATGGGGGGTGTAAGATCAGTATCATGTGATTATCTGGTTAACCTTATGTGGCACTGGTGTATCTCTAGGAATATCCGGCTTTCAGCTATCTATCTACCAGGGTGAGACAATATCGTGGCAGACAACAGATCACGAAAGTTCAATGACAATACAGAATGGATGTTAAATCCAGAAATTTTCAAAAAGATTGTCAGTCGGTATGGGTTACCAGATATTGATCTGTTTGCGTCCAGATTAAATCACCAGTTGCCTAAATACATCTCATGGGAGCCAGACCCAGGAGCGGTAGCGGTGGATGCATTCTCGCTACATTGGGTAAATATATTTTTCTATGCTTTTCCCCCATTCTGCCTGATTAGGCAATGTCTCAACAAAATAGAGCAAGACTCCGCCACAGGCGTTTTGGTGGTTCCAAACTGGCCTACACAACCATGGTTCCCATTGGTGCTGAGAATGATGACTCAACCATTCATGATGATTCCCACCTGCAGTAATTTGTTGCTACATCCAGTAACAGGAGAAATTCATCCATTGCATGATCGTATTAATTTCTTAATCTGCAGGTTCTGACCAGACCATTACAAGGGCTTGGACTGTCGGATAGGACCATGGATGTCATAACTGCAGCTTGGAGAGATAGCACTAAGAAACAATATATGTCTCATATAAAAAAGTGGGAAATCTTTTGTATACAGTCAGATATATCTTATCATACTGCAACATATCGGATGTATTGGAGTTCCTTGCTAATTTGCATTTTGATCAGCACCTGAGTTATAGTGCCATTAATAGTGCTCGGAGTGCTTTGTCCTCCTATTTAGGACAATTTTCAGAACGACAATCTATCGGGTCTCATCCATTAATATCCCGATTTATGAGAGGAATTTTTAAATAAAAATCCTCCCAAACCCAGATATACAGAGATCTGGGATGTCAGTATAGTTCTCACATTGCTTCGGCAGTGGGCTCCAATTACGATACTGTCTTATCTCAAGTTAACATTTAAGAGTGGTTATGCTCATGGCATTAGTATCAGCACAACGAGTACAAACATTGCAAATGTTAAGGTTAGATTGTATGCATTTGTCCGTAGATGAAATTACTTTTTATGTTTATGATCTAATCAAACAAAGCAGGCCAAGGAAAGGCTGGAACCAAGGTATTTTTAAAGCATACCCTGTGGACCAAACATTGTGTGTGGTTAAGCATCTGACTCGATATATTGAAGTAACTAAGAGTCTCCGAGGTTGTGAGACAGCAATGCCCATTACCCACAAAAAAACACATAAAAAAGTGACGGTGCAAACTATTTCTGGATGGTTAAAACAGGTTTTGGATTTGGCTGGAGTGGACACTGATGTATTCAAATCTCACTCCACCAGGGCGGCTTCAACTTCTGCGGTGAAAGCACAGGACGTGCCGCTCGACCAAATTTTAAAGGCCGCAGGATGGTCTAAATAAGAAACTTTTTCAAAGTTTTATCATAAACCTATTGTCACAGTGTCAGGGTTTGGACATACTGTGTTGGGTTCTGTTTAATTTGTTTGCTTTGTTTCATATCATTTGTTTCATATCCTTTGTTGTAATTTCCCCCTGGGATAGAGGGATTATTACTTTCCTTTCTTCTTCTTATTATTATTATTATTATTATTATTATTATTATTGTTATTATTAAAATACTTATTGCATAATTGAAGCAATGTTCAATATATTATTTATTCACTACTGTGTCAACTGAAGCAATGTGTTGTATGGAGTGAATCTACGGCATGAAAATCACAGAGCTTTGAAATCTTCACGTAGTCACTCACGTGACTCCGAAGTAAAATAGTAAGATTAAATGAGAACTTACCTGTTCGAAGTTTGATCTTTATTTTATGAGGCGTTACGATGAGGGATTATGTGCCCTCTGCTCCCGGCCCTCATAATCTAAAGGATCATGTGGTAGTTCTAGTCTTTGTAAGCCTTACTATCTTACTTCGGCTATCGGTTTCTGTGTTTTCACGCCGCTGCTTTGAAGTATGACGTGCATGCGCCTGGCGGGGCTTCTTCACGTAATCCCTCATTGTAACTCTCATAAAATAAAGATCAAACTTCGAACAGGTAAGTTCTCGTTTAATCTTACTATTATACAGCAGTTGTAGTGCAGTCTCACTACCTGGCTTATGAAGCAAGAAAACTGAACAGAGCACAAATCAAAGCCAGTGTTGTATTGCAAAGACAATATAGATCTTACTTCTTGATGAAGAACCAGAAAGGTGACGTAAATTGCCTGTCCCATGAGCATGCGACCTGCATGTGGGAAGCGCAACCAAACCGGAAGCGGGGGCCGCGCGGAGGTCGAGTGATCCCCGTACAGGGCCGGTCCCACCAGCATGCGCCTGCATGTGGCGAGTGCGCCCAAACTGGAAGCGGGGGCTGCACAGAGGTCGGGTGAGTTCGCAAGGACAGAGAGGGACACGGAGGCACACACAGAGAAGGGTCACGGAGGCACACAGAGAGGGTCACGGAGGCACACACAGAGAGGGTCACGGAGACACACACAGAGAGGGTCACGGAGGCACACACAGAGAGGGTCACGAAGGCACACACAGAGAGGGTTATGGAGGCACATAGAGAGGGACACACAGAGAGGGTCACGGAGGCACACACAGAGAGGGTCACGGAGGCACATAGAGAGGGACACACAGAGAGGGTCACGGAGGCACACACAGAGAGGGACACGGAGACACACACAGAGTGGGACAAGGAGGCACACACAGAGAGGGAACATGGAGGCACACACAGAGAGGGTCACGGAGGCACACAGAGAGGGTCACGGAGGCACGACGTTGAGGCACTGTGTTCGGCATCGAGGCGGCTGTGGGCCGACAGGCCATTGCCATGCGGAATTTTGAACACGGTCAGTTTTTCGGAGCCCCGCGCGATGTCAGGACCAGCTCCGCACAACTCCATACGGCTCCGGCGATCGATATGGGACCGGCCCCGCGAGGCCAGATGGCTCAAGCGACCATGTTAAGTTGCGCTTACCGCATGGAGTCGCATGCTGGTGGGACAGGCCCTTTAGAAGACAAATAGATGAACAACAGAAAAGGCTTAAACGATTCAAAGAAAGGTTAAATAAATGTGTGACAATGAGTAGGAAGCTCCTAATAGAAAAGTCTAAAGATGAGAGGCTTGTCGGTCAAGGCAAAAGTATGCAGGACCGATTGCAAATAGGACACTTCAGTATAGTCCAGCATGGAGCCTCCTTCACTGAGCAATGGACAAATGGTTATGCATTGCAGAATCTCATGAAACAACAAGAGCAGATAAATAAGCAGAGAATGGAAATAGAACAGCAGAGGAAGCTGCTAGAATACGAAAACTTGCAGCCATGGGTCAAATCCCACCTACAAAGAGGAAATAAAACAAATACATGAACCAGAAAATGATAACTCATAAAGCAAAGGGTAATGTATTTGGTTTAAGTATAATACCATTGTGTAACAGTGTATTATCCAATGATATGTAGGAAAAGAGCATATACCGTACAGGTGAAATGGACTTAAAAGAGGAGGAGTGCGGTGTATGTAATAGAAATGGTATTACCTGCCTCCAAGTTAAAGGGGGAGGAGTGTTAGGTATGTAATAGTAATGGTGTTACCTGCCTCCAAGTTAAAGGGGGAGGAGTGTTAGGTATGTAATAGCAATGGTGTTACCTGCCTCCAAGTTAAAGGGGGAGTAGTGTTAGGTATGTAATAGAAATGGTGGTACCTGTCTCCAAGTTAAAGGGGGAGGAGTGTTAGGTATGTGATAATTAGCATATGTAATTAGTGTCTTGTGATGTCTTGTGCAAGTACGCATGTGCACGAGGAGACTCAAGGTGGCGTTCTGGAATAAAGTAGCTTGTAAGATTACTCCTGTGTCCGAGCCTTATTGAAGTCTGTTCAAAGCATCCAAATACACAGCAGGTATTGAGCTGTTTCGATCCCGAGTGCAGAAACCGGGCCCACGGCGCGGTTTTAGCATTGATTTTCGGCACTTCGTGAGTCAGAGCGGATCGATCATTCGCGGGCTTGGGAAAGGGTCTAATCGAGATCATTAGAACAGAGTCCAGCAAGCACGGGGGAGTGGTTAGCACGCCTTTGGATTGGAGGCCCATAAAACCAGGCTGGGGTTAGAGGCCCTGGTGGGGTTGGGTGAGAGGCCCTTTCCTGGGTTAGAGGTCCCAAAACTGGTCATAGTTGGGCAGGCTGCAGCTGCCTTTAACAAGAGCCAAACGTACTTCATCGGGCAAGGAGTGGCCCAGAAGTGATGGACGAAGAGCCTCGAGAAGGTACCGAGCTTGGACGAACACAGTATAGACTGGCCGGAATACTCCAGTTCGTTCAAGAATTTAATTGGGCAATTTTAGCTGATTCGAGAGCCCGCATAGTAAGAGAGATACGCACTAAAAATTAGGAAATCGAGTTCGAGTCTGAGTCTACATTTGTAGCTAAATTTTCAAATACTGGATTTCATATTGAAGTTCTGCGTAAGGTGGAATTCGAATTCCTGTATAGAGAACTTCAAAGTTGGTGCATGTCCACGATCGATTCCGAATAGCGGTTGATCAACAGTGAACCCTCTGGTCGATTGTTAGCGAAGATAGCAAAGAGTACCTGAGAGACAGGCGCCTCCCTACGTGAATAGCGAAGGGTACCCATAATTCTGTCGAACTTAGAGAGGAGGGATAGACATCCCCCTATAGAAGTCCAGTCTTAGCAGAGGGATAGTAACATTATGGAGGAAAAGTAATCATTTACGGAATAGTACCCCTCAGCAAAGAGTAAACTAGGAAGGGGAAAATCTTCGGTATCAGAGGGAGAGGTTCACTGCGTGATAACAGCGTGACGTGGCTTCGAGATTGAGTGTTCGTGAATTGTGCGCTAGTACTTTAAATCATTTTGTAAATTGTAAAAATCTAGCTTTCCGTATTGTTATAGGATCCGGATTTTGTACATACTCTCTGTATGTAAATAAATTTAGAGTAATTAAAAGTTAAGATTTAGATCGTGTTAAGTCCACAGACCGTCATTTGTGTTGCTGCTTGTGCGAGTGTTTACAGATTTAAAACTTGAAGAGAGAGTGTGTTTAAGATAGATATCCGTATTTGTTTAATATCATTTTGTAAGAATCTGAATCGGGGTGGTTTGATCAGGGGTTGTACTCCTTCGATCGCTGCGTCGGGGGAGGAGTCATCCTACTGATTGATTGCGCCACGAGGAAGATTAATTAGAGTGGGGTTTACTGAATGCTTATAGTTTATATTGGAGTGTGTTTTGGGTTATTGATAATCGGGGGAATATTTTCATTCTTAGCTATAGTTTTGCTAGCATGGTTTGGGTCCGTCTGTTTATGCCAACTTAAAGTTAATTAAGCGAGAGGGAGACTGCTGCTTGAGAGACTGCGAGTGGGAGTTAGACCCTGTGTTTGAAAGTTTGGAATTGAATGCAGTGATTGTGATTTAACTGATAAGAGAGTTGGGAGAGGCTGAATAGGAGCGAGTGGTTTGAATAATTAAACAGAAGTGATTGGGAGATACTTGAAAGGAAGCGATTGTTAGAGTAAGTGAATCGGAAATATTGTTCACCATTGTGTGGGAGAGATTCCATTGACCTTGGAGTCTGAGAGTAGTGAGAGAAAGAGATGATCGTTAAAAAACTAAAAAGAGACGATCGTTAAAAAATATGGGAATAGTAAAGAAGCAAACGAGTTAATTGAAATGTGGAAGATATTGTTCACTAAAATAAAAATAAATAAATACATTGTTTTGCTGTCCACCCTAAGAATGGCGGTTTGTAAATTGGGAATAGAAGACGATAGATCCTTCTCAGGACATTTCAGAGCGAGGACAAGGAGAACTAGTAAACCAACAGCAGGACCAGGAGAGGCGTCTTTCGAAAAGGAGACTGTTGAAATGGCTCTTAAAGGGAAGTTGCTGATGGAAATTAAATCGGGTAAATTGGGTAAGAATGAGAAAGGGTCTGCACACCTTGAAAGGAATTATATGCCAGGGTGGGCAGAATACTTCAGAGTAAATATAGAGCCACAATATTCCTCATACACCTCTCATGTTCCCAATTCGGAGAAACCATGCGCAGACTGCGAGCGGGGCACATGGGAGGAGTCAACGTTAACTTCGGCTTCTCCCCCTAAAATTGAATCTGACATAGAAACATTGGGGAGAGATCTTCTATCTCCTAGGATTACCCCACAGGTGGAGGGCAATAGGGGAAACCAAGGAGCTAGAAAGAAGAAGGGTCTCGACCCGAAACGTCGCCTATCTCCTTCGCTCCTTAGATGCTGCTGCACCCTCTGAGTTTCTCCAGCTTTTTGTGTAACCCTCGATTCTCCAGCATCTGCAGTTCCTTCTTTAACAGCTAGAAAGAAGACATCAGCGACATGGGTGCCGAAATTAATTAGGGATTCTAGTAGCAAAAGAATAAAAGAATCCTACTGGGATAAATCAAATAGCCTTTCAGGGGGTGAGATAAGGGAAGAATATGGATGGATTGGTCCAGACAGAAATAATATTAAAATAGAACAATTCACCACGGAAGAGAATTTAGTAAGAACTCCCTATAGACAATGTGTTTGTAGGGAGATGCCCACATCAGGTAATAATGTTCCCCAGACCACAGACAGTCAGACATCAAGGCAGTGGAGATATCTTGAGGCAGCCTGGTTCAATGGCAGCCTGGAGATTAGAGGTCTGAATAAAAGAGATGAGAACAAATGAGGATAAGTAGGGAGAAGATTTCAAGGCCTGGATAGTTCTCCCATTTACAGAATCAACCTTTCCTAGGTTTGGTGGTGAGGTTGTAGAGCAATCCGGCCCGATCAGCGTTATAGTTGTGGGGAACTAGGGGACTAGAGTCGGTCGTGTCCCATGAGAGAATATCATCAGGAACAATGGGGGAAGAGAAGGATGCAACGTGGTCACGTAAACCGATGGATTCCAAGGGTGTCCCGAGGTTCTTGTGACCCTGAAGGTAGAGGACAGGAACACTGGCAGGGGGATCAGGGGGGAGGGATATTCCAACAGTCCAACCCATTTTGGTAGCCCTGACGTGCCAGTTAGCAGCAATACCATCTGATAAAATTAAAAGGTGTCCTCACCTGGCCTAAGAAACGGCACTGTACATTATACAGGAACACCACCCCTTCCAAATAGGAGAAGATACATCAAATCTGAATCTCAGAGAACCCCCACTAAAGGAAGAAGTACGACAGGGAAACATAGTAGCTGGCGTGAGTAGAGATAACAAAGGAATGGAAATGGCACTAGGGAGAGAAGAAACAAATGTACCAAGCAGGAGGAATGGGAGTGGGGAAATAAGATATTGAATTAATGTATTGCTGAGTTTTGTGCCTGCAGGACAGTATGGCAACATGAGACTGTCTGGGGAGTGAGGTAAAATAATGCACAGACCCCTAAGAACGGGAAGAAGACAGCAAAAGGTAATGTAGCTCCCCAGAAAAAGGTGACCAGTAGGAAGAATTGATACTGTCCTGCCCCTTTAAGACATTTGGGAAGGCCAGCAGGTAGAGCAACATGTTCCTCAGTATCTCCACTCTCTAGTAACCAACACCATCAGTAGAAAGGAGGAAGAAAAGGACCTACCCTAGTGCCCAACTTTAATATCACCTAGCTACTGAAGGAAGAAAAGGAAGGAGAATAAAGGACATTTTAATCATCTTTGAAAGAAACAACACTGACAAGTTATAATGACTTCTGGGACAAACCTCACTCTATAGGACTGATTTTAAATAAAATATGGTTTGGAATAGAATACCTGAATTGTGTCTAAATTATGGGTGATAGAAATAAATTTATAGATTTTGGATTCGGTCTCGAAATTGTACGGTGATGAATTGGAGAGACTTTAAAGTTTTCAAGAATTGGAATAGAATTGTGGAATCTGACTTAGGGCTAATTGGAGTTTGATTATCAACTGCCATTGTTATTATCTCATCCTCAGAAAGGCGGACAAAGATGGAAAGGATTGTTCAAAGGGCATCAAGAAGGATGGAACTTGGGAAGATCTGGTAACATGGAATTCCTTAGGGAATATGAGAGTTGGAATTAAAATCACGATTAAAATTGGAATTAAACTTGAAAATTAAAATGGGAATGGAAATTGGAATTGGAATATAATTGGAAATGGTCTAAAGAGGAGCTGTGATCTGCAGGACTTCCCTTTGAGAGACCGGATGAAGAAATTATTCAGTAGTTAAGAACTGTAAAAGCGAGAACCCATAGACAGAGAACGAAGCCAATCAAATAAAAGCGAGAATCCCTAGACAGAGAACAAAGCCAACATAGTAAGAGCTGGGGTGGAAGATTGCAACCTTCACGTGGTCCGCCCTGTTTCGACTAATGCAATCAACTCGACGTGCACAAACGGAAGATCAAATAGAACAAATTGTCCAACAACTTTAGGCTGTGCACGCCATACGAAAGAAGAAGATAGTAAGAGCTAATAGAGTAAAGAACCAACATAGTGGAGAATCAACATAGTAACAAGTTACCATAGTGAGGAACGCATACATTTAAGGAGATACTGGAGGAAATACTTGGTTAACTGTAGGGGGAAACTTAAATTGTATTGGGCATAGCAGAACCGATGTGTATTTGCCCGATGGATTTGAATTGTTTAACCCTTGATGGTAAAGCGGCTTATATTATCAAGGTGGAAAGAAATTGTCCTTGGATTTGGCATTTCTGATTGGACTTAGGATAAAGGAGTAAAGGAAATTGTTTGTTTAAATTTGAACAGCTGGGAATTCCACGGGAATTGGAAGGGCGTTATATTAACGGCTACAATGCTGTGGAATAAGAAGGATGAAATGAGCATTGAAATTCAAAATAGTGAATGAATGAGACTGAATTTGGTTAAATTGGAACATTTATCATGGTTTGCGTTAAATTATAGTCATGCCTGTAGGGGAATCTGGGCCAAACCCAGCTGGAAATTAGAAATACATAGTATAACACTGTGTGAGTATGAAGAAGGCTAATTAGTGTCGATCCTAGAATAATAAAGAATATATTAGGGGGATACGAATATATTGCCTGAAGTAGATTCATATTAGTAATAGATCTAGTCCAATATATGTCGTATCCCCCGAAGAGGACAGTCAATATTGAGACATCTAGAGGAATTTGGTTAAATTGAATATCGACACACCCTTCTTTATCATCGTTGTTTGCTTTAAATTATCAAAAGTCGCGTGCCCTGTCGAGAATCTAAATTTCCCACGGGCCAAACCCAGCTGGAAATTATATTTACCGGTGTTTTAACACTGTCCAAGGCGTTCGCAGAAATACATAGTATAACACTGTGTGAGTATGAAGAAGGCTAATTAGTGTCGATCCTAGAATAATAAAGAATATATTAGGGAATGGAATAGGAATAGGGATATAGTAATAGAGTCCAATATAATATGTTCGATAGATAATATAATAGGGATAAGTTCAAGTGAAATAGAAATAGCGAAATGTGTGGGAAAGCCTGAGTGCACGATGATAACTTGCTTTGTCCCAAGGTTCTTAGAATTTTCTAGGGTTTAGGTTCAACTGTGGAAGGTGATGGAAGACTGGGCAGGAACACGGATGGAGGGCATTCACAGCCACGAAAACACGGGAGGTGAAGACTCCTCAGACAGAACTTGTGAAGTATGCACATGGAAACTCCTGACGCTTGACAAGATTCTGAGAAGAAACATCATCATCATGTGTTACTGATAGATGCGAAATATAAAGCACACTTATGTATATTGGTTAGCTGATTGAGTAACGTTGGTTATCATTAATGATGGGTTATCATTATGATAAAAGGAAGGAATGTTAATCCTGGCTAAATTGGAGCAGCTAGGACTTCAAAATGGGGTTAAGTTTCAGGGTTGCTGGGAGATTTGGTCAAATTGAAATTATTCTGTAGAGCTGGGACAAGCTGCAGAGAGGTGCCAGAGTGTGTGGAGCTTAAATACAATTTGCAAGTAAAGAATGGGAAGATCTGCAAACCCTGTCAATCTGGCTGCAAAAATGCACAGTCTAGAATGGATTGTTGATGTTTTCTGCAGGATAAATGCTAAGTTGACTTCCTCTCAGTCTGTTTTGAATACATACGGGGAATGCCTATTATGTTGTAAATAGTTGTAAATAATGTTGCACAGTCTGACTTTGCAAAGTAGAGGGCTTGAACAGGATTGGGATAGGTAGTGTTTGTTGACGCACTTTTGTCATAAAATTTAGTGGTTTCAAGGTTCAGTGTTTTCTGAGTAATGTTGGCCTTCATAACAGGATAAATGTTTCTAAGTTGACTTCCTCTCGATGGTGGGAGTCTGTTGCTTATATTCTCTGCAATTTAGAAGGATGAGCGGGTATCTTATTGAAACATATAAGATTACTAAGGGATTGGACACGCTGGAGGCAGGAAACGTTCCCAAGTTGGGGGAGCCCAGAACCAGGGGCCACAGTTTAAGAATAAGGGGTTGACCATTTACAACTTAGAGATGAGGAAAAACCTTTTCACCCAGAGAGTTGTGAATCTGTGGAATTCTCTGCCTCAGGAGGCCTATTCTCTCGATGCTTTCAAGGGAGAGATAGAGCTCCTAAAGATAACGGAGCCATGGGATTATGGTGAGAAGGCAGGAACAGGGTACTGAATGTTGATGATCAGTAATGATCACAGTGGATGATCAGCCATGATCACAGTGAATGGCGGTGCTGGCACAAAGGGCCTACTCCTGCACCTATTGTCTAATGCAGTAGTTATTCCATTAATGCATTTAAGTATTCCTTATGCACTACTTTCCCACTTTACACTACACAGAAGTTCTGTATGCCTCCAACGATGCATTGTAGAAAACACCTTTTCAGGATGCATCTCTCAGTTTGTTTGACAACTGCTGTTCCCAAAACCACAAGATATTGCAGTGAGTTGTCGATGTATACCAGTCAATTACTCAAAATCTCGCCTCACCCCACATTTGACTCCATCTGCACCACACTGCCTCAAGAAAGCAGCCAACATAATCAAGGACCATTCACATCATGGTCATTCCATAACTTCCCCTCTCTTCTGTCATACATAAGATACAAAGGCTTCAGAGCATGAATTCAGGATCAGCTTTTTCCCAATTATCAGAATACTGTACGTTCCATCTATCAGCCAGGGTGTCGTCCCAATCGCTCAACGTACCTCATTGCAGCCTTTGCGCACTTTTTTATCTGCACTTTCCTCTGTAACTGTTTTGGTATAACCCAGTAACTGGGTTTTTTTCTCTTTGCAGTGCCTGCTGTACTTGTGTATGGTTTGACTGGATAGCACACACACACACAAACTTCTTCACTGTGTTTCATGCATATGACACTAATAAACTGGGGTGGAAGATTGCAACCTTCACGTGGTCCGCCCTGTTTCGACTAATGCAATCAACTCGACGTGCACAAACGGAAGATCAAATAGGAACAAGTTGTCCAATAACTTTAGGCTGTGCACGCCACACGAAAGAAGAAGAAGACACTAATAAACTGATACCAGTATCTTGCATTATTCCATGCTATTTTGTACTGGTTCTTCTATTTACTGTTGTATTTATCATTATGCATATAGTTTATACTGTGAGCATCACGTGAACAATGAGTTTCATTGTATCCTCTGAATAGCGATGTTACAAAACCTACCTTCAGCGGCGCTCTAGTTCTGCCACTAGTCGTGTGCGCGACTTTGGCGCCTTTGAGGGGGGGTGGGGCGGGAGTAAAATGCAGATTTGTATCGCTTGTCGGAGAGAGATTTCCTCGGGCTGCTAGCTGATGAAGAAAAATCGATCGGACCTCCGTTTCCGTTTTTTTTTTAAATTGCTGGACAATTTAATAATCGGATTCAAATAAAAAGCGACTACGAACGCCCTCAACGCCTACAATGTGACGAATCATAATAACAGGACAAAACAAAGGGTAAGTCGTATATTTTACATATAATCTTACTTCTTGGGATGGCTTTAATCTAATTTTACAATGCAAAAATGTTATTGGGGCCCCATACGAATCGGCAGTGTCTTTCCTGCCGATATGGGGTTAAAACTCACTGCAGCGGCAACATTCCAATCAATCGCGTTCCAGAAACACCCACTCGCAAAATGATTTAAAAGCTCTTTTTCTTTGGACAATCATGTCATAACAGCATCTAAATCGTCTATATTTTGTGTTATTGTCTATTCATAGTCAATATTTTTATACTAAATATACACAACAATTTTAGCCACATGTATTGTGCAAAAAATAATAATTTTGATTGTTTACAAATACACAGGACTAGATGTTAAAAATCCAAAGTGCCAACTATCAATTTACCCCGATGGCGATGGGAGCCTTCTGCACTCACGTATGCTCCTCCGATGTTGAGAAAGGCTAGGCAGACACGTCATTGGGGTTATCAAGTGGGCACCTACTTTCATCAACGTTTCGCTGATTGAACCCACAACGTCTCCAGTAGGCTCAGCGGTGCGTTCTGGCGTCCCAGAACCATCCCCCTCTGCGTCTGTCTCGTCAGTTATTTGGGAGACCAAATGGGGTATTTCCTCTTCAGTCAGAGCCACTGGCTACTCCGCTCTGCTACCCGTGATGTTTCTTTGATGGCCTGGCGTTGGGCTTGTCCGCTGATCCCCAGGTCCGCTGTTCCCCCCCCCCCCCCCCCCCCCCCCCCCCCCCCCCGAACAAAGGCAATTGTCTTAACTGGGTTGGTTGGTTGTTCTGAGCGGCAAGGCATTGTTGGCTGTTCTCCTGCGTTCCAGTCGCTGCCAATCATTTGAGCACTTGATTATGTCTCCAGGTGTACCGTCCTTGGGAGAGGCTTACTTTACACCCAGTGTGGATGTGCCTAAGTGTGGCTGGTGTTGAACACAGGGGGCATGATGGATCTTCGCCCATCCAATGGTTGAGATTTTCTGGGCTAGGAAGGACATCACAGGTTGCCCGAATGAGGAAACGTATCCTGCTCGCCTCCATCTCCCACATGTCCTTCCAGCTGATCTTCCTCTTTTCCACACTCTCCCATCTCATCCACTGGCCCTGTTTAGCTTGCGACACAGCCTTGTACACCTACTCAACTCCTCCTGTCGGTGAACTTCGGCCGCGACCAACTTCCGGCGCTCCAGTGATGATGCCTTGTTCCAGCAAGGTCGTTTCCGCCAAGCCCCAAGCCACTTCTTCCATGTTGGATTTGCCCTTTTATGTCGCCTTGCTGGAGAGCAGATTTTGCCTACTGTGTCGCATTCTTAGCCGTCCACTTCTTTCTTGTTGCCAGGGATGGAGCAGCAGCTCGGATGACAGTGTCTCTTGATTCTGCCAGGGTCATCTCTAGTCTGACTTTAGTGCACGTGAGACCAGAGAGGCAGCTGGAGTACCCCTGACCGTACAGACCTACGCTGCTCAGGCACCGAGGAACACCTAACCACTTTCTCACGAAAGAGCTGATTGTTCTTTCTATCTTCTCAACACTTGTGAGGGTGATGTCATACATGGTTAGTGGCCACATAAGGCGAGGTAGTAACCCAAACTGCAGGCACCAGATTTTCAGCTTTCCAGGCAGCATGGATCGGTCAATGTTCGCCAGACCTTTGATGACTTCTTGTCTAAACTCGTTAGCCTGATCAGTGTCTTTCAGTTTGGAGTTATACCATCTTCCCAGACTTTTGATTGGCTTCTCCGACAGTTGGAATAGGTTCTTGATCAATGAAGAACCTTTGATCTGTCAGTTTGCCTTTAATTATAGAAATGCTTCTTGATTTGGATGGCTTGAATTTCATTCTAACGCAGTGATGTTCTCTTGAAGCTTCCCTAAAAGGCGCCTGGTGCAAGGTGCTGGTGTTGTTATGATTGTCATTTCATCCAGGTAGGCCCAGATGGGTGGTAGACGGACTCCAGACTTCAGCCGTTCGCCACCCACTACCCACTTGGAGGCCCTTATGATGACTTCCATAGCCATTGTAAAAAATGTATATTGAGTGGATGTTTCTTGATTAATTTATTGGAATTAAACATTAAATTCCTTCCATCTGGCATATAAGTTCATGACAGTGAGATTTAAAAATCATGCTATATTGTGAATTCTTGTGTGAATGGGATTAGTTTGTTATTTGGATACTTATGCTATTTAAAAAAAATATCCCTTTCTTAAGAAATGGAACCTACAGGACATTCTTAATGGGAAAGTAGTAGGCAGAAAGGCATGTCATGCATGGTTTGGAACAAAAACTTATAGTTTACAATGCCAAAATTGAAAAGTTGAGGAAAAACAAGGTGTACAGAGTTGCTTATTGGTTACAATCTGAGGAGTATGATGATGCTACTGATTATGATGTGCCAATGTGCCAGCTAGCAACTGATCTTCTCCATAAAGACTTGGTCTATTGCTATAAATTGTACTTTCTTTATCTATCTGTTATGGACTTACAGCATATAATACAATAATATTAAAGTTCTGATCTTGAGAATATCACATTTTTGAACTTTCAAGGCAGTCTGGGTGTTTATTACTATTTTCGTCACAACGGTCAGTTTTGTATTTAGCTACAATTAGGTAATTAACTAATTATATGCTTTAATTTCAGGTCATCCAAGTAAGATGTTTTATATTTGTTTCAGAATGCTTCATCTATAATAACTGAAAATGTCATTCAGTTCTCTTAATTTTTAAGAAAGTTATGGGTTTTTGACTATCCTCGGTCACAGCTTTTGCGTTAAGTCAATGGAAAAGCAATAGGGAACAAAATGCTAATTTCCGAGTATGAAAATGGCCATAACATTTTTAATACTGAAGGTATGAAAGTGAATTAGATGTCAATTTAAACTTCTTGTTATGCTTTATCTGATGGGATAAATTGCAGACTTGATTTTAAAAATCTCAAAATGTTGTAACATTGCTACTCTGAACATGGCAATAAACTAATCTGGAACTACAAACAAAACACGATGAAGGCTGAGCAGGGACCAGGGTCATTGTCTTCAGCGGACGGTTCTGTCTCCACAGACGCTGTCCGGTTCGCAGAATGCTCCCAACGTCTTCGAGGATGTTCATTGTATTTGACTGGATAGACTCGGCATGTACTCGCTAGAATTTAGAAGATTGAGGGGGATCTTATAGAAACTTACAAAATACTTAAGGGGTTGGACAGGCTAGATGCAGGAAGATTGTTCCCAATGTTGGGGAGGTCCAGAACAAGGGGTCACAGTTTAAGGATAATGGGGAAGTCTTTTAAGACCAGATGAGAAAAACATTTTTCACACAGAGAGTGGTGAATCTCTTTAGTTGAGGCCAGTTCATTGGCTATATTTAAGAGGGAGTTAGATGTGGCCCTTGTGGCTAAGGGGATCAGGGGGTATGGAGAGAAGGCAGGTACGGGATACTGAGTTGGATGATCAGCCGTGATCATATTGAATGGCAGTGCAGACTCGAAGGGCCGAATGGCCTACTCCTGCACCTATTTTCTATGTTTCTATTTACACATATAAATCGGATAGACATGATGAACATAGAAAATAGGTGCAGGAGTAGGCCATTCAATGTGATCATGGTTGATCATCTAAAATCAGTACCCCGTTCCTGCTTTTCCCCCATAAGCTCGGGGAGCGGGGGTGAATTTGCCGCAGCAGGTGGGGCAGAGATCTCCACTCCCCCCGTCCCCCGGTCGGCGAGAGAGAGAGAGAGCGAGAGAGCGGTACCTGCGGCGGGCCGGTGGCCGCGTCTTGTCCGTGCGCCATGTCGGCGGCTGCACACGCGGGCATTGGGCGCGCGAGCATTGGGCGCGAGCCCCGGCGGCCGTTACAGCGCTCGCGCCGGGCGGGAGGGGAGGGGAGGGGAGAGGCGGCGGATCACTGACCGCTCCAGCGCCCGCCGCCCGCCGTCAGGTAATGCGATGGGGCTGGCGTGAGGCGGCAGTGGTGGGGGCAAGGGGGCAGGGGGTTTGGGACGGGGGGGGGCAGGTGTTTGGGATCAAAGATGCTAGATCCTTACCCCCCCGCCCACACACACTCTCTCATTTTGTCGCCTCCTGCTCCTCTAGTATCTTTGCTTGGGATGGGGGCAGTGGTTTGGATCAAAGATGCCAGAGGAGCTCCTCTAGTATCTATGGTTTGGATGGATGGGGGCAGTGATTTGGGAGGGGGTGGGAGTTTTGAGGCAGGTGGGAGGTGTTTGGTGAGAGGGGGATAGTGGTGTGGAACGCGGGCAGCGGCGGTAGGGGTTAGGGGAGATTGGGGAGTTCAGAATGTGTGTGGGGGTGGGAGGTTGGGGAGAGGGGGGGGAGGGGCATGGGGAGAGGGCAGGATGTGGGGAGGGGCAGGGGAGGGGGCATGGATGTGGGGGAGCAGGCAGGGGGTTGGGATGTGGGAGAGCAGGCAGGGGATGTGCAAAAGGGGCAGAGGTCTGGGTTTGTAGGGAGAGGGATAGGCAGGGTTGTAGGAGGTGGAAAGAGAATGGTAGGGGTAAGTTCGGGAGGGGGGTGGAGGTGGGCTTATGGGCTTGGGTGGGGGGCACGTATTGGGATGGGGGCAGTGGTTTGGATGGATGGGGGCAGGAATTTGGGAGGAGGTGGGGGTTTGAGGCAGGTGGGAGGGGTTTGGTGAGAGGAGATAAGTTAACTCCGAGAAGTTAACTTACCAGCCATTTTTTCAAGACAGGCAGCATCTGGAAAAGGAATGGATAACGTTTTGGGTCAGGACCTTTCTTCAGACTTCTGGAGGAGTGGGGGGGGTGGAGTGGTGGAGAAAGAAAACCAGGAGAAAGGGCAGGACAAAGCATGACAGGTAATAGGTTGAAGGAACGAGAAACTGGATACTGGGTATTACTCCATACTTATATGTTTCATAGCATAGATTGCAGAGCTGTGTAGCAGGGGCACGGTTGTACATCAAAAAGCACATCTTTTGGAAACTATTTTCAATGATAAAATTCATAATTTTCTTCAATGCTCCAGCAGTCATTATTCAATTGAGGAAAAAGGTGTTTGGACATCAAGACCTTTAACCAGCAGAAAAATTCAATCTGACTGCAGGTATTCCTGCACTCCCATATGTTACTGACACCTGGACTATCTGCTGAGGCAGGTCAACACACTAGAAAAATAACTCCAATACTATCTCTGCAGATGTCTCCAAATTCACTGGAAGTATTGACAAACCAATATCAATATCCTATCTCAGGCCAACGTCAAGGCACTAATTAGCTCAATTTTGGTCATTAAAACAAATGCTGTGCCCTCTTCTAATCAACACCAGGTTGGTCATTTACTTTAGAGTCTTGAGAGGTGGTGGTAATCAGCTGTCATGGACATTTTATTTAAAATCTAGCTGTGTCTTTGCAAAGTGTTAAAACTGCACATCAAGAGACAGTGAGGGATATTGATCATCTTTCAGGATTTAAATTGGTTCATTATTTGGTCCCTCGATAAGGAGTACAGACAGCTGCTGCTATTTGATTGCACTCATAAGAATTTTGCATTGTTGTATTGTCTATATTAGTAAAAGTAAGATTTTGACCGCTTTTGACGCACTACAATTTGATTTCCGAGAGACCGCCACCACTTATGGCTGTCATTTTTGGCCACCTCGCTCAGATGTGGTTTGAAAATGAAAATATGGTTGGTTTGAACTAAAAAGGCACTGCCTGCAAATGGTTGTTTGGGGGGGTTTGGGTTGAGGTAAAAAGGAACTGCCTGCAAATGGTTGTTTGGGGGGTTTGGGTTGAAGTAAAAAGACACTGCCTGCAAATGATTGTTTTGAGGGTTTGGGTTGAAGTGAAAAGGCACTGCCTGCAAATGGTTGTTTGGGGGGGTCTGGGTTGAAGTGAAAAGGCACTGCCAGCAAATGGTTGTTTGTCTAACCTTGACAACTTCCTGTTGCACTATATTGATTTTAGATAAAACGCTACCACTTTCGGCTGTCATTTTTGGCTATCTTACTCAGTCCACCTCCGCTCATCAGGTGCAGAGGATTCTTCCCATCAATTAAAAACAATAGTGTTATTGACATTTAAAAAATGTTGAGAATCTCTCTCCTGTCAATCACGCCATGAAGGTCACACCTTTTCCGGTGGGAGGGGGAGGGATTATAAAACCCGGAAATGTGGGTGTAGCTCAGTCTCTGCATGATGTGGGAGGGAGAGATCACAACTCTGGTCTGAGCTGTGAATCAACTGAACACACTGAATGTCTACTGAACTGTGAGTGTGTTGTTTTGTGTGGTTTTATGGTGGCTTTTATGGTGGTTTCACCCTGCTTGAAATAGTATGAAACTGCATTTGAATGTGGTGGCCTTACACCCTGCATGAAATTGTATGAAACTGCATTTGAATGGGGTGACCTTGCACCCTGCATGAAATGGTATGAAACTGCACTTGAATTTGGTGGCCTTGCACCCTGCTTGAAGTGGTATGAAACTGCACTTGAATTTGGTAGCCTTGCACCCTGCTTGAAGTGGTTGGAAACTGCACTTGAATTTGGTAGCCTTGCACCCTGCTTGAAGTGGTTGGAAACTGCACTTGAATTCGGTGGCCTTGCACCCAGGTTGAAATGGTAGGGAAATGAATTTGAATTTGGTGGCCTTGCACTCTGCTTGAAATGGAATTTCAAGGAATAGCCATGAGTCAACTGGCAGCTCACCAGCCGTGTGTGAGCTGCCAGTACATCAGGCTCGAGGGACTGAGCTGCCACCCCAAGAATCCATTTCGCCCACAATGTCCATATTAGCCCTCTGGAGACCAGTAGTCCCTGCAGTCATCAACACCCATACCAGCGCTCCAGAAAGCCCCCCCCCCCACTGGTCACCAATATTGGAATTGGTGGAGAGGTGGAATATTGCGTCAGGGTACCAGCCCTCCCGTGTGAACATGGGACCCAACGGGTCCCACTTAGTCTAGTTTTATTTAAATTTGATCTGAAACTGAATCTATCTATCTATATACTTTTAAAACTCTGTGTGTGTGTGTGTGTGTGAATGTGATTTTGCATGTGAAACATCTCAAAAACCAGACGCAAAAACGCAGAGATTTTTTACCATTTCGGTAGGGATTTACCTTATAGAATCATAGAAAATAGGTGCAGGAGTAGGCCATTCGGCCCTTCGAGCCTGCACCACCATTCAATATGATCATGGCTGATCATCCAACTCAGTATCCTGTACCTGCCTTCTCTACATACCCCCTGATCCCTTTAGCCACAAGGACCACATCTAACTCCCTCTTAAATATAGCCAATGAACTGGCCTCAACTACCTGTTGGGAAGTCAAACCTGGGCAAGACCTTCACGGTGAATGCAGGGCCCTGGGGAGTGTTGTAGAGCAGAGGGATCTAGGTGTGCAGGAGTTTCCTGAAAGTGGTGTCACAGTTAGATGAGGTGATCAAGAAGGCTTTTGCTACATTGTACTTCATCAGTCAGGGTATTTGGTATGGAAATGTTATATTACAGCTGTACAAGACGTCGGTGAGGCCATTTTTGGAATGTTGTGTTCATATTTGGTAAACCCTGCTAGGAAAGGTGTTGTTAAGGTGGAAAAAGTGCAAGCAGATTTAAGAGGGTGTCGCCATTCAACCTCTTCCGATGGTCTGAGCTATGGGAAGAGGTTGAGCAGGCTTTATACCTTGGAATGCAGGAGGTCGAGGGATGAAGGCCTAGCTATTCTTTTACCCAGAGTAGGGGAATCAAGAACCAGAGGGCATAGGTTTGAGGTGAGTGGGACAAGAATGAATAGGAACCTGCGGGAATTTTTCCACACGGAGCGTGGTGTGTATGGAACTAGAAGAGGTATTTGAGTTTGGTACTATAATAACATTTGTAAGGCATTTGGACAGGTACATTGATAGGAAAGATTTAGAAGGATATTGTACAAACACAGGCAGGTAGGACTAGCATAGATGGAGCATCTTGGTCATCATGGGCAAGTTGGGCAAGAAGAGCCAGTTTCTGTGCTGTATGTTTCTATTCTCATCTGGCGATGCTGATTCACATCAAAAATTGAGATACAACCTTGATGTGGCCATCAAAAAGGCGAAGGACGTTCGCTCTAAACTGGAGGATGAAATTGACTTTTGCCAAAGCTACCCGTGGCAGGGCATGCATGTCATCACTTCCTACAAGGCAAAACCAGGGGTCAGCTCAAGTGGCAATGAGGCATCGCTCCTGGATGAGGTCAATGCATTCTTCGCATGCTTTGATAGAGAAGACTAATGTACCATCTCGGGCTCCCGTAGCCCTCGATGGTATTGCAATCTCAGTCACTGAAGCCATATCGGAAGATTCTTCAGAAGAGTGAACCCGCAGAAAGCATCTGGTCATGGAGGTGTACTTTGGCACATTCTCAAATCCTGAGCGGTTTAACTGGATGGAGGTTTTTTGGACATGTTCAACCTCTCGTTACTGAGGTCTGAGGCCCCAACTGCTTTAAAAGGGCATCAATAATACCAGTGCGAACAAAGAGTAAGGTGACTTACCTCAGTGACTACTGACCAATGACACTAACGTCCATGATGGTGAAGTGCTTTGAGAGTTTGGTTGTGGTGAATATCAACTCCCACCTCAGCAAGACTGGGACCTGCTACAATTTGTCTATCTCAATAAATCAATGGAGAAGCAGTCTCGCTGGTGCTCCACTCTGCACTGGCCCACTTAGATAATAAAAACATATATATACACAAAAAGCTGGAGCAACTCAGCGGGACAAGCAGCATCTCTGGAGAGAAGGAATGGGTGACGTTTCGGCTCGAGACCCTTCTTCAGACTGGTTATGTATAAGGGAAACGAGAGATAAACACGATGATGTAGTCCGTTGTCAGAGGGATCATCATCTATTTCTCTCGTTTCCCTTATACCTAACCGATCTGAAGAAGGGTCACAACCCGAAACATCACCCATTCCTTCTCTCCAGAGATGCTGCCTGTACGGTCTCGACCCGAAACGTCACCTATCTCCTTCGCTCCTTAGATGCTGCTGCACCCGCTGAGTTTCTCCAGCTTTTTGTGTAACCCTCGATTCTCCAGCATCTGCAGTTCCTTCTTTAACACTGCTGCCTGTACCGCTGAGTTCCTCCAGCTTTTTGTGTCTATCTTTTTAAACCATCATCTGCAGTTCCTTTCTACACAGAAACACGTATATGTCAGGCTGTTGTTCATAAACTACAGCTTGGCATTCACCATCATCATCCCCTCTAACTTGTTATTAAGCTCAGGAAACTGGGTCTCTGCGCATCTCTTTGCAACTGGATCCTTGACTTCCTCATTAACTGTAGTCAATCAGTATGAATTCAGCAACTCGAACGTCTGGGAATTAAGGAGTGATGAACACCGCCCCAAACATCAAGGGTAGTGACCTCCTCACCATCACCATCTAAATCTTTCCTATCAATGTACCTGTCCAAATGCCTTACAAATTTTATTATAGTACCAAACTCAAATACCTTCACCATCATAAGGGGTGCTGCCTCAAAAATGCAGCCATCATCATCAAGGATCCATACCACTCTGGCCATGCTTGCAGTTCATTCCTGCCATCAGAAAGAAGGTATTGGAGTCTGAAAACTGTAATGTCCACCAGGTTCAGGAACAGCTTCTTCCCAACAACCATTGGGCTATTTAACGCTACGAACTCCAAGTAAACTCTGAACTTTGAACTGCCCGATTTTACTCGGGACTTCAGGCTTTTTTTTGCACTATATATTTTTTTACATTTATTGAATTTTTATTATTTATTATTGTATCATGACTACCATGTTTAGAAATCTGATCTACTGCTGCAAGCAAGAATTTCATACTTCCATTCCATGCATATGACAATAAAAGACTCTTGACTATGAGAATGTAATCAGAATGCATCAGCATTAAATGTCAACATTGTCAGATTTATAGTTAACTTCTTTTTAAGTACTTTTATGCAGATAGTTATGTTATAACACCTTTTCCATATTGCTATTTGGATATAATGCAATAAAATTATTTGAGAACAATGTTTGGTTCAATGGTATTTTATTATTGCATGCTCCAAGGTGCAGTGAAATTCCCATTTTGCATACAATAAAAATATTACTATACATAAGCACAATCTTAGATATGTACAAATGTACAGGAATAGTATATTAAACTTATAGGACTTGATATTACAATCCCTACTATAATTGGCACCTTCTTAATATCTTGAGTGGGGGTAGGGATAAAGACTTCTTTGGGGTCATCAGGTGAGCACCCTCCTTCCTTGGTGTTTCGCTGATGGGCCAACGACACCCCCAGAGGGCTCAACAGCAACACCTGGCGTCCCAGGTGCGCTCCACTCTGTTCTACCCCTCTTGCTGGTCATTTTGCAGCCCAGTTAAAGTCCTACCTCTTCAACCACTGCCAGTTGCTGCTTCGCTCGGCAGCCTCTGACACTGATCTGATGGCTTGCCAGAAGGCCTGTCCTCGAACTCCTATTACCTTCAGGAGTCTGGTTGTTGACATGGCTACAAACCCTCTACAATCAACCTCTACAAGGAGCACCTGGCAGACCTCCCAACTATCCCGCTTTTGGCGGGATATTCCCGCTTTTTAGGTTCCCTTCCCGCCATCCCGATTTGTACCCTAATTATCCCGCTAAATTCTTCCTCCCGTGGTGAACGCCGGCGCCATGTGTCCCCGGTTTGCCGGCCCGCGCGATCAGCGGCACTTTGCCGGGCCCTAGTGGCCGCGCGTGCGCAGTGGGGGAGGGTTGCCGGGCCCCAGTGGCCGCGCGTGCGCAGTGGGTGAGGGTTGCCGGGCCCCAGTGGACGCGCGTGCGCAGTGGGGGAGGGTTGCCGGGCCCCAGTGGCCGCGCGTGCGCAGTGGGGGAGGGTTGCCGGGCCTGGCGCCATTTCGAGCCACGCCACGCCCGGCCCAGAGCCCGGGCGGCGCCGGCCCGCGCGATCAGCGGCACTTTCTTGCCGCCAGCCGGCCGCCAGCCGGCCGCTCGCGGCAGCCCCATCACCGGGGGTACACAAAAAGCTGGAGAAACTCAGCGGGTGCAGCAGCATCTAAGGAGCGAAGGAGATAGGCGACGTTTCGGGTCGAGACCCTTCTTCAGCTAGAAGAAGGGTCTCGACCCGAAACGTCGCCTATCTCCTTCGCTCCTTAGATGCTGCTGCACCCGCTGAGTTTCTCCAGCTTTTTGTGTACCCTCGATTCTCCAGCATCTGCAGTTCCTTCTTTAAAGCCCCATCACCGGGCCTCCACCCCCACCCAGTGCGCAGGCGCAGACCCGCCGGCAACCTGGCCAAGTGCGCATGTGCCGCACCCGCCCCGCCGGCAGCCCGCTGATCTGCACCAGTGCGCAGGCGCATAGCCGCCGGCAACAACCCCAAGTGAGAGAAATTAAGGTGAGTCTAGTGCCAAGTTTATCAAAGTTTAACAAAGAATTATAAATGTTTCAGCATACATGTACCTTTTTCACATTTTGGCATTTAAAATACTTCTTCACAATTTAGAATTTGTGACATGGGACCCCGAATAGGGCGCCGCGACATATTATGAATTTTCATTTAAAAATATGAATTTTGAGGGGAAATATTATGAATTTTGACAATCAAATGTTGGGAGGTCTGACCATGGTTACGCCAGCCGCGTTGTTCTGCCTCGGCTGCTAAGTCTGAATACTTCAGACATTTACATTCATGCGCTTCATCAACTGCAGCCTCCCAAGGCACAGTTAACTCCACGATGTACAGGGACCTCTGTGAGGTTGACCACAAGATCAGGTCTGGCCTGAGATTAGTTGTGATGTTCTCTGGTGGAAAGATGAGCTTCTGGTCTCGATCAGCCTGTATTTTCCAGTCCTGGGCATTGTCCAGGAGGGTCGGTTTCTTTATTGCAAATGGCTTCTCTGGAAGTTGTCCTGCCTTTTCAAAAGGGATGGTGTTCGTGAAACCAGGCGTTGGGGGAGGGAGGGCATTCTCCTTCCATCCAAGGTAATCGCCAGTTGTTGCAGGACCTGATTGTGCATTCAGGTGTAACAGCCTTGTGAAAGACTGGTTTTTGCAGCCAGTGAGGATGTGCCTTAATGTTGCTGGGATTTGGCTGTACAAGAATAGTATACAAGAGTTCCCATGTTTTGTCTCCATTCTTCCTGAGCCAAGTCCAAATTGTTATAAATGTAAAGTTCTTAACTAGGTCATAAAGACCTGTTGTCCTGGTTGTGTTGCAGGGTCAGCAAAGTTAAGCAAAGTTGTTTGTGTCCTCCACCGCAGGATGCTGTTGCAGGCCTCATCTGATCCGCTTGCTCGCCCTTTTGGAGCAGCATTCGATCTAATTGAGCCCCATGTTGCTACAGGACCTGCAGCGGCACTTTCCACCGATGTCTCGATCCGGACACGTCGGCCTGTGAACTGCCGGCCCTCGCCTCACCTGGCCACCATTCAAGTCTTCGTGTACCTCATACAGCCGACCTCGTAGCATCCACAGAGCTTTTGAGGGTGTGGGAGGTAAGACCCCAATCCGTTTACCAGCACCATTGTTTCTCTGCATCCGCCTCTGCTGTCACCACTATTTTGAATCTGAACATATCCAGTTGACCAGCTTCAGAGACTGACTGTCGCTCTCTCTTCACCCTCCTCTCTAGCCCTTGAGCACGAGCAGGGCTTGGTGGCTTGTCTCTTGTGGTCTGGTTTCCCAGCTCCATAGCACCGGACGAGCCAGGCCTGCAGCCAGGGGAAGGTGCAGCACCAGGGCTGCAACATTAGTGATATTTCCAAGGAGAAGATTCAGATGTTTGATAGATTCCCTGTATGGAGCTCCATTCTATTGGGTGCACAATGCATTAGGGTTGCATCACAGCAACAGTTAGTGATGCTGTCTCCCAGCTCCAGCAACCCAGGTCCTGGATTTGTATGACACTGCCGGTGTCATTCCTTCTCTCCATCTCTGGAGAGAAGGAATAGATGACGTTTCGGGTCGAGTCCCTTCAGACTGATGTCAGGGAATTGTCGGGACAGAGATAGAATGTATTCAGTGGACCTTGATCGAAAACTGCAACAATTTATTTCCCCCCAGAGATTCTGCTGGACCTACTGAGTTGCCCCAGCAGATTGCTTGTTGCTCCATATTCCAGCACCTACAGTCTCTTAGGTGCGCATAAACTTGACGTAGGTGGTATATTTCCAAAGGGAGGATTTGTACAACCAGTTGTTCAGGGTGTAATTTAGCATCATAAGAAGGAGCGTCTGGGTTCATGCTTCAAGTGGCTTGCGAAAGACTGTGGGCAGGATTGATCACTTTTACAGGTTGGAACAAGCTCCTTCAAATGATCGCCATGATTAGTTTGTTACGACATGGTTTTGATGGGGAGCAGCCCTTCAATTGATAAGGGATTTTCATTTCTAGAAAATAGCCGCTCGGAATTTTCCACAATGCAGTCATATCATCTGTGTTTGTGTCGAAAAACACAAATTGAAAACAATATTTTATGTTTACCTATGTACTTTTTATCACGCAGGAAATTTCATTTTGTATCTCAATTTTGTAGGAATTCTGTGAGGTCATTTGAAGATGGACACAAAATGCAGGAGTAACTCAGTGGGATCGGCAGCATCTCTGGAGAGAAACATGTTTCGGGTCAAGACCCTTCTTCAGTCTGAAAGTAGGGTCTTGACCTGAAACCTCATCCATTCCTTTTCTCCAGAGATGCTGCCGGTCCCGCTGAGTTACTCCTGCATTTTGTGTCCCCTCTCTGTTTTCAATTTTCTTGGCCCTGCTCTGGGAGTAGAAGTGGGGACGGATCTGGACCGCAATGGTCGTGAGCCCCAGGCCGAGCTCGCCGATCGTTAGCCTGCTTCTGCTGCTGTTGGAGGAGAGACATTGCATCGTGCCAGGGTCTTGGGCCTGTCCCACTTTGGCCGTCAGTTTGCTACAAAATTTCGAAGCGCCGAGCGATACAGCGCACAACTCCATACCCCTCCGCGCTTCTCAGAGGGACCGGCTCCGTGCGGCCACACGATGCCCGTGCGCCTCAACGCGACGACGAGGTCGCGTAATTTGCATGCCAAGGACACGTAAATGGGACAGGGCCTTAAATGTCCATAACCAGATGGCTGTAATGCAGAAATTGACTACATGGGTAACAAGCAGCAGTACGTTACATCTTTGTATTGACTTTACATGTTACAGTGATATATACTCTCTTCCGTTTGACAATGACATTAATAATATGTGAAGATCACTAATGTGAAACTAGGACTAGCTAGAATCTTAATTTAATTTGCATGATAAATCAGGTGGGGCGCTGTGGACCCCAGAAGCCATATGTGATTATGATGTATTCAGTAGGAAGTGCAAAGCCGCGAATCAACAGAAGGAGAAATGGGCATTCAGTATTTCCAGTTAGTAAGTATGAAGGAAAGTTAGGGAAGGAATTAATTTGGAGGGTTTATTTTCTAATTTTATTTGTGGAATAACATGGCTGCTGTCTTGGCCAGTAAAAGAGGGAAATTGTGGATTGCTGGTAAATAACTAATAGGAGAATGTTGCAATATTGCAATAGATATGAGCCTTAATCAGGCAAAAATATGTTTCAGGGTCTTGTGTAACGTTCACCAAATGTTTTTAAGTTTTGCAATAGATATGGAAATAACCATGATTCGTGGAGTTGTATTAATGAATTAATACAACTAATTCAACTAATAATGAATTAGCGAGATTAATACAACTAATTCAACTAATAATGAATTAGCGAGATTAATGAAGCAAAATCTACCTGAAGACCCATATGGCATCTTCAACTTACTTGGGACAGGTCCTTTCATATTCTGAATGTTTTTGGACCTATGTAAGGTTAGATTGTGTTGGCTGAAATGTTATGCTTCAAATTAAAATTAGTTGCTGTTCAGCTGTAGTACCATAGAGGTCAGTCCGCTTCATTTTTAGTCTCCTTCAAACGTGTTTTTAAACAGAACTATCCTCAGCTGACATCCAACTGAGGTATTATTACAGAAATCTCTGGATTGTTCATGAGACATTCCACTTCCTAGTCTTCTTGTGTGGCAATTGTATAATATGGTTAACATTTTGTTGATGTTCATTATAAAGACTTGTGAATGAATCCCAGATCCTTGTTAGTTCTATCTGTTACCATTTGTTTTTTCTAAAATGTTGTTTCCTCTACTTGTGATTTACACATTGTTTACTTTTAGCCTTGCACCACCAAATGTCAGAACACATACTTTCTACAGAGAACATAGTAAAACTGTGATTAATGCTTTGCAGCAAGTGTAACTTTATGTTGTGGCTATAACAATAGACACCACTAATCATTCATGGAATAAAAAATATTTTTTTAACTCTTAAAACCTGTTTTCCTTAAATTTGTTTTTGCTTTCATACTTCTCAAAACATAATTCACGATATATCTCAGTTGATAGATGCTATATCTCAATTTTGCGGACTTTGATGTCGGCTCTCCTCACTACCATGAATTATTGCATTGTGGTCATGATCAGGTGGTTGTTACTTTTGTTTAGGAATTACACTCAATATTGCTGGTTGTAGATTAGTGTGTTAGTACTATATATATATATATATATATATATATATATATATATATATAATATTTATCGATATTACTAAAAGTAAGATCTTGACCATTTCCTGTTTTTCTGTTTCATGATTTTAGAAAAAACGCTGCCACTTTTACGGCTGTTATTTTTGGCTAGCTTACTCAGAGTCCCCGTCTGCTGCGCAGAACAAGAGGATTTTTTTCCATCGATCAAACATAAAAGAGTTATTAATGTTTTAAAAATATTGACATTCTCACTGCTGTCCCTGCTGGGGGGAGGGACTATAAAACCCAGAAGTATTGTGCCTCAGTCAGTCTCTGCAAGATGGGGAAAGTGAGAGGGTCACAACTCTCAGTCTGAGCTGTGAATAACACGGAACACATGTCTATTAAACTGTGAGTGTGGTTTACTGACCTTGAGTGCTCAAATATATATATAATATTTATCTATATTACTAAAAGTAAGATCTTGACCATTTCCTGTTTTTCTGTTTCATGATTTTAGAAAAAACGCTGCCACTTTTACGGCTGTTATTTTTGGCTAGCTTACTCAGAGTCCCCGTCTGCTGCGCAGAACAAGAGGATTTTTTCCATCGATCAAACATAAAAGAGTTATTAATGTTTTAAAAATATTGACATTCTCACTGCTGTCCCTGCTGGGGGGAGGGACTATAAAACCCAGAAGTATTGTGCCTCAGTCAGTCTCTGCAAGATGGGGAAAGTGAGAGGGTCACAACTCTCAGTCTGAGCTGTGAATAACACGGAACACATGTCTATTAAACTGTGAGTGTGGTTTACTGACCTTGAGTGCTCTTAATGTGATTTGAAAAAGAAAATTTTCATTGTCATTGTCAAAATTTTCATTGTGGTTGGTTTGAAGTAAAAGCACTGCAAATGGTTGGTGGGGGGGGGGGGGGGGGGGGGGGGGGGGTGTGGGTTGAAGTAAAAGCACTGCAAATGGTTGGGTGGGGTTTTGGGTTGACGTGAAAGCACTGCATATGGTTGGGTGGGGGTTTGGGTTCAAGTAAAAGCACTACAAATGGTTGGTGGGGGTTTGGGGTTGAAGTAAAAGCACTGCAAACGGTTGGTGGGGATTTCAGGTTGAAGTAAAAGCACTGCAAACAGTTGCTGGGGATTGTGGTTGAAGTAAAAGCACTGCAAACGGTTGGTGGGGATTTTGGGTTGAAGTAAAAGCACTGCAAATGGTTCGGTGGGGGTTTTGGGTTGAAGTAAACGCACTGCAAATGGTTGGTGGCTGTTTTGGGTTGAAGTTAAAGCACTGCAAATGGTTGGAAGTCTAAATTTGACAACTTCCAGTGTTTCAAAATTATTGAGAATCGCTCTCCTGTCAATCATGCCATGAAGGCCACACCTTTTCCGGTGGGAAGGGTGAGGGATTATAAAACCCGGAAGTGCGGGTGTGGCTCAGTCTCTGCATGATGGGGGAGGGAGAGGTCACGACTCTGTCTGAGCTGTGAATCAACTGAACACACTTAATGTCGACTGAACTGTGAGTGTGGTGTTTTGTGTGGTTTTATGGTAGTTTTATGGTGGTTTCACCCTGCTTGAAATAGTATGAAACTGCATTTGAAAGTGGTGGCCTTGCACCCTGCATGAAATGGTATGAAACTGCATTTGAATTTGGTAGCCTTGCACCCTGCTTGAAGTGGTAGGAAACTGCACCTGAATTTAGTGGCCTTGCGCCCTGCTTGAAGTGGTAAGAAACTGCACTTGAATTTGCTGGCCTTTCACCCTGCTTGAAGTGGTAAGAAACTGCACTTGAATTTGGTGGCCTTGCACCCTGCTTGAAATGGTAGCAAAATGGATTTTAATTTGGTGGCCTTTCATCCTGCTTGAAATGGAATTTCAAGGAATAGCCGTGAGGCAACTGCCAGCCCATCAGCGGTGAGTGAGCTGCCATCACATCAGGCTTGAGGGACTGTGCTGCCCATACCACCGCTCCAGAAAGCCTCCCCCCCCCCCCCCCTTACTGGACAGCAAAATTGGAATTGGTGGAGAGGTGGAATATTGCGTTGGGGGAGCAGCCCTCCCGTGTGAACATGGGACCCAACGGGTCCCACTTAGTTTAGTATATATGCGGGGAATGCTTTCTGGAGCGCTGTGGGCCAAAGGGACTGCTTTCCAGAGGGCTAGTACGGACATTGTAGGCACGCACACACACACACGCACGCACGCACACACACGCACACACTCACATGTACACTCAAGCACACACACACGCACATGCACATACACACACACACTCACACGTGTACACTCAAACACACACACACATACACTCGCACATACATGCGCACACACACACACACACACACACACACACACACACACACACACACACACACACACACACACACACACACACACACACACTGACTGAATCACACACCATATATATGGCAGTAAACTTTCTTGAATACTCACACGGCTGAGCTCAGCTCTCCACTTTGGGGCTTCCGCAGTCAGCGGCACTTCTGCAATCAGCGTGACCTCTGTACTTACCGGAAATTATGCAATCAGAGTGACCTCTGCACTCACTGGAAAATACGCTATCAGCGCGACCTGTCCACTAAGTGAAAGTCACGAAATGAGCGAGACTTTTAAACCAAACACAGCCAGACCTAATAAAGCATTTATTCCTCCCAAACACAGTCTGACCTAATAAAGCATTGCAGTTTCAAGCACAGGCAGGGCAGCAGGCCAAACAACTCATGGCGTTGTCATTAAGGGCTAACAAATAATTTATTGCTAGGACATTGCAGACTCACAGTTCAGTTGATTCACAGCGGAGAATGAGATTTGTGGCCTCTCACTCACGATCTTGCTGAGTGACTGAGTCACGTCCAGGCATCCAGGGTTTTATAGTCCTGCCCCACCCCGGAAGGGGCATTACCTTCATCGTGATGATTGACAGGCGAGAGGATCTCAAGGTTATTTAAACACTCATAATTTTTTTTTTTTTTATCGATGGAAAATATCCTCGGGGCCGGCTCAGCGGAGGAGGACTGTGAGTAAGATGGCCAAAAATCATAGCGATATATGGTAGCGTTTTTTCTACAATCAATATACAGCACAGACAGGAAGTGGTCAAGATGAGACTTTTAATTATATTGATGTTGCCACATAGATTATGCATGCTACACATTCCTTATATCACTCATACTGCTGATCCGTCCACAGGCTTGATAATGAGTTCTCTCTCTCTCTCTCTCTCTCTCTCTCTCTCTCTCTGGTTAGACTAGCCGAATGCATGGAGACGAAAGCACCTATTATTTCCTCCGTAGAGTTGCTAATAAATGACTATGGATTCTAATCACTATATGTGAGTCTGATAATTTTCAACACTGGTGTAGTTGCCATTATTGCTGATACAATCACATGCTGCCTAACCAAAGTCCTGTAAACCTGCAAAATGACCGCTTGACTTAATCTCAATGCCCTGATCAATGAAGGCAAGTATATCACAGGCCTTTTTAACCTCTCTACTTGTTTTGGCACTTATTAGGGCGCTATGGACAAAATCCCCTCTATTCATCAATGCCTTGCAATTAACTGTATGATTTCCCCTTTTATTTGACGACATCACACACTTGCTCAGAGTAAACACCATCTGCCATTTCCCTGCACGTTTCTGTTGCTGATCTAGATCCTGCTGTATGTTTTGGCAGTGTACCTCCTTGTCCACAACTCCTGCAGCCAGCTCCTGATGTACTTGCATGTATTTAGTGACTGCAACCAAAAATCAACTTCTCTATTGTAACTTATTTTCCGAAGCAATGATTGTGTGTGCACATTCACTTTCTGTTGCATTTCCAATATCCTCAAAAAAGAAAAAACAGGATATTAAGATTACTTTGAACATAGAATTATGAATTGTTGTTTATTCAGAAAGACTAATCTATTAAATTCCAGTTAATTATTTCAATTTGTGGATGAGTAGATACAAATAGAACTACTTAAAATAATAATTTCCGTTGATAGTGGAGAACAGCTGTATGCTATTAATTTGGACTTAGGGAGTGACAACAGATCAAATTATATTCAGGTGCACTATTCAGATACAATAGTTGATTCACACACATTAATAACTTAATAAATCCAACATGATGTTGGAATTATTTCTTCAACAAAGAAACATCGTCTTTGTGAGCAAGTCTGGCTCAGATGTCCGAAAATAGTGATGAAAGCACAATCATATTTCATTATCTTTAATTACATAACCCAGTTTAGTAATTTATAAGACCATAAGATTTATTTTGGGATGCACCAAAGAACTAAGAAAATATTGATGTATAATTGCACATAAAATTGTGAAGGTTGCAAAGTTCCATGAAAGGAGAGGAATGAAGCAACAAGTAATTACAAGTAATATTTGCACCACAAATGTGCCAGATCACGACCCACTCCAGCAAGAGACAAAGTAAGAAAGTCAATGGCATTACTATTATTGAGTCGGCTTTCACTGGAAACTTAACTAGTCCAGCTATTTAAACAATGTGGTTACAAAAGCTGGTCAATGTTTAGTTTGCTGCCGTATGTAACTACCTTCCTGCCACCTCAAACCCATTCCACCATTGTCAAGATAGAAGTCAAGACTGATGGAAGATTTTTCACTTGCCGAAATGAGTGCTGCTCCAACAAAGGTAATTACATTTTCCAGAACTAGGCAACCTATGCAATAAGTTTCCAATCTACTACCCTAAATATTCATGCCTTACACTGTTACCATATGCCTGCTGTAATGTATAGTGTCTACAAGTGCAGTGCATTTACTTGTGAGGCTAATTCAACAGCATTTCAGAAAGCCACAGACAGTCAAGAACAGACAGCTGGTACTCCAGGCAACACAACAACCCGTTTTCAAAATATATCACTTTTTTATTGTCACTGGTTCAAAAATTTGGAATTCCTTTCCTAACGACATTATGGGGCTATCTTCACGATAAGAACTGCAGTGGCACTTTTTAAATATTGGAAATAATTGGCAGAAATTAGATATAGATGACAGCACGGAAACAGGTCATTTAGACCAATTCATTCATGCCAACCAAGATGCCCACATATGCTAGTCCCATTTTTCCTGTGTTTGACCCATATCCCTCTTAACCTTTCTAATTCATTTATCTGTCCAAATATCTTGTATATGTTGTATTGTACCTGCCTCAACTACGTTTTTCTGTCAGCTCATTCCATATACCTACCACTCACTGTGTGAAAAGGTTTTCCTCCAGGTTTCTAAAAAATTTTTCTCCTCTCCCCTTAAGCTTATACCCTCTAGTTCTTGAATCCCCTACCCTAGGGAAAAAAGACTCCATGCACTCACCCTATTTGTTTCCCTCAAGATTTTATACATGTCTGTCAGATCACTCCTTAGCCCCGTATACTTCAAAAAATAAAGTTCCAGAAAAACATTCTCTCAGCTTCCACCTTGTTAATCCCATTTACATTTTTATATGTTTTAGGAAAGCCATTTAAACTTTCCAACAGGTTCCTTGACAAAGTAGGTGAAATAACTCCATGCACCCACCTGTACCCAAGCTCCACAATACCTTTGGGAAACAAAAATAGCTCAATCACAGATGCAAAATTAATTGTAAACTAAACATTCAATTCGGTAAAGATTTTGCTATCAAAACAGTGAAGACGCCAACATTTCAGATTATTATTTATGGAGAAAATGCACAACATCTGGGGACTACTCATTATAAGATAACTAAAAATTCAAAATTTACAGTGCAATCCATTCCTCCATAAACTATGCAAAAGTAATATTTTTACACAAGACATTCTTTATTCAAATGTATTAAATGGTGTTAAGTCCCTACGGTAATACAACTAACCTTGCCACAGATGTGTAAAGACCTATCCACTTACGTTTCTGGGGAATGGTACCACAAAGAGGTTTGATATGTCTCGAGAACGACCTTTCAAAAAAATGTGAAATTTAAGACTGAAATCTGCATCTTATATGATATGATGACATGGCATTGTGGAAAGCAAGGTATTATTTGGTGCTAGATACAGTAGCATTTATCACTCATCAGAGTTTGTATTAGGTCACCATATATAGATGGATCACCTGCACAATGTTGTATCTTTTCATAATGTGCTTTTGTCCACTTGGCAATTCATGTGGTCCAGATATTGGGGAGAAGAAAACATTTTCATGAATGCTGCTCTTTACTCTAGTTCAACATGTGGCAATTTAACAACAATGATAAAGCACCAACAACTTCTTCTTTCATGTGGCGTGCACAGCGTAACGTTGTAGGACAACTTGTTCTATTTGATCTTCCGTTTGTGCACGTCGAGTTGATTGCATTAGTCGAAACAGGGCAGACCACGTGAAGGTTGCAACCTTCCACCCCACCACCAACAACAATAAAACCACAGTGAACATTGGGGCCCTCAATTAGGACATAACAGTCATGGAGAAATCTTCACTGTGAACCCAGAAGGTGGGTACCCATTTCATTCTCAGGAGCTAATTACAGCTATTTGAAAGCTACCTAATGGTAGGCTTGGGAGAAAGTTGGATGGTTTTGAACAAATGACTGGTGGATGTAAATAGTGGACTGTATTTCAACACTTCACATAAACACATTTACACCACTGTTTTTAAAGAAGGAAATGTTTTACAAGTTAAAATGTCAATTTATATTCATGAAGTACAAAGTAAATGTTGCTCATAAACAAATTTTAGAAATCTTTCAAAAAACTATAAAAACAAGGAAGGAAGGAAAGAAGCCAGGAAAATAATTTTAATCATAAATGGCTGTTATTATTTAAACAAAATGAAATCTCTTCAATGATACTGGGCATCGTTTTCTGCAGACATCTATTCTTCAAATCATGACATTTCTCATGGTGCTCTTCTGTGAAGTGAAGACATTTCAATGTTTGTGGAGAGTGAGAAAGACCACAATATATTTCTGCTAAGCACAAATGGAGTGTAAACACATGTTCCACTATATAAAAACAATACATGGCACTGATGTTGAATATTTTGAAATGGAAATTCTAATGCATTGACTGTTTAGAAATCTGTAATGTTTTGCTTCCCATGGATGATCTTTTTTCCAATAACCCTTCATGGATGCACACCAATATACTGAGCTGCATATGTATATTGGGCAAATTATTTGTTTTTAATTATTGTCACATCTTAGTGAATAGTGGCCTGCAGATTTCTGTTATAGTTTTGTATTTATACATTACGGTAAATGCATGCAACCATCTATTTATATTTATGTGAGGAAAGCACATCAGGTGCATAATCTAATTGGTTCAACTGGAAATTGGCAGCAGAAATATATTTTTTGGAAGGAAAACAAAAATTATGAGAAATATTTTTGTATCACTGGTACATCTGGAATAGGTATGGTGGAGCAGTTTTTTTCTTATTATTGTCCTATGTAAGTATTAAAACAATGTGATACTGGAAACAAAATATAATTATAGGTTGTTGGCTCTTGACCAAATGTGTTGGGTATTAGCTGGCTGAAAGAAATCACTGGATTATGGAACATTTCAGGTAATGCTCGGAAGAAATGAAAACGTTTTCAAAGCAATAGTTGAAAATTGAAGTCTTCCCAAGCCATAATTCATGTTGGGCCCTAATGTTCCACTACAGGTTTTCAAGTCAAGGTGGTGCCTTATGCAATGAAACAAAAACAAAAAATTGACAAGCTTCTTAGAGGACAAAATAATGAAACCCACTTTGAATAGTACTTTGAATTTGCAGCATTTATTATACCAGTATTAAACCGTGATCTGTTCGGACCAAAAGCTGAGCATTAATCAACCCTAGAGCAGCATTCCATTCCTAAAATAGAAGTCATTTGCAGTTTTGTCTGCAGGGCAACAGTTCATTGATTTGGATATGAATCAGATTATGATTGTCTAAGAAGATTTTGACTGTCAGCACATTCAAAGGGCTTGATCACACTGTAAATGACTCATTCTAAGCTCCCCCCCCCCCCCCCCCCCCCCCCCGTCTAGTTTCAGTCAATAGAATACTGAATCAAGCACTTGAGCAACTTAACTTTATTTTGGATAACACAACACAAATTCCCCTATACAATACCTAACCACTGCGGGTTTGATCCTTGAATCTGCTTGGGCAAGCCCTTTTAGCCTCGTGCAAGCAGAGACACTCCAAAAGGTCACACAGTCCCAAGCGTTCTTCCAGAAGATCAACATTGGACCACGCGGGAGCTACCTTACATAGGTCCCCGAACCGTCAGGGGCCGAAACACATGGGGGTGGTCTCTATACAGTCCAATAACAAATATCGATTAATACAGTACATGATAGACCGTTCCATAACCCAATAATACAATCTTGAATACATTGTATTTGAAAGAAGCTTCTAGAAGGAAGCAAATAAGAATAAACACTGCAACATGTGCCTGAGATTCAATCAGTTTTTCCAAGGCTCAACAGTGCAACCAATTATCGATTAACAGGGTGACCGTCTTGCAACATTATTTATACTATGTATATCTGGTTTGCTTTCACCCAATCAGTTCCATGCAATTTACACCATAAGACACTGCAGATGTCCCATTCTTTCCCTGCACCTCTTATCTAGGCCACAGACAAACTGGCACCATTCAGCAGCTTTTCCCAAGTCTGCAAAAGCACATTTGACTTGACTAAAATGGCCTAACAGCACACAAGCCTTTACTCAATTTTAGTGTCCCAATTTGGCCAGGATTAACATTCCTTCCTTTTATCATTTATGATAAACCATCATTTATGATAAGTAAATAATCAGATATACATATGTGTTACCATTACATTCTCCATCTATTAACAACAACAAGATAATGTTTCTTCTCAGAATCTTATCAAGCTTCCTGAGTTTTCGTGGGCGTAGCTTCACAATTTCTGTCTGAAGAGTCTTCACCTCCCGAGTTTTCGTGGGCGTGAATTCCCTCCATCCGTGTTGTTGCCCATTCTTCCATACCATTCCATAGTCGAACCTATAACCTATAATTCCTAAAAAACATGGGACAAAGCAAGTTACCATTCATGCACTAATGTTTTCTGATACATTCCACTGTAATTCTGTTGTATCACAAACCCTTTTCGATTTCACTATCACTATTCTAGATCATCTTCTTTTCTATCCTAGGATCAACACTAATCGGCCCTCTCCGTATTCACACGATGTTCTTCAATGTATATCTGATGATGGTTTCTCATATAAATTTCAGCTGGGTTCAGTCCAGATTTCCCTACAGGCGTGACTCTTATTTAAAGCAAACCATGAAGAATGTTTCAATTCAACCAAATTCAGTCTCAGCCTTCAATTTAATATTTTAAGTTTCAGGTTCCCTCACCCTTCTCATTCCACAGCTTGTGGTCGATAACTCAATTCCATTCCAATTCCTGTGGAATTCCCATTTGTTCGAATTTAATCAATCAAGTTCCGTATGTTGTCAATTTTGTTATAAAGTCAATTAAGAATGCCAATTCCAGGGACAATTTCTTTACACCTTGATAATAGAAGCCACTTTACTATCAAGGGTTAGACAAATTTAGATCCACCAGTCAAATACATCGACTCTGATACGAATACTCAGAGTTCTTCCTCCTTCTAATGCAATCAGACTTCTTTTCCGGTACCTTTTCCTTAGTATGTTGAATAGGCTCTCAGTCAATATGGGTTCTTCCTCATAACTAGTTTCCTCTTACCACTAAGTAACTCTTTCTTAGTAATGTTAACTTTGGTCTCTTAAAGGGGAGTCTTGCTGTTCACATTTCCTTTTTCTTACTCTTTTAATGCCAACTCTCATGCTCCCTAAATAACTCTTCCATTTTACCAGATCTTCCCAAGTTCCATCCTTCCCTGATGTTCTCTGAATAATCCTTTCCATATTTGGCTACCTGTCTGGGATGAGACAATAAAAATACCGTTAAGAATCAGATTTTAAATACTCCTAAGCCAGATCTCATAAGTCAGTTCCAAATTTCAAACTTTAGTCCTTCCAACTCATCACCATACAATTTAGAGATCGAATTCAAAATGTTATCAATTTATTTCTAATGACTATAATTTAGGCGCAAAGTAGGTGTCTTGTTCTGAACCACAGAGGAGTATCTTTTTTCAAATTTAAATTCAATTCTTCAAATCGGATCTTTCTGTAGAAAATGTTGGATGTTATTTTCTTTTCCCTTCACTGGTGTCAAATGTATGATGTTAAAGTTGGGCACTCGGGTAGGTATCTTCTTCTTCTTCCTCGATCTTAGTTTCAAAGGAGTAGGGATACTGAGGAGCTGCCTTCTCTATTTGTTGCCCTCTCCGAGATGTATCTTAAAGGTTCAGGACATCATTTCTTCTTTGTTGTTGGTTCTCATCTCTGGGGAGCTACTGGATGGAGATAATTATGACACATCCTACCTGAGCTGTGTCTTCTGCCCGTTCTTAAGGGTCCACATACTCGTTACATCACTCCCCAGATAGTAGTATGTTGTAGGATTTACTGTCCTGGAGGCACAACAACTTTGTAACAAGTTAGTACAATAGCTCATTTCCCTACTCCCATACCTCCTGCGCAATAAGTTCATATCTTCTTTCCCTAGTGCCAGTTTAGTTCCCTTCAGTTCTTATTCTCTTGACACCAGCTACTATGTTTCCCTTTTCGTATTCCTTCCTTTTAGTGAGGTTTCTCAATCCCTGTCAGCTTCTTTGTAACTCTCTTCTTGGAATTCGGAAGGGGTGGTGTTCTTTCCTGTCCTCATAATTTATTATTATTTTTGGGCCATGTGAGGATACACTCAGATTTCATCTTTTTACTTTGTACTATCTGGCAGAAATTATGGAAACTATGAGATTCAAAGAGGAGGAAGTACTGACACTTTTGAAAAATATGAAGGTGGATAAGTCTCCAGGTCCTGACAGGATATTCCCTAGGACATTGAGGGAAGTTAGTGTAGAAATAGCAGGAGCTATGACAGAAATATTTCAAATGTCATTAGAAACGGGAATAGTGCCGGAGGATTGGCGTACTGCGCATGTTGTTCCATTGTTTAAAAAGGGTTCAAAGAATAAACCTAGCAATTATAGACCTATTAGTTTGACGTCAGTGGTGGGCAAATTAATGGAAAGGATACTTAGAGATAATATATATAAGCATCTGGATAAACAGGGTCTGATCAGGAACAGTCAACATGGATTTGTGCCTGGAAGGTCATGTTTGACAAACCTTCTTGAATTTTTTGAAGCGGTAACTAGGGAAATTGATGAGGGTAAAGCAGTGGATGTTGTCTATATGGATTTCAGTAAGGCCTTTGACAAGGTTCCCCATGGAAGGTTGGTTCAGAAGGTTCAATCTTTGGGTGTTAATGGCGGAGTAGCAAGATGGATTCAACAGTGGCTGAATGGGAGATGTCAGAGAGTAATGGTGGATGGCTGTTTGTCAGGTTGGAAGCCGGTGACCAGTGGGGTGCCTCAGGGATCTGTGTTGGGTCCACTGTTGTTTGTCATGTACATCAATGATCTGGATGATGGGGTGGAAAATTGGATGCAGATGATACTAAGATAGGTGGTGTTGTGGATAATGAAGTAGATTTTCAAAGTCTACAGAGAGATTTGGGCCATTTGGAAAAGTGGGCTGAAAGATGGCAGATGGAGTTTAATGCTGATAAGTGTGAAGTGCTACATCTTGGCAGGACAAATCAAAATAGGACGTACATGGTAAATGGTAGGGAATTGAGGAATGCTGTGGAACAGAGGGATCTAGGAATAACTGTGCATAGTTCCCTGAAGGTGGAATCACATGTAGATAGGGTGGTAAAGAAAGCCTTTGGTGTGCTGGCCTTTATAAATCAAGCATTGAATATAGGAGTAGGGAAGTAATGTTAAAATTGTTCAAGGCATTGGTAAGACCAATTCTGGAGTATGGTGTACAATTTTGGTCGCCTAGTTATAGGAAGGATGTCAACAAAATAGAGAGAGTACAGAGGAGATTTACTAGAATGTTGCCAAGGTTCCAGCAACTATGTTACAGAGAAAGGTTGAACAAGTTAGGTCTTTATTCTTTGGAGCGCAGAAGGTTAAGGGGGGACTTGATTGAGGTCTTTAAAATGATGAAAGGGATAGACAGAGTTGACGTGGATACGTTTTTCCCATTGAGGGTAGGGAAGATTCAAACAAGAGGGCATGACATGAGAAATTAAGGGACAGAGGTTTCGGGGTAACGTGAGGGGGAACTTCTTTACTCAGAGGGTGGTGGCTGTGTGGAATGAGCTTCCAGCAGAGGTGGTGGAGGCAGGATCGATTTTAACATTTAAAAGTAAAGTGGATAGGTATATGGACGTGAAGGGAATGGAGGGGTATGGTCTGAGTGCAGGTAGATGGGACTAGGGGAAAACAAATGGTCGGCACGGACTGGAAGGGCCGAGAGGGCCTGTCTCCGTGCTGTAATTGTTATATGGTTATATGGTTATTATATTAGATCAGGGCTATCGGAATGGAATTAGCTGCCAGAATGTCCCCGCCCCCAGATCCTCTGGCCAGTGTTCTCTGCCCCTATCTTCAGGGTCCCAAGTGTCCCTGATCCTCTGGCCAGTGTTCTCTTCCCCTATCTTCAGGGTCCCAAGTGTCCCTATAACCTCTGGGGATCCACTGACTTCTTAGACCCCGTGGCCCTCATCTTTGACCCCTTCCTCCTCACAGGGCAAGATCTGCTCCAATGTCCTGATTTCCCACAGATGTAACATTGATCAGGCCTCACAGCTCTGTAGCCTCTCCAACCAAATTGAGGGAAATTCAGTTCTCGGATTGGCCTGTCTCCAATGTAACCAGGAGGAATCCATGCTAAATTTGATGAATTTAATTTTAGTCGGCACCTCCCCTTTAAGAGCCTTCGTAGTCATTTCTCTTTAAGAGTTGATGCTCTCTCCTGCTCCTGCTGCTGACTTCCACTTTCTTTCCCTGTTCCAAAATACTTAGAGAAGGACCAGTTCTCTCTTCTTCCATTCTTATCCCTAACTTGAAGTAGAAAGCAGAACGGCTTATTTATTTACTTTCCTTTCAGTGAAGAACATTTTCCATATTTCAATAAGCTCGTTCCCTTCTTCAATGTTCACATATCGCCTAATAATTGTCTCTATGTCGGTTATTCCTATTACAGACTTTAACCCACATATCGGCCAATGTTCGTTCCCCAAAACTTTATTTAATTTCCCCGACAATTTTCTTAATCTCTCTGCTTCCTGAGGAATTTTCTCACAAATTATTCTCAAAGCACTTTCAAGAATGTTTGATAGGTCCTTCTCTAGAATATTTCTCATCCTCCTACACAATAAACACAATACAGATACATTTCAACGCACTCACACCTCCTCAATACTCACTCCTTCCTTTCAGACTCCAAGGCCACTGAAATCGCTCCCACACAATGACTAAGATCTAGCAGATTCACACCTTTCCCATACAATTGTACATAAAATTTTTCCCAACCGCCGGTCAATCACTCTCCTCAATTGCTCTATTCAATTGTTCGACTCAATCGCTCTTCAATCGCACGTTGAACTTTATCAGTTTGATCACAATCACCCTATTCAACTTTCAGTCTGTAAACAAAGAATCTGCGGTCTCCCAAACTAAGGCACTTAATATTGAAATCTTAGCAGCAATCTCTCCCACTCAGAACACTTCAAGTTCACAAAGACAAACCAACCCGAACCACGTAAGTAAAACTAGAATCAAACAAGAAAGTATACCCCCAATTACAAGTAGAACAAAACATACCCCAATATAAATGACAAGCATCCACTTATTATGACGATGAATCACACTCTCTAATAAATCCTCCTTGTGGCGTACTCAGTCAACGGAATGATCCCTTCCCCGACACAGCGAACAAAAGAATACAAGCCCTGATCGAACCACCATGAATCGGATATATCCCGATTTAAACAAATACCATATAATCAATTCAAACGCACTTTTACCCCAATCACCTAATACCCAAAATCCTTAAGCACTCACACAGACAACACAAGTAGCAGTCCGCGATCTTAACACACTCTAAATATGTTTTACATACACAAAGTATTTATACAGTTCGGATCCGATAAAGATATTAAAAAAGACTGGTGATTCTAAAAAAGCTGGAAATTTACAATAATAATTTAACACGCAAGCGCACAATTCACAAACACTCGATATCAATTCTGTGTCGTGCTGTTATCAATCGGTGAACCTCTCCCTCCAATACCGAAGATTTTCCCCTTCCAAGGGTACTCTTTGCTGAGGGGTACTACTTCTTAAATAACTACTTTTCCTCCTAAATGTCACTTTCCTGCTAAGACTGGACTTCTATTGGGGGACCTCTATCCCTCCACTCTGTTCTCAGAGTTAGGGGTACCTCTCACATCTGGGTACTTTTCACCAAGTAAACTAGGTTCCCGTCTCTCAGTTACTCTTCGCTATCAGGTACTAATCAACAATCAATCAGAGGATTACTATTCACTGTTGATCAGCCGCTATTTGGAATCTAACTCAAACACGCACAAACTCCGAAGTTCTATATACACGGAATTTGACACCTGCTTGGCACCAGGTGTCGGCGCCTAGCCTCTTCACGCTGACAGTCGATGCCGATTTTCAGAACACACCTTTCCAATCAGCGCTCCCAGCAATGATAGGTCAAATGCTTCACCGCTTAGCATGTAAACCCGACTTGTTTTCAATATCCCGCCAAATCTGGGTAGGGCTTTTTACCCAAGTCTGAATTTATGGTTTTCGCCAGCAGCTGCAGTCTGCCAACTACGACCAAGTTTGGGGCCTCTAATCCAGGAAAGGGCCTCTAATCCCAACTCCAGCAGGGTCTCTAACCCCACCCTGGTTTTATGGGCATTAGAGGCTCCCCCCATGCTTGCTAGACTCTGTTCTATGATCTCGTTGGGACCCTTTCCCAAGCCCGCAAATGATCGGTCTGCTCCGACTAGCGAAGTGCCGAAAATCAATACGAAAACTGCACCGTGGCGGCGATTTCTGCACTCGCGATCGAGACAGCTCAACACACTAATAGCAAAGTTGTGGTTGAGGGTCCATTGAGATCCCGGACAAGCCCCCAATGTAAATAGCTCGTTCTAAGCTTTCCCCAGTCCAGTTTCAGTCATTAACATACTGAATCAAGCACTTGAGCAACTAAACTTTATTTTGGATAACACAACACAAATTCCCCACTACTATACCTAACCAACACGGGTTCCATCCTTGTATCTGCTTGGCCAAGCCCTTCTAGCATTGTGCAAGCAGAGACACTCCAAAAAGTCACGTAGTCCCAAGTGTTCTTCCAGAAGATCGACATCAGACCTCGTGGGAGCTACCTTTTATAGGTCCCCGAACTTTGTGGGGCCGAACCACATGGGGGTGGTCTCTATACAGTCCAATAACAAATATCGATTAACACAGCACATGAGAGACAGTTCCCTAACCCAATAATACAATCTTGAATACATTGTATTTGAAAGAAGCTTCTAGAAGGAAGCAAACAAGAATAAACACTGCAACATGTGTCCTGAGATTCAAATAGTTTCTCCAAGGCTGAACAGTTCAACCAATCATTGATTAACAGGATGACCGTCTTGCAACATTATTTATTCTATGTATATCTGGTTTGCATTCACCCAATCAGTTCCATGCAATTTACACCTTATTGTAAGAATCTGCAGATGTCCCATTCTTTCCCTGTAGCTCTTATCAAGGCCACAGACAAACTAGCACCATTCAGCAGCTTATCCCAGTCTGGGAGTGTTGGATTGTTTGACTGTCCAGCCTGTTTTGATGATGGAGGAGAGGATTTGAAGCGTATTGTCAGTGGCGGTGTGCGCGGCCAGGGTGCGCAGTTGATTACTGGAGACGAAATCGACACCAAGGACCGTGAAATTTTCCTGTTCATAGGGATGTTGTTTGCAAGATGCCCGAGGTGCACAGGAGAGAGTGTCAGTGACGTGCATGTCCTTACCCTTAGTGTAGGTAATAGAGAAATCGTACCGCTGCAGCTGCATCATCAGACGCTGCAAACGAGCTGGCGCGGCGTGGATGGGCTTGTTCAGGATTGTCACCAGTGGTTGGTGGTCCGTCTCGACCGTGAAGGTGTTGCCAAAGAATGACGTAGTAGAATTTGGAGCAAGCAAAGACAACAGCCAACAGTTCCTTTTCGATTTGCGCGTAGTGCTGCTCCGTGTCGGTCATGAGAGGCATACGAGACAGGTAGTAGACAACTACCAACAGGCAAAATAATTAATCTAACGATGCATCACCATACAGTTCCTGTGTTGTCTCGCCAGATGAAAGATGATTCTGCAAAACTGATATTGTTTACACCCAGAACACTGGCAAAAATACTGTGCAAGAATTCTCACTGCATGAGGAAAGTTTAACCATCAGATTTGGAATGTGGCTGTTCCAGGAGTACATTCACACACATCATATTATCATTTACATATATCACAAAACTAATTTCACTGTGTACTGAAATGAAGCCAGTGCTTCAAATTCTCCATGCATTTCGATGAGTTTTAACCTTGAAAGCAAATCTACATACTATTAATTTCAAAGTCAGAAAATACCCTGGGTTCACCAGGGGGTCTTGATTATCTTCTGGTGATGGTGATAACCACTAATAAAGGAATCACGTTGTGGATAATGACAGGGTAGTCCCACAAGTTAAAATTCTGAATTAGTGCAAGACAATCTTTGAAGGTATTAGACAGGAACTTGCTAAAGTTGATTGGAGTAGGTTGTTTGCTGCAAAGCATGATAAGAGATCAGAGCATGCATGCTCCCATTAGAGTGATGGCCAATGCCGGTGGAAGTAGGGAAACTTGGATGATGAGAGAAGTTGAGGCTCTAGTCAATAAAATGAAGGAGGCATGGGGCAGGTATGAGCATCAAGGCTCAAGTGCCTTGAAGGAGTTTCAGGAACTGAGGAACATACTTCAGAAGGAAATCAGGTGGGCAAATCAGGGACAAAAGTTGGCCCTGGGCAGAAAAACAAAATTAAGGAAAATCCAAATAAATGTTATGTATAATAAGGAAAGTAGAGTAACTAGAGAGAGAATAGAGCCAAAGGAGAATAGCATTGAGAATAGATCCTCAAAAACCAAAGGCTATCGCTGTGTAGAGCGGCAGGGCGTAGTCGAGGTCGTCAATGAGTATTTCTTCTTTGATTTTACTGTGGGGACAGACATAAAGACTGGGGATCTTGGGACAGTTAATGGAGATGTCTTGAAGACAGTCCATGTTACGGTCGAGGATGTGTTGGATGTTCTAAGGTGTATGAAGGTAGATACATTTCCCAGGCCTGAACAGATATATCCAAGGACATAGAAGCTTGGAAGCACAAGAGGAAATCGCAGGTGCCCTGGCTGAGTTATATGTATCATCATTAGACATGGTTGAAGTGCTGAAAGAGTGGATGGTGGCTAATTTCATGCCTCTATTTACGAAGGGCTGCAAGGAAAAGCCTGAAACTACAGATCAGTGTGCCTAACATCTGTGGTAGACAAGTTGGGAAAAAGGGTCTATATGGCTGTGACTCAACATGTTGATTCTGGATGACCTGGACACTATTATGTGCATATTGTAATCAGATAGTGGGGCATCTAGGAATCCTGTTATCACAAGTTCATGACTGTCATTAAATGTTAGCCTACCATGAGAATCCACAGTTAATGCTCTACAATCTTGGAGTGTAGGAATGCATGATGCTTGTGACAAAGTACAATTGTTATTCCACCACAATGATAGACTTTGGCATACCAGCAGTTGCAAGGTGAAGGTTTAGTTAGATCATACATATGGTGGCCTCAAATAGACTCTGACATTGAGTGACCAATGCTCTCAAGAGCCAAATGTCAAGAAAGCGGAAATATATTTGCTTCTGTTGTCCTGCATTTTGATAATGGCCCAAACAAACATCGAATAGTCTCCACACTGATAATGCTGGACTTTTCTCAAGGAAGAAGTTCCTGTAGACAATTAAAACTAATTCAAAGTAGATGGATGAATATTCAATGAGTAGTTCATCATGATTGAAAAGTATTGGCAAGGTTTCAGACGTCATGGATTATACCCATGTTTATAACATACAATGAAATTTGCTTCACAAGTGTGAAACGTGAGAACCCCATGAAACAAAATGGCATAAATCATGTGACAATTGACTAAATTCACGTTTCCAGTGGATTTGTGCAGAAAGCTGTTTGGTCTTTCTAGGATGAATCATGCAAATGCTTGTAACAAGGAGATCAAAGTGTCTCAGTTCATGTTTTGTTAAGGGCCTGTCCCACTTGCCGATTTTGCCAGCGTCATATCAGTGTCGCCAAAAGATTTTGAAAATTTTTTAAATCCAGCGGCGACAAAAATAATGTTGCGACACTTGAAAATACACCGCGCGTCATACGTCATCACGCCGTGTCACCGCTGCGATATACATCATTACGGTGCGTCACTACCGCGTCATATGTCATCACGCCACATATTCTTCGGTGACCTGATATGTCAGCCAATGATGCCGGCAGTCGCCGAAAAAATCGCCAACTTGACAGTCTTTTGTAGAGTTGCTCTGGCAAGCAAATTTAAGTCAAGTTTAGATCTCATCATTCTCTACCTGAAATCAAGCAACAAAAAATGAACAATACCAGGACAAACGTTTAAAATAGAGTTTTCTACCTGTTAAAGAAGTATTTGGTTGCAATTTAATTTTTGGACGCATATGGCGAGGTTTGATGTGGTTAAGGCAAGCGCAGGGCTATGGTGATATCTTGTCCATTTTCCAGAATCATGGTAACAATGTGGCCAAAGGCCAAAAACACGCAAGGGTCACTAGGTTACCACAATTCTCAATTCTCATTAGGTTCCCAATTTCATTTTTGTTAATTATATGTCATTGGAAGTTGTTCTAAGGAACTACTGCAGATAACACGATTGGAGATGGCTGGATCAGCGAAAATCTGTGTTGCAGAGAGGAGGATTAGTTGTGAGGAGATACAAGGGACTGCTGCTGCTGGTTTACAAAAAAAGAGACACAAAGTGCTGGAGTAACTCAACAGATCAGGCAGCATTTTTGGAGAATATGGATAGGTGACGTTTCAGGTCAGGACCCTTGTTTAGTTTATTAGTGGTGGTGGTTTAGGTGGGTGTACGGCAGATTGTAGTACTTTAGGTGGGTTTATCTCAAATTACAGTTTTGTTCTTGGGTAGATACCATTTTGGTTGATCCCTGTGAGGTTTGTGTCAGCCTATACTATATGTGCACTTAGCAGGCCTGAAGAAAATAAGTAAAATTACTGAAGCAGGAAACTCATTCTGCATTTCTCTTTGTCTTGCAATGTTTTGCTTCCGGGTGAAGATGAATGAAATTATTGAAGATAATTTTCAGGGAATCATTTGTATGTTTTCTGCCTTTGTAAAATAAAAAAAAACTTAGGGATGCACATCGGCAGTGTTGTATTACTATTTGTTTCTGATATAAGTTATACCTCTACTTACTGCAGACATGTGAGAAGCAGTCACATTGCTTAATTTTGATTACCCACCCTGGACTCAGACTCTTTGATTTGTGGGCTCATTGGTCCAACAAGACCAAAAGAATCAGATGGGTAACAATTCTGACTTCTCAGCACAGCCATTACATGAACCACGTCCAGCTACCTATGTACAATAAGAAATTGAAAATTATTCTACTATCTTTACAATCAGATAGATGAGACTTCAATTAATTACATTATTTTAGTTATATTTGTAGCTATTCTTTAGTTTTAATTATATTCAATTTATGATGAAGATTAGTACACATTGTGCATGATGCATAGATTAAGATGTTTTAGTCAAATCATATTGCTTTTATATGAGGTGCAATTAATTATAAAAAAAATGCAGGGTTATATAAGAAATTAAGTGGTAGAAATTCACATTTTGAAAACGTGTACTGGTGGGTTGTGGTCTACAGGGAAATAACAGCAGTTCGTGAAGGCAGCAAGGAGTGATTTCCCTATGCTTGTAATATTCAAGACATTATCATAATACCTGCAGTAACTGCACCGTGGGCTGAATCGTGCTTCATTTGGACTACTTTTACATTCACCCACTCATTTTACCAGTGGTCCCACATTATTTTATACTCCTGTGAGACAAATCATTGCATGAGAGTTGGAAACACAACTGAAAAATAATTAAATTAGTTGTGTTTAATTTAGTAGTTTATTGTCACATGTACCAATGTACATTTGTTGTGCGCTAACCAGTCGGCAGAAAGACGATATGTGATTATAATCGATCCATTTACAGTCTATAGATACATGATAAGGGAATAATGTTTAGTGCAAGGGAAAGCCAGCAAAGTCCGATCAAGGATAGTCCGAAGATCACCAAGTTCAGCACTGCTGTCTGGTTGTGGTAGGTTTCAGTTGCTGAATGATGGATAAAATATCTGAATGATAGAAACTAATTAAGATTGATTAAAATGAAAAAAAGAAAAAGTAACATGTAATTGCAATTGCCTCTAAATGACACATATGAAATAAGGTTGAGGAACAGAGTATCTATTTCAGCAACTTCAGCAATTCAGCTCAGCATTCAGCAACTCAGTTCAGCATTTCTGCGTCCTGTCCCTGGACTAGGTTGATAAAACCAGCAGTGTAGCAGAAAACCTGATGTGGTGGTATTTCTTTTTTTAGTACACTTGTGACTTCTTGAAATAATATTTTTATTAGAAGTAATCCATCATAACAACGGTATAACAACTTTTCAAATACACAACCAACTTATTTCAATAAGTATACAAATGTAACGAATAATTCTTATAAACTTCTACTTTTTTTAGAAAGTAGAAAAAGAAAAGAATAGATTTTAATCAATAAGAATAGTGATTAAATAATAATTTTGATTATATAGCAAAAGAAAGAGAAGAGAGAGAAAAAAAAATATATATATATATATATTCTTGTTATATGTATTATATGTATTATATGTATTAAAACAAAGTATTATATATATATATAAAAAGATGAGATTATAGTATACATCTTAATAGTGAATAACACAATTTCAAATAGCAATATCAATAGAGACATGTATACAAATCAAAAAGAAAAACAGAGAGTTATTTTCATCTAATCCTGCCGGGTACCCATTGGGTTGTGATGCCAAGAACAGCTACCCCTTCAAATATCCTGTATATGGAGACCATATCTGTTCAAAGAGTTCGTATGTGTCCATTAGGACAAATCTGATTCTTTCCAAATGCAACGTCTCCAACATTTCCACTGTCCACATTTTAATTGTGGGGGATAATGTTCCCTTCCAAAATTTCAGTATTAATTTTTTTCCCTGTTATCAAACAGTAATCCAAGAAATTTCTTTGGTTTACTGTTAGTATTAAATTTGAATCCGGAACTCCTAATATTATTAATTTTGGATCTGGGTCCAGTTTAATTTTAAGAACTTCAGAGATAACTCTAAAGATTTCTGTCCAATAATAATTGAGTTTTATACATGTTACAAAACTATGCGTTAAATCAGCTTCCAAGTTCTGACATTTATCACAAATAGGAGAAATGTTAGGATAAATTCTATTTAATTTTGTTTTTGAATAATGTAATCTGTGTAATACCTTAAATTGTATCAATATATGTCTAGCATTTAGTGAGCAACGATGTATACGTTGTAGGCTTTCTTCCCAAATTTCCTTCATTATAGATAAACCTATTTCATTTTCCCATGTTTGTCGATATATTTCCGAAGTTGGGATTTCCTTATCCAAAATAGTATTATATATATACGCTATTAATTTTTCTGTATTTGGGTGTTTATTAAATATTCATCTAATAATCCTGGTTTTCTATTTTTATAGTCTTGCGTATTTGACTTAATATAGTTTCTAATTTGTAAATACCTAAATATGTTATTTGACTGCAATCCATAGATATCTTGTAACTCTTGAAATGAAAGAAATTTTCCTTTCTTGTAAAGGTGTTCTATCCTTTTAATTCCTAAATCATCCCAGTGTTTAAACCCCTTGTCCAATACAGAGGGACTAAACAAGGGATTATTCATAACTGGCAAACAAAGTGACAAATTATAGGGTTGTCACCATACATTTTTTTTTTGTACTTCCCTTGGTGCAAAAAGAATCGAACCTACATCAAAAGGCAAACAGTCTTCCTTTTCCATCTTTAGCCAGCTTGGTTCATGATCTAAATTTACCAACAAAAAAATAATATTCTTAATCTGAACTGCCCAGAAATAATATAAGAAATTTGGTAGTGCTAGTCCACCATTTATTTTAGATTTACATAGATGTTTTTTACTTATTCGATGGTTTTTATAGTCCCAAATAAAACTATTAACCAAAGTATCTATTAAAAAAAAAAACATTTTAGGGAGATATAAAGGGATGGCTTGAAATAAATATAACAATTGTGGTAAAAAAAAAATCATTTTTATAGCATTTATTCTACCGATCATTGATATAGGTGGTGTTTTCCAATATATTTTTTTTGTTTTGTTTTTTTAATAATTGAGGGTAATTGTATTTAAATAGACAGTTATAGGACTTAGATACATTCATTCCTAGATATTTGAGTTTGTCCGTGACTATTTTAAGTGTGAATTGTTCTAATATATTTAATTTTATTCCAGTTATAGGCATAATTTCACTTTTATTCCAATTAATTCTATACCCAGAAAATGTACTAAACTTAGTTATAACATTAAATAGATTGGGAATACTAATCTCCGGTTTTGTGATATAAATTAAGATGTCATCTGCGTATAGAGATATTTTATTCGTTGTAGTTTTGGTATTATATCCATATATTTCTGTTTCTGATCTCATCATTTCGGCTAATGGTTCTATTACCAGAGCAAATAGTAATGGTTATAACGGGCATCCTTGTCTGCAACCCCTAAAGAGATTACATTTTGCTGATAGCATTTGATTTGATAATATTCTTGCAGTTGGATTCGAGTATATGATTTTTACCCATTTGGAAAATCTATTCCCCATTTGAAATTTCTGCATTATTTTAACTAAATATGGCCATTCAACCTGGTCAAATGCTTTTTCAGCATCTAAGGATATGACAGCTAGTTCAATATCATTCACTCTTTTTGAGTACATGACATTGAATAGACGTCTCAGATTATAGGATGAAAAGCGTTTTGGAATAAAACCTGTGACTTGTGCATTGCAATTTACGATTATGGAAGTCAGAAACGCATTGTTCTGTTTTCTGCAGCTAGCTTTCTATGAAACTGTCAAATGCCAGCATGATTTTGGTCCATTACTTTCAATGTTATTTGTGAGCTGTAACATTGGAAGCACAATCATGGTGGGAACTCTTAAACGTTCTCAATGGGAGTTCACGGTAAGACAGTCTGAACTTTGCTTTGAATGGCAGATCAGATATGAGTAGGTATGTTACAAAACTTACCTTTAGCGGTGCTGCAGTTATGTCGCTGGCCGTGTGAGCGACTTTGGCGCCTTTAAGGGGGGGGACGGGGTTAAAATGCGGTTTTTCCCTTGCCATCCGGAGCTTTATTTTCTCGGAGTGAGATCTATTTCTGGAGATTCATTCCCACTGCCGGTAAGTTCATTTTTTAAAAATAAATAGCCCGACTATTTCATCACTGCAGTAAAATAAAAATTAGCTCCTAATGCCGTGAACACCGACAACGGGGACCGATTTTACGTAGGGGGCAGGTAAAGTGAAAGCTGTTTATTTTTACATATAAACCTGCTTTTTTAGATGACTTTAATCAATATTTCATGTTGCGAAATGGTGATTTAGTCCCCATACGAACCGGCAGAATTTTTCCTGCTGATATGCGGTTTAAATTCACCGCAACCGCAACGATCTAATCCATCGCATTCCAGAAAATCCCACTCACAAGCTGTTTAAAATGCCCATTAATTTATGGGCATTAAACACTGAATTCCTTCAATTTGGCCTATAAATTAATGACAATTAGATTTTAAAATCATGTTATATTGTGAATTATTGTGTGAATGTTAATTGGACACTTAGGCTTTACATTTTTTTAAATTATTTCTTAAGAAATGGATAGATGTTTAGATCTAGTAATTGAATTTTGTAATTAGCTACAATTTCTTTCAGTTCTCTTAATTTTTAAGAAAGTTATGGGCTGTTGTCTGTCCTCGATCACAACTTTTGTGTTAAGTCAATAGAAAAGCAATAGGAAACAAGTTGCTAATTTCCAAGTATGAAAATGGCCATAACATTTTTAATACTGAAGATATGAAAGTGAATTATGTGTCAAATTAAACTTCTTTTTATGCTTTACCTGATGGGATAAATTGCAGACTTGATTTTTAAAATCTCAAAATTTTGTAACTTTACTAATAGGAGGAGTGTTACATTTCCTCCGGTTGCAGATAAATTTGCTGGGGCGAGGGTAGTTTTGGTGAGTGAATCAAGGAGTAGTCCCTGGAAATTGGAAACTGGGAGGAATGGGAAGATATGTCAGATGGAGGGTTCACCTTGAAGATGTCAGAGAATAATGTATTGGATCTAGAGGCTTTTGTGGTGATAGGTAATGTCCAGGGAAACCCTATCTGTGTGTTGTCTGGTGGGAGAGAGATTGTGAACAGAACTGCAGGACACAGAGGAGACACAGGTGAGGGATCCATCCACAACAGCAGGGCAGAAACCACGTTTACTCTTGGGAGCAGTTGCAGTGGAGATGGGTCAATTGAGGGGCTGGTGTCCTTTCAGAGGCAGGAAAGGGGAGATGTAGTCAAAGTAACTATGGAAGTTGATGAGTTTATAGTCAACATCAGTCGATTACCTGTCCCCTGTGATGGAGAAAGTAATTGAGAAATTCGAAAGAGGAGTCGGAGCTCGTCCAAGTGAATTTGAGGACAGAGTGGAAGTTAGTGGTAAAGTTGATGAAATCATTGAGTTCTGTAGAGGTGTTCTTGATGTGGCTTCTCTTACATTGGTGAGATCATGGGTAACAAAGGCGACCGTTTCACTGACCAATTGTGCTGGGTCTGCACAGGCTTGCTGGATCTCCTGGTTGTTAATCATTGTAACTTCCCATCGCATTCCCATATCGACCTTGTAATCCTGGCCTCCTCTATTGCCAGAGTGAAGCTGCACGTAAACTGGAGGAACTGCACTTCCAATAGGGTAAATTACAAAGCAATGGAATAAACATTACAATTTCCAATTTTAAGTAATACCCTCCCTTTCCCCTGACCCCCACCCTAGTGCACACCCATTTCTCCCACTATACCATCCTTCACTCCTTCCCTTTCCACCTAAATCCTCCTTACTTTATAATTCACTTCTTCTATCTCCTTATCTGACACCCTTTGGTCTCATTTTCATCTGTAGCCATTGTCACTCTACGAATCTACCGATCAATTTATAACTCACCGGGCTTTGTCTTGTACCCACCTTTTTTCCAGATTTTTCCCCCTTACTACAATCCATCCAAAGATGCGTGAGTGCCAGAGTTTGGATGGGGCCGCATGGGTGCCGGAGGTCGGATGGGCCCACGGTGGGTGCCGGAGATTGAACGGGCTGCCTGGGTGCGGGACGCGCCGCCATGACAAAAAGGGACTCAAAGGGGGCCGTGGAGAAAACAGGGGACTCGGGCATGGGGGGCTGCCAAGAGAACAAAGGGGGACCCACATGGGGGAGCCGCCATGAACAGAGAGTTTAGGTCTAAATGGAATACTTTGTAACTTTGTCGGCACCCTTTATAAGGCGACTATGCATACTTGTATATGCAAAACAAAGGATCTCACTGTGACATGTCACATGTGATAATAAAGTATAATTCATTCATAAAGTTTCATTCGTTCATTCGTTCATTCATTCAAATGCTGCCTGACCGGCTAAATTACTCCAGCATTCTGTGTTTTGCTCAAGGTTCCAGCATCTATAACTTCATTGTGTCTCCACGTTATATCCAACTTGTGTTAAGGAAACATTCATCATTGTAGAAATAGCCCATAAAAAGCACACAATCAGCCACATAATTTCTCGGTCGTGTTTGCACATTTTTTTATAATTTATATGCCTGGAATCTAGAGTATCTTTGGGCCATCACTAATTCTAGCTATTTGCAATTCACTTTGTTCTGTGCTCATTGTGTTCAAAGTGGTTAATCTCACTTTATTCCAAATTAAAATATATTTCCAAATACTTTTGTACACCTCAATAAGATCACCCCTCATCCTCCTGCGCTCCAAGAGACCCAGCCTACTCAACCCTGCTAGGAGACTGCAGGGTGACTTGGATATGCTAGGAGACTGCAGGGTGACTTGGATAGGCTGGGTGAGTGGGCAAATGTTTGGCAGATGCAGTATAATGTGGATAAATGTGAGGTTATCCACTTTGGTGGCAAAAACAGGAAAGCGGACTATTATTTAAATGGTGGCCGATTGGGAAAAGGGGAGATGCAGCGAGACCTGGGTGTCATGGTACACCAGTCATTGAAAGTAGGCATGCAGGTGCAGCAGGCAGTGAAAAAAGCGAATGGTATGTTAGCTTTCATAGCAAAAGGATTTGAGTACAGGAGCAGGGAGGTTCTACTTCAGTTGTACAGGGTCTTGGTGAGACCTCACCTGGAGTATTGCGTGCAGTTTTGGTCTCCAAATCTGAGGAAGGACATTATTGCCATAGAGGGAGTGCAGAGAAGGTTCACCAGACTGATTCCTGGGATGTCAGGACTGTCTTATGAAGAAAGACTGGATAGACTCGGTTTTATACTCTCTGGAATTTAGGAGATTAAGAGGGGATCTTATAGAAACTTACAAAATTCTTAAGGGGTTGGACAGGCTAGATGCAGGAAGATTGTTCCCGATGTTGGGGAAGTCCAGGACAAGGGGTCACAGCTTAAGGATAAGGGGGAAATCCTTTAAGACCGAGATGAGAAAGACTTTCTTCACACAGAGAGTGGTGAGTCTCTGGAACTCTCTGCCACAGAGGGTAGTTGAGGCCAGTTCATTGGCTATATTTAAGAGTGAGTTGGATGTGGCCCTTGTGGCTAAGGGGATCAGAGGGTATGGAGAGAAGGCAGGTACGGGATACTGAGTTGGATGATCAGCCATGATCATATTGAATGGCGGTGCAGGCTCGAAGGGCTGAATGGCCTACTCCTGCACCTAATTTCTATGTTTCTATGTTTCTAACCCTATAGCTCACACCCTCTAATCCTAGTAACACCCTCGTAAATCTTTTCTGAACCATTTTAAGCTTGACAACATCTTCCCTATAACATGGTGCCCAGAACTGAACACAATATTCTAAATGCGGCCTCACCAACGTCTTAAACAACTGCAACATGACCTCCCAACTTCTATACTCAATACTCTGACTGATGAAGGCCAATGTGCCAAAAGTCTTTTTGACCACCTTATCTACCTGCAACTCGACCTTCAAGGAACCATGCACTTGTACTCCTAGATCCCTCTGCTCTACAGCACTCCCCAGAGGCCTACCATTTACTGTGTTGGTCCTGCCCTTGTTGGACATCCCAAAATGCAACACCTCACTTCTCTGTATTAAATTCCATCAACCATTCCTCAGCCCACCTGGCCAATCGATCCAGATCCTGCTGCAATCTTTCACAACCATCTTCGCTATTTGCAAAGCCACTTATTTTTGTATCATCAGCAAACTTGCTAATTTTGCCCTGTATGTTCTCATCCAAATCATTGTTGTTGGCTTCGGGAATGGATCCATTAACCTGTTCTCATTGATGGGACGGCAGTGGCGAGAATCAACAGCTTCAAGTTCCTGAGCATATATATCTTTGAAGATCTGGTCTCGGCTTAATACAGTTAGCTTATCAACACCTCTATTTCCTTTGAAGATTGAAAAGATTTGGTACGTCGCCGATTACTCTCAAACATCTACAGGTGTATAGCAGAGAGCATACTCTGGGCAGCTAATATCATCAAATGTGCACACTACACTGGCTATGAACTCACCTCGCTGCTCCGATCGGGAAGAGGGTATAGAAACTTAAGAACCGCTACTTCCAGGTTCAAGAAAATCTTCTTCCCAGTAACCGTTAGAACCTTGAACCACACTGCACGGTTCTAATTACAACCCAACCTCGGCAACGATCTACTATTGACCTTGTTTTTGATTGCCCTATTTTGTTTGATTTTGCAGTATTATGGTCTGGTTACCTTGTATTACTGATTATTCATTTATAGTATTATTGATTATTGCAGATTTATGTGTTGTGTTATTGTGTTAATGGGCATGTTGAGGCAAATAAGAATGTCATTATTCCATTCTTGGTAATATGACAATTAAGTGGTCTTGACTGGCTCAAGGAAAGATCAGGGCCTTTGATGCATGCATCAGATAGAAATGTCAGCTCCTTAGTTACCACATCCAAATTCTTACATTTGATCAACTTTTCAAAATGAATTATAATAGACTCATTTCTCTTCAAACTCTCTGAAACTTCTTAAGTTTACAATTTTAAGTTGAAAATCATACCTTAATATTCAAAGGCTGTCAAACATAAATGAACCATTTATATGAATAATGCACACAGTAAGATTTTGTAGAAAAATAATTAATGCCTTTACTTGAAAATGTTAAATTATTAAGATTGTGGTGACTTTCCTTGAACAGTTTGAAGGCTAACTTCATGGCCTGTATCCTAATCTAAGTGAACCGGCTTTAAAATAGTAGATATAATCGTAGTGAACTCCAAAAATTCTCAAGTGTAGAAATATCCCAGTGAATTGGAATATTATACAAATGTAACACAGGCTTAAATTGTAGGAACATGTTGGAATCAAGTATTAAAGAAGTGATGAAGCATATTTAGAAGATCGTAATGTGATTGGGATCAATGAACAGAGTTTAATGACAATGAAATGGTGTTTTAGAAATCTCATGGAGCTGAGTGAATGTGTAACCAACATGATAGGTAAGGAAGAATCAGTAGATGTAAAATATCCAAATTTACAAAAGACATGTGATGGCATTGTGCATATGGTTGTTACACAAGATGAAAACATATTGTTTAGATTAATATATACATGTGGATGGATGTAAAAATTGTACATCAAATGGATCTCATTTTAGCTTGGCAAACTGTTTCACTTGAGAGATGACGTCCAGTTACCAGAGATTACATTAAACATATCACGAGTACACTGTTGAATGCTCAGGACAAAGAGATCAGAGAGGAAGGGTGCAGAATTAAAGTGACAAGTAGCATTAAACTCTGAGACATGGTTGCAAAATGAATGAATTATTTCTGTAAAGCTGTCTTCCAATGTAAAGTATGATACGGATATATAGTATTAAACTGCAGAAGTTGCAAGTAATTTTAGTAGTTTCACCTGGGAAGAATACTTGGGACTCTGGACAGTCAAAAAGGTGAATGTAAAAGGGCAGTTAGTTATTTCTCCCATCATTGCATGTAGAGATGCCATTGGATGGGCAGAAGTTTTGTGGAGTGAGAAGAATGAAGCAGGGTGCTGCCCTTGTTAAACGATGAAATCATTTTTGATGGCATCATACTGGAACTTGCCCTTTTATAAATAATTGGCTGACCTCAGAAACTGGATAATCCAGAGAATAGAGGCCCCAACAGATAGTTCCACATTACTATTCCATGCAGTGTTTTCCCAAGCAAAATCTCCAGGTCTGGGATTTTCATAACACAGTTGACAATACATTAAATGTTTTCCCTTGCAAACAGAACTTTGGAGGTTATTATTCGGAATTGATATTTCCAAATTTGATTTAGTCAAACCTGTTGCAAAATGTTCTTAAATTGCATTTAGCCTCCGAATAGCAAAGTCTGCTGAGGTTTAGAGGCAACTGTATTCAGATGGTGCATCAAGCCATTTTAATTTGGACATCATGACCAGTTCATGGTAATTTGGCCAGAACCCATCATTTGTGAGAGAGTGATATAAAACTTTAGATGATCAATCTCAACAAATATAATTTGCAGAGAGGGCATATCTATCTAAATGATCTGAGAGTTATCTTTTGGTAGATTTATTTTTAGGGTAAGGGCCTTGCTGCCCACCTGTGATTGCCTCTGAGAAAGTGGACGTGTTTGTGATGGCACAAAAGAGCACAGTTGTTTTTCTAGAGCCATGAAGAGCATTCTTACTCCTCTGGTTCTCTCCACAGAAGATAAAAATAAGTTTAGTGGCCTCATGTGGACTAACCTCCTACAATCCCTCAAAACATGGATACCTAGATCACTTAGGTACTAATACAAATGTACAAAACGCAGGCAGTACAAGCACTGCTTATTTGTGCTTTAAAATAGCATTTGGGGTAATCTGGCATTGTTTGATCCCAATTTCCGGCAAAGGATATCTGACCTTTCACTTTTCAACTTCAAGCTTCTCATTTTTCAGCCCCACTATCAGTCACAAATTGTAAATAATCCAAAGATTCATTTAAATAGATTCAGAGGTATGGAGCATGGAAACAGGCCATTCGACCCAACTTATCTGTGCCGACCAGGTTGCCTAACCCAGCTAGTACCACTTCCCTATACTTGGTCCACATTCATATCCAAGTGATAACTAAAATATACCAAGAATGAAACATGTTTTTAAAGTAAAAAGTACTCGGGATACTGTGAACTAAACAGTGAATTGATTTGATGGAAGCTAATTACTAATGGAAGTTATTCTCATTGGATGGCCATAGACTGGGAGTAGCTGAAGAAATCCACCGCTACACAATATTTTTAAAGAATTGTGATGATTAGATCCTGGAATTCATTAATGTAGTTTACGTGATGTTTTGGCTTCTGGCATTGAATGTATTTCCACACAACATCCCTGATATCCATTGACAATTGACAAAGCTGAATGAGGGCCTTTCTAATCGGTTTTCAATAGTTTTGTGATATCCATAACACTCAAGAGGTTTGAAGAACTTAGTTAAGAACTTTAACTAAAAGAATAAAGTACTAATAATGAAAAAATGTTAATCAAAATCATTTGAGACACAAAGTAATAAAAAACATTGAAATAAAGTAAAATGAATTACTTACTTTGCTCTTTGCCTTTTAATCCTTTACCCGACTATCATAATTAATTAATTGGGTCTCATTCTGCTTCTAGTATGTCTAAGTACAGGATCTAAAAGGTTATTCCTCACTGTGACGATGTGGGTTCCCAATTAGATTGGACTTTGTCAATGGACTCTCCGTAGAGCATAGTGGCAGAATAAACTGATAGATGTCACCCTCCATATCTGTCACGTCCAGTCTTCATTCTTGTATCATCTACATAAATGTCCAAGGCTTACTGCAGTTTGAATGGGTTAACAAATAACACTTCCCAATGAGATCCAGTCCACATTTCCCCCAAAAAGATAGTTGCATTGAGTCGCTCAATATAAGTTATGGTCATTTATTGTGGCTTTCACCTTGCTTTGCCTTTATACTAAGATGTGATTGCTTTATAGAGAATTCATAAAACAAATGGAGGTGAACAATTCATATCATCATTCTAAGACAGACAAGGATCAATGAACCACATTTATTAGCAATTTTATTTTTTTCAGATCTCCAAAGCATTTTCCGAATAGTGTTGCATCGGTAAAAAAATAAAGGTGTAATACTTGATCCTGTATTGTCATTGTGTATGCAATAGTAACTGCAACAACAAATAGAATGTCAATGTCCGCAAGAGGAAATATAAAGATTCCATCTATGGTCTATGTTATTTAGGTTAAGTCCCTTTATTATCAAAGTAGGGGGAAAATAGAATGGACTAAAACCAAGCATGTCAGAAAGTTATATCAGAAAGAGATGTTGGAATTGGATGGCCAAAAACAAATTGGGGGTAGGTGAGGGACCCGGGATTAGTCTCATAAATGATATCATAACCTCATTTGTCTCATGAAGGTCAGTGTGACAAGAGGCAATAGGCAGTAGACAATAGGTGCAGGAGTAGGCCATTCGGCCCTTTGAGCCAGCCCCGCCACTCCCTGTGATCATGGGTGACGTTCCTGCCATCTCCCCATATCCCTTGACTCTGCTATCATTAAAAGCTCTATAAATTCTCTTGGAAGTATCCAGAGGATTGGCCTCCACTGTTTTCTGAGGCAGAGAATTCCACAGATTCACAACTCTTAAGGTGAAAACGTTTTTCCTCATCTTAGGTCTAAATGGCCTTCCCCTTATTCCTGGTTCTGGACTCCCCCAACAATGGGAACATGTCTCCTGCCTCTAACGTGTCCAATCCCTTAATAATCTTATATGTTTCAATAAAATCCCCTCTCATTCTTCTAAATTCCAGTGTATACAAGCCCAGTCGCTCCATTCTTTCAACATATGACAGTCCTGCCTACTCGGAATTTAACTTCATGAACCTACGCTACACTCCCTCAATACCAAGTATGTTCTTCCTCAAATTTGGAGACCCAAACTGCACTTTACAATTAATCTATTCTTTACAATGAATATCTATATTACTAAAAGTCTGATCGTGACCACTTCCTGTTGTTCTGTATATTGATTTTAGAAAAAACGCTGCCACTTACGGCTGCAATTTTTGGCCATCCTACCTAGAGTTCCCCTCCGTTGCGCAGGACAAGAGGATTTTTCCACATCGATGAAAAATAAAAGTTATTAGTGTTTAAAGTAATAATGAGATTCTCTCTCCTGAAGGAGGGACTATAAAACCCGAAAGTGTTGAGTGCCTCAGTCGGTCTCTGCAAGATGGGGGAGCAAGAGGGTAAAGCTGCGTTGCCTTTGGTTTGGAAATGCTAAAGCTGTGTTGCCTTTGGTTTGGAAATGCTAAAGCTGTGTTGCCTAAGGTATGGAAATGCTAAAGCTGTGTTGCCTAATTAAAGTTGCCTTGCCTAATTAAAGTTGCCTTGCCTAATTAAAGTTGCCTTGCCTTCTATATAATTAAAAGTCTAAACTTGACCACTTCCTGTTTGCACTTTATATTGATTTAAGAAAAAATGCTACCATGTAGGGCTGTGATTTTTGGCCATCTTACTCCTAGTCCCCCTCCACTCATCAGGTGCCGAGAATTTTTCCCATTGATGAAAAATAAGTTATTAGTGTTTAAAAAATGTTGAGATTCTCTCCCCTGTCAATCATGCCATGAAGGCAACGCCCCTTCTGGTGGGAGGGAAGGGACTATAAAACCCAGAAGTGTGGGCGTGGCTCAGTCTCTGCAAGATGGAGGAGGGAGAGGTCACGACTTGCTGTCTTTAATGGCCTTGCACCCGGCTTGAAATGGTATGAAACTGCACTTGAATTTGGTGGCCTTGCACCCTGCTTGAAGTGGTAAGAAACTGCACTTGAATTCGGTGCTCACAGAGTCAGGAGATGTCAGACAAGAGTAAACGCCCCTCCAAGACAAATGATTATAAAGCTACAATATGACTATGTCTTGGACGAGATAATGCGAAAATCCTCGAGAAACAGAAACCTGGAATCCGAAGGACAAAGGATCAGTATCTACCGAGATTATCCAGCAGAAGTTTCCAGGAAACGGAAAGCATTTAATGAGGCTAAAAGTCTTATGAGGGGAGTGGAAAATTTGAGATATGGCTTGAATTACCCAGCTACTCTAAGAGTTACTTTCAACAACAAGGATCATCTCTTTTCCAACCCAGCAGCAGCACTGGACTTTGCTCGCCAGATCCAGATCTGAGAAGCAGCTACTTTTGAATATACTGACTTTTATGAACTCTACAAGAATCCCCAAGACTCCGCAAGACTTCACAAAACAACGCAGGACTGGACCGAACTGCACAACGTTGGATGGAAGCTGGAGAAAGAAGTGGATTGGAAAACCTCAACTGGATACTAATAATTAGTATAATCACACTACTAATATAAATAACTAACACATATTATAGACACACCATGGTATCTTTATTTATGGATGGATTTCATTTGGAGATTTTTCTTTTACACCAGCAATTTTCATTTTTAATTCTTGTTTTCTTTTTGTTTGATGGTTTTTTTTTTCTTTCCTTTTTTTTGTTGTTTTTTTTAAATAATAATTAGATTTTTAAATAAGTTTTAAATCTATGTATTTCTATATCTTTAATTGTTATAATTCGAATAAGTCTTTATTTTTGCCCTTTTTTTTCCCTTTCTTTTTTTTTAATGTTATACCCCCAGTAAAATATTATTATGGAATAATAATTCCAAAAACCTGGGAGCTGGTTAAGTTACTAACATCAACAACGGAAGTCGGTAGATGGTTAGCCATGCTAGTATGGCTAGCACTAACTGCAACAATTCTAGATGTAGTTTTTCCTTTCTTTATGCACAATACTAACTTCTTAATCTATCCTTTGTTCTTTTATATAATCTATTATTGTTTTTCTCAATTTGAATGGAGTTATACATTGGATCAATGGAGATATATACGTGAGAGACATTCACGAGACTTAAAATTCATCTATTTGATGTTCGGGTGTAAGGTCGGGTCTGACGTACTGAACCATAGACTCTATTGTAGACCTCCATAGTCAAAAGATGCAAGACTCAAAAATAAATATGGGGAGTGAGGGAATAGCGTTTTGTAGTTGGAATGTTAAAGGTATTAATGAACCGATCAAGAGAGGAAAAGTTTTTGCACATTTAAAGGCAAATAAAGCTGACGTAATTTTCATTCAAGAAACTCATTTAAAAAAAAGATGCTGAACATAGATTGAAAGCTAAATGGATAGATAAAATGTACCACTCTTCTTTCATGCATAAATCAAGAGACGTAGCAATATTATTTCGTAAAGGTATTTTATTTAAACATACATCAACAATAAATGATAAAGATGGCAGATACATTATTGTAATAGGAGAATTAAATACTCAAAAAATGATTTTTGTTAATGTATATGGACCAAATTTTGATAGCCCATTGTTTTTCAAGAAAGTATTTAACAATATCCTGGAATTAACACAATACAATCTAATAATTGGATGAGATTTTAATTGGACACTAGACCCTTACTTAGACAGATCTACAAGGCAAAGGAAAACTAAATCACATTCTAGTGACTTATTAAATGCATATATGGAAACTACTAATATCAAAGATGTTTGGAGAATAGAAAACCCTACCAGACGAGAATACTCCTTTTATTCGTCAGTACATAAAACTTACTCAAGAATAGATTATTTTTTGGTGGATGCTAAACTTATCTCACTCACTTATAAATCCAAATATCATAATATTATAATTTCAGATCATGCACCATTAACATTTAAGATCAAAATAAATGGTAAAATAGAAAAATCAGGACAGTGGAGATTTAACCCACAAATTAAAGAAAAGAAAATTACTCAGGAATATATCACAGCACAAATTAAGATGTTTTTCGAAATAAATGATAAACCGGAAATATCTTGTTCCTTATTATGGGAAACATTTAAAGCATATCTCCGGGGAATCATGATTTCCTCCCAAGCATTTTATAATAAAAAGAATCGTAAGGATCAACAAGATTTGGAAAAGGAGATTAAACAATTAGATATACCGAATGCAGCGAATCCAGCTACAATATTACATAATAAAACTGCAGCATTGAAATATAAATTAAATAAAATATATACAGATCAAGTTGTAAAACTTTATCAACATACTAAACAATTACAGTTTGAATTCGGTGATAAACCTCAAAAATTATTGGCTCGCCAACTAAGGAAAATGGAAGCCGAAAAAATAATCCATAGGATTAAATCACATAATGGCGAATTGCTAACACAACCTAAAGATATTAATGAAAGATTTATGCAATATTATAAAAACTTATACACTGCTAAATCAACAGAAAATAAAATAGGAATAGAAGCATTTAAAAAAAATGTAACCTGAAAGGGTTGGATTTACAAAATAGAGAGTTACTGAATGCTGATATCTCGATAAAAGAAATCCAAGAATCTATTAGATCATTAAAAAATGGTAAAACACCGGGACCAGATGGTATTGGCTCGGAATTTTATAAAATATTTTATGTTCAGATTGTACCACGTCTGAAATCATTATATGAACATATATATACACAGCAAAAACTACCAGAAACATTAAATGAATCTACTATAACACTTTTACCTAAAATAAATAAAGACTTGGATGAACCAGGGTCATTTAGAGCAATAGCTCTTTTAAATACTGATCAAAAGATATTAACTAAAATATTAGCACAAAGGCTAAGCTCAGTTGTTAATAAATTAATTCATCCCGATCAAACAGGATTTATACTAAAACGATACTCTTCATATAATCTGAGACGCTTATTTTATATTAAATACTTGAAAAGAGGTATTAATAAAGATCTAGTAGTTATTTCGTTAGATGCAGAGAAAGCCTTCGATCAAGTGGAATGGCCTTATTTGTTTTCGGTTATGGAAGCTTTCAAATTGGGAGAAAGGTTTATTACCTGGATCAAATTGTTATATACAAATCCGACAGCTAGAATAACAACAAACCGAATGTTATCAACTAAATTTAATCTATCTCGAGGTTGTAGACAAGGTTGCCCTTTATCCCCTTTACTGTTTGCATTGGCAATAGAACCGCTAGCTCAGAGGGTGAGATTACATCCGGAAATATATGGATACGATACTAGAGACACTAAAAATAAAATCTCTTTATATGCGGATGATGTATTACTTTACATCACAAAACCAAAAACTAGTATCCGAAATTTGTTAAAATTAATAACTGAATTTGGATCCTACTCAGGATATAGTATCAATTGGAATAAAAGTGAACGTATGCCAATAACGCTAAATAACTTACACATATTACAACAATTCCCTTTTAAGATAACAAATGAAAAAATTAAATATCTTGCAATTTTCGTAACAAAATGATTTGACTCTTTATTTAAATCTAACTTCTCACCATTATTGAATAAATTAAATAAGAATATCTTATATTGGAAAACTTTACCTATTTCAATGTTAAGTAAAATTAATATAATAAAAATGATTTTTCTTCCACAATTATTATATCTTTTCCAATTAATTCCGATATATCTCCCTAAAAATGTCTTTAAAAAGGTGGACTCCCTAATCACTAACTTCATTTGGGATTATAAGAGCCATAGAATAAATAAAAAACATTTATGTAAATCAAAAATAAATGGAGGTTTAGCACTACCAAATTTTATGTTTTATTACTGGGCAGTCAACATTAAAAATATGAATTTTTGGTTAGAAGAAACAGATAACCAACCAACTTGGTTAAATATGGAAAAAGAAGATTGTTCTCCTTTTGAAATTAGTTCTATAATATTTGCTAATATTAATTTAGCTAAGAAAACTTATAGTGAAAACCCGATAATAGAAAATGGAATACGTATTTGGAAACAAATAAAGAAAACATTAAAACTAAAATCTATATCACTATCTCTTACCATTGTAAATAATGTTACGTTTAAACCTTCAATGATGGATAAAGCTTTTTTACAATGGAAAAATAAGGGAATTATTAAGATCGGCGATCTTTATAAGGAAAACTCTTTCCTTTCATTTCAAGATTTACAACAAATTTATGGACTACACTCTAAAGATTATTTTAGATGTTTACAAATCAGAGATTATGTTAAAGCAAATACACAGGAACTTAGAAATAGAAAGACAGAAATTTTAGATGAATGCTTAAATAAACATCCGAAAACAGAAAAAATGATTTCATATATATATAACATCTTATTGGAAGGTGATGTCCCATCAACATAAATACATAGACAATCTTGGGAAAATGAATTAGGCCAAATTATTAGACCAGAAGTATGGGACGAAAGTTTACAACATATACACCATTGTTCGTTAAATGCTAAACACTCTCTTATACAGTTTAAAATACTACATAGACTATATTATTCAAAATCTAAACTACATAACATTTTTCCAAAAGTATCTCCCATATGTGATAAATGTCAACATTTAGAAGCCAATCTGTCACATTCATTTACAAACTGTATACACATTACAAAATTCTGGATAGAAATATTTAGGATAATTTCGAATGTTGTTAATATAATTTTGACTCCTGATTCAAAGTTAATAATACTAGGAATACTGGAAACAGACCAATTAATAACAATGAATCAAAGAATCTTTGTTGATTACGGTTTAATAATTGGGAAAAAATTAATATTAAAATTTTGGAAAGGCCCTACATCTCCCCCAATCAAAATGTGGAATACAGAAATGTTGGAGACTCTTCATCTGGAGAGATTGAGGCTTGTCCTAATGGACAGGTTAGATCTCTTCAGAGGGATATGGTCTCCATATATTGAATATTTACAGAGTCATAACGGCTCGGTACGAAGGCTTGACTGAGGCCTGAATATTAGAATGGAAGAAGTATATATAATAAATCATGCCTATATCTCCAATGACGGATTAATGATTAACACTCCATTCGCTTTCATATTTTCTATATTATTTATCTCTATATTTTCTTACTTTATAAAAAAAATTAGAAAAGCGTATAGAAGCATATAGTCTTAAATTTTAATATTAATAATAATATCAATATTATTAATATCATGAAAGTATTTAATGATGTATTTTCATTTATGTAAAATATTGTAATTTTCATCAATATGTTTCTATAATAAAAAATATTTAACAAAAAAAAAAAAACGAATTTGGTGGCCTTACGCCCTGCTTGAAATGGAATTTCAAGGAATAGCCGTGAGTCAACTGCCAGCCCACCGGCCGTGAGTGAGTGAGCTGCCAGCACAACAGGCTTGAGTGACTGAGCCACCAGCCCAAGAATCCATTCGGCCGACAATTAACATACTAGACCTCGGGAAACCAGTCCCTTCAGCCCACAACACCCATACTAGCGCTCCATAAAGCCTCCCCCCCTATCCATGTTCTCCAGAGATGCCCACTGACCTGCTGAGTTACTCCAGCACGTTGTGTCCATTTGTCTATTAACCAGCATCTGCGGTAGCATGACATGACGGGCTGAATGGCCTGTTTCTGTTCTTTTTAATTCAAGGAGCATCTGGTGTTATATTCAAACCAGTGATATTTGTCATACAGTGACCCACCGCAAGTAGAGCACAGTTCTGAAATGTTCTCTTTTGAGGATCAGAGATGATCCAAAGGCTAATGAATCTTGCCGCCATACACGGCAATTTTCCTAACCCGACTGGCTATCTGCCGCCATACAAGGCAATTTTCCTAAATCGACTGGCTATCTGCCGCCATACACGGCAATTCTGAACCGACTGACTATCTACCGCCATACAAGGCAATTCTCCTAAACAGACTGGCTATCTGCTGCTGAACACAGCAATTCTCCTTACTGACATTTTCGCCACCTCCAACATGATCCCACCACTTGCCACATCTTCCCATCTCCTCCACTGTCTGCCTTCCGCAAAAACCGCTCCCTCCATAACTCCCTGGTCAATTCGTCACTTCCCACCCGTACTACCCCCTCTCTGGGCACTTTCCCTTCCAACCGCAGGAAATACTACACTTGTTGCTTTACGTCCCCCTTGACTCCATTCAAGGACCCAAGCAGTCTTTCCAGGTGCTGCAGAGGTTCACCTGCACCTCCTCCAACCTCATCTATTGCATCCGCTGTTCTAGATGTCAGCTGCTGTACATCGGTGAGACCAAGCGTAGGTTTGGTGAACACATCCCCTCGGTTCGCCATAACCAACCTGATTTCCTGGGGGCTCAGCACTTCAACTCCCCCTCCAATTCCGAATCCTACCTTTCTGTACTGGGGCTCCTTCATGGCCAGAGTGAGGACCACTGTAAATTGGAGGAGCAGCACCTCATATTTCGCTTGGGCAGTTTGCAGCCCAGCAGTATGAACATTGACGTCTCCAATTTCAGGTAGTCCCTACTTTGTCCCCCCCTTCTCAGCTCTCCCTCAGCCCACTGGCTCCATCTCTTCCTTTCTTCTTCCCGTCCCCCCCACCCTCACATCAGTCTGAAGAAGGGTTTCTGAGATGTCTGCCAACCTTCAAAATTAGTTGCCAGTCATTATCATCTATGTTTAAAGTGCCTGATTATCTCTTTCAGCAGTACAACCAGTACGCAGCGTTGGAGTCGCGGCCTTACAGCGCCAGAGACCCGGGTTTGACCCTGACTACCGATGCAGTCTGTACGGATTTTGTACATTCTCCCTGTGACCTGCATGGGTTTTTTCCGAGATTTTTGGTTTCCTCCCACACTCCAAAGACATACAGGTGCTCAGGTTAATTGGCTCAGTATAAATGTAAATTGTCCCTAGTTTGTGTAGAATGGTGTTAATGTGCAGGGATGACTGGTCGGTGCGAACACAGTGGGCCGAAGGGCCTGTTTCCGGACTGTATCTCTAAACTAAACTAAACTAAACTAAACTAAACTGCTTTTTATATGAGGCTGCAAAAAGCTGGCTCCCTGTGAGTGGCATGCACCATTTCCGAATCGGATGTATTTCATTCAGGAAGGTTCAAAAACATTATGTAGAAATGACATAATTACATGACTCAATATCCTGTGTACACCCTATCACCACAGGCAGAAGATACACTAAATTCAAGAGGAGTTGGATGAGCATTAATGCCGATCTTGCCAGCAGCAATATCCTGTAATAAATATATAAATTAAAATTCCTAATGTTAGGTTAAATATGAGGTTCAATCATGGCAGGTTTTGAGCTTGCTACAATTAAAGTTAAAACACTGATAAAAAAAAATAAAGCCCAAAGTAAAAGCACATTATTACATGAGAAATATGTAATATCATTTATAAAGTCATATTAATGGGACAAAGTAAAGAACAGAAGGGAAAGAAAATGTAAGGAAAATAGTACAGGCGGTACTTCCTAATGCCTTCATCGATGTGCTTGAAAATCAATTGAGGGAGTGCGTTGGAGTCGGAACCGAAATGAAGACTGTTATGCATAGCCCTCAAAAAGATAGGCCTTGCTTGGATCCAAGCAGAGCCCATAGCCACAGTTTTGATATGTAGAAAATGACCAGAATTGAAAAAAAAGTTGATTAACATGAGTGCTTCAGCCGGCAATGAGGGGAACCACATTTGGAAAGTGGTGAAATCATTGGACAAATTCAGCAAGGATTTATGAAAGGTAAATCATGTCTGAAGAATCTTATAGAATTTTTCGAGGATGTAACTAGTAGAGTGGATAAGGGAGAACCAGTGGATGTGTTATATCTGGACTTTCAGAAGGCTTTCGACAAGGTCCCACATAAGAGATTAGTATACAAACTTAAAGCACATGGTATTGGGGGTTCAGTATTGATGTGGATAGAGAACTGGCTGACAGACAGGAAGCAAAGAGTAGGAGTAAACGGGTCCTTTTCAGAATGGCAGGCAGTGACTAGTGGGGTACCGCAAGGCTCAGTGCTGGGACCCCAGCTATTTACAATATATATTAATGATCTGGATGAGGGAATTGAATGCAACATCATCAAGTTTGCGGATAACACAAAGCTGGGGGGGCAGTGTTAGCTGTGAGGAGGATGCTAGGAGGCTGCAAGGTGACTTGGATAGGTTGGGTGAGTGGGCAAATGCATGGCAGATGCAGTATAATGTGGATAAATGTGAGGTTATCCACTTTGGTGGCAAAAACAGGAAAGTAGACTATTATCTGAATGGTGGCCGATTAGGAAAAGGGAAGATGCAACAAGACCTGGGTGTCATGGTACACCAGTCATTGAAAGTAGGCATGCAGGTGCAGCAGGCTGTGAAGAAAGCAAATGGTATGTTGGCATTCATAGCAAAAGGATTTGAGTATAAGAGCAGGGAGGTTCTACTGCAGTTGTACATGGTCTTGGTGAGGCCACACCTGGAGTATTGCGTACAGTTTTGGTCTCCTAATCTGAGGAAAGACATTCTTGCCATAGAGGGAGTACAGAGAAGGTTCACCAGACTGATTCCTGGGATGGCAGGACTTTCATATGAAGAAAGACTGGATAGACTTGACTTGACTTGTACTCGCTAGAATTTAGAAGATTGAGCGGGGATCTTATAGAGACTTTCAAAATTCTTAAGGAGTTGGACAGGCTAGATGCAGGAAGATTGTTCCTGATGTTGGGGAAGTCCAGAACAAGGGGTCACAGTTTAAGGATAAAGGAGAAGTCTTTTAGGACCGAGATGAGAAAATCATTTTTCACACAGGGAGTGGTGAATCTGTGGAATTCTCTCCCACAGAAGGTAGTTGAGGCCAGTTCGTTGGCTATATTTAAGAGGGAGTTAGATGTGGCCCTTGTGATGTGGCCCTAAAGGGATCAGTGTGTATGGAGAGAAGGCAGGTACGGGATACTGAGTTGGATGATCAGCCATGACCATATTGAATTGCGGTGCAGGCTCGAAGGGCCGAATGGCCTACTCCTGCACCTATTTTCTATGTTTCTATGTTTCTAACTGGTTTGGCCTCATTCTAGAAATAAGTAAAGGGTCCTCAAACTATCCTAATGGAGGTGTAAAGAAATTGTACTTCCATGGTAAAGTTGAGGCTATTGGGATTAGGGAATTGGAAACTGTTAAAGTGGCGCTGGGTATCAGATGTGTCACGGATGTAAATGGGAATGGATGAGAACAGAGGAGAAAGGATGGTTAGGTTAGAAAGTTGCAGGCTGAAGTAATGAATCTGCCAGCGTAGTCCTATTTGTGGAATTTGCGCAGGAGACAGGTGCCATTGGGAGTTGGTACACTATAAGGCCTGAAACTGTAGAGCAGAGCTCCCAACAAAATGTCCACCATGACTATCTGGGAGACTGTAATTTGATGTTCAATGATGTGGACATTATCCAAAGGGAGGAATAAGGTGGTGTGTGAGAACTGATGTCTGACCACTGAGACAGTACCGCCATTACTAGTGGGCTTAATGTTAGGCTTGAACACCTAAACATTTTTCCAGAAGAGGCAGTTATTCACTTGTGCTTCTTCTGATTCAGTACACTGCACTGATGTTCACAATGCAATCTCCACTGCATTGGAGAAGCCAAATGCAGATTGGATAATTGCTTCGTTGAACACCTGTGTTCAGCCTCCACGAGTGGGGTCAAGGAAAGAGCGTTCATGTCGCGGCTCTGTTTCCACCCATCTTTCCACCATCACACGCAAGAAGCACAAGAAGCGACAAGACAGACACCATTGTATGCAGATGCCGAGAAGTGTGTTCGGCTCTGGCTGAATAACTTCTAATCTTGTGTGTGGACTCGATACGAAGAAGAAACCTTCATGGGTATCCCTGAGCTCTCTGTTGCCTACCACTTTAATTATCCATCACACTCTCACACTGACCTGTTGGTCTGTGACCTCCTGCACTGTTACAATGAATCCCAATACGATTAAGGAACATCTTATCTCCCTTCCTATTGCAATCTTCTGGACTCAATATTAAATTCTACATCTTCAGGTGACTTTATTTACCTGTCTCTACCAGTCATCCATCTGTGTTATTGGTTCAATTTGTGTGATTCATTTTAACCTTTTTTTCTTTATTTTTCTTTTGAGAATGGACAATAGATAATGGCCCAGCTTGACCAACCAAGCATGACTTCCTGCTCGGCATTTCACTGTAAGAGTTGTAAAATGCAGAGCAGGAAATCATGTCTCGTAGGTCAAATTTGTAAAAGTTTTATCTCTTCGTCTCTAACTGCTCCCATGACCTCACAAAGCAGATAACCTTGCTTATAGCTTATGGTCACCCTGGTTGTACCCTATCAGAGATATAATCTCAACCCACCTTCCCTGCATTTTAACAAGATTTCTTTCTCTCCTCACTGACTTGACATGTTAACTCTGCATATTTTACTGCAGATGTGGCCTGACCTGCTGCATACTTCCAATATCTTCTGTTTTATTTTAGATTTCTAATTCTGCAGCTTTTTTTATTTTCAAATTCCATCGTAAGTGCAAACTTCAGGGCAGAAGATCTGCCCTATTATAGTAAGCAAGGTGTGGATAGTTAACAGTTTATTGTACCTGGGGGCATAACTAAATAATTATACTGAACAATTTTACAATCTAAATAGACAATGAAAACATTTTGAACACTAGCCAATGGATCATTCAAAGTGCTAAATGTGAGGAATTGATATCAATATTACTAAATACATTTTACTAAATAAGGAAGGAGATCAGCCAGTGCAAGTCATCTGTTTAATACCTTCCAATGCGCAATTATATAGCAAGGAGTAGATCAGCATGTTGATTATTGGATTCAAGTCTGAAGAAGGGTCCCGACCTGAAACATCACCTGTTCATGTTCTCCAAGGATGCTGCCTGACGTGCCGTGTTACTCCAGCACTTTGTGTCTTTCATGAGATCCATTTTAGCCATGAGCCAACTGGATTAAAATAGTGAATTCTAATATATTATCAGACATTAAATTCTGGTGCCAGTTTTGCCACTATATAAGTAGAAGATGATGGACTCCTGTGGAGTTTCCAGCCTTTATAGGAAAGCTTGAAAAATTAACGTTTTTATTCTGACACTCAAGTCAATGAGGCAAGGGTGTAAATCTGATAAATGAGTAGACCTCTACAGACAAGTCATCCAACATTTTTTTTTAATGAGGGATGGTTTGGTCCTGTCTGAAATTTCCAAGAGTGCACAACATGCCCTGCCACTGCATTTCTGTACCCAATCAGGCGATAATCTATTTCCGTAATGTTTTCACTAGGGCACTATGATGTTTTGATGAAATTAGCAAAATGTGACATTTTTGACTATGGATTAGTTTTATTTCTGTATTTTATTTCTGATTATTTCCTGAAGAGGTGAGCAAGCGGAATAATTCTAGGGCTGAATTAATGCTTCTCTCAAACCAATCACGAGAAGGTGATTCTACAGAATGTATTTTCTGCTCTAATTACAGCTCTTCAGTGCTCCTGTGGGGCAAGAATAAGAGTAATTATGCTCACACAGAGATTATTCACACTGATTTTATAGCTACGGATGGCATCAGATATTAAACACATAATTTGTGTGGCAAGATCTTCTGAAGAATTAGAGTGAGTGCAGAATCTGAAGATATTCTAGGGAGTTAATTTGCAAGCACTGATCAGTCATATCATTGTGAAAAGAATAATGGAACGATTTTATGAATCCTGCAATGTACAATATTCAGGGACAATATGGACCAAAACTCCATGATCCGGATACCAGTGTATCACTGATTTTCAGAGGCCCAGGCTCAGAAGAAACCATAAATTTTAACACTTCTAAAATAAATTGAATAAATAATATGATATTGACTCCCAACAGCACTTACTAAATTTTATGGATAAAAAGGCTTTCTTGTTTCTCCTCTGTAGGCAGCTGCAGCTGCACCCTCTGCAGACATGCACTGTAGCTGTCTCTGACTTGTTAGCATCATTAACTTGTTCTGTTGATGTCCCTTAAGGGCTGTCCCACTTTCCTGAGTTATTCACGAATTCTCCCGAGTTATTCACGAATTTCCCCGAGTTTTCAAACTCGCAGAATGTTCATAACGAGTCCGTAGGAGTCCGTGGATATATCGTCGCAGCTCATAATGCCAGCCGTAGGTACTCGGGGCATCAGGTAAGTCGGGACGTATTTTCCAGCCTGATGAAAAATGCCCTTGAGTAAACAAATCGCCCCGAGTACCTACGGCTGCCATAACGAGCCGCTATGATATATCCACGGACTCCTACGGCCTCCTACGGACTTGTTACGAACATTCTGCGAGTTTGAAAACTCGGGAGAATTCGTGAATAACTCAGAATTCGTGAATAACTCGGGAAAGTGCGACAGGCCCTTAAGGTCCAGCTATGGTTACAGTGTTATATGGTGGAGCAAAGCATAAATTCTGCTTCATATATCTTCTTCATAGACACATGCATTAAAAGGAAGCCTTTTGTCTAGCTCATTGGTATAGATTAAAAAATACAATGAATCGAACGCCAATCCTAGGCAATCATCCAGGTTTTACAACAGTCTAATCATCTGTTATCTAGGTGCAAGCACCAAAGCAAATGCTTGAATACAATGGAAATGGAGAAATAAAATAATAGATACTGCCCTCGTGTACTACTGGCTTCACAATATGCAGATGTAGGCTCTGGCTGTCTATGATACATTGGGATTCACATAACTGGAGGAATCATGACTAAAATTCCAAAGCAGTCATTTTAATCAGATGAATCAAACAGCTGTAGAATATTGTTTAAACTGGCCATTCAAGTTATTATCGCAGGGGACAATATGTGTATAAAAACAATACAAATATACACAGGTAGAATGAAGAGCCAGCTTGTTTTTTCAGTAAATGGAATGCAGATTGGATGTGTTTGCCATGGAGGTGTGCTGCAGAGATTGACTGGATTATTCCTTGGATGACAGTCGGAAGTATGAAAGAGATTATGTTGATGAGGTATGCATTCATTGAAGCACAGAAGAATGTGGAAATGTGCCTCACACGCTCTACGTCTCTTAAATGATTTCCATTTTCCAGGACCCCACTACTCATCTTTACTATGATGTCCAGTCACTCTAGACTTCCTGCCCCACCAGGAAGGTCTTATAGCCCTCAGTTTCTTCTTCGGCTGCAGAACCAGCCAATTTCCGTCTATTAGCATTCTCCTCCGCCTATCAGAGCTGGTCCTTACCCTTAACAACTTCTCCTTCAACTCCTTCCACTTCCTCCAAATCCAAGGCATAGCTATGGGCACTGGCATGGACCCCAGTTGTGCCTGCCTCTTTGAAGGTACGTTGAACATTCACTGTTCCAGGAATACACTGGCCTTATCCCCAAACTCTAGCTCCGCAACATTGCACACTGTATCGGTGCTATCTCCTGTAGCCATGCAAAAATCACTGACCATCGACATCATGACTAATTTACATCTTGCACTCAAATTCACTTGGACCATCTCCGACACCACTCTACCGTTTCTACGTAGATCTCACCATCTCCATCACAGGAGACAGACTATCGACTGACATCTATTACAAACACACAGACTGCCATAGCTATCTAGACTACACTTCTTCCCACCCTGCTTCCTGAAAAGACTCTATCCCCTACTCCTAATTCCTCCGTCTACGCCGCCTCTGCGGCCAGGATGAGGTTTCCCATACCAGGTCCTCGGAGATATCCTCATTCTTTAGGGAACATGGGTTCCCCTCTTCCATTTTAGATGAGGCTCCCACTAGGATCTCCCTGATATCCCGCAGCTCCGCTCTTGCTCCCCCTCCCCCAAATCGTAACAAGGACAGAGTCCCCCTTGTCCTCACCTTCCACTACATCAGACGTCATATACAGCACATAATCCTCCGACATTTTCTAACCCCTTTCATATTTCTGCAGAGACCATTCTCTGGTCAACTCATCCCTTCCCACCAAAACAACCCCTTCCCCATATACTTTCCCCTGCAACCGCAGGAGATGCAACACCTGACCCTTTACCTTCCCCCTCGACTCCGTCCAAGGACCCAAACAGTCTTTTCAGATGAGGCAGAGATTCACTTGCACCTCCTCCAACCTCATCTACTGTATCCGCTGTTCCAGGTGTCACTCCTGTATATCGGCAAGACCAAGCTCGGACTCAGCGATCGTTTTGCTGATCATTTCTGCTCAGTCTGCCTAAACCTACCTGATCTCCCAGTTGCTCAGCATCTTAACCCCCCCTCCCATTCCCAATTTGATCTTGCTGTCCTGGGCCTCCTCCATTGTCAGAGTGAGGCCCAGCGCAAATTGGGGGAACAACACCTTATATTTTACTTGGGTAGCTTACACCCCAGTGACATGAACATTGACTTCTCTAACTTCAAGTAGCCCTTGCTTTCCCTCTCTCTCCATCCCCTCCCCTTTCCCAGTTCTCCCACCAGTCTTACCAACTACATTTTATCTGTGTACTGCTCACACCATGATATCAGACTGATGCAGGGTCTGGACCCTAAACGTTGCCCATTCGTTCTCTCCAGAGATGCCGCCTGGCTGGCTGAGTTACTCCAGCATTTTGTGTCTACAAAGATTCAACTACTTGGTTCTGATGTCATCCAAACATATTTTTTACAATGTTCCAGTGCTTCTACATTCAGATTAAAACTTCCCAGAGCGATGAGAACTGTCCTTTAATCACTTCTTTGTGTAAAATAATAGTAAGATTAAACGAGAACTTACCAAGTTTGAAGGTTGATCTGTATTTTACGAGGAGTAGCGGTGAAGGATTTCGTGAAGACCCCGCCAGCACGCATGCGCAGCATCCTTCAAAGCAGCGGTGTGGAATCACAGAACGCACCATGACTAAAAAATAGTAAGATGAAAAACGCAGAACTTCCTAGTTGATCCTATGATAGAGGGTGGGAGCGGGGGGCACGAAATCCCTCACCGCGACTCCTCGTAAAATACAGATCAACCTTCAAACTTGGTAAGTTCTTGTTTAATCTTACTATTTTACTTCGGAGTCACGTGAGTGACTTCGTGAAGATTTCAAAGCTTTGTGATTTCACGCCCTGGACAACGTCCATGCTTATCACACAGCCGCAAGTCTGATGGAGGAAGGCTGTTAATGCAGTTAAGAAGTCGAAACTGGCTGAAAAATTAACACAATTTATTAATCAAATAAACAAACAATAACCCCTAATTCGGGGACAGACATTCACTGAGCGGTTCCCAGCACAGCTTCTGCGAATGTCGCAGGGGCGACCAGTGGCTTATTGTAGAACCGTTGAAAGGTTTCCTCACTGGCCCAGCCCGCGGTGGCGAGGATGTGGTCCATGGGCACCTCCATGGCCCTCGCCGCTGATGTGGATGCAGCCCTAGGGGAATGAGACTTAAAAATGTTAGTAGCAAATCCAGCTGCATCCAACACCACCCTGAGCCACCTGGCGATAGTCTGTACAGTCACCCGATGATGCGGAGGTTTGTGGCTGATGAGGAGCCCCTGTTCCTTCATCCTGATGGCTCCTGTAACCCTGATGCAGTGGTGGAGATGGGTGACTATGCAGAGAGTGGCATCTACAGGGTACGCCCGAAACTCCAAATGCAGCCCATGCGCCCCTGGCCTGTGCTGCTTCAATAAATCTTGGACAAAGACATTTATTTGACCAGGGGTGGCCACCATGCTGTCCAGTCGCAGTTTTTGTAACGTCTGGACTCGTTGGGCTGTAGTCAGTGCCATCAGCATCACCACCTTGAGGGTGAGCTGTTTCAGTGGTAGCTCATTCATTGGAGCCCAGCTCCTCAGTAGGGTCAGCACGATCCCCACATCCCACGTGACAGTATATCTGGGTCGCGGAGGGTTGGTGTTGAACACTCCCCTCATTAGTTTAGACACCAGGTGGTTGGAGCTGATACCTATATCCAGGTATGAGGACAGCGCACGCCTGGCGCTGTTGATGGCACTGTAGCTGAGGCCAGCATCGAAATGGAGGCCAGCTCGAAATTCCAGGACATCAGGTATCGTTGCCGTGTTGGAAGTCTTGTTGGTCCGGGCACATAATGCCTCCCACTTCCTGATTTGGGTGAGGTACTGTTTCCGAGTTGATTCTCGGCATGATGTGGAGATGAGTTCTATGGCTCGTGATGAGATGCCCGCCTGGATGAGTGGTCTTTTCAGAACCTGCAGGCCAACAAGTTTAAGTGACCATGGCAAGGATGACTATCCCCCGTAATGGGGTGAGTAATCAATTTGGGGTGTTTCCCAATCGCCATCCATGGTTGTTTTAAAATTTTAACGACCATCGGGTACCATGGTTGTGTAGGCCAGTCGGGAATGATCAATATGCCAGTTGCAGAATCCAGTTTAATTTTCTGCAATACCCGACTGATGAGGCAGAATGTGGAAAATGCGTAGCAAAACCATTTCCCCCAATGGATAGAAAACGCATCCATTGCTATTGCCCCATGGTCTGGTTCCCACGACACATAAGTTGGTATCTGATGGTTCAACCTGGACGCAAATAGGTCAATATCTGGTTTCCCATAGTGAGCTATAATGTCCCCAAAAATTTGGGGGTTCAACATCCACTCGATGTTGTCATTGAATACTCGTGACCTGGTGTCCGCCACTATATTAAGCTTCCCAGGCAAATAGGTCGCCGTAACCCAAATATTCCTTTCAATGCACCAGTGCCAAATTGTGTTAGCCAATTCATCACAAGATAGCGACCTGATACCACCCATATGATTGATGTAAGCTACCACTGTAGTGTTATCTATTTGAAGGCGGACATGTAAATCCCGTGAATTAGTACAGTAAGCCCGCAGTCCATGAAATGCCCCCAGCATTTCTATATAGCTTATCCCGTGTGACTCCAGGAATGTAGACTCACGAGAGTTCTATCTGCCACCACAACTGGACATCGTATCAGTTGCTCCCCAGCCTTGTGCGCTTGCATCAGTTTGTAGCACAACGTCTGGGTTGCTTACTATGATGGGTCTGTGACACTCACTAATATTGTCAACCCACCATTGTACCTCGTTTCTTGCCTTTGCTGGTAACCGGATTGGCCAATCAAAGTGCCCAGCATTTGTTTTTAATGCTGTGATCTTTGTTCTTTGTAAATTTCGGTAGTGTAGCGGTCCAAATTGTGCAGCTGGGAATGTAGCTACCAATTTCCCTATACCTTTTGCTGTTTGCCGAATGGTCGGTACCCTGGCGTAAGTAAGACTGTGGCACTCTTCTTTTATAGCAGTAGCTTTATTGGTTGGGATGGTAATCTTCATCAAGTTGGTGTCTAGGGTGAACCCCAAATAATCCATAACCCATACCGGGTGCAATTTTGATTTGTCTGGATGGATTACAAACCCCAGCTTCTCGAAGAGAGCCTTAGTTGCAGCCACTGCCCGTGTAGCCAATTGGAGGGTCTGACCCACTACAAGGATATCATCCAAATATGCCATTACCATGTAATTTTGCTGTCGGAGAAGAGCCAATATAGGATTTACCAATTTTGTAAACGGCTGTGGTGATTCCATTGGGCAATGCCTTGTATTCCCATAATTGATCCTTCCAGACAAACTTTAGGAATTTCCTGTGAGCCTCAGAGATGGGCACCGTATAGTATGCATCTTTTAAATCGGTGCATGCCATAAAGTACCCTGGGTAAAGCATCTGCTTGGCTGTTTCAAAAGTATCCATTTTGAAATGGGTATATTATACAAAAGTGTTCAGCTCAGTTAAGTCTATTATAATCCGACATCCCCCATCTTTTTTAATTCTGGTGAAAATGTTGGACACAAACTCAATAGGTTCATGCGTGGGTTTTGCCAATTACCCCTTTTGCTGCTAGCCGTATAATTATATAGCGACGGTTCCTTACGTATGGTGTTTTGGTTGGACGTTGTGGAGGTTGACGGGGTGGCGGCCGCATCTTCCATGCAGGCCGCTGTTGGCCTTGCCCTAAAAAAGGTCGTTGTGTTTGCGAAAGTGGAGGTGGATAGGTCCTTTGTGTCCTGTCCGGCAGTCGTGGTTTCCAGGTTGTGTTTGGCTGTTGCCGGTGGTATGGGTGAAGTCTGGCCGTCGGAGGTTTCATGAGGCCAGCTGTTTTGGCCTCCTCGTCCAGTTCCTTCACCTGTTTGGACAGGTCTCCAAACAATTGATGAGGCGGTGGAGCGGTTGATGGTCGGCACAACCCCACGAATTTGGGGTTGAGTGTGGGCTTTATGGAGCTCTTACGCAGGCAGTTTATCTCATACTGGGCGTTGCATAGGAGTGCCAGTGCATCTTGTTGTTCACTGGACACATTATCCCCGTCCAGGGTCCTAGCAAACGCCGTTATGCCCATGGAGAGAACCTTTAAGATACGCTGAAGGCGGACATCCTGCATCCTGGTGGCCGTTCTCAAGTGTCCCCAGATCTGGGCATTAACCAAGGGCACACTGAGGTTGATGCAGTTCTCGGGCGGTTTTATTTCCTCTATGGTATCATTGAGAACCTGACTCTGGAGTTGGTGAGTAGTCAGGTAATTAATGGTGCCTGCCAGTTTGTGCTGCAGAGGTTCACCTGTTTGTGTAGTAGCGGCAAACTTGCCCACTACGTCCAGCATATCCTCCTCATGCTCTGGCTCAGCGGTCACTGGTTGTCCCGGGTCGTCTTCAAACACAGCGGCTGGGCAGCTGCTAGCACTTCTGGCTGGTGACGACGAGATGCTGAGCGGGCTCCTTGCACGGATTGTGGATGCCCGTGAGTCCCGCTCTTCCCGTTCCCGGTCCCGCTGGAGGAGTTGCTCCACTAAGAGCTCCAACCGCTCTATGCGACCGTCCCTGCTATGTGCAGCGGACAAGCCGACTTCCCCAGGCCCTGCGAAATCACTGGGGCTTCCACCATCGGACCACACCTCCGTAAGGTGCTGTCTAGGGTCCAATGGCAGGTTGTCGTAACCTACCGCCCGAGTAGACTCATACGACTCCCGCACGGACTCTCCGCTAGTCTGTCTTCTCCCAGACTGGCGGCCCACCTGTCTGATACGAAGGCAGGTAAGTTGGATCGGCGCCGGCCCCCGGAACCTGGCTCCCCGGAGTCCGTGCAGGCTTACCTCCACAATCGCCCAATTTTTGGCGTGGAGGCGCATGGTCGGCCGCTACCAGGGCTGAGCTGACCGACCGTCTACTGCTGCCACCTCCGCCCTTGACCGCAGCCTGACGGGGTGTTTTGTCGGTGGCACCTGCTCCTGCAGGCCTGCTCGACGCAGCAGCAGAGCTGCCAGACTGCACTACGACAGATCTCCCTGGCAGTGGTACGTGATGTTGCACAGCTGTAGGGCTCCCCTGTAGAGCAGCTGTCCCCCGGCCCAGCCCCCTCGGGTCTACTGGAGCTCGGGGTGGGGTTGCTTGTGACGAGCGAGGCCCCTTGGCACGTACCTGTTTCCCCCCTCTTTTTTGGGGGGAAGGGGGCTCGAAGTCTGGATCCGTTGCATCCAGCTCCGGGGCGGTAAACCACTCAGGTGATGAGACGGGCGCTAACGTAGCGGGAGCGCCCGACTTCCGCATTCTTGCCCCCACATGTCTCGAAGCTGCCGGTGGTGCTTGCAGCTCCGGGGACAAGGGCCGTTGGCTGGTCGATGCAGCTCAGCTCCTCGACAGCGTCGCCTTCCGCTTGCCCTTGTCCATCCTGTGGAGTAAAGGTAAGTACTTACCTGCCGCCTTTTATGAAGGAGCCGGAGGAGAGAGCGCACTCCCCCCCCCCCAGCCTGCCGATGCAAATGCGCGCGACGATATGCTGCGCATGTGTGCTGGCGGGGTCTTCACGAAGTCACTCACGTGACTCCGAAGTAAAATAGACTTCATTGCACAGATCTCATGCTCCTCTTGAGCAAGTAACTATCACTTGGTGACCTGGCCAGGCACAACATTGGAATCCCCATTTAATTGAAGGGCAATTGAGAGAAAATGAAGTTGATTTCAAAAAAATTGTTATATTTTGCTTTTAATCATTTATTAGTGTTGTAAGACCTGAAATAATTTTGAATTTCCATTTGGTAATTTCTAATTTTTTTAATGTTTGGAATACATTGTCTCTTCACATGGTTCACAAACCATCTAAGGAATCAGTCTGGTGATCTGTCACTTTATAGGTAAGGAGCTCATTACTCCATAGAATCCTACATGCAGAATATCATAGAAACATAGAAACATAGAAAATAGGGGCAGGAGGAGGCCATTTGGCCCTTCGAGCCAACATGCAATTCATTGCGATCATGGCTAATCATCCCCAATCAATAATCCGTGCTTGCCTTCTCCGCATGTCCCTTGATTCCACAAGCCCCTAGAGTATCCATCCAGTGATTTGGCCTCCACTGCCCTCTGTGGCAGGGAATTCCACAAATTCACAACTCTCTGGGTGAAAAAGTGTTTTCTCACCGCAGTCTTAAATGGCCTCCCCTTTACTCTAAGATTGTGGCCCCTGGTTCTGAACTCGACCAACATTGGGAGCAGTTTTCCTGCATCCAGCTTGTCCAGTCCTTTTATAATTTTATATGTTTCTATAAGATTCCCCCTCATCCTTCCAAACTGAATACAAACCTAGTCTTTTCAATCAAAGTCAAAGTCAAAAGAGTTTATTGTCCTGTGACCCTGACAGGACAATGAAATTCTTTCTTTGCATAGCACAACAGAATGTAGTAGGCATTGACTACAATTATATATGTAAATACACACATGAATGAATAAAAAGGAGGGGAATCGTTCCTCATATGACAATCCCGCCATCCCAGGGATCAATCTCGTGAACCTACGCTGCACTGCCTCAATCACAAGGATGTCCCCTCAAATTAGGGGACCAAAACTGTATGCCATACTCCAGATGCGGCCTTACCAGAGCACTATACAACTGCAGAAGAACCTCTCTACTCCTATACTGAAATCCTATTGTTATGAAGGCCAACATTCCATTAGCTTTCTTCACTGCCTGCTGTACCTGCACGCCAACTTTCAGTGACCGGTGTACAAGGACACCCAGGTCTCGCTGTACCTCCCCCTTACTTAACCTAACCCCATTGAGATAATAATCTGCCAGCTGTTTTTGCCATCAAAGTAAATAACTTCAAATTTATCTATATTATACTGCATCTGCCACGCATCTGCCCACTCACTCAACCTGTCCAGGTCCCCCTGCAACCTCCCAACATCCTCTTCACAGTTCACACTGCCACCCAGCTTTGTGTCATCCGCAAACTTGCTAGTGTTGCTCCTAATCCCCTCTTCCAAATCATTAATATATATGGTAAACAGTTGCGGCCCCAACACCGAGCGTTGCGGCACTCCACTCGCCACTGCCTGCCATTCTGAAAAGGACCCGTTCACTCCTATTCTTTGCTTCCTGTCTGCCAACCAAATTCTATCCATGGCAACACCCTACCCCCAATACCATGTGCTTTAATCTTAGTCACCAGTCTCCCGTGCGGGACCTTATTAAAGGGTTTCTGAAAGTCTAGATACATTACACCCACTGGCTTCCCTTCATCCATTTTATTTGTCACATCCTCAAAAAATTCCAGAAGATTAGTCAAGCATGATTTTCCCTTCATAAATCCATGCTGACTTGGACTAATCCTTTTACTGCTATCCAAATGCCCCATTATTACCTCTTTAATAATTGACTCCAGCATCTTTCCCACCACCGAAGTCAGGCTAACTGGTCTGTAATTCCCCGTTTTCTCTCTCGCTCCTTTATTGAAAAGTGGGATAACATTAGCTATCCTCCAATCCACAGGAACTGATCCTGAATCTATTGAACATTGCAAAATGATCACCAATGCGTCCACTATTTCTAGACCCACCTCCCTGATGACCCTGGGATGCAGTCCATCAGGCCCCGGGGATTTATCATCCTTCTGTCCCATTAGCCTATCCAATACGATTTCTTGCCTAATGAAAATTTCTTTCAGTTCCTTGACCCCCTCTGTCCTCCCGAACTTCTGGGAGATTGTTTGTGTCTTCCTTAGTGAAGGCAGATCCGAAGTACCTATTCAACTTCTGCCATTTCCTTGTTCCCCATAATAATTTCAACTTTGCTACTCTTTTTCCCTTAACATATCTACAGAAGCTTTTACTGTCCTTCTTTATATTCCTGGCCAGCTTCCCTTCGTACTTCATCTTTTCAGCCCGTATTGCCCGTTTTGTTTCCTTCTGTTGTCCTATGAAAGTTTCCCAATCCTCTGGCTTCCGGCTACCCTTTGCTGTGTTATACATCTTTTCTTTTAGATTTATTCTATCCCTAACTTCTCTTGTCAGCCACGGTTTTCCTCCTATGCCCCTTAGAATCTTTCTTCCTTTTTGGAATGAAATGATCCTGCGTATTCCGGATTATGCCAGAAATTCCTGCCATTGCTGTTCCACCATCATTCCTGCTAGTATCCCTTTCCAATCTACCTTGGCCAGCTCCTCTCTCATGCCTTCATAGTCCCCTTTGTTCAGCTGCATCACTGCCATTTCCGATTTAACCTTCTCGTTCTCAAATTGCAGATTAAAACTAATCATATTATGATCACTACCTCCAAGCAGTTCCTTTACCTTGAGTTATCTTATCAAATTTAGTTCATTGGACAACGTTACATCCAGAATTGCCTTTTCTCTGGTCGGCTCCATTACAAGCTGCTCTAAGAATCCATCTCGGAGGCATTCTACAAACTCTCTTTCTTGGGGTCCTGAACCAACCTGATTTTTCCCAGTCTACCTGCATATTGAAATCCGCCATCACCACAGTGGCATTACCTTTGTTACATGCCAGTTTTAACTCCTGCTGCAACTTACATGGCTCTGTAGATAACACCAATTAGTAGCAATGTTACAACATTTTGAGATTTAAAAATCAAGTCTGCAATTTATCCCATCAGATAAAGCATAAAAAGAAGTTTAATTTGACACCCAATTCACTTTCATATCGTCAGTATTAAAAAAGTTATGGCCATATTCATACTCGGAAATTAGCATCTTGTTCCCCATTGCCTTTCCATTGACTTAACTCAAAAGCTGTGATCTAGAACAGTCAAAAGCCCATAACTTTCTTAAAAATTAAGAGAACTCAATGAAATGTTCAGTTATTATAGATTGAAGCATTCTGAAACAAATATGAAACAATCTTACTTGGATGGCCTGAAATTAAAGCATATAATTAGTTAGTTATCTAATTGTAGCTAATTACAACAATCAATTACTAGATCTAAACATCTATCCATTTCTTAAGAAAAGATAATTTTTTTTAATTGTCTAAGTGTCCAAATAACATTCACACAATAATCTACAATATAACATTATTTTTAAATCTCATTTTCATGAATTTATAGGCCAAATGGAAGGAATTTAGTGTTTAATGCCTGTCAATTAATGGCCATTTAAATCAACTTGTGAGTGGGTTTTAGTGGAATGCGGTGGATTGGAATGTTGCGGTTTGCGCTGAGTTTAACCCACAGTCGGTATGAAAAATACAGCCGGTTCATACATTTTTTTTGTCCCCTTTTCGCAACATGAAAATTTGATTAAATGCTTCCTAAGAATCACGTTTTTATGTAAAAATAAACTCTGTACCTTCTTTTATCGCCTACGTTAGGTCCGTTCTGCTGTCGGCGTTCAGAGCTTTAGAAGATGATTTTTAAACTACTCTAGTTAATAAATAATCTAGCGTAGTTTAAAAATAGCTTCATGAATGAAATGTCGGAGCGACTTCTCTTTAGCGACGAAATCGCCCGACATGGATCGATGTGGACTGTCTAGGGAAAAACGGCATTTTAAACCCGCCCCCCTCTGAAAGGCGCCAAAGTCACGCACACGGGGAGCGTCAGAACTGCAGCGCCGCTAAAGGTAGGTATTGTAACATTCCTACAATTAGTATCTTTGCAATTCCTTAACTCAATCCACAGTGAATCTACCTCGTCAGTCCCTATGTCTTCCCTCGCAAGGGACTGAATCCTCATATAATTGCAGGAAGATATCCTTATGTCTGTACTCAAATTGTCTTGCAATAAACTGCTTGTTTTCCTGCACACTAGTTTACTTGATAGTCGGGGAAGAGGGAAGAGGGAAGAGGGGGGAGAAACCCTCCATTATTATTTCCTCCTCTTTCCCTTCTCCCTACGATCAACTAAATGCACATTCAGAAGCAACAAGCGATTTAAGAAGGAAAATGGAATCTTTATAGCAAGACAAGCTGGAGATATTATCATACATATATGAAAAAAAATCCATATATGTATGTAGTCAATCTCAGGAACTATTGCACCTACTTTGATGAATGAATGCCATTCATACATTGAAACTACAGTAAACTGTGAGAGTTTCTTTCTCACAGTCTGACACATATAAATTAAATATGGATGTCACGTTTTGAAGTACATCTAATTACTTTTGTGCTCTCGGACATCTATTCGGTGGAATTAAAATTTGTCAGAATGTGCATATAATCTCAGTTCATGCTGATTACCTTTGTTTATTTGCCATCACTTCAGATTTTCAGAATTATTTCTCATAGAAAGCTGAATTTAATTAAGAATATTGCTTCCTATTTCACAGTTTACCAAATTTAATTTCTTCATATTCCCTGCCCCTGCAGATCTTTCACCAACTTAAAATCATTACACATAAATATGAGAAATGGGCAAATGAAAATGACAGTAAAGGATGGAGATACATGGTAGACAACAGTTCATAAAACTATACAGATAGATATACAGTGCCCTCCATAATGTTTGGAACAAAGATCCATCATTTATTTATTTTTCCTCTATACTCCACAATTTGAAATATGTAATTATTTTGTTAAGCACACACGTACAATTGAGCAATGCTGTTGAAATGGCAGAGTTATTTGTTTTCGGATCTTCTGTTTCTTGGTGCTATCTATTTCATGATATTTGGTGGCTCTCTCCAATTGCTTCATGTGAACTCCATGTTGAAGAATCAATTTAAAGGTGATACACCACACCTCAACTCATGTCAAGTTTGCCAGGCTGGATGTTTCATACAGTTCCCTCCATAATGTTTCGGACAAAGACCCATCATTTATTTATTTGCCTCTGTACTCCACAATTTGAGATTTGTAATAGAAAAAAATCACATGTAGTAAAAGTGCACTTTGTCGGATTTTATTAAAAGGTATTTTTAAATATTTTGGTTTCACCATGTAGAAATTACAGCCATGTTATACATAGGATCAAAGTTGTGCCAATGAAAGTCAAAGAAGCCATTATGAGACTGAGAAACAAGAATAAAACTATTAGCGACATCAGCCAAACCATAGGCTTACCAAAATCAACTGTTTGGAACATCATTAAGAACAAAGAGAGCACGGGCAAGCTTACAGATCGCAAAGGGACTGGCAGGCCAAGGAAGACCTCCACAGCTGATGACAGAAGAATGTTCTCTATAATAAAGAAAACAACCAAAACACCTGTCAGACAGATCAGAATCAGTCTTCAGGAGTCAGGTGTGGATTTGTCAATGACCACTGTCCGCAGAAAACGTTATGAACAGAAATACAGAGGCTGCACTGCAAGATGTACACCACTTATTAGCTGCAAAAATAGGATGGCCAGGTTACATTTGACTAAATGAGCAACCACAGTTCTGGAAAAAGGTCTTGTGAATAGATGAGACGAAGATTAACTTATATCAGAGTGATGGCAAGAGCAAAGTATGGAGGAGAGAACGAACTACCCAAGATCCAAAGCATTCCACCTCATCTGTGAAACACAGTAGTGGGGGTGTTATGGCCAGGGCATGTATGGCTGCTGAAGGTACTGGCTCACTTATCTTCATTGATGATACAACTGCTGATGATAGTAGCATAATGAATTCTGAAGTGTATAGACACATCCTATCTGCTCAAGTTCAAACAAATGCCTCAAAATTCATTGGCCGGCGGTTCATTCTACAGCAAGACAATGATCCCAAACATACTGCTAAAGCAACAAAGGAGTTTTTCAAAGCTAAAAAATGATAAATACTTGAGTGGCCAAGTCAATCACCCGATCTGAACCCAATTGTGCATGCCTTTTATATGCTTAAGAGAAAACTGAAGGGGACTAGGCTCCAAAACAAGCATTAGCTAAAGGCCTGGCAGAGCATCACCAGAGAAGACACCAGCAACTGGTAACGTCCATGAATCACAGACTTTAAGCAGTCATTGCATGCAAAGAATATGCAACAAAATACTAAACATGACTACTTTCATTTACATGACATTGCTGTGTCCCAAACATTATGGTGCCTTGAAATGGGCGGAGACTATGTATAAACACTGCTGTAATTTCTACAAGGTGAAACCAAAATGCATAAAAATGGCATTTCTTAAAATCAGACAATGTGCACTTTAACCACATGTATTTTTTTCTATTACAAATCTCAAATTGTGGAGTACAGAGGCAAATAAATAAATGATGGGTCTTTGTCCCAAATATTATGGAGGGCACTGTACTGTAATGTAGATGAGGTTGGAGCTGGTGCAAGTGAACCTCTGCCTCACCTGAAAAGAATGTTGGGGTCCTTGGAGGTAAAGGGACAGGTGTTGCATCTCCTGCAGGGGAAAATACCTTGGGAGGGGGTTATTTGGGTGGGAAGGGAAGAGTTGACCAAGGAACGGTCTCTGCGGAAAGCAGAAAGGGGTCAGAAAATGTTGGAGGATTATGTGCTGCATGTGATGGCTGATGGGGTAGAAGGTGAGGACAACAGGGACTCTGTCCTTGTTACGAATAGGGGGAGGGGGAGCGAGCGGAGTTGCTGGATTTCAGGGAGACCCTGGTGAGAGCCTCATCTACAATGGAAGAGTGAGACCCCCATTCCCTTAAGAATGAGGACATCTCTGATGACCTGGTATGGAAAACCTCATCCTGGGCGCAGTTGCGGCGTAGTTAGAGGAATTGGGAGTAGGGGATAGAGAGTTTACAGGAAGCAGGGTGGGAAGAAGTGTAGTCGAGACAGCTATGGGAGTCTGTGTGTTTGTAATAGATGTCAGTCGATAGTCTGTCTCTTGTGATAGAGATGGTAAGATATACATAGAAACGGTAGAGAAATGTCGGAGATGGTGCAAGTGAATTTGACTGCAGGATGGAAATTTGTCGTGAAGTTGTTGAAGTCAGTGAGTTCTGCATGGGTGCAGGAGTTAGCACGGATGCAGTCCGCAATGTTGCAGAGGTAGAGTTCGGGGATAGGGCCGGTGTACACCTGGAACAGTGATTGGTCAAGTACCTGACAAAGAGGCAGGCATAGCTGGGGCCCATGCGAGTGCCCATAGCTATGCCTTGGATTTGGAGGAAGTGGGAGGAGTCGAAGGAGAAGTCGGGGTTGCTGCAGAAGGCTGTACGTTCAGGGAGGGAGAGGTTAGAGTAGGTAAGGCATGTGGTAAAGTTGAGACGTTTGATGTCATGCAAGCAGTTGGAAATGAAAAGGTTTAAAGAGAGTAGAGGTAATAGTTGAATCTATGATCCAGTTCATGGTTAATAGTTGAATCTATTACCAAGTGACATGGTTTATCTGTGGGTCTTATTTGAATGGATTTCCTGAAAGCATTTGATAGTCTATCATTAGAGTTTTCTAGCTAAATTTGTCAAATCATATGTTCAAGAAGGAACTTCAGATGCTGGAAAATCGAATGTAGACAAAAGTGCTGGAGAAACTCAGAGGGAAGGGTTTCGGCCCGAAACGTTGCCTATTTCCTTTGCTTCATAGATGCTGCCTCACCCGCTGACTTTCTCCAACAGTTTTGTCTATCTTGTCAAATCATATAGCAGGTTCTGATGATCGTTGTGGCAAGAGACCAAAATTAGGGATAATGAGAAGTAGTGAGAAGCAGCCTCGCCAGCAGCTGTTCGTCCGCGGGCCAGCAATAGGAGCACTTCTGACACTTACCTCGGTGGAATGCGACTTTTCTCCTAGTCAGATTTTTGCCCTCCCTCGCGGCCTAACAACTTGGATTGGTGCGGCCTTTCCCGGCGTCCGGCCCAGAGCTTCAGCAGCAGGCGCAGCGCGGACTTTCCTTGCCGGGGATCGACAGAAGTGTTCCTATTGCGGACTGTATCATTCTGTGCGGAGCTTCCAGCCGCGGGCACATAGTGGACTTTCCATCGCGGAGTCTGGGATCCCTTCCGGGGATCGCCGGAGAAGAGCTCCGACCGCCGGCCTGCGGCATGTAACATCGTGAAGCCCCGGTCTCCGGTAGGAAGCAGCCAATTCTGGACATCCAAACCGCGTGGTGTCCGTCCGTCCCGATGTCGGAGTTTCGAGCATTCCACGGATGAACAAAGAAGGAGGACTGACTGAACGTTATTGCCTTCCACCACAGTGAAGAATGTTGTTTCCACTGTGGTGGATGTTCATGCTGTATTCTATTGTATACTGTGCTCTTTTTGATCGTATGGCTTCATCCCCCCCTTCTTTCCTCCCCCTTTTCCAACCCCTTCTCCCCCCTTCCCTCCCTCCCTCACCCTTTTGCTCCTCCCATCCATACCCCCTTCTCACTCCTCCCCCTCTCACCCCTCCCCCTCTCATCCCTCCCCCTCTCACACCCTCCCCCCTCCCTGTCACCACCTCCCTCCTCCCTTTCCCCACCTCTCTCCCTCCCTTCCCCCCACCTCTCCCCCTCCCTTCCCCCACCGCTCCCCCCCGCCGTCCCCCCCTCCCTCTCTCCCCTCTCCTCCCTCTCCCCCCCCCCCTCCCTCCCTCCTCCCTCCTCCCTCTCCCCCTCCCCCCCCTCCCTCCCGCCCCCCCCCTCAACCGTGTGACAGGGACCCAACGGGTCCCACTTGGTCTAGTAGATTATAAAATCATGAGAGGAATAGATTGGGTAGATGCACAGAGTATCTTGCCCAGAGTAGGTGAATCAAGGAGGACATAGGTTCAAAGTGAAGGGGAAAAGATTTAATAGGAATCTGAGGGGCAGCTTTTGCACACAAAGGGTGTTGGGTGTATGGAACAAGCTGCCAAATGAGGTAGTTAAGGTTGGGACTATCCCAATGTTAAGAAACAGTTAGACAGGTACATGGATAGGACAGGTTTGGTGGGATATGGACCAAGCACAGGCAGGTGGGATAGTGTAGCTGGGACATGTTGGCCAATGTGGGCATTTGCGCTGAAGGGCCTAGTTTCTACATTGTACCACTCTGTGACTCGTGGCTTAACGACTCTATCCATCCAATAACAGCAGGAAATTTTAGAACTCAAATTAATATTCTGAGTAATATTTCTTTTTTTATGACTGCTTAGTTTTGATTCAATGAGTTGGGGATAAATCAGCTATAACTTAATTGTTTTGTGATTTGTAATTTATGGAAGTACTAATCCAAAATGTCCTCAGATTGGTTATGTTTTACTGTACTCCTCGATTTTGTCTCATATTTATTATAATCATTTTTGTTATAATTTTGGTGCCAGCTCCCATGCTAAACCAGCCAGAGAAGCCATCAGTTTAATATTTTACTTTAAAAAATTGGTATTTTGTGTGCATAGAATCGCAATCTGCAAAATAATTGCTTGAAATGGAGGATCGCGTGGCACAGTGTATTTCTATGTTTCAGGATCCAGACTTGTGGGAATTGAAACACAGATAAAACTAGTTCACATGAGTTGCACTAGAGGGCATAGATTTAAGATAAGGGGTAAGAGATTTAGCGGGGTCCTAAGGTAGAATTTGTTCACATTGATGGTGATCGGAATTTGGCTGTATAGGTGGTGGAGGAAGATGCTTTTATAGTATGTAGACAAACACCTGAATCACAAAGGCATAGAAAGCCATGGACCAAATGCTGCTAAATATGATTAATATAGCTGGGAGCTTGATGGGCCAAAGGGCCTGTTTCTGTGCTACATGGTTCTATGAAGCAGTGGGTTTTGTTTCTGTGCATTTGTGCATCAGAGTAACATTAAGAAGTATTAGGATGTAAGCAGAGGTGTAATTTGCTTAAATGTGTGACACCTGTGCGTGGACCACACTGTGTAGTAAGAGGCTGTAGATTGGGTTGGTTGGGGGCACTGTGAGTTGGCTGCCCTGCCAGCAGCGTGTTCGTTATTTCGACTTTGAGTTTTTTTGATGTTTTGGTGTGTCTTATGTGGGGGAGAGGGGGTGGGGGGGAAGGGGAGAAACTGTTTTTCAGTCACTTCCTCGACGGAGAGTTGACTTTTTCCATGTCGCTTCTCTGCCTCCCTCGTGGCCTAACAGCTTGGATTGTAGCGCCCTTTCCCAGAGTCTGGCTCAGCGGGTGCAGCATGGACTTTTCCATTGCAGAGTGGGGCGAACCCTGGCTGGGGGTCGCCAGAACGCCCTGGTGACTTTGGCATCATGGGACTGTGGTCTGCGGAGCTTCTAGGACGTGGCAAGGACTTATCATCCGGAGCCTGGGATCGCTTGGCGGGGATCACCGGAGAAGAACTCCGACCATCGGCCTGCAGCCTATAACATCCTGAAGCTGCGGTCTCCGGTAGGAAAGTGGCCGATTGGAGCACTCCAAGCTGCAAAGTGTGTTCGACCATCCCAATGTCGGAGTTTCGATCATCCCGACGAGAAGGCCTGTGCATCGGGCCGTCCTTAGCGGCGACTGTGGAGGGTTCATAACCCCGACCATGGATGGACGGGGGAGGAGAACTGACTGAACTTTGTTGCCTGCCACCACAGTGAAAAATGCTGTGGCGGATTTTTTGTTGAATTCTACTGTGTATTGTTTGTTCTTTCTTTCAATTGATTTGCTGCATGGCAAATTCTTTTCACTGTACCTTAGTTGGTGCATGTGACGAATAAATTTGAACTTTGAACTTTGAATCATCGCCTGCGAGATCAGATATGCATATTTGCTCAATCACTCTTTAACCCATACAACGCCCGTAGGGTCTATAGATAGTTGATACCAATAAAAGAAGAATTGGTAAGTCATGCAAATCTGCTCCACCTCCAAACTCGAGATGATATTCGCAATTTCGTGTCTGCCGTAAACAGCAACTGCGACCCGATTTCCGACCCAGTATTGCAAGACAATCTTGGTCCATATACTGAGCCTGCCCAATTCTAACCTGCTTGTAATGCTAGTATTGTCCATTTTTACATGGTTAGACCCCTCAAAGTAGATGATAATGTCTAAATCATTTGTAATGTATAACTAAGTGTACATCTTACCCAGTTATAAATGGTCCCTTAATTGTAGAGTAGCACAGGTAGAGTGCGTGGATCCTCTGGCCAGCTTTCATGCTGCCACCAGCTTCAGTGAACCGCTTACTGCCGATGAAGACGTGGGTTGTGTTGTCGCCGAAACTATGAAACTTTACTCGTTCCAATAGCTCCAGCCTTTTGTGTAGCCTCGTTCCAATAGCTTGTGCTTCGTCTTCCAGGTTTCACCTATGAAAAGGTCTTACCCGAATAGAAGATTCAGCAGCCAGCTTTAATGTCCCCCTGATAGCGGTGTTCACTGCATATGTGTTGGGATGGCAACCTAGCTGCCAGGCATAGACCTCTGGCGCATGCCCTGCATCCCTTGGGCATGCTCTATGGCTACACCCTCAGACTCGGCATTAGACTATACTGATCCCGCATGCTCTCCTCTTACATGAGGGAGACATTAAGCAGCCCTGTTACAAGGTGCTGCTGGCGCAGCTTCAGCAATACACCGACTTTGCCATGGACCCGATGTCAGACTAATACTGACGCGGCACGCTCTCCTCCTACATGAAGGAAACATTAAGCATGCCTGCTACAAGGGCTACTGGCGCAATTTCCCATTTAGGGCCATTAGCACCATTTTGCAATATAATGAAATATTTACCTAACGACTACTGGAGCAGTAATGAATACTGTTTGTCCATCATTGTGACTTTATTAACTTCAGCTGGTGATAACAAGTTGTGATAACAAGTTGTGTTAACAATGAACTACATGGCACTTTATAGTTTACCATTTAACAAGATAACAGTTCTCCTACTTGCACAGCTGAATCCCATCTATACTATTGTCAATTAGTCTAATGACTAGAAGGCTGTTTTATAACAACAAAGCTGTTACAGGAGTCTATTGACTGCAATCTGTGGCCCAGGCCGGCGTCAACGGCCAATTGATTAGCCAAAGGTAAATCCCAATGTCCTACAAGTCTATTTGATAGCAACTTAATCTAACTGGATAGAGGAGCACAATTTCTCAAATATAGTTTGAGACTTAACAGTGGATTTTAGCACATACATAACCAGTGTTTTCGAACTGTGAATAGTCCTTTTGAATGCTTTTTTGTCATCATTCTGTTATATTGCCTTATCCTAGCAATGCCACCTCATCCCCCATAATCACTGTAAATGGAATACCCTACTAAGCAGCCTATTCCCATGAAGCAGCGTTGAACAAGGTACTACTGGCACCCATGAAGCAGCCCTGAACAAAGGTGCTGCTGGCGTGGCCTTTCCCATAGGCCAGTATTTGCCATAGATTTGGCGTTCTCATGAAGCAGCCCTGAGCAAAGGTGCTGCTGGCACAGCCTCTCCAATAGGCTAACCTGCCATAACTTGGCATCCCCCTGCAGCAGTCCTGAACAAAGGTACTGCTGGCACAGCCTTTCCAATAGGCTGGCACTACCATAACTTTACTGCTGATGCGGGCTCTCACATTAACCCGCGCTGACCCAACTCCTGCTGTAGGAGTCTCTAGATTCACATTCCCGGATGGGAACCCTCACGACATCTTTCTTTGTCGACCATTTTTGTCAGTTGTCCCTATATCCTGGGGATGACTGCGGTATGAAAACCAGCATGTGCTTGGATTTCCCCTCCCTGGGGAACCCAGCCTAACCGTTTAGGTGAGTTTTAACCCCATCTCCTGGGGACTACTGCGGTCTTGAAACTGCATATTCTTGGGTTTCCCCTCCCTGGGAACCCATCATCTAGAGTCACTGACCGTGTTATCAGTGACTCCGATCGCGAAACCTGACATTCGCCAGCTCACCGCTTCTGCGGTCGGACCAAGGTTTCCCCGAAGCCCTACGCTGGTTACCTCGTTGGCCGTCACGAACATCCCGCAAAAACCTCTGAGGTTCCTGCAGGAGACCTACAACAACTAAGGAATAGCACTTACCTGAAGTTTAGACTTACTCCTTAAGGAGCTCACCTGCTCCACCAGTCGCCTGCCCTAAAGCGTCTGACGTAATGACGCACGTGCGGCTGTACGGGGTTCTTCACATAGTCACTTACGTGACTCTGAAGTAAAATTACTCTTTCATCTTGCTGATCTTTAGGGTGAGGTTGTTGTCTTGATACCATGTTACTAAGAGGTAGTACAAGGTATGTTCCTTTGTGGCCTTCAATGTGGAATAGGATGGTAGAGATTTTTTTTCCAAAACTGAGAAAGGTGATTGGTACTAGAGTTTCTCTGGTTGAGAACTGGTGTGGATATGAAGGGCTGAATGGCCTTCTGCTGTGCAGTGACCATACTTGAATTTTGTCAAGATCTTCCAGCACAAAGGTGCAGACCACTTTGCTTGTTAAAGAGTTCAGAATGAATTAAACAAAAATCTGCTATGACGCCAGGAATTTCAGTGATGAAGCTGCTGTTATCTGCAGAAAGGACAAGAGCAAACTTCACTGTTCCTTTACCATCGAAAGAACTCGCTACAATTGTGTGCTGGAGACTGATGCCAAACTTCATGAAACTAAGATAAGAAATTGCTTTTTTTTTAATCCTCCGCAGATAACTTTTCCATTATAAATCTTGTCAAAAGGCAAATCATTATTAGCTATGTTCTGTGAAAGAATAAAAACTTAAAACAGATTTCTCATTTGCAGATAGTTAATATATCTCATGCTACATTCTGTCATATTATTTTTAAATATGCCCGCAAATGCATTTTTCATATATCTAAGTGATTCATGTTTTCTTATTGCTTTCCATCAGAAGGTGAAATGTGACATTAGCAAGATTTAGTAAACCGATCAAACTAATTTGGCCTATGAGAGGTCCTTAGCATATGAGATCCATTCAAGAGTCTTATAGCAGCAGGGAAAATGCAGTTTCTGGTGGTACGTGCTTTCAAGCTTTTGTATCTTCTGCCCGAAGGGAGAGGGGAGAAGAGGCAATAACTTGGGAGTGAATTGCCCTTGACAGTGTTGGTTGCCTTCCCGGGGCAGAGTGAAGTGTGAATGGAGTCAATGAGAAGGTGGGAGGATTGGCGTTGGAGTCTGATTTGCCTCATTTGGAGCAGGTGGTGGAGCCTCATGTGTCTGATGGATTGGGGCAGCATTCGCAACTCTCTGCAGTTTCTTTGGTTTTGGGTAAAGCAAATGCCATACCAAGAAAGCATGCTTTCTATTCTACCTAATCACCTTCTTTTGGCATTCAATAGTTTTACCATCACCCAGTCTGCCACCAACATCCTGAAGTTGACCAGAAACTCCATTGATCTAGCCAGATATATACGGTGACAATAAAAGCATGTCTGTCACACGCCTCCAGATACTTGAGATGCTTTCCACACTGAGCTGTTAGGAGTTACACCTGCATTTAATTTGCTCCCCAAATCTATCACTTGGTATAAATGCCCGAGATCATCAGCAATTGGGTGCTGACTAATCAGTTCTGCATTCTGCCGGTTCGATAGCAGTCTGAGTTCTGTCGTTTCCGGGTCCATATTTTTCGGTTACAGGTCTATATTTGTATGTTCAATTCGCGTTTGGATTTTCTTCAGTACTTTTCGGTGAGCCTGCATTAGAGCCCTTTCCATTTCTGACCTGTCCAAAGTACCATCCGAGTATCATGACCTGAAAGAGTCATGACTTCTGCAAGTCCTGAGCCACCTCTTTACCTCCTCACCTCCCTTATGATAATGCCATTGATTTATTATCTGGTACTTCTCCACTCTGCAGTTATCTGTACTGACCAACACCATGGAGAAATACTTTTCGGAGTCTCACCATGGAGAAATACATTTCGCAGCTGGTTTAATTTGTCCATCCTCCTCTCCCGCTGGGGCGGGATTTTTCTTTGTGAGTAAGAAGGATGACGACCTTAACCCTTGCATTGACTATTGAGGTTTGAATGACATCACTTTCAAAAACCATGCCACTCCTCTCCTCTGTCTTCAACTGCCTGCAGCATGCCACCATATTTGCCAAGCTGGATCTACGCAATGCCTACCATTTGGATCACATCAAGGAAGGAGATGAGTGAAAGACAGCCTTCAACACACCCAGCGTGCATTATGAGTACCTCGTTATGCCCTTTGGCCTGACCAATGCCCCGGCTGTTTCCAGGCCCTGGTCAATGATGTGCTCCGGGACACACTGAACCATTTGCCTTTGTTTACCTGAATTACATCCTCAGCTACTCTGGCTCTGCATCGGAACACACCCGCTATGTTCGTCTCATCCTGCAGCGGCTATTGGACAACCAGCTGTTTGTCAAGGCAGAGAAGTGTGAGTACCACCAGCCCACAGTATCCTTACTGGGATACATCCTCTTCACTGGCCATGTCGAGATGGATCCAGGAGAGGTGGGAGCAGTGGTAGATTGGCCTGACCCTAAGCAATGCTTCACTACTGCCCCCATCCTGGAGCAGCCTGACCCGGCCCGTTAGTTTGTGGTGGAGGTTGAGGCCTCTGATGTTGGAATTGGGGCGGAGCTTTCCCAACCCTCCTCCAAGGACCAGAAGATGCACCCCTGTGCCTTCTTCTCTCGCCACCTCTCCCCGGCTGAGAGGAATGATGATATCGGCAACAGAGAGATGCTGGCAGTGAAGCTGGCGTTGGAGAAGTGGAGGCATTGGAGGGCACTGAGCAACCATTACAAGTCTGGACAGACCACAAAAACCTGGAGTACCTGCGTTCGGCAAAGCAGCTTAACCCCCGTCAAGCCCGGTCGGTGAGCCCTGTTTCTCACCCAGTTTAACTTCACCTTGTCATACCGTCCTGGGCCAAAGAATGTCAAGCCTGACTCCCTCTTCCACCAGTTCCGTTCTGACCAGGACAACCATTTCCACAAACCTATTCTACTTCCCACCTGCCTGGTGGGCTCTATCACCTGGGAGATCGATACCACCGTTCGCAATGCCTAGTGTCATCACCCCGATTCTGTTTCTGGACCCCCAATAAGTTATTTGTCCCAGTCTCTGCCCACTCTGAAGTACTCCAGTGGGCTCATTCCTCTAATCTCGCCTGTCATCCTGGCGTCAGCCGCACCGTCTACCTGCCGTGCCAGCAGTTCTGGTGGCCCACCGTGGAGGCCTGGCCTTTCATCTCTGCCTGCTCTGTCTATGCACAGAATAAGAGGCCCTGTCAGCCTCCCTCTGATCTCCTTCATCCCCTGCCTGTTCCCCGCCATCCCTGGTCCCACATCGCCTTGGACTTCATCACCAGCTTGCCTCCGTCCACGGACAAGGGTCCGCAGCTCACCTCTCAATTTTAGAAGGTTTTCTGCTCTCTGGTCGGCTCCTCCACCAATCTCTCATCGGGGTTCCATCCACAATCTAATGGTCAGTTAGAGTGATCAAACCAGGCCCTGGAGACTACCCTACATTGCCTGGTGCCCACCAACCCTACCACCAATAGATTTGTTGCCCCAAAGCAGAAGTGTCCACGTTGCAGGGATGGAAACTGGAAGTATTCTGAGATAATTCTGCTACCACCGTGATCTATTGCGACAAGTGATAGCTTCCACTGATTGTATCCGGAAGCTGGCGTCCTTATCAGGGCGGATGATGACAGTGAGGTCAACATTTGTAACAAGATGGACATGAGAAGAAGAAGAAGCAAATTGGTATGGATTGAATATGCCCACAATTCTCTGCCCAGTTTTGCCACCAGTCAATCTCCATTCCACTGCTCCCTTGGCTATCAGCCACCTCTGTTCCCAGACCAAGAGGTGGTCTCCGTTCCCTTTGCCCAGGAGTTTATGCGCCGCAGCCATCGGACCTGGAAGGAGGCCCGTTCGGCCATGCTCCGCACCGCTTCCAGGTACAGACAACAGGTGGGCTGAGAAACCATTTTATTCCTTGCAAACACAGTGGGGGCTGAGAAACCATTTATTCCTTGCAAACACAGTGGGGGCTGAGAAACCATTTATTGCAAGGACATTTAGGGCTAACCAATCATGATTTATTGCAACCACATTGCGTGGCAACAAAGCATTTATTGCAAGTACATAAAGGGTTAATAAATCATGATTTATTGCAACCACATTGCGGGGTAACAAATAATTTATTGCAACCACATAAAGGGTTAACCAATAATGATATATTGCAACCACATTGCGGGGTAACGAAGCATTTATTGCAAGCACGTAAAGGGATAACCAATCATCATTTATTGCAACCACACTGTGGGGTTACAAAGCATTTATTGCAAGCACATAGTGGACTCACAGTTCTGCAGACTCACAGTTCAGTAGACTCACAGCAGAATCACCGTTGTGGTCTCTCCCTCGCGATCTTCCAGAGTGACTGACTCACGTCCAGGCATCTGGGGTTTTATAGTCCTGCCCCCACCCCCTCCCCCCCCCCCCGGAAGGGGAGTTACATTCATCATGGTTATTGACAGGTGAGAGGACCAATCAACTGATCTCAAGATTTTTTAAACATTCAGAACTTTTTTTTTCAGCGATCTGAAAAATCCTTGGGGCTGCTGCAACGGAGGAGGACTGTGAGTATGATGGCGAGAAAAATCATAGCGATATAGGGTAGCATTTTTTCTAAAATCAATTAACAGCATAGGAAGTGATCAAGATGAGACTTTTAGTTATATAGATGTTGGAATCTATGACGAGTTATTTTGCCACTGTTCCTTTCTGCACATGCCAGGAGAAACATTCACATCAACATAAGTTTCACACCATTAATAAATCATGGCCATTGCTCCTAACCTTCTTTGGGACCTATTTTTTCCCCAATTAATTTATCTTGCCACTTACAGAATAATTCAAATGTCAAGTTTTTAAATAGCTTTATAATTAAAGCCACTATAAAGCATGGATATTTGCACTGGAAAGTCCCTGAAGTCATTGAATGGAGATTATAGGATGCACTAAACAATATTGTGGAGAAGTAGGCATTTCCTTTGCATCATAAAGTTAACGATTGGCAAAGCGCATGGTTTATATATTAGTGCCATGTTCACATTGAAGAATATTATAATAATTAAATTGTCACTTATGTAGTCCATTTCTCCTGTACTCCAGGTTTGTATGAAGCTGCTTTAATTCTCTAGTATTGCTTTTCATGTTATTTTTTATCAAAACAATTCATTAAGAAACATAAGCCATATGGTCCTCTAACCTTTCAATGTAAATTTTATTTGACATTGCACATTCAATTACCTTGTCCATTCCATGTGTTTGCTAATTTTGTTTAATTCTATGTGTCAGTATTCTAAAAAAAGGATTGAAACAAAATAACGTACTTGCTTGATTAACAGTACTGGCCACAATCTACACTATTGATTTCATGGATGAGATGAGTAAACATACTTAGCTTCCATGTCTCCTCTTTCCCAGAGCTATCAGAAAGCATTCATATTCAATTGGGCCATTTTTTGGCACAAAAGTCTGCAGCCATTTTGATCACATTATGTTTCCTTTGATGTCCTGCTTCAATCGTTGGTTATGTCTCGGCCTTGGTTTGTTTAATGTATTCTTCTCTGACTCTTTAATCTCAGAATACACAGTAAAAGTATTACTTTTAAGATAATCAATTTTAATGAAGTTGAACCTTGTCCCCAATAAGTCAACAATATAGCCTTTGACAAGACCAGTATGTACATTATTTTGTGTGAATGTTTTGGAGAATAGCAATTTTGACAAGAAAGTTGAACGAAGAGATGAACTCAGTGGTAGAGTTGCTGCCTTTCAGGGCTTACAGTGCCAGAGACCCATGTTTGATTCCAACTACAGGTTCTGTCTGTACGAAATTTGTACATTTTCCCTGTGACTACCTGAGTTTTCTCCGAGATCTTCAGTTTCCTCCCACACTCCAAAGACGTACAGGTTTATAGGCTTGGGTTAGTATACTTGGTATGTGTAAATTGTCCCTTGCGTGCATAGGCTTATGTTAATGCGAGGGAATTGCTGATAGGTGCGGATTCACTGGGCCAATGGGCCTGTATCCACCCTGTATCACTAATCTAAACTAAAATATTGATATTGTGTACAGAAATATAACATGCATTGAAAGGATAAGGACCCACAAGGTGTATAGTCTCACAATGAATTATTTTGACAAATGCACTATTTAATGTCATAAAAACAGAAATTGTTATTTTGTACTCAGAAGATGGTTTTATTCAAAAAATGAACATACTCAAAAAATAGAAATGTTGCTCTGTTTTATCAAATATATCAGTACTGTTGAGAATTGGGAACCAGTTATTTTCAGACCCATAAATGTGCATGCATATTTATCTTTTGTTTCAAGGATATATATTTGTGCACCTTTGGTATTGTGTTCACTTTCTCTTTGTAACATTCTCTTTGTAACAATACTGCTTTGTATTGGTGTAAGTGTTTCTGGTGACATTACTCTCATCTTTAGACGTGTGTCCTGGCTATTATATTGGAAGCACCAGCACATTTGCTGAAGCATCAGATGAAGACATTTCAGATAGACATTTTATATGTGTGCTTGTAATCCATTTTGGTTTATTTGTCCATTTCCTCTTTTTTTCTTTTCTTAAAAGCAAGAAAGCAGGGGAAATAAACAAATGTGAGAATGTTGGGAGTACCTTTTAAAGGATTAAATGAATCCTCCTTGTTATATTGTTCTACCATTGGAAGTACATCAGATAGAGTGAACACAGGGTAATCATGATCTAGCTTAAAGCAGACACATTGAGAGAGTAAGTGTCAAGGAGACAAATGGGTTGAGCGCTGGGACTGGATCCACAGCAATAACCTTTGATTCACCTGAATAGATTTAGTTGGTTTGCTGGTTTTGCATCACTTATTGTTCCATATTTAAAAAAAAACCTCACCACATTCTGAAAACTACAAATAATCTCAGTTTGCAGTGATTATGAAAATGTTACAAAAATAGAGTTTAATTTATGTTTCAAGTTGGATTTCATTACATCACAAATATAACTCAAGAACACAGGTAAAGCTTTTAATCATGAAAAATTTACCTGTTAAGCTTTTCATGATTAAAGTTTTTAATCATGAAAAATGCAGACCGTAAAGTTAATGACATTTAACCAATTTCATAACTATTATTTGCCACAGTGTAATTACTTTTAATTCCCAAAGAGATTAAACCAAAATTGTTGTTAAGTACTAATAGCTCAAATGAACTAAGTAAAAATAAACACAGTCCACTCTGAAAATTTGAGTCATTGTCAAACAGGATTTATTTCTGCCATGAATTAACTATCGTTTCTCAGAGTTTACTGATCCGAAGTTCAAGAGGTGAATGGAACAAAGCTGTTCATTATCTTCAGTGTGGGAATCAACTAACAACTACAGGAAATTGTTCATTTATAATCAAATTCTTATCGTGAATAGAGTCAGGCATATAATCAAGCAAGCGAAGAACAGTATAGGTTGCATCTCATGACAATGTTACCATAAGAATGTGATTTATTTGCCATCTGTGTTCAGAATTATGAATCCAATAATTGTCCCATCTAATTAAAACAGACTCCAAATTGAAGTGCATCTGTCTAATAGTAATGGTATTTTTAGAAAATATAACAAGGGGGTATTGGTTTATTAGGCGTTTCTTCCAGTTACTGTATGATGAAGTGGTATGTAAACTCATGTAGACATGGAGCATCAATGAATACATCACATACACAATGACTGAACTGATCCCATAGTTGGATGTGACACATGAGAATCGCAATGCTTTTTTGGGATAATAATCCACATTTCTGGGAATGGCTTTGCATTTCTTGCATTGCAAGTTCCAAGGCTTATCTTTCTGCAGTAACGAAGGAAGTAGGTGTTGGCAACATGATGTAAAAATCAAACATAGTATTGAAGCAAGATAAAGAAAGATATGACCCTTAAGCGCTGGAGTAACTCAGCGCATCAGGCAGTATCTGTAGAGAACATGAATAAGTTACATTTTGGATCGGGACCCTTCTTCAGACTGTCAGAAATATCACCTATCCATGTTTTCCATAGGTGCTGCACGACCCACTGAGTTTGTTGTTTTTTTGTAAACCAGCATTTGCAGTTCTTTTGTTTCTAAAAATATGAACAATGTTATGTCACTTAGCCACATTCTCTTGCACTGATATCAATGTAAGATTCACATCCAAATATACTCTTTCATGTTGCGGGAAAGCGCATTTGCTTCAGTTCAAATGAATGCTACGACGGTAAACACTCTCAAATATTTATTCTAATCCTTTCAGTACTCCTGCTTGGTTTTTTATCACAACCAATATAGCATATTGGTTGCTTCCTGCTATAATTTGTTTATCACCATTTGAAATATTTTCTGTACTGACTTCAATCTCTTTGACACTTTGTGTGAACATAATGTATTGATGTTTTTTACATCATTATAGATTTCCATTTGCCCACTGGAGACTGAATACATGCCACTAATTGTATACACCTTCCCATCTGCCGTCATCATCACAATAGTCAGAGTGACCCCCCCAGAAGCTGCTTGCATGAATAGAGATGGCAGATTTCCCACCTCTCAGTGCAATGTGACCTGTTGGTTCCATGCCTCTATTAACCTCTACACATTCACATCATCAGGTTCCAATGAAGAGGATGATAATGATATCACTGCTGCACCTGTAGCCTTGTGACCCAACACTCAGTACCAAATGAAATTGTCTCTCATTCTTCAATGCCATCTCCATCCCAGCAGCATGCCTTCATGTTTTGTGGAATTGGGGTCTGACCTGCCTAAAAGCTACAGCAATCTGTCCATCACCACAGAGACCAAAAATTGCAATGTTTCACTAGTTATTCAGATTCACGATGTGTGCATCGTTTGCATCTGGCATCTGATTAAATGCATTGGATTTGCAGCTTTGAAATATTTCAGATGGTGCTGGATATAAATAAGACTTTAATATCTTATCCACCTCATTAGATGGGTCATCAACCATGGTCCATGGCATCAGTAAATTTGCTAATATCTTGTAAGATTCTGTGCCATCTACCACTAATAATATGGCATTCTAATGCTCACGGAAAGCTATTTTATTCTTCAATGTACAACGTAATTGGCCTCATAGACGGTTATGCAGTGATACACGTTAAATGCCAAAGGACTCATGCATTCTAGCATAATTGCTGAGATTTCCATGTTAGACACAACATGCAGGAGAAACTCAGCAGGACAGGCAGTATCTCTGGAGAAAAGGAATGGGTGACGTTTCGGGTTGGAGAAGTCTGAAGAAGGGTCTCGACCCAAAACGCCACCCATTCCTTCTCCCCAGAGATGCTGCCTGTCCCGCTGAGCTCCTCGAGCATTTTGTATCTACCTTTGATTTAAACCAGCATCTGCAGTTCTTTCCTACGAGATTTCCATGTTGTTCATTTGCATCAATTTTATCCTTTATTTTTAAGCACCATCATCACGTGCCATTGTCAACTCTAGCAATGCACACTCTCCTGGTAGGTGTCCATCCTTGCTGCTAGGGTACTGTACTGAGTTATTATACTATTCTGTGGATTATTGCACAACTCACTTAGATGAGGAGCATTATCAATTTTTTTTGTGGCAGCCCACTCACAGCCAATTAGTTAACCAGATGAATTATTTTCTTAAAGTGAATGTCTTCCCATCAACATTAAGGCAAGACTGGCGGGGTGGACAAGGAGGACAACACTGACATAATTACTTGATAACCTCTGTAACGTTACTTTGGAATTGGTCACTGTGAGGGATCCGGAATTACCATGTGTGGCATCGGGTGACACCGGGTTTGATAGTAACCGCACCGACACTCGCAGTTGGGTGAACTCGCACGTTATGTTTTATTTACAGACAAAGTCCAGGGTCGCATGGTAAATAAAGAAAAGAAAAGAATGGTTCAATTGATATTTATTGCCACATATGCAATTAAACATTACATTTTGTATATAATAATACTAGCACTGCCATTAGAAAAATGCATCTGTCTCCAAGAGGTTTAAATCCAGTAGCATTAATCTTTGATGAACAAGTCCCATAGTTAGTCTTCTTTAGGGTTAAACGTGGATAGATTTTGTTTGTGATGATTAAAGTTCAGACCAAAGCCTCCAATTTCATAACCCATCTGAAATAGATGCCAAAAGTAGTTTGTATGGGAATTGGCAATCTCTAAACAAGCTCATTAAAAACATCTTTGCACTGACAAGCAAGCTGCTGCATTGATTCAAGACCAGGCCAAATTGAACTTTCTCAGCATGTTCAAATATTACATGACATTAGAGAATATTCTGTGCGATAGCTAGTGTGCAAAGGCCACCTCATGTTCAGAGAATTAGCAAATTTCCACAAAAGTATGCCTAACTTCAATGACAATGTGGAACTGGGTGGGATTGTGAAGAGGAGGAAGGTCTGCTGAATGAGTGGACAAATAGGTGGCAGATGCAATGTAATGTGGATACCTGTGAAGACACACAGATTAGTAGGACAAGCAGAGAGTCAGAGTATAATTTGAACATTGGTAGATTATAAAATGTCAATGTATGAAGGTATCTTGGAGTCCTTGTACACCAGCCACTGAGCGCAAACACAAATAGATGATGTTTTGGGTCGGGACCTTTCTTCAGACTGCAGATGTACTTCAGATCACAACTTTGTGATAGCAGTTGCAATCCGTTATAGGAATAAAAATACTGCAACTATTTACAATCAGTCCTGACCACCATCTATTTTCCATTGAGGGTTTGGAAACAGGATGCAGGGTTCACACTAGAAGCTCAAACAATGTGAATTCTAACAAGAACCTAACTCTGTCACATTCAGTAACCTCCTAATACAGTTTGAAAACATATTGCATATTACATATCGCTTGAAACAAAATAATTCCCTTTTTACAAGTAAACAGTTTTTTTTCAGAGATGCTGACCTCTTGGGCTTGGGTTCTGCAAGACCCTAAAAACCTCAGATAGTCAAAAGAGTCAAGTGTGTTTAATTGTTATCAGTACCAAAATGAAATAATGAAATTCTTATTTACAGCAGCATGACATGTTGTTAAACACTGTACTTCAGTAGATAACATAATAAACACAAAAAAACAATAAATAAAAATACCCCCAATATTACAGCAAAACAAATTAAAAGCCTGAAGTCCAGAGTGTAATAGCTAGTAATGTAATTGGTGTTGGCAACATTCAATGGGAACAAGCTTTTCCTGAACCTGGAGGTCACGGTTTTCAGACTCCTGTGCCTATTGGCCGATAGCATAAGTGAAATGAGAGTATGGCCAGGGTGGTCTGGGTCTTTGATGATGATGACTGATTTTTTGAGGTAGTGCCTCCTATAGATCCCTTCCATGGTAGGGAGGTCAGTACCTGTGATGGACCAGGCAGTGTTCATCACTTTTTTGTAGTCTCCTTTGTTTGTGGGTGTTTGAGACTGTGACACAGCCAGACCATATGCTCTCTTATTATTTTAAAGTATCTTTGTTATGATACTTTACCTAACAGATGTACTCACTAAGGAGAGTGATCTGTGAAAGTTAATTGTTGCTTCATTGGGAGGGGGCACAACTTTAATTATGAAAATGAATGAAGAAGGCAAATAGTACGTTGATTTCCATTGCAAGAGGTTTCAATTACAGGAGCAAGGATGTCTTGCTTCAACTGTAGATGGCCTTGCTGAGATCACACGGTGTATTATGTGCAATTTTGATCTCCTTATCATAAAGTAATTATTTTCTATTCTAGATTTTTGATAGAGGCAAGTGGGGGATTAAGTCAATAAACAGGCTACGGTAGTTAATGTGATCACTCTTCAATCTTCATTTTACTGTTTTATTTGTGAATGTCCTGAATTGAATTACAAATTTAATTATACATTTTTTTAAATAATAAAATCATTACTATCATTTTTTCTGGTTGTGCTGCTGGGGTTCTCAGTGATGACCATCAACAAGAGCAGTGGAAGCTAGTCATTCATTGTTGAGAAGAAATATGGATAAGTTAGACTATTATGCCATCACTGCCAGGTTAACAATTGGACACTTATCGCAGTGAAGGCAGCAAATTGTAGTCCCAATAGTATTAATCCTGATAGTAACAAAGGTATGATAGATTCATACAATGGAAAATGGCCATTGGATAAGTTCTTAAATATCAATTGAAGTCAGGGTGACTTCCATCTCATATAGATGTTCGTGCTGGATGGTTGCTATTGTACCAGAAACCACATGGTACCATGATCAAGGCTCGTTGGCTGTGCAAATGCCTCTCTGCCAAGGAACAGAACTAGTCAAGAAAATCTCTAGGCTATGCAGAGTGACCCAAATACATCTAGATAGGACATATCTCCTTCAACTGTTGACAGTTGAAGAAGGAGATATCCTTCCCGGGCATAAAACTCTCAGTGAAGTGACTTAAAGGGAACGTCCCTATCTTGTCTCTAATTAGAACTACATCTCAACGAGTGCAATAGCATTCTCCATTTGACTTCACATGGCCTCTTTAATCTGTGCAGTGAGCTTGGACTGGAGCCTGGACAGGGGTGAAGACCCAGAAAAGCAGGGAATGATCTTTGTCCCCAGGAATCAGATCTCCTATAGGTGAATATAATGGGCGCTGTGGATGGTCTGGATACATGGCATCAATCACAAGGATCTTTACTTTGTCGCTGAAGAGGAGCAGTATTTTCAGGAACTGACAACCTTTTTGCATCCAGTTGGGGCATCACCTTCAGGGAATCCATACTCCGGGCAAATTTAACATTACCCACTGGTCTCTAGCGAAGGTGAAGGAGACCCTTTGTCTTACGTTGCAAACTAGATTAGCAGCCAGCTAAGGTTCTTCCAGCTGATCTGGTCCAGGGCTTATGAGCTTCTGGGTGACAGTGTTCTGCATCTGTATATGTTAGATAGCCAAGGCACATGAGTGCAGATGGAGCTGTTCCTGAAGATCACATCTCCATCACCTCTAACCTAGAAAACCTTAGCCTTCAGAAGCATTGCTCCAGAGAGACTCTCCTCTCGCACTACAGCTTACCTTGGCACTGGGATCCATTCATTTGCTCCTGTTTGTGCAACATAACCAGCAGATGGACATCAGAAGCATTCACGCCAAAAATAAGGCGATGCCACAACATTTTGTTCAACACAAGCCAACACTGCCAGTACAGTTGCTGCAAGATTCTCATAGCCCCAAGAAGGATCTAACACAACGCAGAATTGATTAACCCTAACGTAGCCACAAAGCATAGCATAAGTTCCTTGGTGTGAAGGCAGGACTTGCCAGCAAGATTAAAATACTGTAGCTTTCAACCTCCTGGCTTTATGATCATTCCAGATTCTACGGCTGATCTGTGTTGCATTTGAGGGAGTCCGTTGATGGTATAAACTCAGGAAATAATGCTTTGATTAAAGTGCTGATTAAGAATGCAGAATATAATTACAGTGGAGAGGTGGTGAATCATGCCTCTCTGTGTACTTCCTTTGTTTCATCTGTTAACTCATTACAAACAAGGAGATACCAGAAATACGTTGTAACCTTGTTAGAAGCATGCTCTTTAAATGTATTTGAATTTTCATGCCGTTGTTTTTACACATGTTTTACATGCGTAGTTCTATAGTAAAGAAAACCCATGTTTTAAAATTGTTGTTGCAATGGTATGTGGAGCGCTTGCCTTCATTAGCTTGGGTATAGAATGTAACAGCTGTAAGATTCAAGGTTTCAAGGTCAGTTTATTGTCACGTGTACCAGTCAAATTTGAGTTACCATACAACCTTCCTAAGTGAAAAGCAACAAGACACACAGCCACATAAAAGTTAACATAAACATCCATCACAGTGGATTCCACATTCCTCACTGTGATGGAAGGCAATAAAGTTCAATCCACTTCCTCTTGTTCTTCCGCGGTCGGGGCAGTCAAACCATCTGCAGTTGGGGTGATCAAAGCCTCCGCAGCCGACGATCGAAGCCCCCGTCGGGGTGATCGAAGCTCCCGCATCGGGGCGGTTGAAACTCTTTCCGTGGCATGGAGCTCCCGAGTCGGCTTCTTACCAGAGACCGCGGGCTTCATGATATTAAAGTCCACAGCCCCCGCGGTTGGAGCTTTGATCCCCAGCAAAGGGATCGCAAGCTCTGCGATGTTAAAGTCCCGCAGACTCCCGCGCGTTGGAGTGCCGGGACGGTCTCCAGGATGGCACCACTATGGAGGTATCTTGGTGTCAGCAATCATCTCTGCAACTGGATCCTTGACTTCCTGACCAATAGACCCCGATCAGTAAGGTTAGGGGACAAATCATCCTCTACATAATCCTCAACACGAGGACTCCGCAAGGATGTGTTCTCAGCCCCCTTCTTTACTCCTTGTACACCCACGACTCTGCAACCATGTATATATCGAATTCAATTTTCAAATTTGCAGATGACACCACAATTTTGGCGTGGATATCAAATAATGATGAGATGGAGTATAGGATGGAGATCGAAAACCTTGTGTCCTAGTGTCAAGACAGCAACATTTCTTTCAATCTCAACAAGACAAAGGAGATAGTGATCAACTTCAGGAAGTGAAGCGGTACACATACCCCAGTTTGCATTGACGGTGCTGAAGTAGAGATTGGTGAAAATGTTAAATTGAAAACCAACAACTTCTGGACCACCCATATTAAAGCAACGACCAAGAAAGCACACCAATGCCTCTACTTTCTTAGATTGCTTAAGAAGTTTGGCTTGTCCCCTACAACTCTCATCAACTTCGACAGATGTACCTTAGAAAGCATTTTATCAAGAAGCATCACAGCTTGGTTTGGGAGCAGCTCCATCCAAGACCGCAAGAAATTGCAGGGAATTGTGAACGCAGCCCTGATCATCACACAAACCAACCTCTCTTCTATTGACTCCATTTATACCTTGCACTGCCTCGGCAAGGCCAGCAGCATAATTAAGGACGAGTTACACCCTGGTAACTCCCTCTTCTCTCCTCTCCCATCAGGCAAAAGGTATAGAAGTGTGAAATGCACACCTCCAGTTTCAGGGACAGTTTCTTCCCAGCTGCTATTAGGCAACTGAATCATCCTACCACAACTAGGGAGCAGTGTTGAACTACTATCTACCTCTTTGGTGACCCTTGGACTATCCTTGATCGGCCTGCACTTTAGTCTGTTTTGACTTTTACTGATCTAATATCTAATGTTTGTTTTACAAACCTTGTTCTCGGGGTATCTAAACCTAAATTTTATTAGTCGTTTTAGTTATGACATCAGATGGAAGTTTCAAACCAAATCTCGTTGCACTTATGTGTAATGACAATAAAATATATTATTATTATTATTATTATTATTATTATTATTATTATTATTATTATTATTATTATTATTATTATTATTACTTTGCTGGCTTTATCTTGCACTGAAAGTTACTCCCTTATAATTTATCTATACACTGTAAATGTCTCGATTGTAATCATGTATTGTCCTTAGCTGACTGTTAATATCAGACATTTTGGGGTACTTGACAAGATCGAGGATTTCTGTTTAAAAGATCTGTAAAACCTGTTTGGCATCTTTTGCGAAAAGCTGCAAAGACCATGAGGACCATGGTTCCAGAACGTCTGTGGCCTGGGAAGGGGTTGAATAGAGGTTGTTAAAGAAGGAACTGCAGATGCTGGAGAATCGAGGGTACACAAAAAGCTGGAGAAACTCAGCGGGTGCAGCAGCATCTAAGGAGCGAAGGAGATAGGCGACGTTTTCGGGTCGAGACCCTTCTTCAGACCAGTCTAATGAATAAAATTTGACTCTGGTAATTTTCTTTTTTTAAATCATTTCTTTTTAATGGCTCATAAGCTGTGTTTGAGTTGATTTTATAGTAACCGGAACCTAACCGACCCGACCCAACTCACAGTGTAATCAACGTGGCGGGGGAACAGTTTGTGTGTGTGATATAGGGTTAGATTCATAATTCTGTTAATTCTCGTTAAATAATCAATTTTTTATAAATTTTGATTCTGGTAATTTTCTTGAATATCTGATAACGACACATAAGCAGCATATGGCACCAATATTGCCACGGGTCGGCTCAAACTCCGCGGCGCGGGGCGGTCGAAGCTGCCGCCCTCCAGTCCAGCGGACGAAGCTGTTGCCGCGGGAGCTCCGGAAAAACCAAAGATCCTATAGCGGAGCTATAGGATCTTTGCCTAGGAGCCCTGTGATCGGCAGCGCCCGCCCGCACAGTATAGCACAGCCCAGGAGCGCCCACCCGCACGCCCGCACAGCTCAGCACAGCACAGCACCCACCGCACAGTTGAAGGAGTGCCCAAACCGCACAGCAGCGCAAAGCCCACCAGCCCGCCCGGTGAAGGGGTGTCCATCCGCCCACCCGCTCCTCGCAACGTTAGTGTGGTCACGGCCGCCGCCGCCTCTCCTCTCCTCGCCTTTTAAAAATGAAACTGGATATTCTTTGGCCTGAAAATAAAACACAAAAAGAAGGAGCTTTGCAGCGAAGTGGCGTGAGAGGCGGGAAAGGGAGAGCGAGTGAGAGGCGGTGGCCATGAAGCAACAGCAACAGCGGAGGAAGCGGGAAGTGTCATAGGATCTTTGGGCTCAACCCCGAAGACGGAGGCGGAAGCAAAGATAATATCTTTGGGCGGAAGCAAGATGGCAGAAGCAAGATGGCGGAGGCTGGTTGCTGAAATGGGTCCTATAATTACCCATGAATCTGCCCATGACCATACTACGCATTTTTCATGGGAGTAGGCCACCTTGCTCCGCTATAGGATCTTTGGCAGCTAGATCCTGTTGCAAAAGCATTCTTGGGATTGGTTGGGGAAATGTTATGTCTCAACTATGTTGCAGACTATGTTGCAGTACCTTACTGCCGTTAATTGTGATTGGTCCAGGAGAGGGGCCTCACCAAAGATGTTTACTTGACCTGGGGATAATGTTTCTTTACTTAACAGAAGTGTTTCCCCCCTATGTGCTTTGTGTTGAAGCTATGTTATGTGCTATTGTATCATTGGGTTAGGGAATTGTCATTCAATGTATTTTGCAGCCCGTATCGGTAATTGGCTTGTAGGGATTGACTCCCTGAAGTAATGTCATGCCCTTAGTTTGGAAGAGTATAAGCTCCTCTAGTATCTTTGGGTATAAGAGGGTGGGTAATTCTTTGGGGTGGGTTGGTTGATTGTGACTTTTGTTCTGTTTGCACGAGATATTGTTGTCTTCCGTGAGTGATCGGCAACCGTCCCTGCAGTTTGTTCTTTAATAAAGTAAGGTTTTGGAACCAGAGTTTGACTTAGTGTTTGACTAAACCAGACTGGGGGTGGGGGGGGGTTAAGTCTAGAACCAGAATTAACAACTGGATAGCACGCAACAAATGTTTTTCACTGTACACATGACAATAAACTAAACTGAAAGAATCTCCTTCCTGTATCTCTATCTCCTTCCTATACTCTATCTCATCATTGTTTGTGCTCCAGCCCACCACAGTGGTGTCATCTGCAAACTTGAGTTAGAGGCAAATGTAGCTGAACAGTCATGGGAGTATAGGTATATAGTAGGGACTGAAAACGCATCCTTGCGGTGTACCGATTTTGAGAATTGTTGTGGAGGAGGTGTTGTCACCTATCCTCACTGATTGTGGTCCGTGAGACAGAAAGTCAAGGATCCACTGGCAGAGGGGGGGTGCCGATTCTTAGGTCCAAGAGTTTGGAAATTGCTTTTGGTGGTAAAAGCAGAGCTGAGGTTGATAAATAGGAATCTAACATCTGTGTTCTTGTTTTCTAGGTGTTTCAGATATTAATTTAGGGCCAAGGAGATGGCAACTACCATTGCAACGGTAAACAAATAGGAGTGAATCAAGGCTGTCTTTGAGGCTGGAGTTAATGTGCTCCATCACAAGTCTCTCAAAGCACTTCATGATGGTGGATGTCAGAGCCACAGCATGGTAGTCATTAAGGTACGTTACCCTACTTTTCTATGGCACAGGGATGATCATGGCCTTAAAGCAGTGGGAACTTCAGAATGGAGTAATGAGTAATTAAAAATGTCTTTCCAGAATAATAAGATTATTTCAAATTACAAAACAAGAAAATTTTGAATTTGGTGATAAACCACATAAACTCTTAGCACGCCAACTGAAAAAACGGGAAACAGAAATTACAATTACTAAAATTAAATCAGACAAAGGGGAATTACTAACACTACCTAAAGATATTAATAAAAGATTTGCTCAATTGTATCAAAATTTATATACATCGAAAACCTCGGCAAATAATACTCAAATTACAAATTTCTTAGACAATTGTAATCTTCCAAAATTAAATATGGTGGAACAACAGGGATTAGGAGCTCAGATTACACTTCAGGAAATAGAAGAAACAATAAATTTGTTGAAGAATGGCAAAACGCCAGGACCAGATGGCTTTAGTAATGAATTCTATAAAAGATTCTACGAGATAATTTCTCCACGCCTGCAAGATTTATATATACACGCTTTTAAAGAAAATAAACTACCAGAAACACTAACTGAGTCAACAATTTTACTTCGGAGTCACTTGAGTGACTACGTGAAGAAGGCCCGCCTGGCGCTGGAACGGCACTACGTCGACGCTGACGGCAGAAGGAAGAGCTGCAGAGGCTAGCTTGTCGACAGCGGTAGGTACGGAACCGGCAGGTAAGTGCAGTTGAAAAACGTTTAGGGTCTGGAAAACTCCGTGCCTGGTGTATTGAACCAGGATTTAAAATGAATTTAAAAACAAAAGTAAAATAAAAGATTAAAATAGAACATAAATACTCTGTATAAAACAACGGAGTTTGAAAAAGAACGTCCCGGGGGAATACCCAGCGATCGGGACTGGAGATTAATTACGGGGCCGTTTCCGATACTGGTGACCGTTAAAAATACGTTAGGCCAATGAATATTAAAAATATGCCAATAACGATGAATAATTTACAGATATTACAACAATTTCCTTTCAAGATAACAAATGAAAATATTAAATATCTTGGCATTTTCGTTACAAAAAGATTTGATTCTTTATTTAAATCTAACTTCCCGTTATTACTGAACAAATTAAATAAGAATATTTTATACTGGAAAAGTTTACCTATTTCAATGTTAGGTAAAATCAACGCGATAAAAATGATTTTTCTCCCACAATTATTATATTTATTTCAATTAATCCCGATATATCTCCCTAAAAATTAAAAAAAAAAAATTAGACTCCCTAGTTACTAACTTTATCTGGGATTATAAGAACCACAGAATAAATAAAAAACACTTATGTAAAGCTAAAATAAATGGGGGATTAGCATTACCAAATTTTATGTTTTATTACTGGGCAGTTAATATCAAAAATATGAATTTTTGGCTAGAAGAAATAGATAACAAACCAAACTGGTTAAAAATGGAAAAAGAAGATTGTTCTCCATTTGAAATTAGTTCTATAATATTTGCTAACACTAACGTAGCTAAGAAAATTTATAGTGAAAACCCGATAATAGAAAACGGAATCCGCATTTGGAAACAAATAAAGAAAACATTAAAATTAAAATCTATACCGTTAGGTCTTACCATTGCCAACAATTTTACGTTTTAACCTTCAATGATGGATAAGGCTTTTTTACAATGGAAAAATAAAGGAATTTTAAACATAGGGGATCTTTATAAGGAAAGCTCTTTTCTTTCATTTCAAGAGTTACAACAAACTTATGGACTACATAACAATGAATATTTTAGATATTTACAAATCAGAAACTATATCTCTGCAAATACACAAGAACTTAGAAATAGAAAGACTGAAATTTTAGATGAATGCTTGAATAAACATCCAAATACAGAAAAACTGATATATATTTATAATATTTTATTGGAAAGTGATATCCCATCAACGGAAACACATAGACAGATTTGGGAAAATGAATTGTCAAATAATAAGGAAATATGGACGAAAGCTTACAACACATACATCATTGTTCGTTAAATGCTAAACATGCTCTTATACAGTTTAAAATTCTACATAGACTACATTACTCCAAATCTAAATTACATAATATATTTCCAAAATTATCGCCTATATGTGATAAATGTCAAATCTCAGAAGCAAATTTGTCACATTCATTCACTAATTGTATAAAGATTGTAGAATATTGGAACGAAATATTTAAGATAATTTTGAATGTTATTAATATTACTATGATTTCTGATCCAAAGTTAATAATACTTGGAATACTTGAAACGGACCAACTAATTACAATGAACCAAAGAATTTTTATCGACTATTGTCTAATAGGGAAAAAATTAATACTAAAATTTTGGAAAGGCCCTGCATCCCCAACAATTAAAATGTGGAATACAGAAATGTCGGAGACACTTCACTTGGAGAGATTGAGGCTTGTCCTTATGGATAGGTTAGATCTCTTCAGAGGGATTTGGTCTCCATATATTAAATATTTACAGGGTCATAACGGTTCGGCGCGAAGACTTGACTGAGGCCTGAATATCTGAATGGATGAAGAAATATATATAATAAATCATGAATATATCTCCAAGGACGGATTAATGAGTAATATTCCAATCTCCATCAAACTTTCAACACTCTCTTTTCTATTTTCTATTTTTTATTTTTTCTATCCTTAATTAGAAAAAAGTATAGAAACACATTATATTAAATTCTTAATATTAGTGCGAATATAGATATCATTAGTTGTATGAAAATATTATTAATGTCTTGTATTTTTAATTACATAAAATTGTGTAGTTTCAACTATAATAATTTAGAAATATAAAGTCAATAATAATACAAACACTCTTATTATTATGAAAATATAATGAATATTATAGAAGTTCGGTTAATATTGTGTATTATACAATTATAACATGGGGGACTTGTATTTTGAAATCAGAGGAAATATGGATATTATGAGTAGTATGAGTATATTGCTAATATTAGGAATGTACTATACACACTCCCAATTATACAAAATAAATAACCTTGATATGTATAATTGATAATATTACAAATAATATAAACAGTATCAACTTATCATTAATATTATATATTTTTTATCGTCGTATAAGAGTGTACTTTGTAATTACTTTGTTTCTATAATAAAAAAAAAAAAATTAAAAAAAAAAAAAAAAAATACTTTAGGGAGTTTAAGATGCTCCACAAACTTTTGGCGGGGGGGGAATTTTAAATAAGTCAGAAAGGCCATAATTTAAAAAGTTAATAAAGGCCTTCAGACGGAAAATAATGGAAATATTCCCTAACCTACCCTAAGGGGGTTTCACGTATAAAAAGGGAAAAAATATGATGAAATATGGTGGGAATATCTACCTCAGATATTTCTGAAGGTAGTCTCCTTGAGGGGGAAAAAACTCAGGAGAAAACAAGGGCAGTGAAAAATAAAATGCAAAAAACTGACCCTAAAAATGCACTGATAGTGGTGGCTGGTCATGAAGTACCCACCACAGCACCTAAAAGTCTCACTAAAAGCTGTTATGGTTAAAACAGCAGAACTAATGATGAGTGAGGCCATGAAAAATAAACATGGGAAAAACCTCACCAAAGCTGTAATGATTGAAACAGCAGAATATGATAAAACTTTTATGTTTATAAAGATATCAACGGTGAATCCGTTTATGATATCCATGTCTCAAATTATATGAGATATAAAGAAATACAATTTCAAAGTATTTCAAACTGGTGCATGGCATTACTATTCAAAAAGAAAAATAAAATAAAATAAAATGTTGTGCAAATAACTAATACTTTTAAAATAAAATAAATTGCCATCAGTTTGTGGAGCTCAATGGGAAGAAATATATATAATTTACCAAATCTGCACTATAGATTCACAGATCAATACAAATCAGGTTATGTTAAACTCCTGATTATTATGGAATAAACCTGCCTTATGATAAATCAAAGATATTGATTACAAAAGAACAGACTACTGATCTTTAAACTTTGGGGGGAAAAACTACGATCCAATGAAAGATTTGATAATGGATCAAAACAAAGGCAAAGATCTTTTGGGGGAAAAACTATGATCCAATGAAAGATTTGATAATGGATCAAAACAAAGGCAGAAGTTGTATAATCCAACATAGCCTTATCCAAACCCATATAATTGGGAAAAGAAGGCTTGAAGTACGTTGAAGAGGTGCAAACATCTGGTTACAAAATAAGTTCATGAAATCTCCAATTGTGGGGGATCACAGGGGTATTATGATCATTAATTTAATATAACTAAGGAAGGATTGGTTCACCTGTATAAGAAAACCTTAAAAATTGATTTTAGGTTTGCACCCAAAAGTAACTCCAATAAAGAAGGGGTACGAACATATATATTATAAAATTACCTCAGTGTAAAGATTTGATGGTATAAACCATACAAAACATCATTTTATATACACTTTCAGAGTGTAAGAACATTTATTAAAATGGAAACATCTAGAACATGGAAATACAGTTGCTATTAACAAAGTGTTAATCAATATTACAGGTGCTTGAAATTAATTAAAGTGGGTCAAGCTGTGCAAGTTAAAACATTGTCCAAAGGATTAAACCAGTTCAAGGCTGTTAAACAGAATACTGGAGGAACAATTATGCTGATAAAAGATCAGCACTTGCACTAATGAGGTCATGGTCATGGGTTATCTTGATTACATTTAAATTGGAAGGTTATAAGAGTCAGCTGCAAATTAGTGCTGCAATTACAAACCTGGTGGAATGCAAGGACCTGACCCATTACATAAAGCGTATGCTTAGGCATTAATAAAATATTAATAAATTAATATTCTGAATTTAGAAGTAATTCAGCACCATAAGAGGGGGAAAATTGTTCCATGATACAAATATGTCTCATTGTTGTTGACGTGCTTTGTCCCTCCATTAGGTTAGGTAAAGAATAAATAAAGTTCCAAAAGAAGGAATACAGAAGCTTATAAGAATATGTATGCCTTTGTGAGAGGCTTATGCAAATATCAAATGATACGTTATCATTATTAAAGTAATGTAAAAAAGGTTCACAAGCTGCTTCAACTATAAGATTAACAGCTGTTGCAAACTGAAGCAAGTGTTACAGATGACGTACAGCTTTTGTGAATGTTTGGGTAAAGATAAGAATATTATCTATTCTTATAAGAATAATTGATATGTCTCTTGTTGGGACTGCGGACAATAATACCAGGTGAGCATAAATGGTTTGTCCTAAGAAATTTTCCAAACATTTGTATTAATTATTGAAGTATAAGGAGTTATGGATTAAATATCGATTGTTTTATTATGGAAGTGTCCATGTCGTATCAAGATGAACAATACCACGGCTGTGGCATATGTTAAAACACACAAGATAAGTCAAATAACAATCATGGGATTATCTGAGTAAACAGATGTGGCATATTTTAAAGTTTAGTCCAGCTGTTTATCTCTAAGGAAGAGACAATGGTATCGGAGACAACAAATTTGGGAGAAAAACATATTGTCATTAATATGGATTACTTACGATTAATCTGGTTGCATACAGATTAAATCACCGATCTTTCGAATGTTTCTTGTGGGTAAACCAAGAACAGGGAAGGTGGATGCTTTTCTCCCAATTACATGAGGAAAAGATGTTCTTTTGTGTTCCTCATTTTGTTTGATAGGGCAGTGTCTGATGAAAATGTAGCAGGCATTTTGGTGGCCTAATACGGATCCTTCATGGTTTCATAAATATTGAGTGATGTTGAACTACTTGTGATGATTCATAGTTGCAGTAATTTATTGAAGTCTGAGGAAGGGTCTCGACCCGAGGCGTTGCCTGTCTCCTTTCGCTCTTTGGATGCTGCTGCACCCGCTGGGGTCTCCAGGTTTGTGTAACCCTGCAGTAATTTATTGTTGTACAAAGGCATCCATGACATGAAAATATGAATTTGACTATCTGCAGGTTGACCAGACCATTACAACAGCTGATGGTCAAAGAAGTCTATGAATGTTTAACTAATATAACAACATAACAATAAAATAATTATGTATAAAAGAAGTGTTATACCTGCAATTTGCAGAAATAAGTCTAAAAAAACAATATTTTGTTATAAGAAATTGGAAGTCTGTGTATACAGTAAAGTTATTTTATCATATTAGATATATGTGAGTTCCTTGTGGATTGCATTTTTCTGAGTATCTAATTGATAGAGCCAATAATAGGGCTCAGAGTGTTACCGTCCTATTAACGGACAATATATTAACCAAGAAGTTATCAGGTGCATTCATAATATCCCGATATGGAAAGGGATATATATGTAGATATTAATATAAATATATATATATATATATATGTGTATATATATAATCTGTCCAAAATTGTAATATATAAGTCGGGAGATAAATAATCCTGAATTGCCTTAGGCAATGGACTCTAACTCTATCTATGATTCAAAAAAGTTAAACATTGAAAATAATAATGCTGATGACTTTAGTATCAATATAAGAGTGCAAACATTGCAAATGTTACGTTATAATTGCATGTGGATACAGATTGCATTATATATGTTTATGAATTTACCAAACAAAGCACACCAAGAGGAGCTGAAACCAAGGTAAACCTATAAGCATATCCTGTCGGCCTTAAGTTGTGTGTGTGTGTGTGTGTGTGAACATTGATGAAATATGTTGAAGTAGGTAAGAGTCTCTGTGGTAATGAGACTGCTTATTACACACAAAAAACACATTAGGTTCAGTAAAAACTGATGGTTCTAGAGGAATGTATTCTAGATGGTTAGAAATTGGATACACTCAGTGGAACTAGACACTGAAAGGTGGAAAATCACTCTGTTAATGAGGTAGATACATTCACAGGAATGGCACGGGATGAGCCACTTGAGCAAAGATGCAAGGCCGCAGGAGGGTGTAAATTAATGTTAAAGTAAAAAGGAACCAGTCATGGTGTCAGGTTTGGACACGGAGTGTTGGGTTCTCTATAATTGTTGCTTTGTCATACCATCAAAATATATATATATCAATTGATATTTTGTGATAAACTTGCCTTTCAATGGAAAGGGCATTACTTTTATTCTTTATAATGTGAAATAATTTATCACATAACTTGAGGCAAGGTTTGGGGAAAAATGTGTTATTCGCTCGTTACTGTGTTAAATGAGCCGGACTGTCGTATGGAATAAATTCTACGACATGAAAAACACAGAAAGCTTCAAACTCTTCACGTAGTCACTCACGTGACTCCGAAGTAAAATCGTAAGATTAAACGAGAACTTACCAGTTCGAAGTTTGATCTTTATTTTATGAGGAGTAACGATGAGGGATTACGTGCCCTCCACTTCACACCCTCATAAAATGAATGATCATCTGGTAGTTCTAAATCTATGATGAGCCTTACTATCTTACTCCGGCTATTGTGTTCTGTGTTTTTCATGCCGCTGCTTTGAAGTATGCCGTTCCAGCGCCAGGCGGGCCTTCTTCACGTAATCCCTCATCGTTACTCCTCATAAAATAAAGATCAAACTTCGAACTGGTAAGTTCTCGTTTAATCTTACTATTACACATACCTAAAAAGGATAAAGATCTAGAAGACCCAGGCTCATATAGAGCCATAGCACTCTTAAATACAGATAAAAAAAATATTAGCAAAGACCCTAGCGAGAAGATTGAGTAAATATGTTAGCAAACTAATAAACCCGGACCAAACAGGGTTTATACCAAAGAGATACCCATTTAACAATTTAAGACGGCTGTTTAATATAATGTACTCACATAATACTGAAGAAGACCTAGCAATTATTTCATTGGATGCAGAAAAAGCTTTTGATCAAGTAGTATGGCAATATTTATTCAAAGTATTGCAAAAATTTAACATGGGAGATAACTTTATCTCATGGGTAAAATTATTATACGATAAGCCGACGGCTAGATTACTGACTAATAATATATTATCCCCGAAATTCCAATTAGCAAGGGGCAATAGGCAGGGGTGCGCACTATCGCCCCTGCTATTTGCACTAGTGATAGAGCCTTTAGCAGAAAGTATAAGAAGTCATCCGAATATTCATGGATATAATACCAAACACTCAAATAATAAAATCTCATTATATGCAGACAACATATTATTATATATTACAAATTCGCAAATTAGCATACCAAATATACTAAATTTAATAGAGGAATTTGGTTCTTTTTCAGGATATAGAATAAACTGGAACAAAAGCGAAATTATGACGATAAAACCTCAAGAGCCGACACATCTGTTGAAATTCCCTTTTAGGAAATCTAATTTCCCACTCTTACTGAATAAACTACATAAGAATATTTTATATTGGAAAACATTACCTATTTCAATTCTAGGTAGAATTAATGCAATAAAAATGATTTTTCTCCCGCAATTACTATATCTTTTCCAATTGATTCCGATATACCTTCCTAAAATTTTTTTTAAGAAGGTTGACTCCATAGTCACCAACTTTATCTGGGATTATAAGAGCCATAGAATAAATAAAAAACATTTATGTAAATCAAAAATAAATGGAGGTCTGGCACTGCCAAATTTTGTGTTTTATTACTGGGCAGTTAATATTAAAAAATATGAACTTTTGGTTGGAAGAAATAGATAAACAATCACATTGGTTAAAAATGGAAAAAGAAGATTGTTCACCTTTTGAAATTAGCTCGATTTTATTTGCCAATACTAAACTATGCAAGAAAACCTATAGAGAAAACCCTATAATAGAAAGTGGGATACGTATCTGGAAACAACTAAAGAAAACATTAAAATTGGAATGTATACCACTAGCTCTCTCAATTGTAAACAATATTACATTTAAACCCTCAATGGTGGACAAAGGTTTTTTACAATGGAAAAACTATGGAATTAATAAGATGGGCGATCTCTACAGGGAAAACTCCGTTCTTTCATTTCAAGAATTACAACAAATTTATGGATTACATTCAAAAGATTACTTTAGATATTTACAAATCAGAGACTATGTAAAATCAAATATCACAGGAATTTAGAAATAGAAAGACAGAAATTTTAGATGAATGTCTAAATAAACACCCGAACACAGAAAAATTGATATCATATATTTATAACATTTTATTGGAAAATGATGTACCAATGACAGAAATATATAGGCAGTTATGGGAAAACGACTTAGGTCAAATAATCAGACCAGAAGTATGGGATGAAAGTTTACAACATATACACCACTGGTCGTTAAATGCTAGACACTCTTTGATACAATTTAAAGTATTACATAGATAGCATTATTCAAAATCCAAATTACACAGAATTTTTTCAAATATATCTGCAATATGTGATAAATGTCAGCACTTAGAAGTTAACTTAACGCACTCATTCACAAACTGTATAAAAATGACTAACTTTTGGACAGAAATATTTAAGATAATTTTGAATGTTGTAATACGAATTTGGTTCCTGACTCAAAATTAATAATATTAGGAATATTAGAAACAGATCAATTAATAACAACGAATCAAAGATTTTTTATCGATTACAGTTTAAAAATTGGGAAAAAATTAAGATTGATATTTTGGAAAGGTCCTACAACCCCACAATCAAAATGTGGATTACAGGAATGTCGGAGACACTTCACCTGGAAAGATTAAGACTTGTCCTACTGGACAAGTTGGATCATTTCAGAGGGATATGGTCTCCATTTATTGAATATTTAAAGGGTCAAAATGGCTCGGTGCGAGAACCTGACTGAAGCCTGAATGAAAGAATAGATGAAGAATCACATATAATAAACCATAGATATATCTCCAATGATGTATAACCTGCTTAACACTTCATTCATCTTTTTGATTTTCTATTTTTACTTTATTTTCTCTATTATTTCCTAGTATTAAAAATTAAAAAATGCATAGAAGTACAAATAAGATATAATTGTTAATATTAATAATATTAAGAATGTATGTGACATGTATATTCTTCTTTTAATATGTACTTACTTCTAATAAAAATATTTAACAAGAAATTCCCTTTTAGAATTGCTACAGAAAAATTTAAGTATTTGGGCATCCAAATTACTAGGAAATATAAATCACTACTCAACGCAAAGTATATGCCTTTATTAACTAAATTAAAGGGGTTGATTAAATTTTGGAAAACACTGCCGATCGCCTTAATAGAATAAATGCGATATAAATGATCTTCTTACCACAAATGATTGTTCCCCTTATAATATAGGAGCGATCCTTCTTTCCCCGATGAAACTGAACAATATAATATATAAGAAACATCCAATTATTCACAGTATAATACGAATTTGGAAACAAATAAAATTAACTTTAAAATCAAGAAAACTATCGCTTCTTTCTCCAATAGCTAATAATCCCTCATTCAAACCATCTATTATTGATAAAACGTTTAATGGGAAAGAATAGGAATTAAAATGATGGGAGATATGTATGAAATGGGAAAACTTTTATCATTCCAACAATTACAACTAAAATATAATTTGAAAAGTAATCAATATTTCAAATATCTTCAAATTCAAGATTATTTGAAAAAATATATACAAAGATATCAAACTTTAACCCCAGATTTATTAGAGGAAGGAATAAATCTAAAGCTAATGGAATGTTGGCCTTCATAACAAGAGGATTTCAGTACAGGAGTAAATAGGTTCTTCTGCAGTTGTATAGGGCTCTGGTGAGACCACATCTGGAGTATTGTGTACAGTTTTGGTCTCCTAATTTGAGGAACCACATCCTTGTGATTGAGGCAGTGAAGCGTAGGTTCACGAGATTGATCCCTGGGATGGCGGGACTGTCATATGAGGAAAGATTGAAAAGACTAGGCTTGTATTCACTGGAGTTTAGAAGGATGAGGGGGATCTTATAGAAACATATAAAATTATAAAAGGACAGGACAAGCTAGATGCAGGAAAAATGTGAGTCCCACAGTCTTAAAATAAAGGAGAGGTCATTTAAGACTGAGGCGAAAAAAAACTTTTTTACCCAGAGAGTTGTGAATTTATGGAATTCCCTGCCACAGAGGGCAGTTGAGGCCAAATCACTGGATGGATTTAAGAGAGTTGGATAGAGCTCTAGGGGCTAGTGGAGTCAAGGGATATGGGGAGAAGGCAGGCACGGGTTATTGATAGCGGACAATCAGCCATAAGGGCTGAATGGCCTCCTCCTGCACCTATTTTCTATGTTTCTATGAATGAATAGAAAGGCAGAATCAAGCAATTTAATATCTTACTTATATATCTTACTTCTAAATATAGAAACACCAACGACAGAGGCAATTAGAAGGGACTGGGAACAAGAGTTATTGATAAAAATTCCGAACGATAGATGGGAAAACAAAATCTATTATATGTAAGTAAATGTTCAATAACCTAATTCAATTTAAAATTTTACATAGATTATGCTATTCAAAAACTAGACTGAATAAAATATTTTTAAATGTTTCCTCCACTGTGATAAATGTCTAACTCAAAATGCCACTATAGCACATTCCTTTGTCTCTTGTACAAAACTGCATACATTTTGGAATGAAATTTTTGGAATTTTTGCAAAACTATTTAACACAAAATTGAACCCCAATACAGAACTGATTATCTTTGGATCAATGGAAGAGGGAAGTAAACTAATTATATTCCAAGAAGCTTTTCTTAATTGCGGTTTAATAACAGCAAAAAAACTTATACTCAAATTTTGGAAAAACACAACCACGCCAACATTCAAAATATGGATTTCAAATATGTCGGAAACGCTACATCTTGAAGAAATGAGATTCCTCCTACTAGGCAAAGTAGACCAATTCTTAAAGACTTGGTCTCCTTTTATCAACTTTTTACAAGTAGATGGTGCAACATAACATAACCTTAAAAATTAAATGGTTTGGAACCGGGTGACGGATGTGCAAAAATACGAAATAGGTAGATCTCTCCTAATCTCTCTTTTCTCTACTTTCTCCCTTTTTTTTCAATCTTTTTAGCTTCTCATCTCTGTCGCTTATTTCTTTTGCTATCTGTTTCTATTCGCTTGTCTATCTATTCCGACACTCTTTATTTCTTTTTTCTCTCACTGTTCTTTTATTATTAAATTAAAAATACGAAGTTGTACAAGAATGGAAATATGTGTTTATGTATTAAGTACTCAAGTACCCCACTATTGTACTTCTAACAAAAATAAACAAACAAAAAAAAAATGTCTGTGCATACAGTAGCTTTGCACAGGTCCTCTGATCTGCATTGTTCCTGAGGATGCAGTTAGGGATTTCATCTGGACCAGCTGCTCCACAGATTCACTCTCAGAAAGGCCAATCCTATACCTGCCACAGTAACCTTTGGTACAGGCGCACCCGAGACTGATGTTCCTTCACCACCCTTCTGTTCAAATTGTGATAGAATGCATTGAGTTAATTGGGGAGGGACCCATTGTTGCCAGTGATACTGTCTGCCTTCGCTTTGTAGCCCATTATAATGTGCACGCCCTGTTACAATCTACGGGTATCTGTATCATTGCTTTGGGACTCCAGCTTGGTAGTTAAAGAATATCATGTTATGAAGACAATCGTGTCAATAGATTAAAGGGGGTTAGGGTCTCAAGAGTTTCAGACTCGCAATGACAAAGTTTCATTTTTTCCATAACAGTTCAAAAACAATGGGATTTTAAATAGTAATAAGTTTATTTTTGTTACTGCACACTAAAATACTAAAAGGCTTTATATTGCATTGCTTAAAAGAATATAATTGAGCAAGTATCAATAGATGTAATTGCTTGTTAATTTAAATGGTCACAAGTAGTGAAATGGACAGTGTGTTCTTAAGAGACAATGGTCTCTGATTACTGTGGGGAGTTTACATGAAAACAGATTTTTGTTTCCCTCAACTGTTTTTCTCTCTACAACTTCTTTCCTGCTTGTCAATTTCTGAAGTAGCTTTAAAGTGTTTCCCTACTTTCTGATTTAAATCACATTGTTCCCACCTAATTCAAACAATGTTCCCTAATTCATTAGTCATGTTATATATGTACAGTATAATTGGAGTTATGGAAATATGCATTATAGCAGATCTACTTGTAATAGGAAGTAATAGCCAGAGAGAGTGCAGAGAAGATCCACCCCTTATATCCCCAGGGTCAGTTCTGACCTGATAGAGATTATAAAGGGCAGAGACAGTGCAGATAGTTGTAAGTTATTCCACTTAACCAGAGGTATCTAAAATTAGAGGAGATCGGTTTAGGATAAGTATGAGGTTTAAGGTATCTGAGGAAGTGCTTTGTCACCCAAAAGATGGTTAGAATCACGGACTGAAACAGTAATGGCACAGGTACTTTCACAATATTTAACCTAAATAAACACTTGAATTACCAAGGCTTAGGAGGTTATGGACCGGGTCCTGCTAGATGACACAGATAGGAAAAACTCAAAATGATGTATCTATTTTCCTTTCATCTATTTCTCCAAAGCAATCTGGCTGATATATTTTTCAGATAAAAATTGTACATAACAATATTAGTAGTTGTTTAACATTGGTAAACAGTGTCGTTGTGTGAATGTAACAAGGAACTGCAGATGCAGGTTTAAACGGAAGATAGACAAAAAAAAGCTGGAGCAACTCAGCAAGTCAGACAGCATCTCTGGAGAAATCTCTGGAGACTCTACAAGGATTTATAACGTCATCGGGTGGCGCTGCTCGCGGCTGCCTCTCCAGCAGTTTGTCTGTCATTTCACCCTTTTTGTTTTTTTTAGTTTGTCAAAAGTATGGTTTACAAAGTCTTTTTTATGTTGGTGGATGTGGGGGGGGGGGGGGAATAAACCATTTCCCAGTCACGTAGATGGTAGAGGATGCGTCTCTTCTCCGAGTCACATCTTCGCCCCCCCCACCCTTCGTGGCCTACCATCTGGATTAGCGTGGCCTTCCCTGCCAGAGACCGGCCAGAGCTTCAGCAGCGGCGCAGCACTGCATTCCATTGTGGAGCCGGACGATGCCTTATCGGGGATCAACGGGGGTCTAGAGTGTTGGGCCTGATGTTGAACACCATGGAGCTATGGTTTGCGGAGCATCCAGCCGCGGACAGCGCTGACTTTAGCATCACGGAGTCCTGGGATCCTTTGCCGAGGGTCGTCAGCGTTGAACCTCCATCCAGTTCGGCCTGTGGACTTCGGGTGCTGCGGTCTCTGGTAGGAAGTAGCCGATTCGGAAACTCCAAGCCACTGAAAATGGTCTCTGTTCCGACGTCGGAGTTTTCGATCATCCCGGCAAGAGGGCCTGAACATCGGCGACTGCGGAGAGGGCTCAAAGGCCCCGAACACAGTGGAACTAAGAGGAATATGACTGAACTTTATTGCTTTCCCTCACAGTGGGAAATGTTGATTCTGCTGTGTGGTGATGTTCATGTTAAATTATATCGTGTATTGTGTTCTTTTTATTCGTATGGCTGTATGGTAATTCAAATCTCACTGTACCAATTGGTGCATGTGACAATAAATGTAACTTGAACTTGAACTTGAACTTGAAAAGGAATAAGTGACGTCTCAACCCGAAACATCACCTATTCCTTTTCTCCGGAGGTGCTGTCTGACCCACTGAGTTACTCCAACTTTTTGCGTCTATCTTCACTGTGTTATCTACCAATCTGGTCAATCTGACAAATATGATAAGTGAACAGATAAGTGCAATTTCAGTGATCTATTGCCTCATAAAACTGCCATTACAGTTCTGATGCATCTGAAGTACACTTTCCAAACTTTTTTTAAAAGACCAGCAGCAACAGCAACGATGCAATAAAATGACCAGTTGGACGGATACAGATCAATCAATTTTAATCAAGACTTTGTTTCATGTGTTTAGAGAATAAGTAGCCAACCTGCGAATGAGGGGAATTAGTCAGAGACTCAAATAATGACAGTGACTGACACTGATCTCTGCAGTCAAATCTGGCCATCAGGGAGAGAAACTCCATTGTGTTATTCAGTATTACAAGCAAGCCATATGGATCAAAATCAGTCTGGTCACTTAATACTGAGCATCCACAAGTAACTGAGGACCGCACGAGTAGCAGGAAGATAAATCCATGATCAGTGACCTCTCGACCCAACGGGGAGTGCAGAAGGCCACGCAGGGAGCAGCATGGGCATACCAAAGAATTCGGTGCTAATCTGCTGAAACAGCAGCACAGGATTTAATGTAATGTTCAAGACTAAATGGACTAAGCTGTTCCAATAGCACCAACTAATCCCTGATCTCTACCACTAAAAATAACAAGGGCAGCAGAGGCAGTGCAACCATCAGCACATTCTCCTTCAAGTCAGACATCATCCTGCTTTGTAAATATATCATTGTACATTCATCATCAATGGGAGTAAATCCAGGAATTTTATCCCCACCAGCACTCTTTAAGTTAGGGACTAGCAGTTTAAGAAGGCAGCTCATCCCCATTCTCAGAGATGATGAGGGAAAAAAGCTGGCCTTGACAGTTATAGCCACATCCCCAAAAAGAAAAAAAAGATGTTTTTTTAATAATTCACTATGGCATTGCTACACCTAAATTTCAGGTTATGATCTACTACACATGCGATGCTTTGGAATCCAGTTAAAAAAAAAGCAGAGCTCTTTGAAATTATAAAGGTTTCTGACTGTTGAAATCATCATGAACCATTAGAGCAACGTTGGACAGGAACCTTACATTATTCCTTCATTCTGTAGAAGTCCACTTCGCCAGACGTCCTCTGTACACAACACTAGTCCAAGGGATGGATCCTGGTGATAGATGCTACCACCTCCTATCATGTGTATGTTATCTGTCCAAACTGCATTACATGCTGCAAACTTCAGTACTATGAAACATCCAAGAGTTTAGTGGAAAATGCAGTCAGCCATCTCATATTTACACCTGTTTGCCACCCATGCACTGCTTGCAGTGCCCTCAGCAAAAACTCCATACACATTATTTTAGACTGTCCCATCCACCAAAGCATCAACAAAAAGAGGAGCTTGTCACAAGGACCGCAGGAAGAAAAGGAGATGGAGAAAGATGGTGAAAAGCCCAATGAATATCAGACAAGGCAAGTGCAAGGCTATGCAGATCATGTGATATCCAACAGAGAGAAGGTTATTTGTAGTCAAGTACACCTCAGCAACTCACTCGTGAGGGTGTTACTTTATGGAGCTCATTCAATGTGCTTCTGTGTTCGCAGACAGCCTTTTTCAACAAACGTTTTGTAGTCAACATGGATCAACATGTAAATGATACTGGGATATCACCAATGTTCCCGTCAAATTCATTCCATCTCACAGGAGTGTAATGAAAGGGCACTCTATTGTTGGAAACTTAAGGGATCAGATCATCGTACAAAGTATCATATGACTAGAAACAATACTCCGGTCATACGCTGATCACTTTTGTTACTTTGATCCAAAATCACTGCCTAGAATTTGCTTTGGGAAACAAAAATGGCAGCCCTAACAGAACATGGCAAAGAAACTTTGTGCTTGGAAAGAGTTCATAACAAAATATATTTCAAACGAGTGAACTTGCAGCAGTTGTGGTCTCTTGCATTTGCATCCAACAAAGCCATTTGCCTCATTGAGATAATGATTTGCCATTGGGAACCTTAAGATAATGCACCAATCCAGCACTGATCAGTAATCAGCTCTGAGAGGGCCTCTGAAAGATGAACTTTATTAATAAGGTGAGTCGTCAGATTCACTTACTGTGATTACTCTTGTTACAGCCAACTGAGTGCAGAGTGGGAAACAACTAATTGGTTGAAAAACTAATCCTGATCATGTTCAAATCAAATGCTATTCCACTTTGTGCAAATTCTCTGAGAAATTGATCCTATTTGGGTTATCCCCTTCTCTTTTCTGGTTCAGAGCTAACGTTCTCTATCCCAGCCAAAGTCAGTGCGGGTAAATTACAACATCCATCAAGCCTTGGCATGTTGGCCTTCATAGTGAGAGGATTTGAGTATAAGGGCAACGAGGTCCTACTGCAGTTTCACAGGGCCCTGGTGAGACCACGCCTGGAGTAATGTCTGCAGTTTTGGTCTCCTAATTTGAGGAAGGACATTCTTGCTATTGAGGGAGTGCAGCGTAGGTTCACCAGGTTAATTCCCGGGATGGCAGGACTGACATATGATGAACTAATGAGTCGACTGGGCTTGTATTCACTGGAATTTAGTAGGATGAGATGGGATCTTACAGAAACATATAAAATTCTTAAGGGATTGGACAGGCTAGATGCAGGAAAAATAGTCCCGATGTTGGAGGAGTCCAGAGCCAGGGTTCACAGTTTAAGAATGAGGAGTCGGTCATTTAGGACTGAGATGAGGAGAAACTTTCACCCAGAGAGTTGTGAATTTGTGGAATTCTCTGCAACAGAAGGCAATGGAGGTCAATTCACTGGATGTTTTCAAGAGAGAGTTAGATTTAGCTCTTAAGGCTAACATAATCGAGGGATGTGGGGAAAAGGCAGGACCGGGGTACTGATTTTGGATGATCATCCATGTTCATATTGAATGGCGAAGCTGGCTTGAAGGGCTAAATGGCCTACCTCTGCACCTATTTTCTATGTTTCTGTCTTAATCACTGCACTTAGCCTCTTTACTGAAGCTAAATTTTAGTACAAATAATTCTGTTATAACACAATAGTTGCATTACACATTAACTTATAAACTTCATGTACAGCAAATCATGTTATAAAAACAATTGTGTCAATGGGGGGAAAACAGGTTAGGAACCAGAGAGTTTCATATTGGCAATAATAAAGTTTTCTTCCAGCTGGATTAAAAAAAAATAAAGGTGTAAATAGCTGTAAATGTATTTTTATTACTGTAAACTAAATTTATTAATGGCTTTGCGTTACACTGGGACTGACAGACTATTTTCTTAAAAGCCAATGGTGTCTGATTACTGTGGGGAAGTTACACAGAAACTGTTTTCCCTGTTTGTCTGTTTTTTCCAAGATAGTTTTTTTCTGTTTGCCAATTTAACGTAGTTCGCTAATTCCTGATTCAATTCCCATTATAAACAGTTCAGCCCGCTTAATACAAATAGCATTTCCTAATTCATCAATTGCATTATATCCAAATTGTTTTACAGAAGCATGCTTTATAACATAACTATGCCTCCTCGCAGTGCCATTAGAATGCGAATAGAATATTGCAAAAGGTGCTATTAAAGCAAGATAAAGTGAGTCACACTTTGTGAACTCAAGGACAAGCTTTATTAAACAAAAATAATTCCAAAACAATAGGAGTGTTACTGAGACACAGGGTAATTGCATGTCGCTGCAGCAGGTCACACCCTCGACTGAATTCCTAACCCGCGCACCTGCCTCTTGCCACATGATGAATGAGGGTTCGATTAACCAATGGCCTGACCACCGGATGGCGCCACACGAACCGCCCTCCCCCCCAGAACCGGAGGAACAAAAACAAGCAAGAGGACGAATGCAACATCCTGATCTTGTAACCACAGGACCCGCATTCGGACACCCTACAGGCATGGGCGACAGAGACTGAGACGGCGGATGCCCCCCATGGCGAGGCTGAGCCACCTGCACCAGCTGCTCAATGTCCTCAGGCATCTGCACCAGAAACACGTGCTCAAAAAGGAAACAGGGCTGATGACCGTCCATCAAGGTGAGAATTTCACTAGTCATATCCCATTGCTTGCGATCACCAAGACCACCCATGTTCAGAATCCTCGCAGCCCGCTCGCTCTTGCTGAGCCCGAACGTGTGCAATAGGAGCGCCTTCCGTCCTTCATACTTGCCGGCAGCCAGCGGCTGGCGAAGAAAATGAATGAGACGATCGGCCGTGTGCTGATCTAAGGCCCCGACCATGTAATAATATTTTGTGTCGTCAGTGGTAATGTGCCGAATATGAAATTGAGCCTCGGCCTGCTCAAACCATACATGCGGCTGCGACGTCCAAAACATGGGCAATTAACTGCAATGGCGTTTTGCTGAGCTGCTTCCATTTGCAATCCAAAACCACAGTTGGGAAAACGTTAAGGTCACCAATAAATTGAGTGGTGGCGCCATCCAGTGTGGCAGCCTCACCAGCAGCTGTCCGTCCTTTCATCCTCTGTGTTATTTTTAGTCTGTCTAAAAGTTTGTTTTCAGATATTTAGACTTTTTTGTGCGGAGTGTGGGGTATGGGGTGTGGGGACGAAGGGCGAAAGGGGAAACTGTTTCCCAGTCACTACCTGGTCGAGGATGCGTCTTTTCTCCGAGCCTCATCTCCCCCCCCCCCTCCTCGTGGCCTACCAACTGGATTGTTGTGGCCTTTCCTGTCGGATATCGGCCAGAGCTTCAGCAGTGGAGCGGCACGGAATTACCATCACGGAGTGGGCGTTGCCTTACCGGGGATTGCCGTGTTGGAGCGCCGGAGGGCCTGCCAACTTTAGCACCGCGGAGCTCTGGTTTGCGGAGCTTCCAGCTGAGAGTGGCGTTGACTTTAACACCACGGAGTCCTGGGTCTTTCGCCAAGGATTGCCAGCGTTGGAACTCCGCCCAGCTCGGCCTGTGGATTTCGGAAGCCGCAGTCTCCGGTTGGAAGTGGCCGATTCAGAACTCCAGGCCACTGAGAGTGTTCTTCTGTTCCGATGCCCTGCAACATCGAGCTGCCGTTGCGGCGATTGCAGGGGCCTCAATAGGCTTTGACCATGGGTGAACAAGAGGGAGATGACTGAACTTTGCTGTGGGGGATGTTTATGTTAAATTCTATAGTGTTGTGTTTATTTCATTTGTGTGGCTGCATGGTATTTCAAATTTCACTGCACCAATTGGTGCATGTGACAATAAATGTAGCTTTATTAAACAAAAAATAATTCCAAAACAATAACAGTGTTACTGAGCCCAGAGTAACTGCGTGTTGCAGCAGCAGGGCACACCCTCGACTGACTTCCTAACCCCCGCCCCCTCAATCATGTGCCTCTTACCACATGATGAACGAGGGTTCGATTAACCAGTGGCCCGGCCACCAGATGGCGCCACACTATATTTGTTTTTGATAATGTACACAGGAACAAATAGCTCAGGCACATGATGTTACAGAGTTTTGATGTTTAATACTTTGATCTATTTCCACTGGAGTTCATTGAATGAAATGCAAGTTGATGCTGATGTATTGAAGCTTCTGATTCATGGTCAGAACTTGGTTCCTTTTCTGGAACTTGGGAAGAACTGGTCTCTTATTATTTGTTAAGCACGGTTATGCAGCATAAATCTGGCTACTGCAATTTTGAGGTCTTGGTAGAATGTAAATAATGTATCTCCTGATTTGTCCCAATCAAACGAGTGGTCTTCCAGGATGACACCAGAGTGTGAATGTGGATCATCTGATTTTGGATCTCAGGTAGTTAAAATCTGCCAGTGGCAGATATTAGATAGAGATTGGGCTTGAATTTCCTCTCAGTTACAAATGTTAGAGTAATTAAACCCATAAACTATTGATCAGTTAACAAGTGGGCTGAGGAATGGTAAATGGAGTTTCATGCAGATAAGTGCGAGATGTTGCATTTTGGGAAGTCAAACCAGGGCAGGACCTACAGAGTGAATGATGGTTCTGGAAAGTGTTGTAGAGTACAGGGGTCTACTGCAGGTACATAGATCCTCCAAAGTGCAAGTACACAGTCCCTCACAGGCAGACAAGGTGGTCCAGAAGGCTTTCAGAATATTGACCATCAGTCAGGGTACTGACTATAGCAGTTAAAATGTCATGTTACAGTTGTCCAAGACATCATTGAGGCCACATTTGGAGTATTGTGTTTGGTTTTGTTCACCCTGCTATATGAAAATGTTGTTAAACTGGAAAGCGTGCAAGGAAGATTTACGAGGATGTTGCCAGGACACGAGGGCTTGAGCTATTGGGAGAGGCTGGGCAGGCTAGGACATTATTCCTTGGAGCATAGGAAGATGAGGGGTCTATAAGATCATGAGGGGAATAAATAGCGTCGATGCACAGTCTTCTACTGAGAGTAGGGGATGCAAGAACCAGGAGACATTGGTTTAATATGAGAGGGGAAAGATTTATTAGGAACCTGAGGAGCAACCTTTTCACACCAAGAGTGGGTATATGGAACAAGCTGTCAGAGGAGGTAGTTAAGGTAGGAACCATAACAACATTTAAAAGACTATAGATAATAGACAACATGTGCAGGAGTAGGCCATTCGGCCCTTCGATCCAGCACCGCCATTCACCGTGATCATGGCTGATCATTCACATTCAGTACCCCATTCCTGCCTTCTCACCATATCCCCTGACTTCGCCATCTTTAAGAGCTCTATCTAACTCTCTCTTGAAAGCATCCAGAGAATTGGCCTCCACTGCCTTCTGAGGCAGAGAATTCCACAGATTCACAACTCTCTGGGTGTAAAAGTTTTTCCTCATCACCATTCTAAATAGTCTACCCGTTATTCTTAAAATGTGGCCCCTGGTTCTGGACTCCCCAACATCGGGAACATGTTTCCTGCCTCTAGCTTGTCCAATCCCTTAATAATCTTGTATGTTTCAATAAGATATCCTCTCATCCTTCTAGATTCCAGAGTATACAAGCCCAGCCGCTCTATCCTATCAACAACATATGACAGTCCTGCCATCCCAGGAATCAACCTTGTGAACCTATGCTGCACTCCCTCAATAGCAAGAATGTCCTTCCTCAAATTTGGAGACCAAAACTGCACACAATACTCCGGGTATGGTCTCACTAGGGCCCTGTACAACTGTAGAAGGACTTATTTGCTCTTATACAACTCCTCTTGTTATGAAGGCCAACATGCCATTAGCTTTCTTCACTGCCTGCTGTACCTGCATGCTTACTTTCAGTGACTGATGAACAAGGACACCTTTGTACTTCCCCTTTTCCCAATTTAACACCATTCAGAAAATAATCTGCCTTAGCGTTTTTGCTACCAAAGTGGATACCCTCACATTTATCCACATTAAACTGAATCTGCCATGCATCTGCCCACTCGCCCAACCTGTCCAAGTCACCCTGCATCCTCATAGCATCCTCTTCACAGTTCACACTGCCACCCAGCTTTGTGTCATCTGCAAATTTGTTAATGTTACTTTTAATCCCTTCAACTAAATCATTGATGTATATTGGAAATAGCTGCAGTCCCAGCACCGAGCCTTGTGGAACCACACTAGTCACTGCCTGCCATTCTGGAAGGGACCCATTAATCCCTACTCTTTGTTTCCTGTCTGCCAACCAATTTTCTATCCATGTCAGTACCCTGCCCTCAATACCATGTGCTCTAATTCTGCCCACTAATCTCATATGTGGGACCTTATTAAAGGCTTTCTGAAAGTCCAGTTACACTACATCCACTGGCTCTCCCTTGTCCATTTTCCTAGTTACATCCTCAAGAAATTCCAGCAGATTAGTCAAGCATGATTTGCACTTGGTAAATCCATGCTGACTCAGCCCTGACTGCTATCCAAATGTGCCACCATTTCATTTTTTATAATTGACTCAAAAGATGAAATAGTGGCACATTTGGATAGCAGTAACAGGATTGGTTTGGACATGTATATGAATTTGGACAAGTATATGGATAGGAAGAGTTTAGTTCGATATGGGCCAAACACAGACAGATGGGACTATTGTAGGTAGGTCATCTTGGTCCGCAAACCTCTTCAAGGTTTTTATATTTTTTGGGAATTAGCGTAATAATTGATTCCGCTGGAGTCTGTGGTAAAGTCTGCTCTTTGAATGTTTCAAGTCAAGTCAAGTCAAGTCACATTTATTTATATAGCACATTTTAAAAAACAACTCTCGTTGACCAAAGTGCTTTACATTTGTATGCTTGAGTGTATAGGCTTTGCAGACGTGGGGAAATTATGTCATTGAATTTTTTATAAAATTCATTATTGAGCCCGTCTGGGCCAGGAGTTTTTCCATTTTTGAGTGATTTAATCGTCTCTGAAATGTCCTTTATTGTTATCTCTCCACCTAGTTCCTCACTTTCTGTCTCACTGAGGGATGGGAGGTTGCACTTATCAAGAAAGCTCTTCATCTTTGCTGAATCGGTTGATGTTTGTGACGAGTATAGGGTTTGATAAAATTGTAGAAATCTTTCATTGATATGTTTGGGCAGTGAGAGCAGTACGCCTTTTTCCGATCTGATTTTATCTATGTTGCGGTCATTCTCTAATTTGCAGAGTTGTCGTGATAAAGGTTTATGTGGTTTATCACCGAATTCAAAGTTTTTTTGTTTAGTATATCGAAATGCCCTACTAATTCTTGCCAAGAGTATCTGGTTTAATTTGAATTTGAGTGCAGCTATCTTATTGTGTTTTATTGTGGACGTTTCAGCCCGCATTTTCTAAGTCTAATTGTTTTATTTGTTTTTCTAACTCCAATTATTCTGCCCTATTTCTCTTGTTTAGAGAGGCTTAATATGAAATGATGCAGCCTCTAAGGTAGGCTTTAAAAGTTTCCCAAAGCAAAGAAGGAGAGATACCAGGAGTGTTGTTTATTTCAAAAAACATTTATATATACTTATCTTGTATATACTTTATGGACACCTGAGTAGAAGGAATATTCTCTTCCTGAAGGATTGGCAATCTTCCATATGTCCCTTATATTTGTATTATTTATATGTGTTCAGAAGTTCACTAGACTTGGATGTAATTTTCCTTTGAAATGACGATCTTTCCAGGTATTGGTCTAATACACAGTTTAGAAAAATTATATGATCTCTGCTGAATTAAATGGTTCAACACAATGATTAAAGTTTTTCTTTCGGGGTGTAGGCTGAGTGAGCCCCTCGCGCTTTACCCCTACCCCCCCCCCCCCCCCCCAAGAAAGGTGTGCTTTAGTACAAGATATTAAGATATATATTACAAAGTTAGGAAAAATGAAAAGAGAAACAAAAGAAAAAACAACATATGAGAATGTTGCTAACGAGTACCACACATCGGTGATTGAATTTGAGTAAACTTCCTTACAATATACTGTAAATACTATCATTAATATAAGATTTTAGATATTAAGATAGTCCCGCACCTTTAACGTGTTAGAAAAATGAAACAGAACAAAACGTGAGGAATTTTTTTTCTTTTTAAGGAGCTCAGCATTCCCATCCAGTTAGGGATCTAAACAAAGGTATGAATAAGTAGCTGAGTAATGGTTTTAACTGACATACCTCGCGTAGTGGTTAACTTTCAATCAATACTATCTTGACGTTACCCAATCTCGAGTCTGTAAATGCTTGTATCTTACACACGCTATGGACATGTACTTATCCCCTGTTGGCTCCGGCAATGTCTTGGGCAAACTGTAATGCTTTGTTGGGATCGGTAAAGAAAGATTCAACATCTTTAAAAGTAACACGGAGCTTGGCAGGGTATAATAGTCTGTATCTCCTGGTAAGCCCCTCAGAATGGCTCTTGATTTAGAAAAAAGTGCTCTTTGCCTGACAACTTTGGATGGAAAGTCTCTGAAGATTCGTAACTGTTGGCCTTGGAATGTTAAATTCCTAGTCGTTGGCCACTTTACGCAAGATTTCCTCCAAAACGTGGCAGTGATGCACCCGCAGGATCAGATGTCTCGGTGGGGCATTGTCGTCCGGCCAGGTTCTCAGAGCTCTGTGCGCCCGGTCGAGTATGGGTTTTTCTTCCAAGGCAGGTACATCCTGAAGTAGTTGAGCGGATGTTTTGACCATGTTCCTTGCCTTCTTTTACTCCGACAATCCGTAAGTTCTGATGCTTGGAGCGCCCCTCCAGATCTAGACATTTTTCTGTTACTTTGGAGATGCGTTCCACTTCGGCTTTCAGTTTATCTGTAACCTTTGCCGCTTGTTTGCAACAGTTTGTTGCCACTGCTATTTCCAGTCCCGGATAGACTCGCTGTGTGTAAGTGAGGTAGACAGAATAGACTCCAGCTTGTGGCTGATGTCAGTTTCCAGCCTTTGAATTTCCCCTTCAGGTTGATATTTACCTCCTCAATACGAGAGTCTATGTTGTCACAGATCTCTTGCTTCACTATCGAAAGTTCCAGACATAGAAGTGCTCCAATGTCTTGCAGGGCCGACATTTGAATTGCTGTTTCTTCTCGGGACTGCTCTTCAGGCGAGGTGGAGGCTTCTCCACAGCCTTCCTCCTCTGTTTTCTTCGGCCGTTTGGTTGATATTTTCGGGAATTACGGGAGTCGCGTAATTATGACGTCTGCTTACCGGTCTACTGAGCCTCTACCGGGGAGCATGTTTAATGATCCGTTTAGTTATTTTTAAAAAGTTATTAAGTCGACAGGGTGCGGAGGTGTTGCACGCACGTTCTAACCCTCCGCAGTGCCACCGGAAGTCCTCATGGCTGAATTTTAACATCAGGTGACTACACCACTCGTAATTCTTGCACTGATGTAACGTTGTTTCAGCAAAAAAATAAATATATACTAAAGCCATAATGAAACTTGGGCCATAATAAATATTACACTTGGTAAGAAATGTGCAACTGTACTTGAAATAGTGATCTAACAGCAATTTATTCAACTTATTCAGCAAACTTCTACACAGTCTACTTTCCTTATCAATGAACTGTGTGGAAATCATTGCAAATGGTGCTCACATCTGCAAACCAGAACATAAATCCTGCCAGGAAGTTGGAACAAGTTAAATTAGGCTACTCAGAGAAGTGAAGTTCACTGTCTTACTCACCGCAAGTATAATCGATGAATGAATAATTCTAATAACCTAATTGAAAACATTTGCAAAATGCTAACACAAAATCATTCATGTCTTTGTCAAGCAGAAATTCTGTTTTGGTGCAGTCAGCATCCTCGGTTCAAAATAAGCTCAAGACTGAGTTAGTTTGGAGGTTTCTTGTACTGAAACTTTCATTCATACTCACCTGTTGGTCCAAATATAAATTCTGTCAACATGCTTGATCCATAATGCAGAATATGATTTTAAGCAAAAGACAAAATGGCACGCTTGCACAATACTATTTTTGTGGACTGTTCTGTATCTGCCTGTGAGGGTCTGTGGGCAAAATCCAAGGAGATGGAGCAGAAATGAAGGTGACACACCTCACCTGTAGGCACTTTGACCTCTATTGTTTCTGACTTTACTTGCCTCTTCATGATCCTGATCCCATTTACTTCCCTGATCCCGATATCCATTGGCCCTATTTTAGTGGATCTTGCCCACAGATCCACATGGTCTGCTCATTGACAGACACATACTTGTAAAAAAAAATGACATGGTTTCTCTCCAGTTGCTCTGGTTCCTTCCCACAATGCAAAGACATGCTGATAGGGTTAGTTGTAAATTATCCCTCAGTGGCATAAGAATCAAAGGCCTGTGGGAGAGACGCACGTCTAATTAGAAGACGGAGAATGGGATTGATAGGATTGCTCAATTGGGAGATAACATGGACACAATGAGATGAGTGGCTTACAACTGAGTCATAGTGAGTAACTAAATCATTTTCCCTCTGCCAGCCATCAGCAGACTTAACTGGGTTCCATGACCAATTCCTGGCTGCGGATCTCCACGCTGCCAACTCCAACTGCGAAATATTGACTGACTCTCCTGGGTCCTACTGCTCCCCCTTTCCTACAAGAAACAACTCTGAAGAAGGGTCCCAACCAAAGCGTCATCTATCCATGTTCTCCTGAGATGCTGCTTGATCTGTTGAGTTACTCCAGCACATTGAGTCTTCTTTTGTAAACGAGCATCTGCAGTTCCTTGTTTCCTCAGGCATTTTCCTATTTGAGTGAAGGGAAGACTGGCTGAAATACAAAACTCTGGATAATGAGAGATATTGAAGCTCTAGTCACTTTCAAGAAGGAGGCATGGGTCAGGTACAAGCAGCTGCCGGCGCCAAAACATTGACGCCTCTTGCACGCGGGCTTAGTAGACTATTTCTGTACACTTGCTAATCAAGGATCGTAGGTATAGCAATACTCTACTGGACTGTTTGTATGTAAAAAGATTTGCTGCGTTAGCACTTCTCACGTGACAAAATATCTTTTTTTTCAAATCTGGAGGAGTATATGGAATGCAGAAGTGAAATCAAAATCAGGAGGACAAAAAGGAGACATGAAATAAACTTAGCAAAAAGATTTAGGGGAATCCAAAGACATTTTATGTGGAAGGAAAATAATTGATTAGGGAGTGAAAAGGGCCGTTCAAAGATCTAAGTGGACATCCATGTGTGGAACCATAGCAGATGGGTGAGGACCTCAATGAATATTTCTTGTGTTTACCATGGAGAAAAAATGTGAAGACTTGGGAACTTAAGAAGGTTAATGGGGATGACGGGGTTAGTTTTCATTACAGTACAGGGTTTGCTAGACATCTTAAAAGGCATGAAGTTCGATAAATCTCTAAGGTCTGGAGATATATTGTATGAAGCTAGAGAAGAAATTGCAGTATCACTGGATGATATATATGTATCATTATTGAAAATCTGGAGCATTGCTAATGTTGTGCTCCAGCATCACATTTAAGAATGGAAAGACCTGGGAATTATAGGACAGTGAGCCTAACATCTGTTGTCAGTACATCCTGAAGAGGATTCTGAAGGTTAAGATATACAGTGGCTTGCAAAAGTTTTCATACCCCTTGAACTTTTCCACATTTTGTCATGTTACAACCACAAATGTAAATGTATTTTATTGGGATTTTATGTGATAGACCAACACAAAGTGGCGCATAATTGTGAAGTGGAAGGAAAATGATACATGGTTTTCACATTTTTGTACAAATAAAAAACTGAAAAGTGTGCTGTGCAAAAGTAATCAGCCCCCTTTACTCTGATACCCCTAAATAAAATCCAGTGCAACCAATTGCCTTCAGAAGTCACCTAATTAGTAAATAGAGTCCACTTGTGTGTAATCTAATCTCAGTATAAATACAGCTGTTCTGTGAAGGCCTCAGAGGTTTGTTAGAGAACATTAGTGAACAAACAGCATCGTGAAGCCCAAGGAACACACCAGACAGGTCAGGGATAAAGTAGTGGAGAAGTTTAAAGCAGGGTTAGGTTATAAAAAAATATCCCAAGCTTTGAACATCTCACGGAGCACTGTTCAATCCATCATCCGAAAATGGAAAGAGTATGGCACAACTGCAAACCTACCAAGACATGGCCTGTCCACCTAAACTGACAGGCCGGGCAAGGAGAGCATTGATCAGAGAAGCAGCCAAGAGTCCCATGGCAACTCTGGAGGAGCTGCAGAGAACCACAGCTCAGGTGGGAGAATCTGTCCACAAGACAACTATTAGTCGTGCACGCCACAAATCGGGCCTTTATGGAAGAGTGGCAAGAGAAAGCATTTGTAGAAACAAAGCCATAAGAAGTCCCGTTTGCAGTTTGCCACAAGCCATGTGGGGGACACAGCAAACATGTGGAAGAAGGTGCTCTGGTTTGATGAGACCAAAATTGAAGTTTTTGGCCTAAATGCAAAACGCTATGTGTGGCGGAAAACTAACACTGCACATCACCCTGAACACACCATCCTCACTGTGAAACATGGTGGTGGCAGCATCATGCTGTGGGGATGCTTTTCTTCAGCAGGGACAGGGAAGCTGGTCAGAGTTGATGGGAAGATGGATGGAGCCAAATACAGGGCAATCTTGGAAGAAAACCTGTTAGAGTCTGCAAAAGACTTGAGACTGGGGCGGAGGTTCACCTTCCAGCAGGACAACGACCCTAAACACAGCCAGAGCTACAATGGAATGGTTCTGATCAAAGCATATTCATGTGTTAGAACGGCCCAGTCAAAGTCCAGACCTAAATCCAATTGAGAATCTCTGGCAAGACTTGAAAATTGCTGTTCACAGACGCTCTCCATCCAATCTGAATGAGCATGAGCTATTTTGCAAAGAGGAATGGGCAGAAATTTCAGTCTCTAGATGTGCAAAGCTGGTAGAGACATACCCCAAACGACTTGCAGCTGTAATTGCAGCGAAAGGTGGTTCTACAAAGTATTGGCTCAGGGGGGCTGAATACTTTTGCATGCCACAGTTTTCAGTTTTTTATTTTTAATAAAATTTGGAAACCATGTATCATTTACCTTCCACTTCACAATTATGCACCACTTTGTGTTGGTCTATCACATAAAATCCCAATAAAATACATTTACGTTTGTAGTTGTAACGTGACAAAATTTGGAAAAGTTTAAGGGGTATGAATACTTTTGCAAGCCACTGTAGATGTGTTTGAAACAATATTGATTAAGAATAGTCAGCATTGCCTTTCTGCGGGAGATCATGTTTCACAAACAAGTTTAGTTTAGAGATACAGCATTGGAACAGACCCTTCAACCTATCGAGTCCACACTGACCATCCATCCGTTCACACTAGTTCTATCTTATCTCACTTTCTCACCTGCTGCTGATATAGCCATGGCAATTTACAGAAGCCAATGAACGTATAAACCCACACTTCATTGGCATGTGGGAGGAAACCAGAGCACCTGCAGGAAACCCACAAGGTGACAGGGAGTTAAAGAAGGAACTGCAGATGCTAGAGAATCGAGGGTACACAAAAGGCTGGAGAAACTCAGCGGGTGCAGCAGCATCTAAGGAGCAGAGGAGATAGGCGACATTTCGGGTCGAGACCCTTCTTCAGACTGGTCAGGGATCAGGGAAACGAGAGATATAGACGGTGATGTGGAGAGATAAAGAACAATGAATGAAAGATATGCACAAAAGTATCGATGATAAAGGGAACAAGCCATTGTAAGCTGTTTGTGGTGTGAAAATGAGGAGCTAGTGCGACTAGGATGGGGGAGAGAGATAGAGAGAGAGGGAATGCCAGGGGCCGAGGGCTGAGGGAGAGGTGGGAAGGAGAGGAGACAGCAAGGGTTAACAGAATTGAGAAAATTCAATGTTCAAGCCCAGAGGATGCAGACTCCCCAAGCGGAATATGAGGTGCTGTTCCTCCAACTTGCGGTGTTGCTCACTCTGGCCGTGGAGGAGGCCCAGGACCGAGAAGTCGGATACGGACTGGGAGGGGGAGTTGAAGTGCTGAGCCACCGGGAGGTCGGCTTGGTTATTGCAGACCGAGCGGAGGTGTTCGGCGAAACAATCGCCAAGCCTCCGCTTGGTGTCACCGATATAGATCATCTGGCATCTGGAGCAGTGGATTCAGTAGATGAGGTTGGAGGAGGCGCAGGTGAACCTCTGTCAGACCTGGAAGGACTGCTTGGGTCCCTGAAAGGAGTGGAGGGGGGAGGTGAAGGGACAAGTGTAGCATTTCTTGCGGTTGCAAGGGAAAGTGCCCGGGGAAGGGGAAGAGCGGGAGGGAAGGGAAGAATTGACAAGGGAGTTGCGCAGGGAGCGATCTTTGCGGAAGGCAGACAGGGGGGGAGATGGGAAGATGTGGCAAGTGGAGGGATCACGTTGGAGGTGGTGAAACTGGCGGAGGACTATGCGTTGTGACAGGGAGAATGTGTAAACTCTACACAGACAGCACCTGAGATCTGGAGTGAACCGGTCTCTGACGCTGTGAGGCAGCAGCTCTACCAGCTGCGCCACTGTGCCGTCCACATTGAAGACCTTGCCAATCTCTGGCAACTCCCAATGTAGATGTCCACTTTGGTTTTTGAGGGGCCTTATTCTCTCTCCAATTACCATTCTTCCCTTAATATAAAATCTCTGGATTCTCCTTTATCTGATTTGCCTGAGGCAACGCATGCCCCCTTTTAGCCCTCTGATTTATTTCTTAAGTATATTCCTCAATCACATCTACTGCTCCAGGGACGGAGTTGATCCTAGCTACCTATACTTGACCCATACCTCAATTTCCTCTCTCCTACTTTCCTGACTGGAGCCTCAATTTCTCTTGTCATTCAACAATCATTACTCTTACCTCCCTTGTCCTTCACTCTATAAGGACATGCATAACTTGAACCCTCACTATCTCACTTTTAAAGTTCCCCCTGTTTCGAGATGCACCTTTGCTAACAAACAACCTGCTCCGTTCTTGTCTAATACCATCAAAGTTGGCTTTGCCCCCAATTTAGGACTTTAACTTGTGAATCAGCCCTGTCCTTCCCCTAACAGTTATAAAACTAATAGAACTGTGGTTGCTGTCTCGAGGTGCTTACCCACTGGCACCTCAGTCACTTGCTCTGCCCTATTTCTAAGGAGTAGGGCAACCTTTGCCCACTCCATATCCTAGTTCTCTATATGTTGCCTGAGGCCATTGTTCAAAACACTCTTGATGAATTCCATCCCAACAAAACATATTAGCTGTGTCAGTTCAGTAAATTAGGAAAGCTACAATTACAACTCTTTAATTCATGCAACTGCCTGCAATTATCTAGGTTTGAGGAAATCAAGAACAAACGGTTATAGGTTTGAGCTGAAGGGAAAGATTTACCACAAACCTTAGAGGCAACTTTTTCCCACAAACGGTAGTGTATCTTTGGAACAAACAGCCAGTAGAAGTGTTTGAGACAGGTAAAATAAAAACAGTTAAAGGACCTTTGGACAGGTACATAGATGGGAAAAATTTAGAGGGAGTATAAATCAAACATTTGTAACTGGGACTAACTTAGTTGGGCATCTTGGTTGGCAAGGACAAATTGTGTTGATGAGACTGTTGCTGTGGTATGGCATGGGTGAGTTATTGCAAGTCTGGATATTGCTATGGTTGTGCCTTTATTTAAGAAACACTGCATAGAAAAACCTGGAAACTATAGGACAGTAACCCTAACATCTGTGATAGGTAAGGTCCTGAGGAGAATTCCGAGGAGTAAGGTATTAAATTCTTTAGAAAGACAAATTGATTAGGAATAGTAAGCATGTCTTTCCTGTGGGAGATCGTGTTTAAGAAACATGCTTACGTTTTTTTAAAAATAAGCAAGAAGGTTAATGAGAGAGGGCAGTAGATGTAGTCTGTATGGACTTTAGCAAGAGCTTTGTTGAGTTTCCTTTAGTTCAGTTTAGTTTAGAGATGCAGCATGGAAGCAGCCCATCGGGTCTGTGTGGACCAGCGATCCCCGCACATTAACACTAACCTATACCCACTAGGGGCATTTTTATATTTACCAAGCCAATTAACCTACAAACCTGTACATCTTTGGAGTGTGGGAGGAAACCGAAGATCTCAGAGAAAACGCACGCAGATCACGGGGAGAACGTACAAACTCCGTACAGACAACACCCATAGTCAGGATCGAACCTGGGTCTCTGGCAGTGCATTCGCTGTAAGGCAGCAACTCTACCGCTGTGCCACCGTGACCGCCCAAATTGTTGAGCATGGTTTGCTAGCCTGGAAAATTATATCATATGGGGTCCAGGGAGAGCTAGCTAATCAAATATATAATTGATGGTAGGGAGCAGAGGATGGAGCACCAGTCCACCAGGCTCCAGTCCACCAAATAACCTTCCACCACCACCCTCTGTTTCCTATCATGAAGCCAATTCTTTATCCAATTTTGAACAAATTGTGCTGAAGGGACTGTTGACATGCTATTTGACTCTATGAGTCTACATAGGTGCAAACATTCAAAGAAGTTGACTTAATTTAAACTGCTTACATGTAAGGCATAGCACAGAGGCAACCGTGTTGCACCTTTGTAACCATGCACCTTTGGCATTGTTGTCAGCTTGCAGCTGTTGCTTTCCATTCAAGGAAAAAAATATGTAGAATGATTTAAATGCTTTGCATATGGTGCAACCTCTGAATTTATGACTCATAGAAACTCATAGAAAATCATCTCCCTCTGTGTATTTTATTTTTATATCTAATTGGAAATGTGTAAATTACCTGGCTGTGATGAGGTGAGAGTCTGCTGTCTCTTTTTAATCTAAATTGACAAATGAGAATCTATCTTTTTTTAAATTATTAATGTATTTTTAATTGACCTCTGTGTGTTGAAGTGCAGAAAAATTGATTTCCAGGATGAATTATGCGGAGTTCAGATGCTTCCTAATCAGCCCAAGCAGATGATGAATCTAGTGGGATATTGGTTGGAGGTTTGACTGAGACAAACTTTTCACTGAGTTTGAGGGATACATTCAGGGCTCATTGTGTAAAGGGCCTGTCCCACTTGGCCGTCATTTACGCGACAGGCCGGTAGTGACTGACACGTGACAGTCGTGTGACGGTCGCGCGCGCCATCACCCATCATCATGCGCCTTCAAATATTTTATCTGCTCTGCAAGTAGAATTAGTCAGCAAAGAGTTGACTTCATTTGTTAAGTGAAAAATGATAACATTATTGTTTCCTGGAAAAATTCATTTACTTTTAAACTTTCTGAAATACTCCCAACAAACACAAAATTGTATTCCATTATAGCAGTTTGAGGGTTTGAACCCAGCTTAAGAATTAGTTTGCAAATTTTTGTTTAAATGGTGTTTGTAAAATTGTTGGTGGTTATTTGAAAAAAATAATAATTTGGTTACTAGTGTTCTTTTAGGATATAAAATCTGCAATCCTTACCTGGATGTTAACTTTTGAAACATCCTTAACTAAGGATGTTTCAAAAAAACTTATTAAGATGTTACTCTGAAGGCATTACTCTGAAAGCATTGATGTTTACGGCGTAATTATTTTCTCACTGTGGCCGACTACGTATGGGCGGCGCGCAGCGGCGCATGGTTACGCACAGTGACATCGATCATGCATCACAATGCACTACACGTATGAAGTCAGGACATCAGTGTGCGACCGCAGTACGTCCATGTGCGTAAGCGATACGCCATTCCGGTGGCGTGCGAAGGTTTTGTGCAGCACGAAATCCTGGAGCGCCGCGTGATACCGTGCGCAACTCCACACTCCTCCACGCCTCTTCATGCGCCCATCCCGCACTACCCACACGCTATCCATGTGTCACAACGCAACGACCAAATTTTTGGACATAGGACGGCCAAGTGGGACAGGCCCTTAAAGCACTGCCAGCTTGGGCAATTGAGGCAATAGTGATCCAGTGGGCTAATTTTCTAACTCCACTGACTTTTTGTCAGATTCCAATCATAAATGCAGAGGTCAGGACCAAGCATCCTGCTCGTTTGTGGGAACTACTATGATCTCACTTAACATCACACAGAGATCCAGTTTAGTCTATTGTCCACACTGACTCGCATTGAAAGGGCAAGCAACTTACTCCAACTCCCATGACTTTTCCCGCTGCAATCTCTAATTTTTTTCCAAATATTGGCCCATCCTTTAAAAAAAAATTTAAGAAGGAACTGCAGATGCTGGAAAAACAAAGGTAGACAAAAATGTTGGAGAAACTCAACGGGTAAGGCAGCATCTATGGAGCGAAGGAAATAGGCAACGTTTCAGACATGAAACATTGCCTATTTCCTTCGCTCCATGGATGTTGCCTCACCCGCTGAGTTTCTCCAGCATTTTTGTCTACCTTTAAAAAGTTATGATGGTTTGTCTATTTGGCAGTGTTCCCGGTCGAGGATCATCTTCAAAAACTGGTGACCATAAATGATGCGGTAATAAAGGGAAAATGTCAAACATTATGTTTTGTATCATTAATTCCATAAAAACACTGCGCTGATTGTGAAAAGTGATGAATCAAAATGTATATTTCTGAATGCTTTCATATACCCTAATTACCCCATAATCATCCACTCATCCACCTGTTCAAATTAAATTTGCCTCTGATTAGCAGATTCTTAGCTTTATTACTCAAGATCTAATTGTGATGAACAGGTGCTGCAAGATTGATCATATTATGTTTAATGTGCTTTTATCAGCCCGGGGATATTAATGGGGCAGTTTAATGCTCAGTTGTCTATTGTGCAGTTGTAAGTTATGAGCTATTCTTAATGGTTTCATGACATTTGCTATTTTATAGACATGAGTCAAGTAAATGATAACATATTTAATACTGCAAATTATTTTGCTTATATTTGGACAGACAGAAGTCTGTTTCAAAGTAGAATTGTGTAACAAAATGCTTGTGGCTGAAATTTGTTATGGTTACTATAACTACCATTGTAATACTTGTACCCTTGCAAACTGTTAACACCAACACCATTTTAGGAAATGGATATCATTTTATCTAGTCATAAAAGACTGTAGATGCTGGAATCTTGAAGAAAAACAAACTACTGGAAGAACTTAGTGGGGCAGGAAGTGTCTATGGAGGGAAATGGGCTGGAATAGGTTTTGGTTGGGACTCCTCTTTAGACTGATGGAGTAGAGGGCAAGTAGCTGGTAGCAAGATGTGAGGGGAAGTGGTAAGACAAGAGTTGGCAAATGGTAGATGGATCCAAGTAAGGACAGTTTGTTGACAAATGAGTCAGGTGAAGGTGAGAAGTCTGGAGATGCTAACAATGCTGGAGGTGATAAGTGGAGAAGAAAAAAGGGGGCAGGGTGGAAAAAAGGAGGAAAATTGGAGACCTTGAGTAAGAAAAGTGGGTAATGAGTGAATGGAGGAGAGGGAAGGCACTAGATGACAGGAGGGGACAGGAAAAGGGGTAGAAAGAAAAATAAGTGCATGAGGGGGAAGCAAACCTGTGTAAATGAGGAGATGGTAGGGTGTTTGCTGAAATCAGAAAAATTGATCGTCATGCTGTTGAGTGGGAAGCTACCCAAGAGAAAAATGGGGTGTTGTTCTTCCAGTTTGCATGTAGCTTCACTCGTGCAGTGGAGAAGGCCAAATACAGACGTAAGAATGGGAATGGAAAGAGCAATCATTTAATTCCACTAAAGATTATGTTAAATTTCATTTATCTCTGCCTTCATTGTGCGGTGAAGATACAGAGGTGTAGATATACAAGTCCACATTTTCCAGAGTCTCGCTGTGAATTTCAGTTGGTGTTGTGGATTAGCAGCACAGGTTTGACTGATGGATGTTGAGTGCAAAATCCATCGTCCTCATGTTTGGTGAACAAGTGGACAGTGAGGTATAGGTTAACCTTGGAATGGCTTGGTATTGCTTTATTATTGTCATGTGTCCCAAGATAGAGTGAAAAACTTTGCTATCCTGTCAAATCATACTATACATGAGTAACTCAAGCCGCACACAAGTGCAACAGTTAGTACACAGAGAAAATACCAGAGTGCAGAATGTACAATACTCTTTCAGCATTATAGCGTTGCAGGTACAGAGAAAATGCAGATTAAAAAACAAAGTGCAAGGACATGATATAGATTTGGAGATTGAGTCTAGTTCATGAGAGGTCCATTCAATAGATTGATAACAATGGGGAAAAGGTTGTTTCTGAATCTGGTAGCTCATGCTTTCAAGCTTTTGCTGGTTTGTGCAGCTCAAGATTTTGGTGACCTTGGTTCAGATTGGGCCCTAAGAGATTAGTGGGAAGTAAGTTATCGAGTGCACATAAGCAGGATTTGAAATGATATAGTTAACTGAGTGAGAAAAGATCTGGCAAGGTGCATAATAAGGCAAAATATGACATTTTACATTTGATTACTTTGTCTTGCCCCCATCTCTTTTCCACTGCAATCAGTCTAAAGAAGGGCCTCAATCCGAGATTTCACCTATCCATGTTCGCCAGAGATGCTACCTGACCTACTCAGTTGCTCAGCACTGTGTCTTTTGTGGATGTATTGTTCAATCAGCTAGTCATTCTGTGCTTCTCAACAAATTACATGCTTCTGACTTTTTTTCCATTTAATCTTTTCAGAAATGTATTAATAACCAGATCTGTTTTTTTCAAACTCATTAAATATGATGACTATGAACTTATCTAGTATCCCAACTCAAACTTTGTATCAACATCTCTATTTAGTATGATCCAGATTTAATTTTGCAACAGTAATATAATAGAGATTAATCTCAACATCATTTGGAAGTCAAATATTTAAATTTCTTTCACCTCAGTACATACTGAAATAGAGTATCAGCTAATTATCTCTAGTCATTGCTGAAATCAAACTCAGAAGTTGTCAGCAGTTTAATAGGATTTCTAATCAACCACTTTGAGGGTCATATGGTAGAATGACAATGATAATTTTGAAGTCAATAGGATTAACATTAATCAGAGCAGTTTGACAAGCAAAAATTAAGCCATCTCGCAAAAAAATCAGCCTAGGGGAAAAAAACAGATTCTGCGTAATCTCCCTTTAGTAACCATCAATGATTTTTACAAAAATCTTGTCCAACACACATATTGGAAACCTTGGCTCATGAGGCCATATCATATGTTTTTGTAAGTTTTGACGATCAATATTTGATAATACCTGTCAAATAAACTAAAACTAATCATTCACCGGGATGAAAAGGTTCTCAGCAAAACTGTGATATTGTGTTAAACAATGAGATTATTGTCAGTTTAAAGTGAACAATTAAGAATTCAAAAGTTTAGTATTTCCATTTGCAAAATCACATGCCTCTTACATACAAGGGTGCTACTAAAAACATTTCCTACATAGAAAAGCTCAATAGGCATCAAGGAACATTATTTGAAAACGTGTTATTATATACACTTTACTACTTATTTTAAAGTATTATTTAACATATTTTTACTTGCAAAATTGTAACTGCTTAATATTTATAATAGATCAGCGATAAACACAAAGTATGTGGCCAAAAATTACATTAGGAGAGGTACACCACTGCGCTGATCCATCTCAATATTTAAGAGCTTCTGCCAATGGTCTCAATTATTAAAGCAGCAACTTTGAATTACTTCATCTGCTGGTCTCCCAAATGAGAACAGCTATTGCCTTCAGGTATGAATGAAATTCTCTTCCACTTTCCTTCTTGTGCTTAATACCTTGACTAAGGCAAGACCCTGGTGATTGTGGGGAAAAGAACAGCAGTGCCCAGGGTTGGGATCAAGTTGGAGTCTGAATTAGGGATCTAATTGAAATTTTCTTTGGGCAGTTGAGAGCACGTTAGATTTTTGGGACTGCTGGGAAGTCAGTGATCAGTGCTAGAGTTGAGTTGTAAGGGAGTTGAATGGCAAGTGGAACATTTGAGGCAATTTTGTGTGTTTGGGGAAATGGAGTTGGGGCTTGGAGTAGCATCACTGAACGATGGGGGGGGGGGGGGAGTCAGGACCAGTGTTGGGGGGCACATAGATTTGGTGGGTCACATCGCCATGCAGGAAGGGTTGGTATTTTGGTGAAGGAGAGTGATGATGAATCAGAGTCCAAAGCAGAAGAGGGACCTTCTTGAGTGGAGTCACCAACCCAAGTTTGGCACCCGTTCAGGAAACAACACTGTAAAATCCAGGTACTTCAGAAACACATGCCCCAAGTCTGAAGAAGGGTTTCGGCCAGAAACGTTGCCTATTTCTTTCAATCCATTAATGCTGCCTCTCCCACTGAGTTTCTGTCTGGGATGACAAGGCTCTTGGGTTAGGCTGGGATCATTCTCTGCGGGATGATCTTAGTGCGGGAAACAAGTGTAGGAGAGGTGTACTAACTGTGTGGGCAGACACTTTGGTAGTGATTGCCCACCAGTCTCAAAAGCCACTGTGTCTCCCTGTCCCTGGGATAGCAGGGGGCGATCAAACAGCACAATACCCTCCTCCCCCTCCACGCCAACACAAAGGGCAACGATCCCAAGGCTTTAGGGTCAGAAACAGCGGGCAGGCGACAATCACCCGCCATAACGCGAGAGAGATCATGCGCTATTGTAGGTCTCCTTTGCACGTCGGTGTTTCTGTCTTTCTCCATCTCATTGTTGGCCATGTCTGTCGCCACCCCCACTCCCACCCCTCTGCTTTCCGGTCATGTGTGTGACCCCTTCCCTCCCCTCTCCAGCTCCCCGCCCATTGCACCGGGCACGGGGACTTTGCACCGTCTCCATATCGGCGATGATCCCAAGGCTTTAGACGGAAGGCAGACGCAACATGCTGGAGTAACGACGCGGGCCAGGTAACATCTCTGGAGAACGTGGATAGGTGACGTTTCGGATAAGGGCTCGTCTTCTGAAGAAGGATCTCGACCCGAAAAGTCACCTATTCCTTCTCTCCAGAGTTGCTGCCTGACCCGCCAAGTTACTCCAGCAATTTGTGTTGGGCATCACACAAACCCTCGTCCAGTCGTTCTGCTCGTTTTCTAGATCGGCTAATTATACATTTGTTCCCCTAATTACCCCACCCCTCTCCTCACTTCTACTGCAGTTGCACTTACATAACTGTAACTTTGACTTAATAATTACTATACTGACTAATCTATTTATTTTAAATGCCAAGCAACATATTTCCTACTGCTTCCCCTAATTCCCATTCCTCAAGAAAGGGTTGAAGCATTAACTTATCGCAAAAGGTCACAAAGTGTTGAAATAACTCAACGTCAGGCAGCATCTCTGGAGAAGATGGATAGTTGACTTTTCGGGTTGGGACTCTTCTTCAGGGCCTTTACTTTAGTTTAGATACAGTGTGGAAACAGGCCCTTCGGCCCACCGAGCCCATGATGACCACAATCACCCGGACACTAGTTCTATCCCACACACTGCGGGGCAATTTACAGACGACAATTAACATACAAACCTGCACGTCTTTGGAATGTGGGAGGAAACAGGAGCACCCGGAAAAAATCTACATGGTCACTGGGAGAACGTGCAAACTCCGTACGGACAGCACCAGTCGTCAGGATTGAACTCGGGTCTCTGGCACTGTGTGGCAGTAACTCTACTGCTGCGCCGCCAATGTGACATTCCAAGTTTTAGAATGAAGTTAGCCGCTTACAAATCCTATTCTCTGCCCAGCGTGGAGAATCATGAATTGCCAAGACACAAGGCGCTGTAGATGTTCCTTTTAAAAAAATCACAAATTCAAAGTTATCTATTCAAGAATAATGTAGTGTGGTTCATTGGATTTGTCCATACTCAACTTAAAATTGTCCATAATCTATAACTTAAAATTTTTTTAGAGCATTTAATGAAAGTACAGATTGTGTTCTGTTCAGGTTCAGTTTCCTGGGTCCAACTCAGAGAGAAGTCTCCCCCCTTTCCAGGGTTAATCGCTCCACTGTTTATAATGCTCTCTGCATTATGAAGTCCTCGACCATTAACCCCATGGGCAATCACTACCAAAGTGTCTGCTCACACAGTCAGTACACTTGTCTCCCGTACTAAGTCACCCCAACTCCCCTCCCTCCCTCCCCCCCACCCTTTCCTCCACCCCCCTCCCCCCACCTTTCCCTCCCAACTCCAGTCCCGTCCCGACCCCCTGGGAAACTGAAGGGAGCGACAATCAACTGCCACGGGTACAAATAATATCATACACAAGAAAGGGCAGATGCTGGTTGACAAAAAGTGAACACATGGTGCTGGAGAAATTTGGAAATGTCATCCCGTCACCCATTCCTTCTCTCCAGAGATGCTGCCTGCCCGCTAAGTTAAAGAGTGCCCACGGTAGACTCACGAGTCACTAATGTTAACGCACGGGCCACTACGTTATTACAACGAGTTTAAATGTTTCAATTTTTAACTTGAACAGTAAATTTGACTCGTGGAAAACCTCAAACATGTTTGAATTCTTTCACGAGTTAACAAGTTTCACAGGTACCTGCCGTTGGCGCCACGAGTCGCTAAGTTGCGCGCGTGAGTTCTGACTTTCCCGCTACGTTAATTGTACGTGATTACCGCGAGTGAAAACTCGGGGTCCCTCGTGGGTCAACTCGCACCATGAGACAGGGCTTTTAGTGTACTGTACCTGTCAGCCGAAAATCATTGCAACATTGAGAAAGGTTTCAGTGGCTCTGCAGCATAAAACAATAATAATTCATTAATTGCTGTCCTCAGCAGTGTGGATCTCAGCTCTACTTTTAAGCCCTCAGTTGGAGCCTGTTTGCAGTGTATTGAAACAGACACAGACAGCCAGAATGGTACCAATTAATCTGAAATTAGACTCTTAAACCTCATCCAGCATTTAGAAATAGAACATGGAACAGCACAGCACCGTATCAGGCACTTTAGTGACTATGTTTTTGCTGACCATAATGACGACTTAAATTATTCCTTTCTGCCTGGACCTGTTCTGTGTTCCTTTATTATTCCCTGCATGTTCATGTGTCTATCCAACAGCATCTTAAACATCACTCTCATATCCATAGAGGGCGCCGTCGAGTATGGCTGCGCTGTCAGCAGCTGTTAGTCCTTTCATTCTTTTTTTTATTTTTAGTTAGTGAAAAGTGTTCGTTTTCGGAGGGCTTTTAGTCTTTTATGTGGGGGGTGGGGGGGGGGGAACTATTTTTCTCATTCCTACCTGGTTGGAGATGTGGCTTTTCTCCGGGCCGTATCTTCGCCCCTTCCTCACGGCCTACCGGCAGTCTGGAGCGGCGTTTCCTGCCGGGACCTGCCGGGACTTCAGCTTCAGCGGCGGCACAGCGCTGGGGGCGCCATCATGGAGCGGGAGATGCCTTGCCTGGGTTGCCGTGCGGTGGGCTCTGGAGGGCTGGGACTGCCGACTGCAACATCGCAAAGCTGCGGTCTGCGGTCTGTGGAGCTTCCAGTCACGGGCGGCACTGAGCTCTAAACACCGCGGAGCCTGGGACCTCACGATGAGATCGCAGAGTCGGAGCTCCAACCGGCGCGGCCCATGGACTTTGGGAGCTGCGGGCTCAGGGGATCAAGCGGCTGCTCCAGACACACTCCGGGCCACTGAGAGCGTTCACCCGACGCCAGAACTCCATCATCCAGCGAGAGGGCCTGGAGCATCGGGCTGCCATAGCGGCGACTGCAGAGGCCTCAATAGGCCCGACTACGGGTGAATTGGGGAGGGGACTGGACTTTGCTTCCTTCCCCCTTAGTGGGAACCATTGTGGGGGATGTTTTTATGTTTATTCTTAAATTCTTTAGTGTTGTGTATTATCTTTATTCATGTGCTGCATTGGCAAGTCAAATTTCACTACACCAATTGATGTATGTGATAATAAATGTCCAAAATTATTATATTTGTCCCTTTGTCCTTTGTATTTCTAATATTAAGCAACTACATTGGATAGAAAAGGTATGTTATCCGTTCAATACCTACCTTTAGCGGTGCTGCTGTAAATATTTTAATGAGTTCCCTGTCATCCTAAGGACAAGTCTCAATCTCTCCAAGTGAAGTGTCCGCTGTATTCCACATTTTAATTGTTGGGGATGCCAAAATTTTAGTATTAACTATTAGAGGTCGCCTTTATAGGGGGGGACAATTAGTGAATGAATGGGGTTAAATAGGCGTAATGTAATCTATGTAAAATTTTTAAACTGTATAAGAGCATGTTTAGCATTTGCGTTTTCCGGAGGTCTCTGAGTGCGATTTGTAAATATCATCATTATTATGAAGCCCGTTTCTGGAGTCCTTATAAAGATTTGTTTAAAAAATTCCTTTATTTTTCCATTGTATAAAAGCCTTATCCATCCGTAAAATTGTGGCAATAGTAAACCTAAAATTTTTTTTTTTTTTAATCGCCCGACTATTTCAGTGCTACAGTAAAATAAAAATTAACTCCTAATGCCGTGAACGCCGACAACGGGGACGGATTTTACATAGGGGACAGGTAAGTGAAGGTTGTTAATTTTTTCATACAAACCTGCTTTTTTAGATGACTTTAATCAATATTTCATGTTGCGAAACAGTGATTTATTCCCCAAATGAACAGGCAGTGTTTTTCCTGCTGATATTGGGTTTAAATTCACCGCAACCACAACATTCCAATACATCGCGTGCCAGAAATTCCCACTCGCAAGCTGTTTAAAATGCCCATTAATTTATGGGCATTAAACACTAAATTCCTTTAATTTGGCCTATAAATTCATAACAATGAGATTTAAAAATCATGTTATATTGTGAATTCTTGTGTGAATGTTATTTGGACACTTAGGCTTTAAAAAAAAAGTTTATATTTTCTTAAGAAATGGATAGATGCTTAGATCTAGTAATTGAATTTTGCAATTAGCTACAATTGGGTAACTAACTAATTATATGCTTTAATTTCAGGTCATCCAAGTAAGACTGTTTCATATTTGTTTCAGAATGCTTCAATCTATAATAAGTGAAAATTTATTTCAGTTCTCTTAATTTTTAAGAAAGTTATGGGCTTTTGACTGTCCTCGATCACAACTTTTGTGTTAAGTCAATGGAAAACCAATAGGGAACAAGATGCTAATTTCCGAGTATGAAAATGGCCATAACATTTTTAATACTGAAGATATGAAAGTGAATTAGGTGTCAAATTAAACTTCTTTGTTTGTTTTATCTGATGAGATAAGTTGCAGACTTGATTTTTTTTAATCTCAACATTTTGTAACATTGCTACATTGGGTTGCATAGTGCCTCAGCTATTACCTCAGCGATTCACAGCTCTTGGGACCTGGAATCAATCCTGACCTTGGGTGTTGTCTGCATAGAGTTTGCACATTCTCCCTGTGACCGCGTGGGTTTCGGCTGAGTGCTCTGGTTTCCTCCCACATCCGAAAAAAGAGAGATATCTACAATAATTATAGGAGGCATGGAGTAAATGAGGTGCTAGAGGAGTATAAAGAATGTAAAAAGAATCTTAAGAAAGAAATTAGGAAGGCTAAAAGAAGATATGAGGTTGCTTTGGCAAGAAAGGTGAAAGTAAACCCAAAGGGTTTCTACAGCTATATTAATAGCAAAAGGATAACGAGGGATAAAATTGGACCATTAGAGAACCAGAATGGACAGCTATCTGCAGAGCCAAAAGAGATGGGGGAGATATTGAACAATTTCTTTTCTTCGGTATTCACCAAGGAGAAGGATATTGAACTCCGTGAGTTAAGGGGAAAGAGTAGAGTAGCTATGGAAACTATGAGATTCAAAGAGGAGGAAGTACTGACACTTTTGAAAAATATAAAAGTGGATAAGTCTCCAGGTCCTGACAGGATATTCCCTAGGACATTGAGGGAAGTTAGTGTAGAAATAGCAGGAGCTATGACAGAAATATTTCAAATGTCATTAGAAACGGGAATAGTGCCGGAGGATTGGCGTACTGCGCATGTTGTTCCATTGTTTAAAAAGGGTTCAAAGAATAAACCTAGCAATTATAGACCTATTAGTTTGACGTCAGTGGTGGGCCAAATTAATGGAAAGGATACTTAGAGATATATATCTATAAACAGGGTCTATATAGCCTATGAGATGAAGAAGGGTCTCGACCCGAAAACAGCTGACAGCTTTTTGTGTACCCTCTGATCAGGAACAGTCAACATGGATTTGTGCCTGGAAGGTCATGTTTGACAAACCTTCTTGAATTTTTTGAAGCGGTAACTAGGGAAATTGATGAGGGTAAAGCAGTGGATGTTGTCTATATGGATTTCAGTAAGGCCTTTGACAAGGTTCCCCATGGAAGGTTGGTTAAGAAGGTTCAATCTTTGGGTGTTAATGGCGGAGTAGCAAGATGGATTCAACAGTGATTGAATGGGAGATGTCAGAGAGTAATGGTGGATGGCTGTTTGTCAGGTTGGAAGCCGGTGACCAGTGGGGTGCCTCAGGGATCTGTGTTGGGTCCACTGTTGTTTGTCATGTACATCAATGATCTGGATGATGGGGTGGAAAATTGGATAAGTAAGTATGCAGATGATACTAAGATAGGTGGTGTTGTGGATAATGAAGTAGATTTTCAAAATCTACAGAGAGATTTGGGCCATTTGGAAAAGTGGGCTGAAAGATGGCAGATGGAGTTTAATGCTGATAAGTGTGAAGTGCTACATCTTGGCAGGACAAATCAAAATAGGACGTACATGGTAAATGGTAGGGAATTGAGGAATGCTGTGGAACAGAGGGATCTAGGAATAACTGTGCACAGTTCCCTGAAGGTGGAATCGCATGTAGATAGGGTGGTAAAGAAAGCCTTTGGTGTGCTGGCCTTTATAAATCAGAGCATTGAATATAGGAGTAGGGAAGTAATGTTAAAATTGTACAAGGCATTGGTAAGACCAATTCTGGAGTATGGTGTACAATTTTGGTCGCCTAGTTATAGGAAGGATGTCAACAAAATAGAGAGAGTACAGAGGAGATTTACTAGAATGTTGCCAGGGTTCCAGCAACTATGTTACAGAGAAAGGTTGAACAAGTTAGGTCTTTATTCTTTGGAGCGCAGAAGGTTAAGGGGGGACTTGATTGAGGTCTTTAAAATGATGAAAGGGATAGACAGATACGTGGATACGTTTTTCCCATTGAGGGTAGGGAAGATTCAAACAAGAGGGCATGACATGAGAATTAAGGGACAGAGGTTTCGGGGTAACGTGAGGGGGAACTTCTTTACTCAGAGGGTGGTGGCTGTGTGGAATCAGCTTCCAGCAGAAGTGGTGGAGGCAGGATCGATTTTAACATTTAAGAGTAAAGTGGATAGGTATATGGACGTGAAGGGAATGGACGGGTATGGTCTGAGTGCAGGTAGATGGGACTAGGGGAAAACAAATGGTCGGCACGGACTGGAAGGGCCGAGAGGGCCTGTTTCCGTGCTGTAATTGTTATATGGTTATATGGTTATATGGTTATCCCAAAGATGTGTGGGTTTGTAAGTTAATTGGCTTCTGTAAATCACCCCTAGTGGGTAGGAAGTGGATGCCAAAGTGGGATAACATAGAACTAGTGTGAACCGATGATCGATGGTCGACATGGACGTGGTGGGCTGAAGGGCCTGTTACCATGCTGCATCTTTGAACTGAACTAAACCACTTCAGACAGCATGTACCAACACCCACCATTCTCTGTGTAAAAGACTTGCCCCGCACATCTCCTTTAAACTTTCCCTTTCTGATATTATAGGTATGATACTTTATATTTCCACCCATAGAAAAAATGTCTGACTGTCCACCCTATCTATACCTCTCATTATTGATATGCTTCTATCAAGTTTTCCCTTAGCCTCTGGTGCTTCAGAGAAAATCATCCAATTTGTTCCAACCTATCCTTTCGCTAATATCCTCTAAAGCAGGCAGCATTCTGATAAACCTCTTCTACCTGTTCAAAGCCTTCAAATCCTTGTTGTAACATGCGATCGGAACTATACAGAGCACTCCAAAGGTAACATAACCAAAGTTTTATTAAGCTGCCGCACGACTTTCTGGCTTTTGTACTCAATGCTCCAACCAGATGCCTTCTTTACCACTCTATCTACTTGTGTTTCTACGTTAAAGTACTCTGGACTGGAACCACAAAGTTCATCTATGCGTCAATGCTGTTGTGGGTCCTCCCTGGACCTCCCTTAATAACAAAGCAAGGTTGTTAAAATTGTTACCCTATACCCGAGCTATGCCATTCTCTTGCTTCTGCATCAGACATCCAATACAACTACGCATAGGCACAGAACTTAAAGCTTAAACGTAAAGCTAAGATCCACAGTGTTAAGGGACAGCAAACAAATGAAATATTTATTTGTTGTGATACAGCATGGAAACAGGCCCTTCAGCCAAGCAAGTCCATGCTCACCATTGATCAGCTGTTCCCACTAGTTACATGGAAACATAGAAAATAGGTGCAGGATGAGGCCATTTGGCCCTTCGAGCCAGCACCACCATTCATTGTGATCATAGCTGATCATCCACAATCAGTATCCCATGCCTGCCTTCTCCCAATATCCCTTGATTCCGCTAGCCCCTAGAGCTCTATTTAACTCTCTGTTATCACACTTTCTCATCCATTCCCTACACACTAGGGGCAATTTACAGAGGCCAAATAACCTACAAACCCGCATGTCTTCGGAATGTGGGAGGAAACCGGAGCACCCAGAGGAAATCTGCATGATCATGTCCAAACTCCACATAGATAGCAACCGAGATCAGGATCAAACCCAGGTCTCTGGTGCAGTGAGGCAGTGGCACTAACAGCTATGCCATTGTGTTGCCCTGTGTGTTTTATACATGCTGCAGAACTATTGGACCTTTTCTTCACTTACCAAGATATTTTGGTTGATAGTCACATTACAGGAAGTCTGTGCTGAGGTTATTTGTTCCGCAATTGGTGGCGATTCACACAGTCAAAATTGGCAATAGTTATTTTTTCCACAAGCTGTTGGCAAGAACAAACTGCTTAAAAATAAAATATCTTCAATAAATTGTTTCAGAGAAATACTTGAAGATAAAAGAAATTCCTATGGATTTCCAACCCACTCAATTTCCATCTTTGACACATTCACAGTCAGATTCCCAACAGGTCTGGCAAGGTAATAGGATGTTATTATTAGTTTGGAACAAAAACAGTTTATCACCTGCAACATACTTACTTTGTCCTAATGTAAGTTGGGAGCAATGCGTCATGGACAACATTGTACATTACATGCCTAAGATTAGTAAAACGTGGGATGTGTAGCTGAATGTACTATCTTGTTTATCTCACCTTAAGCTTTATGTTTAGCTTTTTAACTCAAAATGTTTTTGCCAGGTTTCTTACTCACTAAGCACAGACCAGAGAATATAGCTAAGAACATAACAAACAAGAATAGACCACAAAGCTTATGATGCCTGGTTTGTTTTTCAATGAGATCATGGCTTATGTTTTGCCTCAGCACCATGTTCCTGCACGAATCCCTCATCCCTCCAAAATTTTAAATGTTTCTTTTCTACTCGTACATGCTGCTCAAAGGTGAGTAATTTTATTGTGGGAAATAGTACAGACATCCTGAATTACTGTCACCCCAGCAACCCAATGACCTTGTAACCAGCCATGGCAACTGTCTTGAAATCTGGTCATTTGGCACAGGCACAAAATATCTGATTTGCCTGGTACAAGATGGAGCAGATCTTCATAAAACAGTTGAACAAGAGAAGATTTTACGTAAAAGAAATTGGATTTCCTCTGTAACTAAAGAAGAGGTCATGTTCATTTCATCTCTGGTTGGATGAGGGTCTTCAGGTGCCTCAAGTGAAATACTGGGTGCTATGGCTGTCTGTGCTACCAGATTAATGAGAAGTGTCATTGAGACTCCACTGAATGTTTGGACATCCCCAACCCTAATATATAGTTGGCACAGTCCCTTTCCATTTACAAAGCAGGATATCGAGTTTGGAGATGGATTTGACCTTTATTGGTGTTCGCCAAACTCTTTAACCTGATCTAGAAGCTCCAGAGGAAATAGGTACATATCTAAACCATTGCTTCAAGTAATCTTTTGGGGTTGGTACAGGAGCTATTCAATTATTTTGTACACAAATTTTAACAGAACAGTGTAATGAAACCGCTAACGCTCAGTTCAAAGTTGGCAACATACCTATGTGTGTAAGTGATATGACCTGACCTTGTGCCTGGAAGCTACTGAGTCATGGAAGCTTACAGCACAGAAAGAGGCCCTCTGGTACATTATGTTCATGCCAACTATGAAGTACAGTATCTATACTAATCTCATTTAATTGGCCTTGGTCCACAGCATTCAATGCATTGGTGATCTTTGGGGTTTATCTAAATACCTAACTACCCCTGACATCCACTCAGGCTGTGCATTCTAGGATTTTGTAACAATTCTGGTACTCTTTGATCTAGGAGATATTGGCACTATGAAGGATTTTAGGACTGCCTAGTTTCTTGGTTTTCATGTTAATCAGTCACGCTAGTAAAACAAAGATACAAGACGTGGATCAAAAAATCTGTTTTGAATTGTTTTTATTAACCCTACTTATAGAGACCTTTCAAAATTTAACTGTGAGGTGATGAACTGTTTCCATTCCTAAGCAAAACGATTGTCGGACATATCAGGATTTTGACTGTGGATGTTCCAAAAATGTAAATTGGATGGGATGGAGATTCACAGGAACTACTTTCATCTTTGTTGTTCTCAAAAACTCATCCTTGATTAGATAATCTTTTCAAGGACCTTCTCCTTGCCAATTACATATCACTCACATGTGAAGGAAGTAAGCAAATGATAAAGGCAACATCACAAATCAGAAATGTTAACTGTTCTTTTTCCACTAAGACTGCCAGATCTGCTTTTTTTTCTCCATTATTTTCTGTTTTTATTTCAATGTTAAAACGTTGCAAATGCCAAGCAGCTTTTTTAGGTACAGCAATTTATGTTTCTAATTCCATTTACTTCCCACATTAATCTGTATACTTTTAAATAGTATGATGCAGCATCATCACCTATTTTTCATGGGTTACATTATTACCTCCAGCTAAACCTAGAGATGGAAAAGCCATATGATTAAGAGAAATTGTCGATGAGATGGGCAGTAGGGAGTTATGCAAATATGCCAGTTACCATAATCCAACTAAATTAACTTTAATCAGCAACTTAAATTTGCATTTTATCCTCCAGTGATCATTGATGAACATTTTCCAATGTTCTCTCGACTCTGGATCTGTGGACAGGGCGGGGGGTTAACCAATGTAACCCCACCTTTTTAGAAAGGAAGGAGAGAGAAAATGGGGAATTATAGATCAATTAGCCTTACATCGGTAGTGGGGAAGATGCTTGAGTCAATTATTAAAGATGCTATAGCAGCGCATTTGGAAAGCAGTATCAGGATCGGTCAAAGTCAGCATGGAGTTATGAAGGGGAAATCATGCTTGACTAATCTTCTGGAATTTTTTGAGGATGTAACAAGTAGAATGGATAAGGAAGAGCCAGTGGATGTGGTATATCTAGACTTTCAAAAAGCCTTTGACAAGGTCCCACACATGAGATTAGTGTGAACAATTAGAGCACATGGAATTGGGGGTAGTGTATTGACATGGATAGAGAACTGATTGGCAGACAGGAAACAAAGAGTAGGAATTCATGGGTCATTTTCAGAATGGCAGGCAGTGACTAAAGGGGTGCCGCAAGGCTCGGTGCTGGGACCCCAGTTATTTACAATATATATTAACGATTTAGACGAGGAAATTAAATGTAACATCTGCAAGTTTGCGGATGACACAAAGGTGGCAGTGTGAACTGTGAGGAGGATGCTATGAGGCTGCAGGGTGACTTGGATAGGTTGGGAGAGTGGGCAGATACATGGCAGATACAGTATAATGTGGATAAATGTGAGGTTATCCACTTTAGTGGCAAGAACAGGAAGGCAGATGATTATCTGAATGGTGTCAGATTAGGAAAAGGGGAGGTGCAATGAGGCCAGGGTGTGCTTGTACATCAGTCAGGGGGAACTTGGCATGATTACCTGAAAACCTGGATCCAAAATAGAGGCAGCTTGAATCATTTGTCAGAATCATGCTACGCTCACAATTGTATATAAGCTGAATATATCACATCTGATTTTACTTCGGAGTCACGTGAGTGATTCCGTGGAGAACCTCGGCAGTCGGCATGCGCGTCATTACATCTGACGCATGGCGCAGCGACCGGCTGGGAGGAGCAGAGCTTATCCAGCTGTAAGTTTAAAAAGCCTCAGGTAAGTGTTTAACTTCTCTGAGGTCTCTGCGTCTGGTAATTCTTGTTGCAGGAGGACAAGTGCAGATATGAAAACATCTGGAACAACGAGGCGAGCTGTGCCGACAATGTCTCAACTCCACGGGTGTGCGGGTAGCGGGTGGCTGTCTAGTTCATCAACGGAGTCGTTGGTTGTTAAACCAACGACCACAGACTTGGTGTCAGAGGACACTGTGCCTACGCTGGAGGGGCGTAAGGCTACTCAAAAGTCTGCCCGGCCGATAGATTCAGACGAGTCCGGCCGAGAGGGTTCGACCCTAGAAATGGATACCATGGAACGGGTATCCAGGATGGCGCTCCTGTTGGAGAGGATGCTCCATCCAGGGCGCCAGCCTCTCCAAGAGCCCGCGCCAGCAGCACCTACCGGGCTGCCAAGTATCTTCCTCCAGGACGAGGAAAGTATACCGGGTCAGATGGAATCTGACGCTGATTCACAGGGGTCACAAATAGAGGCTGCCCCATGGGACGAGCTGCAAGCGCCAGAGGTCCCATTCCTGGCGGCCAGGTTTGCCGTCTCTATAGACTCTGGCGAGCCGCTTGGAGAGGAGCTGGCTGCCAGCATAAATTACCCGGCTTCCCACCAGCTTCAAGAGCAGGCTATGGACACTACTGCCAAAAAGTATGAGACCCCCGAGAACTGTATCCTGCTGAAGGTGCCGACAGTTAATCATGCCATTTGGGGCCATATGGGGGCAAGCATCCGAGCGCAGGAGATTAAACTGCAGCGGGTGCTCAAGCTCTTGGCGTCTGGAATAATGGCTTTTGGTAGGTCGGTGGATGGTGGGCTCCTGACTGAAATTCAGCAGGATGCCCTAGCTCTTATGTGCAATGTGCACTTTGAGATTCATTGTCTCAGAAAGAGCACCATCTGCCCCACCATTAATCCCAGGTTTGCTGCCTAGTGCAAGCCTGGCACCGTCCAGCCGCTGAATCTATTATTCGGAGAAGACCTGGCCAAAGGGGTAAAGGAGCTAGACAACGAAGCCAAGACCATCGGGCTTATCAAGGCTCCGGTAATCAACAGAACTCTCCGACAACAATACCCCTATAAGCGGTTTGCGGAAACTAGGGCTGGGCAAGGACCAAGCCGACCATTTAATGCCCGCAACTGCTGCTCCCAGAAGGAGCAAGGGAAAACATGCCTTTACAACCCAGGACCAGGCAAAGAGCACTGGTAACCATGAAGGTAGGTGGGTCTGGCTCCTGTCGAAACATATTGCGAGAGAATTGCCTACCAGTTGGAGGGAGGTTACACAGCTTTCTGGGAGAACGGGGTAAAATAACCTCGAATGTATTTATACTGCAGAGTATTCAAGGGTTTAAAATTGAATTTATTCCTACCCTGTGTCCAACCACCCTGCACAAACCGAAAAGGGCACTCATCTTCTCACAAAAAGAGAATTTGATGATACAAGCTGAAATAGCAAAACTATGCCTCAAGGGAGTAATTGAGAAAACAGTCTATCAGACCCATCAATTCGTGTCTAATGTGTTCGCTAGACCAAAGAAGGATGATGGGTGTGGAAAGATATTGGATTTAACAGGACTTAATCCATTTGTGCAGTATCAACATTTTAAAATGGAAACGTTTGTTGCTGCCAAGCATCTGCTTTCCAGAGGGTGTTATATGGCAAGTATAGATCTCTAAGATGCATATTATTCAGTGCCTGTTCATAAAGACTATCACAGATATTTGAAATTTAACTGGATGGGACAATTGTGGTAGTTTCGAGCTCTACCTGATGGGTTAACCTCAGCCCCTCGCCTATTTAATAAATTGCTAAAACCAGTACTTGGGTTATTATGTTCACAAGGCCATATAATCATGGCCTATTTAGATGATATTCTAATCATTGGAAACACCTTTGACGAAGCTGAATTATCAGTCTCAGCTGTTCAACTCATGGTGCAGAGGCTAGGTTTCATTGTCCACTCAGTTAAATCAAAATTGGTGCCTGTTAACATAATTGACTATCTAGGTTTCACAGTCGATTCCAATCACATGTCTGTAACTCTGCCCCAGGGCAAGAGAGTAGATTTAATTGAAGGCTGTATCAACCTCTTAAAGGGAAAATCACCTTCAATTAAACAGGTTGCAAGCTTAATTGGTAAATTGGTAGCAGCCTTTCCAGCAGCCCAATATGGACCTTTGCATTATCAGCACTTACAGAGAGCAAAGGTACAGGCACTGAGAATACAGGCAAACCATTACAATCGGCCCATGCACTCACCATCTGAAGCCATTGCAGAGATACAGTGGTGGATTAGAAACATATTAAATTGTTATGGCATAATTTTGATAGAAGCACCATCACTTATTTTACAGACTGATGTCAGTGCCCTAGGTTGGAGTGCTACAGATACCAGATCTAGCTGTGGAGGCAGACGGGATATGCAAGAGGCACAGATACTCCAATCACATAGAATTAATTATTCAGAACTGTTAGGAGCATTCTATGGGCTCAAAGTTAATTGTACCACTTAGCATCGCTTACATGTTCAGTTGCAGATTGACAACACTACGGCAGTGGCGTATGTCAATCATATGGGTGGAATCAAGTCGAAATCATGTGATAGATTGGCTAACACTATTTGGCACTGGTGCATAAAAGATAATATTTGGATTTCAGCTGTCTACTTGCCAGGCAGACTCAATATGGTGGCAGCCACCAGGCCACACAAATTCAATGACAACACCGAGTGGATGTTGAATCGTGAAGTATTTGGTGAAATTGTCCTTCGGTATGGGATGCCAGATATCGATTTGTTCGCATCCAGACCTAATCACCAGGTACTGAAGTATGTTTCATGGGAACCAGACCCAGGGGTAATGGCAGTAAATGCATTCTCACTGTACAGGGGTGGAATGTTTTAATATGTTTTTCCGCCCTTCTGCCTCATCAGCCTGACTAAGATCAAGCAGGACACCGCTGCAGGGGTTCTGGTAGTGCCCGACTGGCCTACACAGCCATGGTTCCCGCTCATTTCGGAAATAACACACGCACCTTATTGTGCTGGTTCCAAAACGTGTTAATTTATTGGTGCACCCTGTGACTGGGGACGCACACCCATTGAATGATCGTGTAAATTTGTTGATTTGCAGATTTTAAAAAGGCCGTACCTGGGCCTGGGACTGTCCAATCAGACTGTGGATGCCATCACATCATCCTGGAGGGATAGCACAAAAAAGCAATACCTCTCCCATATCGGGAAATGGGAGGAATTTTGCTTACATGGGAACATCACTTATCACACGGCCTCCATCCCAGATGTGCTAGAATTCCTATCCCACTTACACTCCAATGAAGGGCTGAGTTACAGTGCCATCAACAGTGCCAGGAGTGCCCTGTTAGCGTACTTGCTTCGAGGGTCAGATTTCCAGCCTTTAGGGTCCCACCCGTTAATATCAAGGTTCATGAAGGGTGTGTTTAATTCCAATCCTCCTAGTCCTAGGTACTCTCAAATCTGGGATGTGAGCATGGTACTCACGGTTCTCCATCAATGGGGAACAGCCACATCATTGTCCTTACTAAGGATCACTGTCAAATTGGTCATGTTCATGGCGCTTACATCAGCGCAAAGGGTTCAGACTCTCCACAAACTGCGTCTGGACCGGATAGTGTCATCACAAAATTATGTTACTTTTCACGTCTATGACTTACTCAAACAGAGCAGACCAGGGGTGTCAGGATTCAAGCTTGTATTGTCAGCTTATCCTGAAGATTCACGCCTGTGTGTAGTGGAGCATTTGAAGCATTATATTGACGTTACTAAGAGCCTCAGAGGGTCTGAGGTAGCACTACTTATAAGCCACAAAAAGCCACATAAGCAAGTGTCATCTCAGACCATCTCACGATGGCTGAAGCAAGTCCTGGGATGTGTGGGAGTTAATACTCAAAACTTTAAATCTCACTCCACCAGGGCAGCATCGACGTCAGCGGCGAGGGCAATGGACGTCCCTCTAGACCACATCCTCGCGGTCGCAGGATGATCAAATGAATCGACTTTTCAGAGGTTCTACAACAAGCCGCTTGTTGAATCCGGGGTGTTCGCCCACTCTGTTAAATTTTGTTTCATAGCTTCTCCCTGGGAGAGCAGAGTTGCTATTGTATATAATTTTTGTTAGTTGTGAAGACATTAACATGTTAATCAGTATCATGGATCAATGTTGTTACTAATCACTCCTCCTGAGTCAACCGCTTGCAGTGTGATACGCCTGGATTTGGATTAGCGTGAAATCACAGACCTTTAAACTCTTCACGGAATCACTCACGTGACTCCGAAGTAAAATAATAAGATTAAACGAGAACTTACCAGTTTGAAGTTTGATCATTACTTTATGAGGAGTTACGATGAGCTATTACGTGCCCACCGCTCGCAACCCTCATATCATGAAGCTCATCTGGTAGTTCTAGAGTTATCATCTTACTATAATACTTTGAGTGTTGTTTTCTGTGATTTCACACCGCTGCTTTGAAGATTGACGCGCATGCCGACTGGTGGGGTTCTTCACGTAATTGCTCATCGTAACTCCTCATAAAATATAGATCAAACTTCAAACTGGTAAGTTCTCATTTAATCTTACTATTATACTTGAGTCATATTCAAACCAGCAGAAGTTGGAATACTAGAATGTTGACAATGGCACTTTGCACATAAGTCCATGTATGAATCACATTTCCATACGAGAACAGATAAAGCAGGCCACCTGTGCCCGTTACTGTAAGGAACGACTGGGAAAGGAAGGAGTGGAAATTTTTCAATATCAGCACAGTGGCAGATACAGAAATGGAACGAGTTGCAAGGTAAGCGATTTTGATTACAACACAGGAGTTTATCTCTTGGTAATGATTTTGAAACTAGAATTTTCAATACTCCCAGTATTTTATGTGCAAAGTTATGATTCCTGAGCAGTAATAAAAAGCACAGCAGTTCCTGGGATCTCATCCTTTACCTGTCAGCCATCCTGTTTATTATTTATTAACTTTTAGAGCAGAGCTTCATTTGATTAACCAAAATAACTCAGGATTTTAAAGCAGGTATGGGAGCACAAACAAATTCCCAATAGGTTTTAGCCATGAGCTGAGTGATAATGTGTTTCAACAATAACTCAGAGCAAGTGAAGTGACCAAAGCAGCCGGCCGTTGCTTGAGTTGATGACTCCCTTGTGATGGCCGAGCTTGCCATGTGGGAGATGCTTGCATCTCTGGGACCATAAATTAAGTCTCATTGACATCCTCTTGCAATGCATCCCTTGTTTATAAGACTGGATAGAGACATTCTACAATACTGGACAAATTACCAGATCATTGCTGTTTGATACAAGTACAATGGAAAGTTTCACTATATGTGGTGAAGCCCAGCAGCTCTTTCTCTAAAGGAAAGAAACCTCTCTTTGCTGAGCAAACGTCAGAGGAGACAGCATGTCAGGCAACAGAAGGCAGAGAAACTCGCTCTGTCATGATTGTAAAAACCTTTGCTTCAGCAGCAAGTAAAATACTTTTCCCTCTTCACATCAAAATCCTTTTTCTACATCCGAACAAAGGTGAAACGATCCCCAACAGGCCTCCAGTACAAATACCCATGCATCCCGTGTAATATTATTAACCAGGAAAGAATCGAAAAAGATCTATGAGGACTGAAGAGTTTCATTTATAAGAAGAGGACAGAACAGGTAAAGACTTTTTTACACTGGAGTGAAGGAGACAGATGGGTGACCTTGTAGAAGTATGTAAAATCATGAAGTCATAAGGTCATAGGAATAGGAGTAGAATTAGGCCATTTGGTCTATCAAGTCTACTCCGCCATTCAACAATTCTCCCTCCTAACCACATTCTCCTATCTTTTCCTCATAACCTCTGACACTTGTACTAATCAAGAATCTATCTATCTGTGCCTTAAAACATCTACTGACTTGGCCTCCACAGCCTCTGTGGAAAAGAATCCCACAGATTCACCACCCTCTGACAAAATAAATGTGTCCTCATCTCCTTCCAGAAAGAACATCCTTTATTTCTGAGGCTAAAACCTCCAATCCTAGACTCTCCCATTGGTGAAAACATCCTCTCCACATCCACTCTATCCAAGTCTTTCACTATTCTGTATGTTTCAATGAGGTCCCCCCTCATTCTTCTAAATTCCAGCGAGTACAGGCCCAGTGTTGACAAATGCTCATCATCGGTTAACCTACTCATTCCTTGGATAATTCTTGTAAACCTCTGGACCCTCTCCAGAACCAGCACATCCTTCCTCAGATATGGTGCCCAAAATTGCTCACAAGATTCCAAATGTGGCCTTACCAGCGCCTTATAGAGTCACAACATTGCATCCCTGTTTTTGTATACAAGCTCTCCTAAATAAATGCTGGCCTTGAGTTTGCTTTTTTTTCTACCTTGCGATTCGACTTGCAGATTGACTTTTTGGGAATCCTGCAAAGTTCCTTTGCACCTCTGATATCTGGATTCTCACTTCATTTAGAAAATAGTCTATGCCTTTATTCCTACAACCAAAATGTTTGACTCCACACTTTGCTCCACTATATTCCATCTGCCACTTCTCTGCCCACTCTCCCAACCTGTCCATGTCGTTTAGCAGAGTCCCTGCTTTCTCTACGCTACCTGCCCCTCCACTATTTTTTTATCATCCGCAAACTTTGCCACAAAGCCTTCAATCCCCTCGTCCAAATCATTAACATACAACGTGAAGAGTAGCGGTCCCAGCACTGACCCTTGTGGAACTCCATTCGTCACTGGCAGCCAACCAGGGAAAGTCCCCTTTATTGCCATTCTTTGTCTTCTGCCATCCAGCCAACCTGCTATCCATGCTAGTATCTGCCGTTTGATACCGTGGACTCTCATCTTCCTAAGCAGCCTCACGTGTGGCACCTTATCAAAGGCTTTTTGAAAATCTAAGAAGACAACATCTACTGACTCTCCTTTGTCTGTCCTGCTATTTAATTCTTCAAAGAATTCCAGCAAATTTGTCAAGCAAGACGGCCCCATCACAAAGCCATGCTGACTTTGGTCTATTGTATCGTGAACTTCTAAGTACTCCATAACCTCATCCTTTATAATGGACTCTAAAATCTTACCAACCACCAAAGTCAGTCTAACCAGCATATTGTTCCCACTATTCTGTTAAATATTTTTTATTGTAGAAACATATTAATGAAAAATACATTATTAGATACATTCAAAATATTATTAATATTAATATTAAGATTTAAGACTTTATGCTTCTATACACTTTTTAAATTTTTTTATAAAGTAGGAAAAGATAGAGAAAAATAATATAGAAAATAAGGAAGTGAATGGAGTATTAATCAATAATCCGTCATTGGAGATATAAGCATGATTTATTATGTATAATTCTTCATCCATTCTATTATTCAGGCCTCAGTCAAGCCCTCGCACTGAGCCACTTTGACCCTGTAAATATTCAATATATGGAGACCATATCCCCCTGAAGAGATCCAACCTCTCCATTAGGACAAGCCTCAATCTCTCCAGATGGAGTGTCTCCGACATTTCTGTATTCCACATTTTGATTGTGGGGGATGTAGGACCTTTCCAGAATTTTAGTATTATTTTTTTCCCAATTATTAAACCATAATCAATAAATATTCTTTGATTTGTTGTTATTAATTGGTCTGTTTCCAGTATTCCTAGTATTATTAACTTTGAATCAGGGGTCAAAGTTATATTGACAACACTCGAAATTATCCTAAATATTTCCATCCAGAATTTTGTAATTTTTACACAATTTGTAAATGAATGTGACAGATTAGCTTCTAAATGTTGACATTTATCACATATGGGAGATACTTTTGGAAAGATGTTATGTAGTTTGGATTTTGAATAATGTAGTCTATGTAGTATTTTAAACTGTATAAGAGAGTGTTTAGCATTTAACGAACAATGGTGTATATGTTGTAAACTTTCGTCCCATACTTCTGGTCTGATAATTTGACCTAGTTCGTGATTGTGATATTATAATTTCTATATATTTCTGTTGATGGGACATCACTTTCCAATAAGGTGTTATATATATGTGAAATCATTTTTTCCGTGTTCGGATGTTTATCTAGACATTCATCAAAAATTTCTATCTTTCTATTTCTAAGTTCCTGTGTGTTTGCTTTTACATAGTCTCTGATTTGTAAATATCTAAAATAATCTTTAGAATGTAGTCCATAAATTTGTTGTAAATCTTGAAATGAAAGGAAAGAGTTTTCCTTTATAGAGATCACCCATTTTAATAATTCCCTTGTTTTTCCATTGTAAAAAGCCTTTATCCATCATTGAAGGTTTAAATGTAACGGTATTTACAATGGTAAGGGGTAGTGGTATAGATTTCAGTTTTAATGTTTTCTTTATTTGTTTCCAAATACGTATTCCACTTTCTATTATCGGATTTTCACTATAGATTTTCTTAGCTAAATTAATATTAGCGAATATTATAGAACTATTTTCAAAAGGAGAACAATCTTCTTTTTCCATATTTAACCAAATTGGTTGGTTATCTGTCTCTTCTAGCCAAAAATTCATATTTTTAATATTAACTGCCCAGTAATAAAACATAAAATTTGGTAGTGCTAAACCTCCATTTATTTTTGATTTACATAAATGTTTTTTATTTATTCTATGGCTCTTATAATCCCAAATGAAGTTAGTGATTAGGGAGTCCACCTTTTTAAAGAAATTTTTAGGGAGATATATCGGAATTAATTGGAAAAGATATAATAATTGTGGGAGAAAAATCATTTTTACTATATTAATTTTACCTAGCAATAAAATAGGTAGAGTTTTCCAATATAAAATATTCTTATTTAATTTATTCAATAATGGTGGGAAGTTAGATTTAAATAAAGAATCAAATCTTTTTGTTACGTAATTTCCAAGATATTTAATTTTTTCATTTGTTATCTTAAAAGGAAATTGTTGTAATATGTGTAAGTTATTTACCGTTATTGGCATAAGTTCACTTTTATTCCAATTGATACTATATCCTGAGAAGGATCCAAATTCAGTTATTAATTTTAACAAATTTTGGATACTAATTTCTGGTTTTGTGATGTAAAGTAATACATCATCCGCATATAAGGAGATTTTATTTCTAGTATCTCTAGTATCATATCCATATATTTCCGGATGTAATCTTACCCCCTGAGCTAACGGTTCTATTGCAAGTGCAAACAGTAGGGGGGATAAAGGGCAACCTTGTCTACAGCCTCGCGATAAATTGAATTTGGTTGATAACATTTGATTTGTTGTTATTCTAGCTGTCGGATTTGTATATAATAATTTGATCCAAGTAATGAACTTCTCTCCCAGTTTGAAAGTTTCCATAACCGAAAACAAATAAGACCATTCCACCTGATCGAAGGCTTTCTCTGCATCTAACGAAATAACTACTAGATCTTTTTTAATACCTCTTTTCGAATATATAATATTGAATAACCGTCTCAAATTATATGAGGAATATCGTTTTGGTATAAATCCTGTTTGATTGGGGTGAATTAATTCATTAATAACTGTGCTTAGCCTTTGTGCTAATATTTTGGTTAATATCTTTTGATCAGTATTTAAAAGAGCTATAGCTCTAAATGATGTTCATCAGGTCTGGATTCATTTAACGTTTCTGCTGTGCATATATATATTCATATAATGATTTCAGACATGGTAAAATCTGATCATAAAATGTTTTATAGAATTCCGAGCCAAAGCCATCTGGTCCCGGTGTTTTACCATTTTTTAATGATCTAATAGATTCTTGGATTTCTTTTATTGAGATATCAGCGTTTAATAATTCTCTATTTTGTAAGTCCAACCCCTTCAGGTTCCATTTTTTTTAAAATGCTTCTATTCCTATTTTATTTTCTGTTGTTTTAGCAGTGCATAAGTTTTTATAGTATTGCATAAATCTCTCGTTAATATCTTTAGGTTGTATTAGCAGTTCGCCATTATGTGATTTAATCCTATGGATTATTTTTTCTGCCTCCATCTTCCTTAGTTGGCGAGCCAATAGTTTTTGAGGTTTATCTCCGAATTCAAACTGTAATTGTTTAGTATGTTGATAAAGTGTTACAACTTGATCTGTATATATTTTATTTAATTTATATTTCAATGCTACAATTTTATTATGTAATATTATAGATGGATTCGCTGCATTCTCTATATCTAATTGTTTAATCTCCTTTTCCAGTTCTTGTTGATCCTTTCGATTCTTTTTATTATAAATGCTTGGGAGGAAATCATGATTCCCCGGAGATATGCTTTAAATGTTTCCCATAATAAGGAACAAGATATTTCCGGTTTATCATTTGTTTCGAAGAAAATCTTAATCTGTTCTGTAATATATTCCTGAGTTAATTTGTTTTTTTTAATTTGTGGGTTAAATCTCCACTGTCCCCATTTTTCTGTTTTACCATTTATTTTAATCTTAAATGTTAAAGGTGCATGATCTGAAATTATAATATTGTGATATTTAGAATTATAAGTGAGTGAAATAAGTTTGGCATCAACCAAAAAATAATCTATTCTTGAGTAGGTTTTATGTACTGACGAGTAAAAGGAATATTCTCGTCCAGTAGGATTTTCTACTCTCCAAACATCTTTAATATTAGTAGTTTCCATATATGCATTTAATAAGTCACTAGAATGTGATTTATATAACCATATAACCATATAACAATTACAGCACGGAAACAGGCCCTCTCGGCCCTTCCAGTCCATGCCGACCATTTGTTTTCCCCTAGTCCCATCTACCTGCACTCAGACCATACCCCTCCATTCCCTTCACGTCCATATACCTATCCACTTTACTCTTAAATTTTAAAATCGATCCTGCCTCCACCACTTCTGCTGGAAGCTCATTCCACACAGCCACCACCCTCTGAGTAAAGAGGTTCCCCCTCACGTTACCCCGAAACCTCTGTCCCTTAATTCTCATGTCATGCCCTCTTGTTTGAATCTTCCCTACCCTCAATGGGAAAAACGTATCCACGTCAACTCTGTCTATCCCTTTCATCATTTTAAAGACCTCAATCAAGTCCCCCCTTAACCTTCTGTGCTCCAAAGAATAAAGACCTAACTTGTTCAACCTTTCTCTGTAACATAGTTGCTGGAACCCTGGCAACATTCTAGTAAATCTCCTCTGTACTCTCTCTATTTTGTTGACATCCTTCCTTCCTATAACTAGGCGACCAAAATAATTGTACACCATATAATTAGGCGACCAAAATTGTACACCATTTAGTTTTCCTTTGTCTTGTAGATCTGTCTAAGTAAGGATCTAGTGTACAATTTAAATCTCCTCCAATTATTAGATTATATTGTATTAATTCCGGGATATTGTTAAATATTTTCTTGAAGAACTATGGACTATCAAAGTTTGGTCCATATACATTAACAAAAATCATTTTTTGTGCATTTAATTCTCCTATCACAATAATGTATCTGCCATCGGTATCAGTTATAGTTGATGTATGTTTAAATAAAATGCCTTTGCGAAATAATATTGCTACGCCTCTTGATTTATGCATAAAAGAAGAATGATACATTTTATCTATCCATTTAGCTTTCAACCTATGCTCAGCATCTTTTTTTAAGTGGGTTTCTTGAATAAAAATTACATCAGCTTTAATTGCTTTTAAATGTGCTAATACTTTTCCTCTCTTAATCGGTTCATTAATACCATTAACATTCCAACTACAAAACGTTATTCCCTCATTCCCCATATTCATTTTTAAGTCTTGCATCTTTTGTCTATGGGGATCTGTAATAGAGCCTATGGTTCAGCCCGACAGACCCGACCTTACACCCGAACACCGAATAGATGAATTTTAAGTCTCGTGAATGCCTCTCCCGTGTATATCTCCTTTGATCCAATGTATAACTCAATTCAAACTGAAAAAAACAATAATAGTTTATAAAAGGGAAGAACAAAGGATAGATTAAGAAGTTAGTATTGTGCACAAAGAAAGAAAAAACTACATCTAGAATTATTGTAGTTAGTGCTAGCCATACTAGCATGGCTAACCATCTACCGACTTCCGTCGATGATGTTAGTAACTTAACCAGCTCCTTGGTTTTTGGAATTATTATTCCATAATAATATTTTACCGGGGGTATTACATTAAAAAAAGAAAGAGAAAAAAAAATTCAAATTATAATAATTGAAGATATAAAAATACATATATTTAAAACTTATTTAAAAATCTAATTAGTATAAAAAAAAGGAAAAAAAAAAAAGACGAAAGGAAAACAAGGAGTAAAAATGAAAATTACTGGTGTAAAAGAAAAATCTCCAAATGAAATCCATCTCTATATTTGACTCTAATCATTCCAACATAGATAAACATTAGTTATTAGTAATAATAATTAATTTTAATTAATAAAAGTAATACCCTATAATTTTGTTATTTATTAGTTATATAATATTAGTAAAATTAATGATTAATAAAGATACCACAGTGTGACTTTAATATGTGTTAGTTATTTATATTAGTAATATGATTATACTAATTATTAGTATCCATGTGAGGTTTTCCAATCCGCATCGTTCTCCAGCTTCCATCAAGCGTTATCCAATTCCATCCAATCCTGCGTTGTCTTATGAAGTCTTGCAGAGTCTTATAGATTCTTGTAAAGTCCATAAAAGTCAGTATATTCGATGATAGGGGCTTCTCAGGTCTTGATCTGCCGGGCAAAGTCCAGTGCTTCCGCTGGATTGGAGAAGAAATATTCCTTGTTGTTAAAAGTAACTCTTAAAGTAGCTGGATAAGTCAGGCCATATTTCAAATTTTCCACTCCCCTCAGGAGACTTTTAGACTCATTAAATGCTTTTCGTTTCCTGGAAACTTCTGCTGGGTAATCTCAGTAGATACTGATCCTTTGTCCTTCAAATGCCAGGTTTCTGTTTCTCGAAGTTTTTCGCATTATCTCCTCCAAAACGTAGTCATATTGTACCTTTATGATCATTTGTCTTGGGGGGGGGGCATTTAGTCTTGTCTGACGTCTCCTCACTCTATGTGCTCGGGCTAATAAAGGCTTTTGTTCCAGAGATAAAACATGTTGCAGTAGGTTCGCAGTAAATTCTCGAGGATCTTCATCTTTCTCTCGTCCTTCGGGAATACCCGCGATTCTTAGGTTTTGTCTTCTCTGGCGACCTTCTAGCTCAGTACATTTCTCGGTTATTTTGGTCAGTAAATCCGTTAGACGTTCATTTTCTGTAACCAGCTTGTGCTGTAGTCCCAGCACTTATGTCAGCTAGTTCTTCAAGGCTTTTCATACCAGCCGTCTGTTGGTCCAAGTACCTTCTCCACAGGATTCAGCCTTTTTTCAAAGTCGGTTTTGACCTTTTCAATCTTATCATTCATCTCCTTTGACATTTCACTCATCATTTCTGTAATTTCTTTCTTCAGATCTTCCGATATTTTCTTAGCCTTATTATTAATATTGGAATTAGTTTCCAGTTGTAATTCTTTCATTTGATTATTCATCTGGTTTATTTCCTCCTTTAAACCAGCAATTTCACGTGAAATAAAAGTTTTAAGTTCTTCACTTTCAGCTTTTTTCACTGTTCTTTTCGATACATCTTCCTGGGATGAGATCCTACCTGAGTCCGAGGCTTCAGTCAGGCCTTCTGCCAGTCTCTGTCTGGTAGATCGACTTTTCGATTTTTCGGTTGGGCTGCGTGTTGTAGACATAACTAGTCACGTGCCTGATGACGTCACTCACAACAATCGGTGCAGAGACGGCAGGCAGCAGGCAGCAGGCAGCAGGTAGGTCCGTTAATCCCCCGTTTTTCCCCGTTTTTTTCGCGGAGCTGGCTGGCGTTATCCTCTAGCCCTCCATAGCGCCACCGGAAGTCTGTTCCCACTATTCTGCCTTGTTCCCTTTTTGTGCAGCGGGGTAATAATGGCAATTTTCCAATCATCAGGGACCACTCCCGACTTTATTGATTCCTGAAATATCACTGTCAATGCCTCCACAATCTCTAAAGCCACCTCTTTCAGAAGCCATCCGGCCCAGGTGACTTATCCAGCTTCAGCCCTTTCAGCTTCCCAAGCACCTTCTCCCTGGTTATAGCTACTCCATTACCTTCCACCCCCTGATTCCCTTAAATTTCAGGCATATTGCTGGTGTCTTCCACTTTGTAGACTGATGCAAAAATGTTATTCAACTTATCTGCCATTACATTACGATAGAATATGCCGAAATGTGCTTATGTTACTTTGAATCCCTTCATCTACATTATTGATGTATATTGTATATTGTAAGTAGTTGTGGTCCCAGCACCGAGCCTTGCGGTACCCCACTCGTCACTGCCTGCCATTCTGAAAGGGACCCGTTAATCCCTACTCTTTGTTTTCGGTCTGCCAACCAATTTTCTATCAATGGCAGTACCCTAGCCCCAATACCATGTGCTCTAATTTTCCCCACGAATCTCCTATGTGGGACATCAAATGCTTTTTGAAAGTCTAGGTACACTACATCCACTGGCTCACCCTTGTTCATTTTCCTAGTTAGTTCCATCCAGGAGATTAGTCAAGCATGATTTCCCCTTCGTAAATCCATGCTGACTCGGACTGATCCTATTATTGCTATCCAACTGCGCTGCTATTTCATCTTTTATAATTGCCTCCAGCATCTTCCCCACCACTGATGTCAGGCTAACTGGTCTATATTTCCCTATTTTCTCTCTCCCGCCTTTCTTAAAAAGTGGGATAACATTAGCTACCCTTCAATCCACACAAACTGATCCTGAATCAAGAGAACATTGGAAAAATGATCACTAATGCATCCACGATTTCTAGAGCCACATCCTTAAGGATTCTGGGATGCAGTCCACCATGCCCTGGGGATTTATGAGCCTTTACTTCCATCAGTCTACCCAACACCATTTCATGCCAAATATGAATTTCCTTCAGTTCCTCTGTCACCCTAGATCCTCTGGCCATTAGTACATCAGGGAAATTGGTTGTGGCTTCCTTAGTGAAGACGGATCCAAAGTACTTGTTCAACTCGTCTGCCATTTCCTTGTTCCCCATAATACATTCACCTGTTTCAGTCTTCAAGGGTCCAACATTGGTCTTAACTATTGTTTTCCTTTTCACATACCTAAATAAGCTTTTACTATCCTCCTTTAAATTCTTGGCTAGCTTGCCTTCGTACTTCATCTTTTCTCCCCCATATTGCCTTTTTAGTTATCTTCTGCTGCTCTTTAAAAATCTCCCAATCCTCTGGCTTCCTGCTCATCCGCATTATATAATACTTCTTCTCTTTTATTTTTATACTGTCCTTGACTTCCTTTGTCAGCCACGGTCGCCCCTTACTCCCAATGGAATTTTTCTTCCTCTTTGGAATGAACGGATCCTGTACCTTCTGTCTTATTCCCAGAAATACCTGCCATTGTTGTTCCACTGTTCTCCCTGATTGAGTATCTTTCCAGTCAACTTTAGCCAGCTCTTCGTGCATGGCTCGATAGTCCTCTTGAGTTCCCTTATCAAATCCGGTTCATTACATAACACTAAATCCAGAATTGCCTTCTCCCTGGTAGGTTCCAGTGCAAGCTGCTCTAAGAATCCATCACGGAGGCACGCCACAAACTTCCTTTCTTGGGTCAACCTAATTTTCCCAGTCTACCTGCATGTTGAAATCGCCCATGACAACCGTAGCATTGCCTTTAGGACATGTCAATTTTAACTCTTGATTCAACTTGCACCTTATATCTAGCCTACTGTTTGGGGGCCTATAGATAACTCCCATTGAGGTATTTTTACCCGTACAATTCCTCAGCTCTACCTATAGTGACTCCTGATTCTATGTCACCCCTCGCAAGGGACTGAATTTCATTCCTCACCAACAGAGCTACCCCACCCCCTCTGCCCACCTGTCTGTCTTTTTGATAGGACGTATATCCTTGAATATTTAGTTCCCAGCCCTAGTCCTCTTGCAGCCATATCTCTGTAATTCCGACAACATCATACTTGCCAATTTCTAACCGAGCCTCAAGCTCATCTACTTTATTTCTTATACTTCGTGCATTCATCTATCTATCTATATCTATATATATTACTAAAAGTCTGATCTTGACCGGTTTTGGCTCGCTGTGCTGTGATTTTTGAGAGAACGCCGCTACCTACGGCCGTCATTTTTAGCCAGCTCGCACAGAGCCCCCCTCCGCCTTCTGGGACCAGAGGATTTTTCCCATTAATGAAAAATCAGAGAGATATTAATGGTTTTTAACAAATTCCCAATTCTCTCTGCTGCCCCTGCTGGAGGGAGGGGGAGGGACTATAAAACCAGGAAGTGGTGTGCCTCACTCAGTCTCTGCAAGATGGAGGAACAAGAGGGTCATGTCTCTCTGAGCTCTGTATAGCACTGGACACATGTCTACTCAACAGTAAGTGCCCTTAATGCGGTTTGAAAATGAAAATATGGTTGGTTTGAAGTAACAAGGCACTGCCTGCAAATGGCTTGAAGTGAAAAAGGACTGCAAATGTTTGTTTGGGTGCTTTGGCTTGAAGTGAAAAGGCACGACTGCAAATGGTGGCTTGTGGGCTTTGGCTTGAAGTGAAAAGGCACGACTGCAAATGGTGGCTTGGGTGCTTTGGATAACTTCCTGTTTGCACTGTTTGATTTTAGGTAAAACGTTACCACTTACGGCTGTGATTTTTGGCCATCTTACTCAGGCCCCTCCGCTCAGCAGCTGTAGAGGATTCTTCCCATCAATGAAAAATAAAAGTGTTATTAGTGTTGAAAAAATGTTGAGAATCTCTCACCTGTCATGAAGGCCACACATTTTCCGGCGGGAGGGGGAGGGGTTATAAAACCTGGAAGTGTGGGTGTGGCTCAGTCTCTGCATGATGGGGGAGAGGTCATGACTCAGTCTGAGCTGTGAATAAACTGAACACACTGAATGTCTACTGAACTGTGTGTTTGGTGTTTTGTGTGGTTTTATGGTGGTTTCACCTTGCTTGAAATGGTATGAAACTGCATTTGAATGTGGTGGCCTTGCACCCTGCATGAAATGGTATGAAACTGTATTTGAATGTGGTGGCGTTGCACCCTGCATGAAATAGTATGAAGCTGCATTTGAATTTGGTGGCCTTGCACCCTGCTTGAAGTGGCATGAAACTGCACTTGAATTTGGTGGCCTTGGATCCAGCTTGAAGTGTTATGAAACTGCACTTGAATTAGGTGGCCTTGCACCCTGCTTGAAGGGGTAGGAAACTGCACTTGAATTCAGTGACCTTGCACCCTGCTTGAAGTGGTAAGAAACTGCATTTGAATTTGGTGGCCTTGCACCCTGCTTGAAATGGAATTTCAAGGAATAGCCATGAGTCAACTGCCAGCCCACCAGCCGTGAGTGAGTTGCCAGCACATGAGGCTTGAGGGACTGAGCTGCCACCCCAAGAACCCATACCAGCGCTCCAGAAAGCCCCCACACATGGCACCAATATTGGAATTGGTGGAGAGGTGGAATATTGCGTCGGGGGACCAGCCCTCCCGTGTGAACATGGGACCCAACGGGTCCCACTTAGTCTAGTATATTATACATTTAATCCATTAGTCCCCTCACCCTTCACATCGATTCCTATTTCATTTGGCCATACTCTCCTTTCCCTTCCTCAGCTTTCTGCCCCGTTATTTCTGTTTTCCTTCTTGACTTTTTTTATACTCTCTTTTCCTTTAACTCCATCCTTGTATCTCCAGTTCATCTCCTCACCCCCACTATTTAGTTTAAACCCACCCGTGTAGCAGTGGCAAACCTGCTTGCCAGAATGCTGATCCCCTTCCTGTTAAGGTGCAAGCCGTCCTTTTTGCACCATTCACCCTTCCCCAAAATAGATCCCAGTGGTCTAAGAATCTAAATCCCTGCTTCCCGCACCAGCTCCTCGGCCACACTTTCAGATCCTCTATCTCACTGTTCCTGTCCTCACCAGCATGAGGAACTGGAAGCAAACTGGAGATAACCACCCCGGAGATCCTGCTTTTCAGCATTCTTTCGAGTTCTCTGAAGTCACGCTGCAGAATAGTTTTCCTCTTCTTCCCGACGTCATTTGTGCCGTCATGCACTTCCACTTCCAGCTGTTCACCTACATCCTTGAGGATGCTCTGCAATCAGTCCGTGACATCCTGGACCCTGGCACTAGGGAGGCAACACACCATCGTTGACTCCCGCCTGTTGCTGCAGAAACCCCTGTCCATACCTCTCATGATGGAGTCCCCAACTATCATGGCTCTGCCTGACGTCTGTCTCTTTGGTTTTGCCTCAGCATCACCTTTTGTCTCGCAGATCTGTTCCCCACTTGTAATGGCTGTGTCTTCTGTCCCGACAGCTTCCAAGAGGGTGAACCTGTTTACATCTCCCTGGGTCTTCTGTACTCCAAGCTTCCTTTCCTTCCACATGGTCACCCCCCTTCTCTCTTCGGGCATCTTTGGTGTAATGATCTCGCTGCAGGTCCTGTCCAGGAAACTCTTGTTTTCCCGGATGATCCTAAGTTCAAATCCCAGCCCAGAAGCCATGGAATTCAGTTTGTTATTCTTGATTAGTACGGGTGTCAGACGTTATGTGGAGAAGGCAGGAAAATAGGGTTCGGAGGGAGAGATAGATTAGCCATGATTGACGGAGTAGAATTGATGGGCCGAATGGCCTAATTCTGCTCCTACCACATGAAATTATGAACTGCTACAATGGTCTAACCTGGCAAGATATCTCAGCAGATGTTATTCACTCCAATGATACCGGTATACAGCACAGGAACTGGCTCTTCACCCAACTTGTACATGCCAACTATGATGCCCCATGTAAGCTATCCCTATTTAACCATATTAGGCACATAGCCATCTATATTTTTCATATACATGCACCTGTCCAAGAGTCTTTTAAAAATGTTATGATATCTGCCTCAACCACCTCCTCTCGCAGTTCATTCCAGATACCCAAAGTGAAAACGTTGCTACTCAGGTTCCTATTACATCTTGTCCCTTTCACATTAAAACTATTTCCTCTGGTTCTTGATTCCCTCATCCTGTCTAAAAGACTCTGCACATTAACCCTATGTATTTCCCTCATGATTTTATACAACTTTATAGGATCAATCCTCGCCCTCCAGCTCTTCAAGGAATAAAATTCTCGCCACACAACAATTTCCTGTAACTCAGGCCCTTGAGTCCTGGCAAAAATCTTTGTAAATCTTTCCAGTTTCATTTATTAAAGACCTAGAATTTGTATATTTAATAAATTTTAAATTTGTAAGGTCTGTAACCTTCCACCCACATCATTGTATTTTGCAAGTGTCTCCCTAATGACTGCTGCTCATTTTGTTCCCAAAGCATCATCTTTCTTCCAAATCAAGAGCCCAGTTACCAGATGTAACAAAGTGGTTCTTCTTAGTCTTGGCGTATCTATGTTTTGTGCTCCCAGATTTGTTCTTCCTAATGGACAAGAATAATAAATGCTGAAAGTGAAGTATTTTCAGACAGAGCTCAAGCAAGAATTTGGATGTGTGGAGACAAAGGTAACCTTGATACTATTGGAATTTAAAAAAAGAACACAAGAACAAAGAGAGGCAAACCCAAACTCCATGATAGAAGTATCTAACATTGTGGTTGATGTATATAAAATTATGAGAAGCTTAGACAGAACCTTTTTCCCTGATTGGAAATGTCAAAACCTAGAGTGCATAGCTTTACGGTGAGAGGGGCAAAGTTTAATGCAGTGAATTTATTTATACAAAGAGTGGTGGATGCCTGGAATGTACAACCAGGGGCAGTGGAGGTTGACACGATAGTGGTGTTTACGAGGCTTTTAGATAAGCTCATGGATATTCTGGGAATGGAGGGATATGGATCACATACAGGCAAAGGAGATCAGTTTAATTCTGCATCCTGTTCAACATGGACATTGTGCGCAGAAGGGTCTGTTCCAGGGCTGTACTGTTTTATATTCTATGTTAAACCCCTTTATAAACAGAAAATCTCACTTAGGGGAGTACACAGATGCCCAAAGGAGCAATTGTGTTTGATAAATTTCTGTTAAAGGTAAAAAGAAGTTGTGGAGTGAGACACTAAAATGGAACTTGAATGTAAATTCACTATTATCTAACTGAACGGTTAGACCTGAAGGGGCTCAAGCAGCTGAAGAGTATACTCCTGTTCCGACATTTCCCAGAAGGCACGTGCACCCGGGATATAATATCCCTAATAAATCTGACTCGGTAGAAAGATTATATCCATTGTTTTATTCAGCAGAGTACATGTCTAATGCACTGTCCTGATGTGCAGTCAGGCCAGTTCCAAATGTGTTCGCAATGGATCCAAATGTTGACCGTGTTATGGAGGAGTAACTGCAGTATGATTTGGAGATACTGCCAGCATTTCACAAATTCAAGTTCAAAAGCCAGTTGTTTCATGTCCAATTGTCTATCTAATTAATCATGTCTGCCTACATTACATATCATTTTATGATAGAATTTTGCATGTGGAATAGCTGTAAAATTAAATTAGAGACAGTCATCTGATTGTTTCATCAATCATCTCTTTTGATGAAACTCCAGGAAGAAATGACGCAAATCAGCTCAATATCCACTCAGTATGGTTACAAATTAATCAAAACTATTGCAAATATACCAGTGTTAAAAGTAACAGTCTGAGATGTGTCCCTTGTCCTGCAAGGTTACAAATGTTTTGACGACTTTTGCCTTCAAATGTAATAAAAATGAAGAGTAAAGTAAACTTGATGGCAGAAATTTATTTGACAAGTTTTTTTGGTGACACCCTTCTTCAGAATCAATATGGATATGTGACGTTTCGGGTCAAGACCGTTCTTCAGTCATATCAAATATGTCACCTCTCCATGTCCTCCGGAGATGCTGACTGACCCACTGAGTTTCAATCTTTTTTTTCGTTTTAGAGATATAGCGTGGAAACAGGCCATTCGGCCCAACAAGTCCACACCGACTATCGATCACCTGTACGCTAGTTCTATCCTGTACATTAAGGACAATTTATAGGCCAATTAACCTACAAACCTGCACTTCTTTGGGATGTGTGGGGAAACTTGAGCACCCACAGAAACCCACGTGATCACAGGGAGAAACTCTGTACAAACTGCAAACAAACAGCACCATAGTTAGGATCAAACCCAGGTCTCTGGCATTGTAAAGCAGCAATTCTTCCGCTGCCTCACTGTGCCACCCCTGGATGACGTCCTTCATGGGAGACCGATCCAGAAGATTAAGATGCATGGAATCCATAATGATTTGGATTGTGAACTGGATATGGATTAAGACCTCCTATTTCATCCTGCCGGTGCTGAGCTATGCAAAATACAATGTTTGCAGTGCACTCTGAGCCTTGCATATGCTCAATAATTTCCATATGAGATTCAGGAGTATCTCGGTGTCGATTTTGTGTATGGGCCTGAAGGTCCCCTGATCCAGGCACAGGCTAGAACTTGCAATATGCCAACATAGACTTGCTAGATTGTTGTTGCAATGTGCAGCAACAACAGTCGAGGGTCTTCTATTCCAAAGTTCATTGTGTCCAGGGCCTCAGGTGGTGCCTGATCTGCTTTATGCTTTTTTCCACTACATAAATGCATCATCCAGGACTAAGGTCAAGTAAGAGGAGGAGGATATGCTAATGGTTGAAGTATGGGGGTATATTGGAGCTTCCATCAAGGTATTGGATGGTTGGGTCTTGGGGCTTTGGAAGATGGGGACATATGGGCAATTGGAAGTTGGAGGATTGATGATTTAGTAGACCAACGGTATGCCTTGAGCATTTTGGTTTCATGGTAAGGGACACAAGAAGCATGGAAAGCAAGTATGATGTCATACCTCAGTGAGGTTCCATAAGTTATTCAGGGTGTGATTAGTGCCGGCTGCATCAGAGACAATGTGAACAATTTTACCCAACATTGGTTCAAGACTACTATTGCACAGTGATGACATCACAATATATCTCTGACACTGCAAGTGGTCAACATGATCCAAACAGGTTTTCAGAAGGATATGAAATGGCCTGGAAGTGGTCAGTTTTGCATCTCACTTTATCCAATGCACTTGGAATCACATCTCACTAAAGAAAGCAGCACCATCAAGCACCTTTCTAAGACACAGTTCATCATGCACAGTTAGTTACAGTTGAAGGAAAGACATTTCCAGTTGTAGTTCCCACCTCTGAGAAAACCAACCCTCTTAAATGTGCATTTGCAAGCAGCACTTGGACAATATGCTAGCTTCAACTATAATTAGTCACGATAACATGTCATGCCTTAAAAACTCTCAAGCTCCAATTCTCAGGGGTTTTACATGAATAATAAGTGTGAAGTGTAAGAGAATTGCTAGCGCACATGGAATGGTATTCCCAGTGTGAGGTCAGTCCTTCAATACAAGAGAATTGAAACATAGAGGAAAATAATTAAGACAACATCCTCCCTTGACATTTGGGAACACCTTCACTGTGTCTTTTGATCCTGTGCAAGATCATTAACTGTTTGTATACTCCACAGTTAATTATCTCAACACACTTTTACAGTGGACAGTGGGCTTGGAGTAGTTTACACTTGGCACAGAATCTAGATGTTGATTTTTTTAACAGGTTAACGCTATGTTTTGCACAGAATAGATGTTCTACTAAGAAAACACTGGTTTTTTTTTGCTCAGCACCAAATGGGGCAATGATCATTGATGATCATGAATAAACCATTTGCGAGAATATTCAGCTCTGTAGAATACATTTAATCATTTCCAACTTAATTTGGTATGTGTAGGGGGATTCATGGGTGTTAGGAATGGTCAAATTCAGCAAGCAATCAGATTGAATGCTGCATACAGCAGAACTCCCGGAGATGAAATATGATTTTTAATTTTAAACATTTTGCAGAAAATGAAATATGGATTGGGATGTACTCATGGGATTAAGATAGAAATTGAATTATCAGGTAAAAACTGAAAACAAAATATTATTTTAATAACCATAGAATGTATTCTGCATATATGACTGCCTTGTTTAAAATTAATTATATAGAGACGGAGAGCTTTCTTTATCAGAAAATATGCCGTTGCTTTGTTGCATAAAAACTCATTACAATTTGTTTGATATTGCGTAATGTTGCATTTTTATGGTGGAAATAATGCAGTAAAAAGTTGAAATTATGTTTTTAGGAACTGTTTCCACCCACCTCTTTTATTTCTCACTTTTAATCCTATCTGCATTTCTCAATCTTTATTTTGCTTGTATCTTATTTGAACCTAATGTATATTTCCTCAGAGTCATAGAGTCATAATACAGCAAGGAAACTGGCCTTTTGGCCCAACTTGCCCATGCCAACCAAGATGACCCATCTACACTAGTCCCGCCTGCCGGCTTTTAGCGCGTATCATTCCAAACATTTCCTATGCATGTACCTGTCCAAAGGTCTTTTAAATGTTGTGATAGTACCTGCCTCAAATACCTCCTCCAGCAGCTTGTTCCATATACCGACCACCCTTTGTGTGAAAAAGTCGCCCCTCGGGTTCTTATTAAATCTTTCCCCTCTCACCTTAACCTTATGTCTTCTGGTTCTCGATTCCCCTACTCTTGGGTACAAAAATTGTGCATTTGCTCTATCTATTCGCTTCATGATCTTTTACATCTCTATAAAATCATTCCTCATCCCCCGGCACTCCTAGGAATAAAGTTCTAGCCTGCTCAATCTCTCCCTATAGCTCAGAACCCTTGAGTCCTTGGCAACCTCCTCATAAATCCTGGCACATATCTCTATTTCATGCTTCAGAGATCATCATTCAATCTGGTTGCTGAAGAGTTTTGTTAAGGATCCACTGCCTAGGGCGATATAACAAATTAGACAATAGACAATATGTGCAGGAATAGGCCATTCAGCCCTTCGAGCCAGCACCGCCATTCTTCCCATCAAACATCAGGCTCTTGAACCACACTGCACAGCCCTAACCACAACACTACCTATAGTAGGGAACCACTATGGATTTTATTTGAGGTTATTATCGGGTTCGTATAATCCAGTTATTACCAATAAGTTATTGCATTATTGGTTATTGTATATTTATTTATTGTGTTGTTGCATCAAGTGCTCCTAAAGCTTGCAGAAAGTAAGAATGTAATTGTTCTGTTCCTATATACACTTGACCTCTTCATCTTGAAGTTCCAAGGCTCAGTTGACTTTGAGGTGAAATCTGGATTACTAAATGGTGTACAATGGTACAGCCTGAGGTGTCGTGGTGAACTCACCTCATTGTAATTGAAACTATGATCTCGGTAGGATCTCAGAAAGTCATGAAATAAATGATTGCAAGTGTTTCATGCAAAGGAAGTCTGCTTCGGATCGATGGGTTACAATTTATGGTTGCATTTCAGAAACCCTCTCCACCCCAGCCTGAGGATTGGAAGTAAAGACAGATGATTGCATTGTCATGGTAACAGGCTAGCTCAGCAGGTATAACCAGAGAAGCAGTAGCAAACACTGAGACGACATACTTTCGAAGGGCCACAGGCATCAGAGAGGTTTTAATTTTCCTTTTTGCATTACCCCGAATTAAACTTAAATTGTATTACATCCAAGAAGTTAATTCCATTACAATTTCATTTAATGTGTGCTGAATGCAAATTGTGGTTGGTTTTAATATGAAAGAGAGAGGTTAAGTGAGTTAAGTTGCTTTTGCTTGAGAGAAACTGTGGCATGCTTGTTAAAAGCATGTTAAAAATGCAAACAACTTTACGTTTTTTTTGGTTTGAAGAGAAATTAGCCTGATGCCAGCAGTCTTTACATACAGCACTTTCACATAATAAGCGTTATCTACTAATATATAATGTATATGGGCAGATCCATGATCAGCAAACCCATTTATAAATAGGGCCAGAGAAATTCCACAACTCACCACTCTCTGTGTGAACAATGATCTTCTCATCTCGGTCTTAAAAAGACTCCCCCTTATCCTTAAACTGTGACCCCTTGTTCTGGAATTCCCCAAAATCGGGAACAATCTTCCTGCATCTAGCCTGTCCAACCCCTTAAGAATCTTGTAAGTCTCTATAAGATCCCCCCTCAATCTCCTAAATTCCAACGAGTACAAGCCGAGTCTATCCATGTCTTTTCTTCATATGGAAGTCCTGCCATCCCAGGAATCAGTCTGGTGAACCTTCTCTGTACTCCTCTATGGCAAGAATGTCTTTTCTCAGATTTGGAGACCAAAACTGTACGCAATAATCCAGGGTGTGGCCTCACCAAGACCGTGTACAACTGCAGTAGAACCTCCCTGATCTTTGTATTCAAATTCTTTTTGCTATGAATGCCAACATACCATTCGCTTTCTTCACAGCTTGTTGCACCTGCATGCCTACTTTCAATGACTGGTGTACCATGACACCCAGGTCTCGTTGCATCTCCCCTTTTCCTAATCAGGCCACCATTCAGATAATAGTCTACCCTCTGTTTTGCCGCCAAAAGTGGATAACCTCACATGTATCCACATTATACTGCATCTGGCATGCATTTTGCCACTATCCAACCTATCCAAGTCACCTTGCAGCCTCCTAGCATCCTCTCTCAGCTACACTGCCCCCCCAGCTTCATGTCATCCGAAAAAACTTTGAGATGTTGCTATTCAATTCCCTCATCGAGATCATTAATTTTTATTGTAATAGCTGGGGTCCCAGTACTTGTCCATTCTGAAAATGACCCGTTACTCCTACTCTTTGGTCCAGTCTGCCAGCCAGTTCTCTATCCACATCAATACTGAACACCAATACCGTGTGCTTTAAGTTTTAATGCTAATCTCTTATGTGGGACCATGTCGAAAGCCTTCTGAAAGTCCAGATATAACACATACATGTTCTCCATTACCACTCTACTAGTTGCATCCTCGAAAAATTCTTAAGATTCGTCAGACATAATTTACCTTTCATAAATCCATGCTGACTTTGTCCAATGAATGGTGTCCAAATCATTCGGCAGATGCCTCATCACCAGAACTTGCCAACAAGCACCAAAACTGCCTGGCTTGGCAGTGAGAGGCCCTCCCTGTCAGTTAATTTCTGTATGGTTTAGAATCTTCCTCCCACTCCATCCCTTCGGTCGCTTGATGAGGATGAGACGGACCCCTTTGTAAAAACTATACAGTATATTCACAAAGAAAGTATGGAAAAGGACGCAAGGTGCCGTATCATGACTCATCCCGAGCAGCTGCATAACTCTTACCTATGGGCTGTTCTCAAGCACACACACGGAGATAGACATCGAGTGCTACTGGAAGATCCTAAATTCAAAACTTGTCAGTATTCCTGTACAACTGGATGCCATAATGGAATACTGCTGACTGATTCATTCCAGGCTGCAGGAATACCTGAGGGATGCTGAAGCTTGATGCAGTTATTGCAAAGGCTTTGTTGGAAAGGGACTGCAGTCTTGGCTCCTTCTGTCCCTTGCCATCCAGGGGGCTAAGTCTACTGATAGAAAGCTTCTCATACACTTGAAGTTTGTACCAACCCATGCAGACCACACAAAATGTCAATCTTGCATGTTCTCAAAATTGACAGACTCTACCAATGTAGGTATATAACCAATAAACAGTAGTAAATATGTAGATGAACTTTACAAATGTAAATGAGTCATGTCCTCATTTATTTCTTTATGAATAAAGTTTGATTTGAAATAATAAAAACATTCCAGCTTGTTCTTACTACTTGTTATTGCTACAGGCTTCATAAATGGTATTAGAAACAATTTAATTTTTTTGGCCTTCAGTTAAACAAAATGAATATGGAACCAGTTTCTCGTTGTGACCAAATATGTATGATATAAAGAGAATGCAGATGCTTGGATTTTGAGCAACAAATAGGTGCTGGAGGAGATCAGTGGATCATGCAGCATCTGTGGAGGGAAATTGACAAATGACATTTTGGCTTAAACCCTTCTTCAGACTGACCCAACACATCAGTGTGAAGAATGTGTATTTTCTGTCCACAGATGATGCCTGCACCAGCACTTTTGTTTTTTGCTCAAATTACACAAGAGAGATACGGGGCTGAAATTGGTTTTGAACTCTTGAAAATGTAGACATGAGGAATATGGCATTCACGATGTGATTGTTGTGTTGCAGAACATAACACACTAAATTGAGCTGTCTAATCACATGGCAAATCTTGCTCCAATATCAACAATTCATGAGGTATTCATGGAATTGACTTGGTAGTCATCTGCCTATTTTCATGACAGTCCTCCATTTTTTCAAGCTTTCTCTCATACAATACTTATTTTACGGGAAAAAATCCACTATCCTCCAATCACCACAAGGCCCCACCACAATAACAACCAATATTACTACAAACCCTCAAATCCATAAACAACATTTATTAACAAAATACCCAAATTTATCCTATCCTAAAATAAAATCACAACAAACAAAACCACACATCTCATTTCCCTACCCAAATACAATCCAAACCTCAAATACCCATACCATTCACCTCCCTCCAATACCACCTTCATATTATTTCCCCCTACCATAAAAAACTCACCCTTCCAACCTCATAAACAACCCTCCTCAAAAAAAAAACCTAAAATAACTACACTCACAATCCCTCACTCCTTTC